>JAWWEV010000083.1:42816158-42898814 GCA_035583235.1 Hafferia zeledoni
TGAGGTTTTGCTTGAGACCTAGGGAGGATAGTTTTTAGGCAGCTTGTGTTTGTTTAGTCACGTGCAACTCAATTGAACTCAGTGAGCGCTACACTCATGAAACTACACAAAGCACTTTGCCATTTGTACATACACCAACGTATAAACATAAAGTATGAATGCCGTCTGCTTTCAGGTAATTTTTCATCCCACGTCTTATACGTGAAGAGGCACCAGTTCTGCTGAGATGTTTATGTGGGAAGATGTCAGAAATTAGTTTTCCTGCTGACACCTTCCCAGACAAAACACAGAGCTGACAGTTTCTGTGAAAATTCTGTATCTTTTCCTTCCTCTGTTTGTCTTTTTGTCTATCTATAGTCTCCTAACTGTAAGCAAGTAGTGTCGTCAGTTTCTTGATTTCTTGGGTGCCTAAATCCTGGCTGCCCTTAATGTGGCCTCAAAGTACTGTATTTAATTCATGTCCTGTTACTTTGTCCAAGAGCACTCAGGATTTCAGCAGCTGATTCTCATTTAGACTGTCAGTGTAGGCTAGGTCAGCATTTTTGTTCAGATTAGGAAGATACTTTTGAAGTGAATCTCCTGTCTGTCTCTGATTACTGTGCTTTGGTTCACATCAGGGAGCTTTCTCAGCATGCAGCAGTTTGATCCCTGTGGATGACACTAGGCTGGAGTCTGCACCCTGGGAGCACACTGCTGTACCCCAGCTGCTGGTACTAGAGGTGCTAGAGCAAATCAGAAGTAGCCCCTTGAAACACATAAAGTAGTGCTGTTGGGTCCTCAGCTCCTCTGGCTCCACTTTAGAGCTTCCTGCTAATGTGGGTGTTGGGGCTTGTTTCTGGAGCCCTCCAGTGCTCTGAGTCAGATGGGGTTGTGCTTGGTCTCTGCTCTTAGTCAGCATTTCTGGGTGACACAGGTGACTCCAAACAAGCAGGTCTCTAGCTTCATGTCTGCACCAAGCCCATTATCATTCCACAGCAAAAGCATTGCTACTGTAAGATTTACTATATATATGTATACAGTGAAATAAAGATCTGAATTTTCCTTTCAAAGTGGGTTGGCAAGATACTTAATGAGTGAATGTGCAGCCCTTACTGACATTGGATGCCTAATTCAAAAATCATCCTGCCCATGTTAAAGTCATAATTACCACCAAGTGAGAAAAACTTGTCTATTTAGCTCATGCTGCATTTATTTTGATTATTTCTCAGTTTTCATGTGCTATCAGATTTCAAGTCCCCTGTTGTAAGGTGACACCACTTGAGAAGGCTTGTCAGAGGAACCAAATCCTGAAATTTTCAATATCCCTCTTGATGCAGTTCTTTGAATCCTTTAGCCCATGATGGGAAATGCAGTCAAGATAACTTGGTAAATGATTGAAATAATTGAATAAATCCTACTTGGAGTGCAGAACACTGAGGTTCAAAGCAAATGGTTTCAAATTCAGAGATTAAAATAGAAATGCTACATAATGAGTCTTGAAGAAGAAGGAAAAAATTTCTTTCATTGTGGTGAAATGCCAGGTTCTTTTAACTTCCCTTGCAGCAGTTCTGATTTTTTCATCATTCTATGTTTTAAAGCACAATTTAGATTTAATACTATGCCAAATGAGATAATTTATCTTTGTCTAACTGCATATTTCTACTTAATCTACTTAACAGATTTCTACTAACTCTGTCAACCATAAACACAACTCTACCCTTATACAGATTTGTTTCAGTGCTTGTGGCTGTGTGATTACCTCTCCCGTCTTTGCTTCTGTAAGCTTTCTTTCATGCATAATGGCTTACAGCTCAGTAGTGACTTCTCAAAAATAAAATAATTTTGTATGCATGTTATGCTGTTGGGAATATAGCATCCCTTTCTTAATCAGGAAATGTGTTTTGAGTACACAGCAGAACTACTACCCTGCAATACTTTTCACTGATCCCATATTAAAGTGCCTCACAATATGGAGTGTCCAGTTTGCAGTTATTTTTTTGTGATACAAATAAACAAGCATAATATTTTGCATATTCTCAAGTTGTGTAAATAGTTGTGAAATTGATTGCTCAGGCAGGTCCTGTTTTGCCCAGTCTTGCTCCCACTCAGCATGTGTTTAACATTGCACCTCTGGAAGTGGTTCCAGCTGGTCTTAATCTTATTCCGTGGCTCTCATGGGTACTTGGAGCTATTTGTGCTGGTATCTACACTAGTAAATTAAGCATGCCTGAGAATGGTCCTGGGAGCCAATGCCAACTGGCAGGAGTCAGTGGGCTGCTGAAGGCTGCTGACATCTCTGGGCTGGGAAGCTCTCCCAGCCGGCAGAAGAGAGTGGTTGGGTACCCACTGCACTCAGCAGCAGTTTGGTAGCCCTGCTGGAGCAGCACCAGTGCCATGCCTGGGAACCCATCTGCCTTTGGATAACATGAACAACTGCAACCCAGGACCTGGAGATCTTCCCAAGTCTCCCTTAGTTAACTGATATATGCATAGCTTTATTCAGTGCTTGTGTGCTGTCTTCCAAGAAAGTTAGTAAGTACAAGCCCCTAAGTCAGATTTGCAATTTTAGATTCATGTTTGTCTGAGATGGTGAGATTTCACAGCGTTTCTGAAAGAAACATTTAAAATTATTCATGCTGCCTGGTTGTCATGCAAGTGGAAAAGGGGTAACAGTGTAAAGGGGATAGAAGTGAGATGAGGTTTCACATGGCTTTTTTGTGGAGCACTCTAATGCTGAGCAAAATCAGAGTGTTAGACTTGGGCATCAGTATCAGTGCTGTGTCGTAGAAAATGGTTACAAAATTACTTCTTTCAGTTAACTTACAGTGGCAATTTCTGTGAAAATGATCTATGCTACGCCCCAGCATGAAAGACTGAGAAGAATTTCTGTCTTTGTTCCAAAATCAAGGAATAGAGAGAAATGAACATATACCAAACCTCCCTGATTTCTGTTACAGAGCTCTGTTTGCTGTTTTCTACTGCAGTTATGATCAACTTTGTTACTGAATTAGTGTGTGGTAAGAGAGCTCCATGTAACAATTTTGAGTTGGAATTTTGCACTGAGATAATAAGAAAAGGGTTGCTTTCACTCAGTCTGCTTGAGTAATGGTTTTAGCTTGCCAGATCATTCTTATTTTCAGTAGAGAAAGGGGAAAATAAGTCTTAAAGCATAAATCAGAGTATATGGCAAATAGTTCTCCCTTCAAATTATTTTAGCACAATGCATTTGTTAGCAATAATCTCTATTGATAAAGCAGTATGTAGCAAGCAAGAAGGTTGAGACTCCTTTTTTTTTTTTTTTTTTTGCAATGATGTATTGTATTAAGGCATATTCCAGTTTGAAGTTAATATATGTCTACTGATATTTATTTAACTTAGGGAAAAGAATTGCAAGAATAGCAATAGATCATATTCTGTTGTGTTGCATTTTTGGTCCACTGAAATATGTGGTAACAGGAGCTGGTAGTGGTTTTTGCCAAATAAAGCGGAAAAAAAAGCCCATCAGTTACTGACCAGCTCATCTCTTTTTGGATGCTGTCACCTGTGTTTATCATCTTTCTGCAAGAAGCAAGATCAGCTGAGAAAGGTGGAGAATTTTTCTATAATGAAATAAAAGTGAGAGATCAGTTAATGTTCTGGCATTAAACATCCTCCCGATAGGGAGCTTCTGTCTCAGTTCCAGATAATAGACAATGAAGCTCTAAGACAGGAGCAATTTAAATTACATTTTAATCAAGTCTCAGGAGGGAAGGCAGCATTACGTGGAACTGTTAATAGAAAAACAGCAATGTTTCTCAGTCTATCATTTGTGTGCATTATGCCTGAACAATCTGATGAATTAACAGATTATCTCCTAATCACTCTTCTGTGATGCTTTGAAAAAAATCCCACCCTACATTCATGATGCTTTTGCCATCACAGAATCAGTCTCTGATCGAATTTCGTTGCATTTAAAGTCTGAGGGTTGAAGGTGGTGTGAATGTAGGAGGCAATGTTGTTCCCACCACTGCATTGTGTCTTTGGACGGAGATGTTTTGGCTTCCTTAGAGTTTTATGCATCCTGTCAGTGTTGCTGGAAAGATTTATAACCTGTGTAATAAATGCTAGAGATTTGGCCTAGAGTCCAATGAGTAGGCTGCACTTTCATACAGCTTGTTCTTCTTCCAGAAGGCAAACTCAATCAGCAAAACATACCAAATTTAAAAATTATTTAGCATGAGGTATCACTGACAGAGATGAAATGGCAAGTGTGCCGTGCTAATCCCACTTCCCAGACTGAAAATGGAAACTGCTGATTAAGAGCAGCAAATCAATTTGCTAACTAGGGTTCTAAAAATAAGGTGTGCTGCAAATAGAAAATTAATGGGAAATGGATAATGTTGAATGGATTGATCAATGAAAATGTAAGAAAAGACAAATGATATGTAACTTTACTTTTCCCTTGGCTAATCAACTTCATGCCCATATGTAACCAATAAAAGGAGAGGGGGAGATCACATTAATAAAAATTAACCAACCACAGTTAACTTCTCTCCTCTGCTACCCGGAGGAATTAATGCAGGAAAAAGAAAAATGTTTTACATGAAAAAAACTTGTATTGCCCAGAGTCTTGGTTTAGCTGAAATAGATCCACTTTGTGCCTTACATTATCCCCAGACCCGCCAGTCTGTAATTAGGAAACTGGGAAAGGACAAAAATGTAGGCAGGGGCATTGCTGAAGGGAGAAGGAGTAATATCATAGGAGCTTGCACTGAGCTAGAGGAAATATTAAAAGGTGACCTGTTTAATTGCTCATTGCCATTACAGGGTTTAATTTGCAGTGGTGACTGGGATCATGGTTTTACCTTACATGCTATCCCAGTGACTGATTTGGGATTATTTAGCATGAAAGAAAGTGAAGAATTTTGCCTCCTATGGCTGTGTGATGTTAGTGAAATTTGGAGGAAACAAAACAAAATAGAACTCCACAGCTCAGTGATGCAGTTGTGCTGTGATACCCAGATTAGTCTTAATATCTGCAGTTGTGCTGTGTTTTTTTGAATTTCCTCCTCCTCTTCCTTTTAGAGGAAAAGCAGACAGGTGATTCCTGACCTCTTCTGGGAGGCACATAAATATGTCTGCATGGGGCTCCAATACTAATCCTGTGCTCTTTGAAAGCACATCTCTACGTTGCACTAGGTTGTGCCTTGGTTCCTGGTCCCAAAACCACAGCAGTGTTTCTCGTTCCTCTGAAAACAAGAATGGGATGGTGGAGAGCCCAGAGAGAATCTACTCTTTTTGGAGCAAAGGTTTTTATTTCAGATACTTCTCTTTCATAACAATGGGGCTTTTGAACATATTTTTAATTGAAAATGTTGCTTTAATAGGTAACAACATGTACTGATCTCTATAAAACTGAAAACACTGAAGACATTCCAATTTTTGAAAAAATAGGGAAACCTGGGGAAAGTTTGCCTTCAAGGAAGTCAAAACTAAATTATTCTTTGTTGTGATGTTTGAAGTGTAACTTCATGGTAAGATCATCCGTTTTTCATGAAGCAACTCCAGTCCCAGTGCCATTACGACTTTGCACAGGCTTTCCACAGTCAGGGATATTCCTCAGTGGCCTGAATGTTTTGTTAGATCAACATGTCTTCCTCATATCCAATACTCCTGCTTGTGGCACAAACAAGATTCATGAAGCTTAAGGAGCAGTAATTTTCCTTCCCAAACCATTTGATTTGCCTACATGCAAAACCATTTTGTGATTGCTCCATTATTTTTTGGGGGGTGCTGAGATGTATTATGAGGTGAGCTGTGCATTTATTTAGTTAATTATTTTCCTAGACACAGCCACCAGTCTGGAACAGGTCAGTGTTGATATCCAGCACAGGGAAACATCTAGCTGAGGTCAAATACAACTTGCATCTAGTGCCACAAGTTTTCACAGGGTTTCGTTTGATAGTTTGGGAAACAAAAGGAGAGCTGGGGAAGGGAAAGTCTGCAATGGGGATTCAGGTATGTGTGTGAAATAACTGGGTGACCTTGTAGATGACATGTGCAGTCAAACAAACCAGATATGGCTTGAACAAAAGCTGATCAATTGCCCTGACAGAGTGTATTAGTCAAATATGCTGACAGTGCTCTAAAAGCTGGGCAACCTGGAGATTCCTGCATCAGGAGGTGACTGTACTAGTCTAGCATTTGTGTTGCATGGAGTGTCCTTATTGTTGCCAGTGCCTGGACATAAGGAGAGCTTTTAATGTAGCATGGCATGTCAGCCCAAGGAGAACACTGTGCCTGAATCTTCAAAGACAGTCTTGTCTCATCGGCTTCCAGTTGTGTTTATTGGCCACCTGCAGCGTGTTGCCATGCAGCTGGTGTGCAAGCTGAGGAGAACAGAGCACAGCTTGGAGATGACACATGCTGTTCCCCATCCCAGCCACCCCCCACCCCCAAAAAAGGCTGAAATAAAGCAGAAAAACACATTTTTATGAGAATTCTATATGGAAACAAAGCACAATAGAGAATCAATCTCCCAAATGATTATTTTTGTGCCAAACTTCAACTGTAATTCCTTACCACTGACTAAGGGTTTTGGCAACCTACAGACATGGGTCTAGCCTGCAGCTGGCCTTTTTGGATGCTGCCATCCAGTAGGGAAGGGGTGCCAGGACTACCTTATCTTTGCTTTGCCATTCCTAAGAGGCAGCTCTAGTAGTCCAGTAGCTCTAAGGCAGCAGCATCCATCAGCTGAGGGCTGCGGCCAGGACACCCCAACCATGCTCTGCATGCACAGCAATGAATGTTAGAACACAGGCTGCTGGTTGTGAGAGCAATGGCAAAGTGTGCTGCAGGCCATGTCCTTCCCAGCCACAGGCAAGACAGCTTAACCTCCAGGTCAGCGTTCCTTCCTGGATCCCCTGCTCTCCCACCTAGCTCTGGCTATTTTGCACAACATCCAGGTCTTAAAATGCATGTGTTCTTTCCCAGATGTCACAACAGTAGTTCATGAGAACTGGGTTTTGCTCCAGCAGATACAACCTGCTGACACTGAAAGCACTGCCTGTTTCCTCCCACTAATTCCATGCAAACTACTTGATCTGCTTTGTTCTCCTGCTTCTCTCTGTCTGCTAAGGACTGCAAATCAGGTGCATGCCAGGAAAAGAGGCAGAGGTCATATTTGAATTTCATCTTTCCAGAGAGACCCACGTGTCAGAAAAGAACAGGAGGTCAAAGGCAACCTTTGCCCCCTCCAGTGTGCTTCAACCTCTTTGACTTCAGAGATGGCTTTTCTCTGCACTGCTTGGCCTTTCCTTTACTATGTCAGCATCTTTTGCATCTCTGGGCCAAGTGTATCTTAGAGTCGTCTTAAGCTGTGCCTTGTGAAGGCAGGATATTGTCAGTGCTCTGTGGCCAGATAGAAAAAATACTGGTGGAGGGTCAGACTGCAGTGAGTGCCACAGCTTTCCTGCTGGAACAGGCTTTTGTAAGACCAGATGCCAAGGATCAGACATGTGAAAAGGCAAGCAGTTGTTATAAAGTAATTTAGTAAATAAAATAAATGGATATCACATCACCAGCTGGAGTCACTGCAGTCCTAAGTGCTTGAAAGTCATCAGTCAGGCTCTGAGAAATCCTGAGATGGGTTTAAATAATACGAGATTAGAAAGTGCTTTTGGGGTTCATATGGTTGCCTTTCAATACTGAAGCATTGAAGGCTCACATGAGTTAAACCCACATTTTTATTAAAAATTAAAGCAGAGATTTTCAGTGAGGCTGCTTCCATGTTTGGAGAAAGTCACAAAATCTGGCAGAAGTCACTGAAACAGTTCCTGAGGTTTTTGATTTGGGAAGGAGAGCAGTATCAGCTCCTGGTTCCTGGAACTCCACAGGCACCAAGGCAGCTGCTCCGGATTTACACCTGAGTGTGTGAGACCAGAGCCAGAGTAGACTTCTTTGTTTGCCTTCTAATTCTCTCACATACCTCTTCATTTTCTACGTCAGGCAGCAAAGCACAGGGCAAAAAATGTGGAGTATTATATAATGAACGTGACCTTCATTCACTCGGGGTCATGTTTTTTGCAGTAAAGATGATTATTTCTAGTCAACTCCATTTATATGCTGGCATGAAGATCCCATATGAAGATGAGGATTCTCTTTTGAGATGTTCATGTATCTTCAAGAATGATAAAATCTGTTAATTGATGTAATGTCTAAGTAGTGGTGCTGAGGTAGATTTTGGTGAGTGTGGGCTGCAAATTTTAAAAATTCTGTATCTTTCTTATTCATATAAACTAAGTGCACAGCAGTTTTAATTAAATTGTCAATGTAGTAACAGTGACATTGAGAAGGTAGTTGCACAGTCATTCCTTTTTAATAATGTCTCTTCTTGGTAATTAGGATAATTCCAGATTTCTGAGGATTAAAAGAGCCATATACCCTAAATTTGTTCTTGGAGGTTCTGGTAAGAGACTGAAAGTATTGTGTCAGTGTAGTGAAACCAGAGGCAAGGTAATGACAAGTAGATGATTCTCCCTTTCTGAAATCGTGTCGTGTGTCTTCTGGAACATTTTCACATCTGTTATGTCTGTGGGAGAGAAAGAGCACAGGCTGCCTGGGGACACAGAGACTTCAGTAGCATGGAGCAATGATGGAAGAGTGTTTCTGAAGCAAAAAAGGGAGACTGTTGAAGGTGATGAGAGAGTCTCCTACAGTAAAATCTTACCTGCTTTTTACATGGGACTAATGATTTGGGGCACCTCAATCTAAAACAATGTGAGGGTTGAGGAGGAAGTTCTTGGAGTATTGGTAGTAGTAGCAGCCTGTTCAAAATCAGAATGCTGTGACATTTCTGATGTTGATGCTCAGAAATCGAGACCTTTGTAGCCAGAAGACAGGTCAGTGGATGTGCTTGGCAAGTTCACTTCTTTTTATTGCCCACATTTTTCTTCACATACTGTAGTTTCTATATGTACAGAATTCCTGTTCAGCATGAACACTTGTGCAAGGCAGTGGAGGAGGCCAGGTGGTGGCAATGCCAGGTGTTCCTGCCTGCAGCCCCACCACCAGTGCCTGACCCAGGCAGGGTGAGCTCCATGCTGCTGTTCCCCATGTGCTGAGCTCTGTGCTGTCCCCCACACAAACGGGATTTCCATTAATAGCCAGTTGCTTCTCCCTTAAACAGCAGTGTGGAATTAAAGCTGGTAGAAAACAGGCCTTGGAACAGGAGCTCAGAAATGAGGCTTCTGGTTAGAGTGAGAGTGGCCAGTGCTGTGGCTCTGTCTTGTGTAAAAGGGGCACCATACACTTCACCCAAGCCCTGATGTCTCCTGATGACAACAATCAATACCTCTGGTTTGAGTAACAGACTTTTCATACATCAGATTTAAGGAATAAGGTGTTGCTATATAGATGTCATTCCTGTTCCTCAAGTGCCTGGCTTTCCTGCACAAGAGGATAGATCTCCATGCACTCACTACAACATGTACTTAATAACTTTAAAACTACTGCTTGCCTTTACACATGTCTGATTCTTGACAGCTGTGTTTACAAAACTACACAAAGCCATACCTTGATTGTCTGGATGGTGACACATGCACTGAAATACTCAGCTCAGGTAAAATTGCCACTGATCCCAATGCACCTATTACTTCAGAGATCGAGGGTTTAATTCCTCAGCATAATAAAAACCTGCCATAGCAGGTGGAAGCCAGGAGAGCCAGTGCCAGGAAGCCCTGAGTTACAGGTGATGGCCCCTTCCCAACCACACTGGGGCTGAGGCTGCATCCAGCATGGCTGGAGCTGAGCAGGAGCACAGGAGTCTTCCTCCTTCCCTGCACTGGGGCACATTTTACCCATTGGTTCCATTAGCTTATGTGTACAGACATACTGTCAACGAAAATCTCATTCGCTCAGGAATGCCTGGTGGTTCTACAGGAAAATGCATAAATGAAAATACAAACAGCGAGCAGAAAGTGGTAATTAATGTCCAGTGCACATGTGCAGCATTGCTGATAATGTTGCCTGGTAACGGGGGAAGGGATGGCAGAGCCTCACGAGGAGCCAGTGGCAGCCTGTGAGTCCTTTTCAAGGCTGGGGTTTTGCCCAGGGAAAAGAGAGAGCCCCATGACAGCACTCTCCTCTTAGCAGCCCCCATTTGCAGATGTACATGCGTGCATACATGCATATGGACATTTCTTTGGGGGCTGCAAAATGCCATCCTGAATAAATAAACACATGCTCGCTCCCTTTTCATCTCATACCAGACACTTGTGTTTTGCTGTGAGGTGCCTACAAAGGGCTTTGAATAGCAGCATGTTCCAAAGAGGGAAATCTTTGCATCCTGTTCCTTTGATCATGATGGCATGGTGAGGAGGGAGCAGGCTGTCTTCAGTTCTGTAACGAGGTAGGGTGCCCAACTTGACAAGGAAAAACAGTTCTTACCCTACCAATTTGCTTTTTATGACCTAAAGAGCGTTAGAACAATTTATGCATTTGTAAGTGCATCAGAAAGAAGCTTGAAAAGAAAATTGGCAAATTCCTCAGGAATCAGCATTTTTTTTCAGTCCCTAGCATATTCTGTTCTATGAAATTATAATCTGTTTTCCTTGTTTTTCTTTAGTATGTTTTCCACAGTTATAAGGCTGGTGTCATTTTGCATTCCTGCTGCAGTACTGTTAACTAAAATTTGTATTCAGTGAATAGGCAAAAATATTTTACTATTGCAGCAACTACCAAGGCCACAAAAACATACACTTCTGATAAGTCCCAGCAAAGATTTTTGGTTGGTTCAGCCAAGCTCAGTCTCACCCAGTGCTGAGAAATCGAAGCCCAGGATGGAGTCCACCCAGAAACAACATACCTTGTCAAGTAAAACCTGTGCTCAGAAACAAAATTTCCATCTTGTAGGGATGGAACTAATTGTATTAAGTGTTTTAATGCTGAGTCGAGTCAGTAAGATTAAAAATGGTTCTCATCAGCTCTCCCAGAGGTCAGAACAGTCTTCATCTGCTGCTGAATGGTACTCCAAAAGGATGTGTATTTTCTTTAAAAACTGTCTTGTGATTGAAATAAATCCTTTCCTGACAGAAGTGTGGCAGAAATCACAGGTGGCCAGCACAAGCTTGTGGGAGCCATCTACATATGCATCTCTGTTAACTGAGTTTTGTAATTCATTCAACAAATAGTTTGTTGCTCTCAGTAATTCATAAATGTTTTATTAAAATGTGGCATTGGATGGAAACGAAATTAAAGGATTTTTAACTTCTAAAAAGCCTGTAAGTAATTACTAGTTCATGCCTAGGAAACCATTCAAGTGCAGTAAAGCCTCAGACCTTTTTTAGCACCTACCTCTAGCTATTTTTTAGAGTGTAGAAGATTAGAATTAAAAAAACTTATTAAACAATTGAATGCCAGCTTTTACAATAACTGTAATCTAATAAAAGATTAATGCATCATAGCAGATCTGTGTAAGTTGCCAGTTGAAGGTTTTTGACTGAGCCATTGGAGGTGTTGCTTTCATCACAGGCTAATGACTAGATAAATAAAACAAGCTTATCATAAAAGGGTGTCAGAAGGCTTTTTTATGGTAATAAAAATTAATTGCTTACAATCAAAAGTGAAAATATGAGTGCACAAGGGAGATCCATTATTTGAAGGGAAATCATAAAAATTGTTAGGAGAATTAAAAAGTTACAACACAAACAGTGTGATACCTTTCACCACAGTCTTAGTATCCTGTGAATAGCAGAGATACCAGCTTTGTTTTGAAATTATAGTAACACTAATTGAGGACAATAAAGAATAAAAATGTCATCTTTTAAAGGCACTCTGAATTTATAGACTGCATTATTCAGAGACCAAGTGCTGAATCCACCAAAAGCCATTTCATGTTTAAAATCCTGACGTGAACAACTTTGCAGGAATGTTATGCAGCCACAGTTCTAATTACTTGCAGTACATGGGATGGATGGATTTTCTGTTTACTTGGGATTATCACAGCAGCAATGAAGAGTATTTCTGAGCAAGAGACCTAGTGAAATATTACCCAGCACACTGAGTAGCCATGAGACTGGAGGGAAGGTTAGACACCCTGAAAGGTGCTTTTCTGCAACTCTGAAGGCATGAAATTGAACAGCGGCCAATCCCTTTAAAAGACTGCGCAATAATGAGCTGTAGAAAGGGGGGGAGTTCAGTGAGATGTTGCTTTATAAACAGTAGGAGAGAGATTTTGGCTAGCAGACAAGCTCCTTCCAGCATTCGTGATGAAGCACACATCATTTTCCTGCTGGGATGCTGCCCATTAGCATCAATCCAGACCACAGCACTTTGGGTCTTACAAAGGAGTATTTTACACTAATGACATTAACAAATACCAATTTAGATAGCACCTTTTAACCTTATTGTGTGTGGTTTATCATCACTAAACACAACTGTAATCACCTGTCTGAAGTAAAGCTGGGATATGGAAATGCAATACACCTCCATAACGTGGTGTCAGGTTGATCATCCGATCTTAGTCGGAACTTCAAGCCATGGCAGTTGGGTCGCTGTTTAATAATGCAAAATACAGCTTCATGACTCTACACTGAGGAAGAAAATGTAACCAGCAAAGACTATTTATTTTCCTTTTCTCTGTTTACTGTTACCCTGCTGTAATGTTTTTCCCAAAGAGCTGCCATTGCCACACAAAACATGTGGCAATGTCAATAGCTGTAAGGAAATTATTTGGTGGAGGTTGTTGTGATCAGAGTCCTCTCTCATTCTCAATGCAGAGCCCAACTGGTTTGGTGGGGTTTCTCCCTGACCACCTGCTCACTTGAATGTTTTCTGATGACAGTCTAGCAGACTAAATGACAGCCATCAAAACTTTTGTTTAATGCCATAATATGAAGCGAATTGAGCCCCAGCAGCCACAGGGGAGTGACAGAGAAAAACAGGTAAGCACAGCAGGATGGACATAGGTACCATCTGGTTCAGGAGTTTTGCATTCCCTAGGTTTTCTCATTTTCTCTAAATTACTTCTGCCAGGGAGAGGTTACCCTCCTGGAAATCAGAAGACTTTTATAAGATAGTAGAATACGTATTAATGTACTTAATTTTACATGTTCACATTTGATGATCTCTGTCTAGGAACTTGCAATTTGAATGAGTATGGGAGAAAACTTACGGAAATGTTCATTGTTCTTTCACATAAAATATAATGCATTTCTAATTTTGGCTATTTTGTTAGTTCTATGCTCTTTGGATCACATTTTTCTATTATTGTACCTCAAAACTTTAGTTCCTAGGAGCTGAATTTGTTTCAGGAAAGGAATGAGCCAAGAAATAAAAAAGTAGGATTTTTTTTTCCTGTAAGCTATTTAATTCTGGGCATTGAGAAGTGAGTAGCTGTGATAATGTGAAATTCAGCAGCATGCAGACCCTGTTTGCCTCCATTTTGCCCATGGTTGATTCAGCATATTTTGCTTAGCCAGGGATCATTTAGATAATCCTTTAAAAGTCTGGCCAGTTTCATCAGTCTATGTGAGCCTACGTAGTTGTTTTGGAAGGCACTAAAATCAGGTCCTTTTGATGTTTTTGTTTTTGAGAAGCTAAAAATTCTCACAGACAGAAGGGTTTATCTACTGATGGCTAAGGTATAGTGGAATATTTCAGACAGGGTCTTGGCTAATCCAGTTCTTCCTAGATGTTGTTATCTGCAGCACCACTGAATCTGGAATATAAACCTGATGGTGACCTTCTGTGCAGCTATGAGTTTCTTCCCCTTACCCCTGCACTCTCAAGTGCCTGAGACTTCTTGCTATATGGGAGGAAAAATGGCTTATAAGGATCTTGGGTAGCCAAACCTTCATGTTCTCTCGTATGTCAAAGCTGTTGGAAGTGGAAGGTTTCTCATTTGCCATATGTATCCATGTTTCACATACCTCCACCATCTATGGCAAAATAATGAGAAAAGATGTGGGCCTAGAAACTGACAAAAATGCAAACCTCAAAGCTGCCAAATGAAGTAAATTTGTCAGAGAAGCAGTGAAAGCATCTGCAGCCTACATCTCATGAATTTCATAAGGAAGAGAATTCCACCAAATTGGGGCCAGGGATATTCCAGATGGCACAGATGGTTTAGCAAGTGACAGATTGGAAACAGAACCCAAATTATAAGCAAGTACATAAACAGAAATCAAAATTTCTCCAATAGGTAGGAGTCAAAGTCTGAAGGGTCTTCAGAGACAATAATATGTTAATTTTAAGCCTTAAAAGGTAGCCAAGTTGAGTGCCTGAATAAAGACGGAGGATGACAAGTTGTGAGAAGAGCGTGCAACTTTTCAGTAGCTGCCAAGTTTGGAGTAGATTTTCAACAAAACAGAGAGGCAGAAAATGGCCCCCCAACTGCAGCTATAATCCAACCTGGAAACTGCAGATAAACAAGTCAAGATTTGATTAGCTGGCTCATTGCAAGGCCAGCCTGAAAACTGGATGGAATAAATTACATTGTTTTGTCTTTTTCTTTTAATCAAAATGTAATTTGGACTGGCTTGTATGGGAGCCAATTTATAGATGGGTGAAAATGTGTAAATCTTAAAAACAGTAAGTACCCATGACCATGTGAAGAAAATGTGTGAAAGCAATAGGAGCAATAAAAGAAGGATGAGAAGTAAGAATATTTCTATATCAATAAGGGAGAGAAGGAATCACAGCAAAACTAATCCTTGAAACTGGATGTGGGGAAAAGTGAGAGGAATCTTAGCTCAGAGTTAAACAAAGACTGATGATTTTATACTCCTAGTAATATAAAGCACCATATGTGCTCTCTTTAAAGTCAAGACATCAGAACATTTTAATTAATAGAATAATAATGCTAATTACGTGGTAGGGGCAGTATAAGAATTTTGAGTGTGAAAATACTAACTCTGGGGGGGGGTGTACGGGTGTACTCATGTTACCATATATATTTATATATACAGATGCATAATATGTATGCATAAAATTTTACAGCTGGAAGTGTCTCCTACTGCTTTTAAGCCAATGGTGATAGAGCTTCCAAACAGCCATCCTCTTGTTAGCAATGCTGTCATCAGTATTGATGAATCCCTGCATGTTAAACACGGACTATGGTTATTATTCGTGTGTGAGAGTTAGTTTTGTGATCCACTGAAGGACTTCTGTAGAGTTAGAGTGATGTGGAACATTCCATGGAACTGGCATGCTTTCTCTTAATACTTCCAAACTTCTCCTGGCATTATGGCTGAGGAGTAATTTCCTGGGAAAAGGTAATAATAATAAAAGCAGTAGTGGTTTGGTTTTTCAGGCATGATTAGCTCTTCTATGTGGTCCTTTTGCACAAGGGCTTGGGACATTCCCTTCCTACTCTTTTTATGTGGATGGGTATGTTCCACCTCCTAGAGCCATCAACAGCCACATGAAGAAGGCTGGGGAGCTTCAGCAGCTCTACTGTGTCCCACCTTGCACATGTACAGTCCCCTTCGGTTTTCAGGGTTGCAGAGGGTCACTTAATCTGATGGGATTTGTTCATACTTTTATCTGGCCAAGTGCACTAAATGCACGTCCCTGGGAGGCAGGTCAAGCTGTAGGTTTATTCTGAAGATGTGGTTCCAGGGAGCTGACTTACAGCAGGGCTTGCTCCATAGTACTCCTGTGTAAAGCTCTTCTGTTACCCTCTGTCAGAAAACCTTTTCTTCAAAGACAGTATGTGTAGCCCATGAACAGGCCATAAAACGTCTATTTGAGAAAATTAAGTGGAAAAAAATAAGCGCATTTAAGTTGAATGGGTTTTGCCTGCTGGCCAGGCGTGTCATCTTTTAATCTGGTCTATCTACAATACCATCTCTGTACCGCCTCCCTAGTTTCTTATTTTCCTGTCAGTCTCTGCTCTACTGCTTGCCCCACTGCCTTCCTGAATTTCTTTGATATTCAGATTGACTCAAATATGCTCTCAGATCAAGCAGTGGAAAAAAAGCAGTAATTTAAGTCACAAAGGCCCATGCACATTATAAATCCCAGATAGGCACTAGAGGTTCCTATCCATATCTGCCTGCCTCCCCTCCAAACATCACCAGAAGGTTTTCAGGGTCTGATACTGCCTGCCTCCTCTATCTTTGCTGAATAAGGGAGAAAAATTCCCTGTGGGTGGAGAACGCAGAGACCCCAAAGCCTCTTGTCTCCTCTGATGTGCAGCATGTGCTGATGGTGCGGGAAGGAGGGGAGGGAGCATTGCTGGAGGGAAGTGCGTGCTTTGCTCCTTGGGTATAGGCAGCAAGCCTGTGGCTTAATGAATTGTCGGCTTTCATCTATGGAGGGGCTTGTGCAATGTCCTTAATTGGATTCCTCGGAAGAACTGTATGTCCCAGATCATCGCCTGCAAGGGGAAGGTGGTACCAAATGTGGACAGGCAATATATGGTGTGGCTTAAAGGAAAGGCTGGATTTGAGACAGTGTCAGCAACAGCCCTGTGTGACAGCTGTGACACAATGGCAAGCACTTCGCACGGGGCCCAACTCAGGGACTGCATCTCGGGCACAGCAGGAGACCCCATTAAAAGTATGAGAAAACTGCCGTCCTTACTGCAACAGCACAGCATCCTGTGCAGCAATTTATCCAACCCCAAAGGGATGGCAGTGTCCCTCTGGGACATCTGCATTCCCACCTCACTCCCCCGTTGCTCACCCTCACTGAAATTGTGCCATCCATCTTTGGGCTCACCCTGCTGACTCCACTGTCTCCATAGGGCATGGGATGTGGATGCCAGGGGCACTGGCAGCTGGTCCCCTGGGAACACCCGGTCCTGAGGTAGGAGCCTGCATTAGGGCTATGCCAGGGAGCAAACAATTAGCAACTAATTAAACATGGATTTAAGCTGTGGTCACCACACCTTTGAGAAGAGGATTAAAGGAAAAATGCTCTGGCAAAAATGTTTAAAATTTCCATGTCTGTCCCACCATCTGTGGACGTGGTGATGTTCTTTCAATACAGGCTTATGAAAATGTGTGATGGGCTCCCACTAAGTGAAAAGAGGTAGATACCAGGAAATTTTCCTCGTGACTGGGAATTCCCCTGCAATTCCTTGGATGGCCATATCTTATACCTGCTGGCATTGCTCTTGAATTCAAAGGAAGCAAAGAGACAAATGGGGTTTCTGTGTGTATGTAAAGGTGTGTTCGGCTTTGTCAGAAACCAAATGGAGTCTTCACACTGGGAGCAGATTATTTGAATTTGTTTTTTTATCCTTATTCCCTCGGTTATGATTGTTAATTTTTATAAGTAATTTTGTTCTTTCCCTTTCCAAGTTCTACTTCAGTTGCTTGATCCTGCCTAGTACTTTCTTTTGGACCTCACAGTCTGTTGCCATGGAAATCCAGCTTTGCAACTTCTCTGATGGATTAGGTAAAAGACAAAAGATAAACTGGGTAGGAAATGAATCTTTATTTGCTACAAGGACAAGACTAAGCATGGCTGTGTTGCTACCAAGCCTGAGGAAGCCACTGAAAACGAAGTACTGACTCTGAATTTGCCACACAATACCTGGGATCGGGCTCTGGCTCAGCTCATGTGTGACAGCACCAGGAAAGCGTTCTAACTGGCAGGCCAGTGCTGGAGGAGGGGCTTCAGTCTGTGCTTTTATCCACCCATGCAGGGTCACATCTCATTAGCTCATTAGCTAGCAGACAAGTGGGAGATCTTCATCAGCACAAGGAACCCTGCTGGGAACCAGAGCTGCTCGGGCTCCAGCGGTCTGTATGGCCGCACATCCTTGATTTACCAAGCAAAACTTCCATTCCAAGTAGAAAGTCTTACAGAAATCTCACAAAAAAAGGCTCTCTATTAGCAAGGCAAAGCCAGATGTCCATGTAATATTTTGTCCTGTTGCACCTAATTTTTGCTGTAGAAAATTTTGAAAGGTATTCCTTGGTATTTGGTGGCTGTCCCAGCGGATGAGTGGGCAGCACTGCTGACCCCACGTGTTGCTGAGGGTGTGTGGATCTGGCCAGATGTGCAGCACTTTGCTGACCAGCTCCTGAGATCCCTGCAGCATCCAGGATGCTGTTTGGCATTTTGGTACAATCTGATGACTTGCAGCATGTGCCCAGAGCACTGTGTTGATGTCACTTTGCTGGATGTGGGCCAAGCATCCAAAGGGCAGTGAGTTGGTTAACGTGATAATCACGTTGCATCCTGGTCTCTCCATACAACAGAGCTTTCCATTCCTGTTCATGATGCTGCCACATTTTTCTCTAAGGTTGAATGTGACCTAAGCAAAGTGGCAGAAGGGAAAGAGACTAGTCAGCATTCATCAGGGAAAAGAGATAGCTGTAGTGTAAAACAGTAATATTTATGATCATAAACATCAGGAGTGACTCCCACCACTGCTGGACCCAGTCTGTTTGGTCTGATAAAACTTTGAAGACTGGGAACCCCATTAACCAACAGGAGTGCTGGAAAATCAGTAACCCACTGAGGGTCCAAAAGTCCTGGGGTGGCGTGTCCAAGCCAGCAAAAGAAGGGGAAGCTGCCATATCACCAAGAGGTGATGCCTCTTTGAGGGCTGAGAGCCACAGCAGCTGGAGAGTGTGCAGCTGGCTGCAGGCAGTGTTAACAGCTGGCTTAGCATCCAGTCCTACTGAAGGGCAGAGCTGTCCTCATGCCATGGGAGTTATTTGAATTCTCAACATGATTTCATCCTCTTGCCAAGGATTAGAGCAGAGTGGGGCCTCTGCCATTCTATGGGGACACAGTAGGACACAGGAATGTGTATAAAATGAGAGCAGAGCTGAAGGTTTTATCTAGAGCCACCTTAGATTAGTGGAAATACTTCCACTGATGGCAGTGGCCTCAGAATCAGACCCTGAATATTTGCATCTTGCCTTGAACAAACATGAACCTTTTTTAATGCAGGGTTATTTTGTACTAAGAATTTGCCAGAACTCCCAGCCCTGAAATGAACTCTGGAGTCTCCAGCTGCACCTGCTTCTCCAGGGTTTGTGCAGGCTGAATTGGGTGGTATTGCTCTGAGCTCCATGGGACAGGGCTCTGAGTTGCTACGTGCTGGTAGTGGGTTTTGGCTCTTGGAGATTTGTTCTGGCTGCTTTTTCAAATTTCTTGATCACAGCTTGGCCTCATGAACAAGCAGAGCCTAGGGAAGAAGGAAGGCTGTGATGCACTGATCCAATTTCTTTTTTATTGCAAGGATGGTGTAAACCAGCAATTCTTTGCTATTGAATTGGATGTTGTATTTTAATGGAGAATATAGTAACATTGCTCATGCAATACATGGTTTATGCCATACATATCCCATCATCAGTCTGAAATACTGATTGATATGACCAGTATTTGACTGGCAAAGCTGTAATATCACCACCTAGACCAGAAGCACTTTTGACTTAGTGGCAGAATCCTTTCTTAATGTAGCTATACAATACTTCAAAAATATTTGCTATGGATTTATTTCCGGTTGGATCTAAATCCTCCAGCAAACTCTAGATTTATTACCTCTGTCATGTGCAAAATACCTTCTTTAAACCTCATATCAGCTTCCTTTCAAACCAGATGGTACTTAGAGTTTATGGCATACTACATTATAGTCACCATCATACATATTGTGTTCTTCCATGGCTGTAAATGTTAAAGGACACCTTTCTGCCCTACTTGAAAGGAGGGGGAAAACAGAAAATACATGTATTAGCAAAATTGCTGTAATTTTTTTCATCACATCAAGGTTGAAATAACCAATCCATTATAAGAGAGGTAATACATCATTCATTATTTGCTGCTTGCTGTGGCAAGCCACTGGCTTAGCACATACAGACTTATGGATTTGGTACATGGAAAGCTGTAATGCATGTGCAGTTGTGATGAGCAAAATTGATGCTAATATTTACTGCTCCATGCAACTGCTATGTATCAACTGTTTCCCCCTCCCTTCCTATTTGCCCCTGCTCTGTACATGCAACCAAATGTTCCAGCCATTTAATTTCCACCCCAGCTATCAGCCAGTAGCAAGCTAGTCAGCAGGGGCTCCTACCCTTGAGAGGATGGAAATAGAACAGAAGCCTGGGAGAGGTTGGTTTGCCATGCCACCGTGCCCTCACCTCTGGTTGCTGTCATGCCTGTGTGCGAGGGCAGCTCTGTGCACTTCTCTGTCCACCTATTATCTTAATCAAAATATATTGGATCAACTGGAGGATGTCTTGCTATGCAAAGCAACAGAGAAATTTGGCATCAAATGCTTTGAACTATTGTGACAACATAGTATCTTACACTGGTGTGTAGTGATTGTACTTCTTATATTTATATCTAGAGAGACATAAAAAGGGATATATAGTAGATAGGTAGGTAGGTAGACAGACAGATCTGTTACTAAATTCCTAAAAAGCCAGCTCGTTGCAGCATCCCATAATAAGACCCTTTATTTAAGGCCCTGCCCCAGTTTGGGTGGGAGGATGCCAGGACACCATGGGGACACAACAGGCTCCATCTTTGCACTCCCAGGAGTTGCAGATAAGCCCTTCTGCATCTTCATAAGAGGGTTCCTTTGGCAACTCATGGAAAGGCAGCGATGGGCTGGGCAGCACAGCTGATGTAAATACTTGGGAGTCTTTCCATGTGTTCCCTGATGTTCTTTGTATGCAACTTCTGAGGTTCCTTTTGAAGTAAAACAGAAATGTTCACAGGATGTCCAAGCCTGGCTCTTCACAGTCACCTGTCTATCGACACAACAGGGCGTGCTTGAGGCTTAGTATTTACAGTTCCTAGACTCATTAACTACATGCTCAGGAGTGGATCCATAAAATTAATTAACCCTGAATGATGCATTCATACTCCTCATGGTTCAAACAGCATTCCTGGACTCTTATTTTTGCAGTATGGACAGCAAGAGCACACTCCAGGATTTGTTGTGGCCAGAACATAATGCTACATGCACATCCCAGGCAGCTGAGCCTATACTAAATCAGCTGCACCTTGGAGAGGCAGCAAGAAACACGGGCTAACCTGCCCACATAATGTAACTTGTTTCATATGCAATATAACAAAATCCTGCAGAGTCTCTCTTGGGATATATCCCACAGCCCTGCTGACTGCCTGTTTCTTCTCCTCCTCCCTAAAATCTATCTGATCCCTTTTTAAAATTGTTGCTATTGTTGCAGTATATCATTATTTTCAGGGTTTGAAATGTTTTTTTTCTAATCAAATTTCCCTGTTTTCCTGAATACTGAGTTGCAGATGCTTTATAACTACTATTATCCTATGATTTTTAAATAAGAATGCTCTATGGTCACTGAAAGTCTGAGTGGCAAACCACATATTAATTTGTCTCTCCACCTCTCAGCATTCCCATTTCAGCCACATTAGGTAAATGGAAGTTCTGTGCATAGACACTGGGGAGCAAATCCCCATAAACGGGCAAACACTCTAACCCATTTCTACAGAGGAACAGCTTCACTATTACACTTGGTTTCTCAAAACAGCCAAAAGATACTGGGTCCAAATCTGCCCTCAGCTCTGGTTCTGCAACCCCTGTGACATCAGTGCATTGCAGGTACCTCATGGACAGGAAGATCCTCCTTCCCCTTGTGTGTTGTTATGCCCTGATCATCATCAGAGCACCAGGGTGAGATTGAACCTGGCGGGGAAGCCTGATGGCACAGGGGGACTGTGCAAGCTTTTTGTCTTAGAAGCATGAAACAAAAACAACAGAACAAGCACCTGGGTCCTTGAGAACCTGCTGTCTTCTGCCCACAGCACTTGTCCTTGATCACCATAAAAAATTAATTTTAGCATCTCAGCATCCCTCCTTTCTGATGATCTAGACATGGGCATTTGTGTCTCAGTATTTCTATATCTGCCAGGAGAACTTCAGCAGGAGCAAAACAAGTCATTCATGGCTCACTAGAGCAGTGAGTGGTTGCTGCTTTTGACAGCGTGACAACTGAGTAATAATATGTTTTCACATGGTGGCCCCACGTGATATCCTCGGTGTCTTCATGCTGTACTAAAGATTCCCTGTCCCAGGGAATGACATGTGAAACAGGGTAGTTACATGGTGTTTCATAACCACTGCCTTTGGCTAAAGATGTGCATGCAGTTATGCTGGTCAGAAGGTTTTCAAGTGCAAGTAATTTGCAGCTAAAAAGGACTAGAGTTAAAATAGCTTTTTTAATTCGTCTGTGTATCTTATGTGCAACAAAACAAGCTGGTTTTTAAGCATTAAACTCAAATTCCTGCTTGAACCTTTCATTATGAGCATTTGGAGTTGGGGCTTTTGCTTCTCGTGGCTCAAACTTTTAAAAATCTCATTTGCTCTTACCAAAGCTGCAGAAGACAAGAATGGGTTCACTGGAGAATGAACTGATGACTACAACGTCTCTGCAATGCCTAACACAGTGAAGGCCCCTCATCCAATCAAGGTGCCTCAGTGTGAAAGGGATAAATATATCAGATGATTGCAGAGCCCCTGGGCAGGCAGTGTGAGCATTGTTGTGCCTGTGGTCTGGGCTGTGAGGTTCAGCTTGAAAGATGGGGCTGCCGAAGCAGGGGGTGGGCAAGGATCTGGGTGAAGTCTTGCAGAGTTCCCAGTAGTCATCGTAGCAGGGTTCCTGTCTGCCAGACATAACAAACAGATTAAAATTACCCTAGACCGCCTATGATTAGCTGATGTTGAGAGCAAAAATGTCCTCTCTAGGAAGGAAGAAAGCCACAGTCCCACTCAGGAGCATATAGGCTGTTCCAAAACTAATTTATGATGGAGGTGTGGGAATTGATAATAGCTCCTGTAGAAACAAACCCTGTTATGGCTCCAGATAGTTTTCTGTATCCAGGCTTTCCCCCAGTTTTCACTTGTTCCTAATTTTCTCAAGAAAGTTCCTTGGGAGGTGGCAGT
Organism: Hafferia zeledoni; assembly: GCA_035583235.1. Lineage (NCBI taxonomy): Eukaryota > Metazoa > Chordata > Aves > Passeriformes > Thamnophilidae > Hafferia > Hafferia zeledoni. The sequence goes on from JAWWEV010000083.1 coordinate 42,839,011, forward strand.
GTACTTTTCAGGCTTGGCCTCAGTCTAAAGGTGAATATTTCGAGAACTCTCAGCAAAATCAGCCTGGCTGTTTTTATGATATGTGGGTGTGAGGAGAAACCAGCTATTCCTATTTGTTCTGGTTGCAGCTTCTCTGACCTCATAACTCAAGAACAGCTGACGCTGGGAAATTTGAACTCAGCTTGTTTTATAGACCTCGGTGATGCAGGAGAAAACAGTTCATGTCTGAAGAAAATCAATTCAATATTTCTAGAGTTGGGAGCAATTAGAGTTGAAGGCCAAATTTTACTTTGACATACATCAGCACAGCCCACTGAAATGCCAGTCTGATGGGCAGAACTCATCCTGGCACAGTTTGTACATATTGATGAAGAATTTCATTTTTCCTAGAATGTTAAACAGAGGTTGAAAGGAGAAATCTCAGATTTATTCTACATGAAATGCCAAAGTATGAGCCAAACTATAAAAATATGCATTCAGCGTGGAGTAAATATCTCGGACATGTCAATGGGAGGTTTGTGCAATGATCAGAAATAGGATTTTGCCATGTGTAGCACTTAACTTTTGCAGATAACATTACTTATTCTGAACATATTTCTTATATCCAATATTGCTAGGTAAGAAAATATGCCATTTTCCACTTCTATTTTTCTCTGTTACCCTTTTCCTTCTTCTGTCTTTCCCTCTACTCCATCTTGGGTTATCTCCTTTGTCCTGCCTTATAGCAAACTCTGAGCCTACTGTCTGCAGGGGTCTCCCTAATATCTTCCCCAGTCTAGGGAGTAGTAAAGAGTTAATGCTGGCATTTAGATGTCGGTTTGGGGGTTTGACTTGACATGTTGGTGACAGTAGAGAGAAACCCAGAACACAAGTATGGATTACATCTCATTAAAATGTTGAGGGATCAGTCACATAAATCCATTGAGTGGGTTTCAATCAGCCTTGACTTCAGCCTTTCATTGGGTCAATTTTGTTGTTTCTGTCAAGCTGAGCACTTGCATAAAATTCCACACAAAATTCCAACAAACCTGCCCCTCCATCTTCAAATAAGCTTCTTGAGCTGAGAAAAATCACCGTAAACTGTAAATCGTTGAAAGGAACAGACATATTAAAACCTCTGAAACCTACAGCATATTTACAGAAGGTGGACTTTTCCAGCTCCTGCTTGTTACTGGTTTGTCATGTGCTGTTCTCAGACAAACTGCAAATGAACAGCAGTTACAAAATGAAGTCTTCCTACTCCTAAAACATCAAAAGAAACCTCCCCAAATGGCCCAGCCATTCCCTGACATCTCTTGACACAATTGTCGGGTTGGTCTGACAGTTGTGTACCTCAGCAGGGCCCTCTGGGTCTTTCCGAGGTCAGTTTGTCAACCAGGGCTCTCACCCACCCAGCTGAAGAGGTTTCTGCCTCTTGTGATTTGGAGTCAGAGCACTCAATTCTTACACCTCAGCTAAGCGTCAGTCATCATGATGTGTGTTTGGAGTTAAGGAAATGTGATTGTGGCTTCACTCGGCATGAGGAGCATCTTTTTAAATGGATTTTGTCCTCCTAAGCTGTATGCCATGCGTATGTAGAGATGATGCCTCCATATGAGTCAGCTTTGCTCAGGGTCTGTAACAGAGACTAGCAAAGAGCCTCACGTGTCTGGATTTGTATCTCCTCTCCCAACAGAGACACTTCAGCCCCACCTCAGCATGCTCCATCTGATCCATGGTACTGGCTTCCCTGGGCAGCCTGTGTCAGTAGCTTTTTTTAATTTCCAACAAATGAGAGACCTTGATATGTTTACTGGAAGAGGAGCCTAGACCTAAACTATAATGGATTTTGCATTTTTTTCTGATTTGTTATTGATAAAGGATGAACAAAAAAACCGCATTAAATATAAACGTGTATGTTAATTCAAATTAACACTGACGTGCCCAGCATTATTGCCCCACAACATAACATGCCTGTGCCTCTGAGTAACAGGAGGGACAGCTTGTCAGTCCGAAGATTTCAACTTTGGACAGGAAGACTCTTCAGCATAATTACACACACACCACAGAAAGACATGTAAATGTACCCCACCAGGAGCCTGCTAGAAATGGATTTGTGTAGCTGCCATCAGCAACTCTTATTCTGTGGAGGGTGAGTTTGATCATATTGATGCTTGTGGATGAGTGAATGAATGGGTGATTCATTTATTTCAAACAGAGGTTACAATTGGTTATTTTGTCCTACCATGTAAAATACTACTCCGTTTCTCACTTCCCCTTCTGTCCTCCCTTTCCTCCTCCTCCACCTTGCAATCAGTGTGTTTGTTTAAGGCTGGTAGCTCAGCAGGGCTGTCTCAGGAGGGAGGTGTAGGAACAAGCATATGCTGCTGACATGATCCTGTTGATGGACTGTGCCACCATGATGAGACTGGAGCTTTGGAGGGGTCAGTCTGCCCTGATGACTCAAAAGGAGTAGTAAAAAGTGTGAAACAACAGAGTGCTCTTGGCCTTGCAGCTGTCCAGGTACAGAGCCAGCCCCAGGATGGCTCCAGCTTGGCAATGCTTTTTGGGTTTCAGTAAGGCCAGGCATCTCACATGAAGGTCAGGTCTGTTGTTCTACAGAGCCTACAAGACAGTCGAGCATGTGTGGTTGCCTGGGCCAGGAATTGAAAATTAAGGGCTTGGTGGGGCCTGCTCACCCCACAAGTCCTGCTGCAGGAAAATCCAAATGAACTTCTTCCATCCATCCATTGATTCATCCATGTGGCTGGAGAGCTGTGTTCTGCTGGGTCTTTACCTCTGCCTTTTGTGAATAACTTAACATCCTCTATAGTTAAAAAGGCTGCATGGAATCACATAGGAAAAGTTTTAAAAATCTGAATCTTTATTAATACTTAAAGGATTTAAAAAAAAAATAAAAATTGCAGCAATCTGCTGGTATCAACACTGCCAAGTTTTCCCCATGATTTTTCTCCCAGGCCCCAATATGGGCTTCATGGCAGCAAGTAGGAAGCCTGAATGCTGTGTGCCCCTGGCACCTGGCCCCAGAGCTCGTGATTCCTTCTCTTTCTCGCTAGACAGTTGTTGTTCTGGAGCCACAAAGGGAACAAGATTTAAAATGTTTCCCTTTCAAGCAGCAAAGAAGCACAGCAGCTCTCTGCAAAGTGACTCAGCCTGCCCTTGGGCTCCTCTCTTTTGCTGCCATTCCAGAAACAAGAGGCAGAGCAGAGCTCTCCAGATACACCATTTCCCCTTCCTCCCCATCCCTGTCTTACAATCCCATCAAAGTCTATGGTAGGCAGCAAGATAGAGCTGTTAAAAAAATTCTGTGCTATGCAGACAGTCTTCTTACATCAGCAGGGTCTTGTTGAGGGAGGTCATGCTCTCCCTGTGCCTCCAGAACCTCCCTGTAGGTAACTGGGCAATAAAGAATCAGTGAAAATCTCCTGCTCAGAATAAAGCTTGGTATCAGATTTTTTACTTTCCAACAATTCTACCCTTTGTTTTCAGGTTTTATTTTTAAAATAGCTTGTAAAAATTGTCATCATAATCACTTTTTAATCATGCTCTGTCAAGAGTGGCAGCTCCAGAAGTGGAAGGGTGTTTGTGTCCAGCTGCTACCAAGACTCCAGAGAGCAAGTAGAGACGGCATTGCCTCTGTTTCAGTTCAGGGCTGAGCCTTGCATTGCTGCTTCTCCTCCTGTCTTCTGGAAATATCACATCTGGACTGACTCCAAACCTGGAGCATTTTAGCTCTGTTAAATAATTATTGTGACAGTTATATGTCTCTTAAAACCACAGGCTTATTTGGGAACTGTAATTTTGGTTGGTGCCTTAGATACATTCTTCCCTTTTGCCCTCCTTTTAGTCCTTTCTAAGCTATTCCACATACATATTTAACATGTGCCAAAGATTTTACATAGGAAAAGAGAGAAAGTTTGGAAACAGCACTGGATAAGTTAGGTAATATGATGTAATTTCAAGGATAAGTCTGGGTATTTTTTTCCTCCTACATGGTATGTGCCACGTAGGTTGGAAGATGAGTTAGTGCCTTGGACACGTTGGTAGCTAAATTATTTTTCAAGGGAGATGCTGAAAAAATAAAGTAGCCAAGCCTGAACCCAGTGCAATTATACAGCCTTTGACTGCAGTTAGTTACTAAACCCAAAGATGAATCTGACTGTAGAAATTAAAAATCTGTCAGAAAAAACCCTGTAAAGCGCCCAATGCACTGCTGATAAATATGGAACATTTGTGTCTTGCTAAATGTATTTTTTCATAATTACCAGTATATGGATTCGTATTGTTCAGAGCCCTAACAGTGAATCTCCTGTGATGGATGCACAATAAAACAGGACTAATTGGAAGCATTAATTTAGACAGAGGCAGAAGCTGACACGGAGCTCTAAGTAAGAGATGCTTTATACTGCCATAGCAAGTAAAAAGTGTATGCCTATACTTTTGCAAGCTCAAATCACCCCACCTTCACAAACAAATTGTTGAATACTGTTGCTGTGCCATTTTTTACTCTTTTTGTTTTATTTTACTCCTGATAAATATCCTGGACCCAAGGTCATCTTAAGGAAATAGTTGTAAGGCAATAGAAGCATTGCTGTGGGTGCTGCTGTGTTTCTGGCAGTGTAATTGACAGTGAGTGAACATGCAGGAGCAGCTCCCAGCAGGGACACTTCGGAAGAAATACACACTAAGTGAGCAGGGCAGAATGGGAGGGTGAGTATTTGCATAAAGAGCTGCTTGCTGTACGTTCCCCAAAAACTCTTCTGCTCTTCAGGCCTGTGAGAGCAGAGGTACATGTCAGTTTTCTGCTCCCCCTGCTTTATCTGCCTGCTCCCACCTCAGTCCCAGGTCAGTACAGTGTGATCATGTGTGACACTTGTGGCACGTGGGTGATGCTGCCGACATCAGATGGAAGCAGCTCTCGCTCCAGTGCTTGCTGAGGCAGTGCTCAAAACAAGAGGCAGGATTCTGACTGCATCACGATACAACCTTAGGCAGGTTTCTTGTTATCTTAAGGATTTCAGCCTTAGTTCATGCCAGAGCACTTGGTTTTAGCCACTATATACAAATCAGTGTTTGTGAATAATCTTGGGCTAAGCAGCTGTTTTCCACATCTTTGGTATGCAAGTACTTGAATTTATTTAAATCTCCTCTTTGACTGGAACACTGATTTCCAAAAAACTAGGTAAAGGGGGAATTAAGCACCTAAGCATCCAAACAAGATTGTGCTAAGCTGTCCTCATGGCCTCAGGTGGCCCACCCAGCACCCAGATTCGAAGAGGGCAAAAGATGAGCCTCTCCGTTACTTTGACTACTTCTTCCAGTTCTTCATTGCCACTAATCTTCAAATTATTTGTTACTTCTAATTTGGTCTTTGGTCTTCAGCTCCCATGTTTTATGTCTGTGTGTTCCTTTAGTGTTTCCTGTGTTCTCAGAATCATTTATATGTTGAATGATCATACTAATTGCAGAGGAGTTGTCCTGGATTTACACTGGTGCAGCAGAAGCCACCATCAGTCCCAGGAGTCTTTTCCTGACACTGCTATCAGTGGTTCTGGAATTGGTTCCTCAAGCAAGCCCTTCTGTTATTTATTTCCCTCCAGTCCTTTCAACTCATATTGAACGGGGCTGAAACTCTGCACTTTATCTTCAAATTGTGTCCTTTGTATAAGCTTCTTGGTATTCCTTCCTCTGGGTGTCCTGACCTTTACTAGGGCTGTTGCTAATATATTCTCTTAGCTGTGGTAGTTAATGCTAATGCAAGGACTAATGTTCTCCTGCAGCTCTAACGCCGATATGCCACACTTAGTCTCTGTCTTCAGACAAAATTGTGTTCTGGTATTGCCCTTTACTATGGAAAGTATTTTACTGTTTGGGTACAAGGACAGCTGAGAATGCTTAAAAAGAGAGAGAGAAAATGGAATAAGGCAAGAGCGTGGCAAGACACTTATGTCAGTATTATCATTGCATTTCACGGGAATGTAACATCTGACTGCCACACAGCTTTTCCAGCATCTGTCTGTGGAGAAGCCAGAGTGATGTTTAATTGTAGTTCATTCAAAGAGCTTGAACAGAAAGCTCTTCATTTGTCAATAGCTCTGCTGTGCCATAGTTTCAAGGTTATGTTTTGTATATTAATAAATAAAGTCCAGACCAAGGAAAGCCTGGAACAGAGCAGTGTAGGCAGTACAAACATGTTATTAGCTATTTCAGAGATGAATTTGTCTTTCCAAGCGCACCTCTGGGTATGTTCACACTTGCATTGTTTCTAAGGAAACAACTCACAGCTGTGTTGGAGGTTTGTTGCCGATTTGCCAAGAAATCTCAAGCCCTCCCTGGAACCCAGGCAGTCACACATATTCAGAGCAGTGCAGTGAGGGCAGGTGCTCCCACTGAGGTAGGCATGGACAATACAAAAAATTGAATGTTCCCGTTCCATGGCTGGCATTTCTGCGCCCCCAAGGGAAAACAATCAATAACCTGCAGGAGCAGAGCAGTTGGATCACGGGGCTAAGGAGACATCACACAGCACAGCATTAGGACAAGCACCTCAGGACTTTGCTCCTGCAATGCTTTCTCAGCATGGAACACCCAGGCTGTCCGTGTACTGCAAGGGCAGAGATGTCTGAGCACTTGGTGCTCTCAGTAGCCATCCAGGGTTGCTGTGCAGCATCACACAGCCACTGTGCTCTGGGAGGGGAGAGAGATGGTGCAGGGGAGTGTAGGAGAACAGCCACTCTCTAGTTTGCCTGCTCATTCCAGCCCCATCAGCAGGAGCTGAAGAGTAAATACTGCGCTTTGGGAACGGTGTTATAGCCTGACTGAAATAAAATGAGGCTCCCAGCATAGTTGCTGGAGAGGGAAAGAGAAAGATAAGATGCCCACATCGTATCACCAACAACATAACTGGCATTAACCGAACAGAAGTCAAGGATGAATGAGCATTGAGGCTGAGCTAACTTTCACATCAAGAGAAGATCCCTGAAGGGCTGTGTGCTGACAGGGCAACATGGAAAAGCTGGTACAGTTAATCTCTTCACAAGGGCTGTTCTGTGAATAATCAGAAGTTGTTAGGGTTGTCAGTCCAATTTCCTTCCAAAATAAAATTAAGTGTGTAGGTGATGACATCTCAGGAATGGGTAAAGTAAATTCTCTCCTGAACATAAATAGTGGCAGGTTTAACCAGAAAAGAGAAAGAAAATATCTTACCTGTGAATAATGTGAATAATGCTGCAATTGTGGGTATGCTCATTATTATTACTATAATTCCAAATAGTCATTCAATGTTGATGGTGTGAAGAAGCACATATGACAGTGCCAGCCTGTCACATTTAAGGCAAGATGAAACTCAAATGATCTGAGTCCATTATAAACACTTAAATCATTGAATGTAAGTGATGTTTCAAATATTTAATGTGTTCTTGTGAAAAGGCAAGACCAACACATGTTCAAAATAGCATTGTGAAGTAGCACACACATGTTGTAGTGGATTTTTTATTTCTTTTTCATGGAAGTGGACATTTAAAAAGAGACCATCCACACATAAAGGCGAAACATCTTACTTTGTTGTGTAACTGGATTCATGCTGAATAAGAAATATAAATTGCAGAAGTGAATTAACTGCAGAGTTGATAGAGCATATTTTTATAAAGTGAGATCCTCTGCCTAACCTCACATGTATTTCCACTTGAATTACTGATCCCTTGACTATTTAAATATGCTGTGTCACTATGTCATCTCACCCTCCTGTTCTTTGTGTATGATACTGCTTATCTCCAACCCTTGAATCTCATTCAGAAGCAGTAACACTGAGTGAAATACAAGCAGTGGAGTCCTGCTCTCATTAGCAGAAATTATATCCAGCTCCTGCTGTGACCTTACTTATAAGTACATATGATTTACTCTACCAAGTTGGACCATCATTCCTTCCAGACCAATACCCAGCTCCAAAGGCTGGCAAAAAATCCATATCTCAATACCTGTGCAATCTTGCAATTCACCTAATGGAGCAAACCCCCTATTCTTCATCTCTGCATTGAGCAGCTGGCATTTTGAAGAAGGGAATTTGATCTTTCCCTTTTTATCTTTGTGTGTCCTAATGCAACATGCACCTCTGACACTGGCGTTCCAGGCATGCACCTCCATTTGTTTGCAGGCTGTAGAGGGGCTTTGCTGACCCCCCTGGGCCACAAGCAGACCTCCTGGAAGAGCAGCTCACAGAGTAGCCACCCACGTGGCTCAGTGCAGCTGGGCCACGATGGGCAAGCAGGTTAATTTGAAATCAGCTTTGGCTGAAGCCACATTCAATTCAAGACAGCAAAGAGGCAGTACAAACTTTTGTTCTGGAAGCCAAAGGAAAGCTGTCACTAGTCTGTAGGAAGGATGAACAGAAATGAAAAGTAACAGCTTACTTCTTTCCCTAGCAACCTTACATCCATCCACTCCAGAGGCTTTGCTAGCCCTGTATAATCCAGATATTAACCTGTACAATAAGAGCAGCACGTTAAAGTCTTCCTGGCTGATTTATGTGTAACTTAATTCTTAATTCTTTATGTGTAACTTAATTCTTGCAGGAGGAAATTTGGATGTGGAAACTCTCGTTCCCTCTTATGTCCCAAGTCCACCTTGGGAATTATTCCCATTCACATCTGACCCTTGGTTATCCCCCAAACCAATCCCAATTCCCCACACTGGAAATGCTGACTTCCTTGATCATGACCTGGTTTGGTTCTCACTTGCCCAGACGATAAACTAAGACAGTAAATAACTTGCAGAAGCATCCCCTACCATTTACTCACTCTGAGGCAGAGTCCCTTTTCCTTCAACTGGGCAATGGTCAAAAAATCAGAGTAAAGCTTTCCTGCAGGTAAATATAATAATTACTTTCTAATTGTGTGTTACCTGCTCACATAGCAAATCAGTCCAGGCTTCTCATTACCAGCTCTCATTGGAGATAAAGCACAAGGATAACCAGGCACTTGTAAGTAATAATGTGTTTGAAGGGGGAATAAGTAATAAATCATCGAAATTACTTCCAGTGAACAGATGAACTGACAGAAATACCTTCAGGGTTTGTAGAAGTTAGTCAGCCTGTGCATAACTATAGCATCCCTTCTGGCTGCAGTATCAACATTTCTGTACTTGCACCTGGAGAATTCAAACACAGCTTTTGCAAGCAGAGGAAAAAATGGTCTGCACCACCAAAGCAGAGAGATCCACAAGCAGGGTGCTCTGCTCTGCCTCCTCCCCACTTGTCATGCAGTAGGTTACAATATTTGAAATCACTCAGGATCAGGAGTTACTGGGAAAGATAGACAAAGGGACAGACAAGCTGTTCCTGTGCCATAATGAAAGAGTATCCCAAGTCTAGAATAAGTGTCCTGGATTGATAGGTAAGTTGATGTAAATTTCTTGGAGCTGGAAGCTTAGTCCTGAAGAATTTAGGTTTGGAAAAGATGCATACTGTGGTGCTGGGATCAAAAGCCTTTTACTTGGTTACCTCCAACGGCAAGTGGGAGATTTTTGAAAGGAGTGCAGCAGGCCTAGGAGCTGTGGGTCTTTTGGAAAAAGGCTTATGCATGAAGAAGTGGCTCCTACTTCTTCCTGCTACCTGCCACTTTCCAGTTCAGCAGGCACCAGACGTCTTGCCTTGCAGGGGTCAGGTGTAGCTGATCCATAGTGTGCTGTTCTGTTGAGAGGCAGCAGCTCCAAGTTTCAGCTGAATTAGTGTTTGCCCACTTGCCCTCTGAGAAAAAAAAAAAAGCTTCCTAATGCATCCTAACGGAAAGGCTGTCAGGCCCTTCTCTAGTCCACTCTTCATGCCAATGAAGTGTTTCTGTGTAAGGCTTCTTGTTTGGTATTCTGTAGAAACTGGTTCTGAATGTTCAAATCAGTGGAATTTCATCTCCTGCAAAGCAGTGTCACAATACAGGGACTACATTTCACCTTTTCAAACATCACTTTTATTTATCCCTTTATGGTTTGCTTTATGGTGATGCCATCTAAATAGATAGAGGGGTATGATGTGGGATCACTCTCACGTCATTTTCATCAGCTGAAGGCTGGACATCAGGTTAAAGCTCATCATCCTCAATGTGACCTCTTTTGCTCATGGCAAGAGTGGAGTCTCCCTGGGGTATTAGTCAGCCTATGGATGGGGTGAATTGCCTGCCAGAGCCACAGCTACCTTAGGCTAAGCATGCAGCTTTTACACATCTGAACTTCCTCACTGTTTGAAGAGTTTCAGAAACCTCTTAAAGATGTCTTTGAGTCCTCCTTTCCCATTCTTATCGCTGCTTGTGAAATGGATACCCTCGCTTGAGTTAGCATCAGTGACACCAACTACATCCTCTCTTGGCAAGATCCTATTTTAAGCTTTTCGTCAGAGGCCACAGCTATTTGTGTCATTGTCAAAACTCTTCAAAAGGTCCGGTGACATTGCTGGTAGGTCTCTCAGAAGCCAAAGGTTCTGCAGTAACATAAATAGGTTCAGCAGCACTAAGTGCAGGTGAAAGAAAAGCCAGCTGCACATCCTTTCTGTCTCCCTTGGCAACAGCATCCTGCCAACAAAAACTGCTGCCAAGTGAAGGCTGGAAAGGAAGGGATGTGCATTTGCAAAGCTGGGGCTGGACAAGCTTTGTGTGAGGGGGGGAGCTGTCAGACCAAGGAATGCTCATGTGCTTTTAAAATTATTTTTGGTTTGTTCCATGTGTTTTTGGACAAGCGAATGCACAGAGCCTCTGTCCTTATGAAGAGTTTTTGTAATATGAAATTCCAAACGACAGTCTCTGCAACTCTGAGCCATATGTTTCCATCCATGACAGCACACGGGGAAGAAATCTGGGGTGAATTACTACTTCCAGATGTGGCAAATCTTCCAGCAAAGGTTAAAATACGTGGCATGGTTCTCTTGTTACGCCAGCTGCAGTTTCGTGCTAAATCATTGTTTCAGCAGCAAGCTCTTAATCAGCCCTGAGTTCTAGAAACTGCTAAATAAGCTGATATTTGTAAGGACCAGGGTTGGGGTTTTTTTAATATAATGCACTAAATATCTTTATTTAGAAAAACCTTCAGATTGAAAACAGTAAGGGCAAAAAGTGAACTGCAAAGGGAGAAAAGGAGCATCATCATAAAAGCACAAAGATGCAAGGCAGACCTAATATTATTATTTGTACTCTGTCTTTCCATGTCCTTCACGAAATGATCATGGCTGTGAAAACTGTGTTTCTATAAATATGGGTAAAATGTGCTTGCCATATATGCACCACCCTAGCCCTCTTCATAGGAACTTTCATCCCAAAAATCAGCACTGGGGTCACCGTTGGAGGCCCCGTAGTTGCTGGTGCTGCCAAATCTCAAACCTATTGTCACAACATCATTTCTTTCTGATTTTGCCACAGCATCAAAAAAAAATCTGGTGGCAACATGCTTATATCAAAGGCCTGAAAAACATAAGGATATTCTCACCTGGTATAATAAGAGTGAAGAAAGAACTGGCTTTTCGCTCTAGAAAAACATTAGGAATTAATTTTGTGAGTAGCCCATGTAACAAATTGCTTGGGGTGTTACAGCACCTCTGGATGCCGCACGGACTCTGAATCAAAAAGACTGCCCTCTGACTCCTGAGAGAATCCTAAGCTGCTCTCAAGAAGCCCCCAACTTGTTGTGCTCTTAACATTTCCACATGCCTTGTGAGGTGTTGGTAGTTGGCTGCACAGGGCACATTTTTGTGCTCCTCAGGCTCTTCCCGACAGGAATCACAGATCTGTGGACTTCTTTATGATTACAAATAGAAATTGCCCATTCACCACTGAGCAGTGAAGGAATAAAATACAGAACATGCATTTTGATGCCAGGGAAGGAGAAGGAGAGAAGATAATCACTATTTCATTCCCCATATTTTCCTCTGACAGGAATATTAATATCATTAGAGATAATTGAATGAAGTGGAAAGTCTGGTGGAGGTACAGAAGCAGGAGGTAGGTCTGTAAAATCTATCCACACACAAAAAGCTGAACAGTGCTCTGGAGGGAGGGCACTCAGCCTTGAAACAGGGACAGAACAGCCTCACAAGGGCGTGCAGCTGGGATGCTTGTTGCTGTTTTGTTCCCAGAAAACGAGAACTGCCAGCAATCCTCTGGCATCTGAATAGACCCGTGTCAGACAAACTGTATCTGGACTTGATGGGAAACCAAGCTGGAATACCAAGCAGCCCTTCGATCTGCTGGCAGAGAGGGGGACTGGCTCAGTAAGTAATCTTGCCTTGCAGTTGCAAAGGTACTCTATAAAGGAGTGAGCCCTCTCGCTGCACAGCCCTGCAAGACACGCCTGCCTGGGCTGTCTCTGTCCTCATTCCTCCAAACCAGTTCCAACAATAACAGCAACTCCTGCGTGCAGCTGCCTCATTAGAGAGAAGATGTATTTTTCCTTTTTCTGCTGAGGGATGAAGCTTCCAAATCTGTGTGATGTGAGCAGGTGAGGATGTCTGCTGACAAGTCCAAATGATATTTTCAGGTAAGTGCTTACCTAGAACAAGCAGCTAGAGTCAGGCTCTTTCTTTTTATTACCCTCCTCTCAGTAATTACTGTTGTCCTGGAGTCTCAGTAAGCCTTTTCACAAGCTTCAACAGCTCCAATATCTGTATATATTTAGCTGAGTAGGAGATGTAAACTGTTTCTGAAGCACCTATTTCCGTAATATCTGTGAGTCTCTAGTGCAGTGTGAGAATGTGGGACTTGCTCTGTGACTACACAACATTGTTCTTTTTGTATCACCCATTGTTTAATTCCCTGGAGGATCAGAAATTAATTTTGCTTCAGACTCACTCTCTCAAAGTCTGTCATGTAAGTGCATCTTAAGGCAATAATAGTGTTCTGCAATATTTTTATATTATTAAAGCACTGGGACATCTTGCCACATGAAAACTGTGACTGCTGTTACTGTTGTTGCACGGGGAGTGTCAGCAAGTGCTGCTTAATTTGTGTTTGTACGTGTGATTTCCAGAGTTTCTGCTGTTGATGTCTATATTACTGCAAATAGAGCTGTTACTCTGTGTTTCTCCTTCCCTGCATTTTACCAAATACCTTGTGTGCTGAAGTTCAGGTTGATCATCCCATCTAATACTTACAAGGGAAAACAGACAATAACTTGTAAGTCAATATCTGGGAGTTCTGGCATGATAAACAGACTGTCAGGGAAGGAAAATTTTCTATGCAGAGTAACCTACTTTTTCTTCCCTCTGTTCCGCCACCAATCATGGAGATTAAATTTGCTTAACTCTTTGTTTGTACAAAGGCTGCTTTATTGTGAGGGAAAATCATGTTGCTTTGACAGACTACAAAGAAATGACCGTAACAAAAGTAATAATACATACTTTCTGCACAGTTTCCATCTATTAAAGATTTATTTTGCTCCCTGTAATGTTTTAGGTTTGCTGAGAGACACATGAGAAGTTAATAGTGTTGTGAGAAGAAAGCTTTTGTTACAACAATAACAGCACTTGCGTTGAACAGGTTTTGCACAACCTTCTCTCACTACCAGTAAGTCAGGATGGAAGCACAGAGAGGCTTCAGCATCCCGTACCCTGTCCATGTGCACCCAAGCCCTGGGTCTGTAGATAATGGGTCCTTTGTAGGACAGCTCCCGTTGCTTCCCTTGCCTGTGGCAGTCTGAAATAATGAGTCCAGCAGTAGGTCTCTGCACAAAAAGCTCTTCCTGCCTTCCTAGAGCAAAAATGTTTGCCAAGTACTGCTCAGGCTGGCTCTGTTTGTCTTGCTGCAAGGTCCAAGGTAGCAGAGGCCGGGAGAGGTCAAACACCAGACTGAGCTCATTGTGCATGTTCATTTGCTGTAGAAAATGTAAATGTGCAGCTCAAAAGTTTCCACTGTATCTCTGGCAATTAGGACTTGATCCAAAGCTCGCTAAAGTCATTGGGAACCTTTCCACAGGCTTTAGATCAGGAGTTACATAAGTTTGTGTTGTTTGAAGGGGGTGCCCCAGGGAGGCTGAACGCATGAGCTGACTCGACAGCCACATGCCTGCTCTGCCATGTCATGCAAAAAGGTCGTTCTAGAAGTGTTCATGAAGTGTCCCGTGCAGCACCAGGCAGGATTAACTCCTAAGTGAGACCTTTTAATGTTGCCCTCTGCCAGGACATGGATCCTGCTGGAGGTTCCCGATGTCCTGAGATAAATCAAAGAACATAAGCTGCTGGGGCCTGAATCGGTTGTCTTTTTCTGTTTGGGAAGGATACAGTTCTGCCACCTGTGTGCAAATGAAAGGGTTGTGAGGAAGTTTTCAAATGGTAGAACCCTTTGAGTGGATTTCATAGTCTGGGAAAACAAAATATTCCTAACCCCTGACTTTCTGAGACTTGTTGAAGATGTAAACCACAGTCTTTTAAAACTTTGCTGTCAAGGACCTACTTCATTTTCGTCATGTACACAAGTGTACACACCGTTTTCTGGATTGCTCATGTGAGCATACAGTTGGAAGAAGCACTGCAGGGAGATCCTGTTCACATTTGAACCATTGCACCATGTGGTCAGGAAGGAGTTTTTATGGCTAAATGCACATCAGCACCCTCTGTGTACACTGCTGTGCTTCATCCTTGAGTTAATTCATTTCATACTTAATACTGCCTTCCTGGTGCACTGTGCACTATGCAGGCCACAGTTCACACCATAGAGATGTCAGGTCAATCAGCCTTCTTATCAGGGCTGAATGGTTGTATTGTAGCCATAATATTAAACTCCAAAAGTGTGAATTTGACACAGCATTGCAAAGACAAACCAGTTTCTGACACTGAGCTCCTGTACCTTAGAAACAGCCCCATATGAAAGAACTTAGTGGTGTGAACTGACCTTTGAAAATATAATTAATTATTATTATTTTCTATAATGTACTTATATCAGTCTATATTAACATTATGCCAGCAGATAGTAAGGACTATCAGGCCTTACTCCAAAGGGCTCATGCTCTAGGATTAGCTCTAAGAGTCTTAGGCAGCCAAAAAAAGAAAGATTTTGGTAAAGAGCTGCAAGGACTGTGCTTTGAACTAACCAAGAGCATTTGCTATGTACCATCTCATGTGGGATATCAAAATTTGGCCAGGAGAACTTGATAGCAACCAGAAGGTTTGCTTTCAGTGGTAGTGGGACTGAGGTTGTAAGCTGAGGTGTGAGGGGACAGTTGGCAATGTACCCACCATGGCACTTGACTCAGTGCAGCTGCATTTGTGAAGCAGAGACAGGAACTGTGAAGGGGGTGCTTAGGTCAATTTCTGTGATAAATGCCTCCTGCACCCTGGTAGAGGAATTCAGAATATCATTTTCCTAGGCTTAAGCCAAAGTTGCCAATAAGGGCAGTCCAATATCAGGGATTTCAGTAAGAGTCCCACTTGGTAAGACACTGCATATCCTCAAATGATAGAAAAGTAAGTGGGAGGTCTGGGCAATCAAGTCACTGCAAATCCAGCAGGCTTAGGTGATGAAACAGAGCATCTGAAAACACTGATTCCAGCTTTTCTGTTTTCCAGTTGGCTGTTGATCAATTATAAAGCAAATTAATTCTACCTAAAAGGGCCGGCAAAAGCCACTGTGAAGTCCTTTCTATGAGCTGTTTTCCCCTAAATATATATCACTGGCTATTTTTACAATGATCTACTAAGCTGAATATTTTTCCAGTAGATAGGGGCACAGATTAGCTCTGGTGGTTACAGAAGGAATTACTGTGGTCCATTCAACAAGTGAAAAACCACATCCTAAAAAGATGTAGCCTATGGGACCACGGTGGTTCTGCAGAGGCTGTTAAAAGGGAGTCTGGCAGATGAACAAAACCTGACTGCCACAGCCTGAGACAGCCAAATGTCAAGGGGGTTATTGTTTATTGTCAGGTAAATTACTTCTGATGTAGTGTTTCCTATAAATATTTATTCTTACTTTACAAGCCACCTCAAGGTACTAGCTAAATGCACCTGATCTCCTGTGCCTGATGTGTGGTGACCTGCTACCACAACAGACTGCCCAGAGACTATAAATCTTTATAGCAGCAAGCCTCAGATTTATCAGCATTGCAAGAAGTAGAGATGGATATTAGGCAGGTTTTCAGTCAAAGACCAGGGCTTCTAACCCCAGGGCACAATATGTAGAAAAGCTGACAACTCCTTTATTCCTTAAGGAGATCCTGGAGAAAATCATTAACCCAATAAAGATGTTCTTCTGTGTGTGTGAGGTGTGAGAAAAAGTGGTTACATAAAGAACATCCAAAAATTCTAGGAGGCATTACAACCATCACAATCTAGTATCTCATAAGATCTGCCAATACACTTTATCTTGTGTGCTCAAAACAGCAGGCCTAAAGTTTCCTGGAGCATTATCTCCACACACCAAATCCAAAATAAATCGTCATCCTTTCCTCTTTGAATTTTTTCAGTGGCAGCAACTTGTCTTGGCATGAAATATTAGCCATATGGACAGTTGAATATCTGCTTTGACCTTGACCTCAGAATAGGCGCTGCCAAAAATGTGAGGATAATTCCTGTCTTTCATTTCCAAGAGTGGTGCTCCGTGAGTATAGCCTGATCTGCTCTCCTGGTTGCATCTCAGTGTACAGAATATGTGGTTTTTCTTTGACTAGGTGTTCTGCTAAGAGCATATTGTCTGAGGCTGGCTAGGAACTGGGAAGCAGTATCCCAGACGGTGGTTTCTTTGGCAGAGATATTTATTCCAGAATTAAAAGCAAACAAACAAACAAAAAAATAGAGCTAATTTCAGCATCAGGCAGTGGCAAGTGCATTACTTGTAAATGGCTCTCACTACATTATCTGGTCAGTGCTTTCATTTTCTCAATACTCTTCCAAGTAACAGGAGGCTGCTGGGCGCAAGATAACATGAATTTTGTTGGTTGCAAAGCTTTGCACTGTTCTGGTTCAGAAATGATGGTTGGTGATCAAAGTAGCACATTTATTTGGGGAAGAGGAACAGGTACTGCTCCTTTGGTGAGTTTTTGCTACATGTATTGCACTGATTACAAACAGGCATGAATGATGCCCAGGATTCAGAATAAACACATTTCATGGCATCTGCATCTATCCAACATGCAACAGGGCCCAGCAGACACCTAATCAGAGATCTTTCATTTTACCAAGGTTCCTGTCTTCCTTTTGTTCTGCAGCCCATAACAGATATTCCCAAGTAGTGTTGAAATAAGTGGCATAACAATGCTCATGGAGAAAGCTGGCAAACTAGGAAGGGTAGAGAAGGGGGCAGGAAGGCACTCCATAGTCTTGGCTGGAAGGTGATCATCAGCAGTCTGGAGTCCTGCTGCTTTGACGAACTCATCTCCCTGATTTGTTAAGACTGTGACAACATTTTTCACCTCGACACCACTGGTTGAAATTCATATGAGCACAGTGCTAATGGTGCCATCTGATGATGCTCAGTGGACTGTGCAAAATGGATTTATTCTGTGTGCTTCCTAGTGGGCAGAGATCCACATTACACTCGACAGCTTCAACATATGGAAATAGTGACATGTGATTGATGTGGTCCCTGCAGGTCACGCTAACTCACGGTTATTAGCCCTGCGTCCCGGGGAGGCTTATGCTACTGCAGCTGCCCACCTCCATTATCTGAACTAGGAATAAATGAAAGAGATGATGTTCCCAGTGGTGTGAATCTGGCGCCTCATGAAATGATGTGCACTACAGAGGGAGGCGGGAGGCAAATTTCACACAATCCAACCCCACCACACATGCAAACACAACCACAGATTGGTACATGGGTGAGAAGGGCCCTTGTGTTAGATCAACTCACACCCCTCATAATCCTAATGTTGTTTCAAATGGCTGTGATAGCTGTGTTTTCTTGTTAATTTTTAACATTTGGAGTGACCAGATTTTCCAAAGTGACTAGGTAGAGGACAGCATGTATAACCCAGGAAGCCCTCTCATCAGACGTCCCTTCTTGACCTAATTTTCAGCAAGGCCTAAGCAGATGCTCTCTCAAAAAACAGATTGCGTAATGGCAGCCAAGACTGGCGGCAGCCAAATTTAGGATTTTATGGCCAAAAGAGTAAGTGAACAAAAGTTCCCCATAATGATATGGATATTTATCTGGAGACCTCCAGTCCACAATGAAAGTGAGAAAGTCTTTTGTTTCTACCCCTAAAGTATAGGATGCTTTGTAGCTTCCACAGGAAAATCACCTACCTAAGGCACTTGAAAGCTGTCCCACGAGTCTATACTGCAAGCTCCTCTCTTTCTTTGCTGCAGAGATTCCCTGTAACCTTCCTGTTCCCACCTCATTGTTCCCGTGGCCGTGGGGTCACCACAGCTCCTGTGGATTTGCCTTTCTCTTCCTACTTTCACAGAGAAGTCAACAAAGTTGGATGCTAACTCTTCTGCCCTTCTGCAGACCATGGGAGGTGTTCCTTCCTGCCAGACACGCAAGATGTGTTGTTCCCTGTCCAACTGTCCCCCCTGGTGTCTCACCCTCTCTCTGTGTTTTTTCCTCAGGTGTTCTACTGATCTTGGCACTGACAGAAGAGCTGGTGTTTTCTGTTCAGGTACTGTCTCCCACTGTCTCCTCCTCTCAGGGCCTCCCGATGAACACCACCACCATTACAGCCATGGGAACAACACCTCACCACAAAGACCACCATATGGCAGAGCCTCTTCCCACGTCTGCTCGTGCCATTCCCCATCCCATCAGCCTGGCGGAGAAAGCCCCTTCCCCCGGGCAGGAGCAAGTGAGCGGCCCTCGCATTGGTGAAAAGGAAGCCTATCATTTATACAACCAGAGTGCTTTGTACTCGGGACAGTCTCGCCCCAAGGGGAAAATATTCCAGGTGTTCAAAGGCAACTTCTCAGAGTCCTCAGAGCCTTACCTAAAGACGACCCTGCACTCTCCCTTCCCTACCCTGAGGAGCCCTTTCACAGACCACCCATTTCAGTCCCAGACCACAGCATCCAATGATCCAAATGGCACGGGACTGCCAAGAACTACACTCTCAGACCCTTCTCCCCACCGCAACACCTCGGGAAGCCTTAGGGAAGCAGAGCGAGGGGATGGGGATGAATTAGTGGTGCAGAAGGCAGATTTTGCCACCACAACTGCTGGACCATCAACTGATCCTGAAGCAGTGTCGGTGCCTTTTAAACCCACCCACTACAGCATATGGGATATGCTGAGCAAAAACAACTCTTGGGTAACCTTGAATCTCAGTACAAATGTCCCTCTGTTTGCTGGCCCTGGATCTGCAACAGCAGCAGCTGGTCACTCTGTTCAGACCAGTTTTGACGTCAGTGTCTCCTCCCGGGCAGCTGGAGAGCCCAAGGGACCCACTCCAACGCAGCACGGTGTGGTGACTAACACGACCTTGCTGGGCAGCGCTCTCTCCACAGCACCTGTCACAAGGTTGTCCAGCTCCATTTCCACAGCTGGCTCCACCGCCACTGGGAACTTCCTGAACAGACTGGTTCCTGCCGGGACCTGGAAACCAGGGGTGCAAGGAAACATCTCCCATGTCACCGAGGGGGACAAACCCCAGCATAGAGCAACCATCTGTCTCAGCAAGATGGACATTGCCTGGATCATTCTGGCTATCAGCGTACCTATATCCTCATGTTGTAAGTTAATTGCCACTTTATTTTGCTTTCTCTTTCCTTAAATTCAGATTTTGGCCCATGATTCAAGGATCAGTTGGAGACCTAACAGAGGCAGGGCAGCTTGAGATGGATAAGAAGCACAGGGATCACATTCACTGACCAAAGTATGCTTAACTTCAAAATACAGGGCTAAAATGTTACACTCAAAGAAGTCTTGATCTATTACTATTAAAAATCTTTTGGGGCCCTCAATTTGCAGGTGTAACACCAGGCTGAACAATCCTAGAAGGTGAAACAGCTTGACTCCAAGGTGTATAAGATGGTGACCAAAAACTGTACAAGTCTTTAATCTAGGAATTAATATTTGCTGCCCTGGAATTGGATTTAAACAGCCCATTGCTAACCCAAAGGATTAATAACAGCTGCAATGACTAATACTTTAGGAAACACCAATTTTCCAGTGTAATAAAATATTTCATTGCAGGCAGTTCATGAATGGTCAGATTTAGAAGTCTGATAACCAAAGTGCTTGTTTTCTCCATTTTATTTCCAACTTTGCAGCTGCTAAGGGAGCAGGAAGAGTTTGAAACCCTGGCCTTCAGACACCAGGAGACAGCCTCCTGCAGTACCAGGGCAGGTTGGGTTCTCAGAGTGCCTCAGGGTCCTATCATTTGACTCAGTCACAAAAACCACAGGAGAAATTAGGAGAAAGCTTGTGAGTGGATGCCAGGGCGTCCCCTGCTTAGCTGGGTTGTATCAGCAAGGTGGGATAACATACTCTCTGGGGTTTCACTGTTGCAAGGTGTGATTATGCTCATCTGCCTGGAGTGAAACAAAACCAAATGTTTCCCAGCCTTTGCTGCCTGAAGAAACACAAAGGGGTAGCAGCCAGCAATACTCAGTATTAGTTCTGTTATTTACAGCTACAGGCTGTACCGAGGACAAGGCTGGCTGCCAGTCTCACACACGGGTTGCTCCTGCTGAAAAGGACAGTGCTGCTCTCTCTTGCTTTCTCTGAGGCACAGGCTCCTGATCCTGCCCCTCTCCTTCTGCCCAGGCCTGATCTGACACTTTCAGATTGCTAAAGTGGCCAAAAAATGCTCACTTTGCTCTTTGTTTTCTGTCCAGCCAGTGAGCTGAATCAGCTCCCCACAGGGTCAGATGAGCATGAGCCCTGGAGAGGATGAGGCTGCAGGAATACAAACCTGGAGACGGGGCCACACTAATCCTTTCAGCAGCTGCAAATCACTGGATTGGGTCAGCATATCTGTTAGACTCGCACCTCTGGGACTATCAGTTCTCCTATTGCGTGATTAATACCACAAGCAAGAACAAAGCTTAAGGCTAAAAGATGGGCAGTCAAAGAGAAACCAAAGCAGAAGTGTGCATACATACTTCTGTGACAGGTGGAGAGGAGAAGCTGGGATACAGCAACCCCGTGGTGAGAAGCAGCAATATTTGATGAACTATGACTTGGCTATCAGTCAGTAGAAATAGAGGATAAAATAAATTCTTCCAGGCATTATGTTTTAGGCAATATTAGAAAGAAAGCTGAGCTGGATAGAAACCATCCAAATACAAAATACAAAGTATTAGACCATACAACAGAAGCATAGGAAGCATAACCAGTGCGTAAACTGGTCTGTGCCTGCAGAGTGCTGTACATGAGATAGTTATTAACAACAATAACAATAATATCAATAATACCAATAATACTAATACTAATAACAACAACAACAACAACAATAATAATAATAATAATATGAAGAGTCTGCTAGCAGGATTTCTAAGCCACTATTCATTAAATAGTGATGTTAACACTTCTTATCATATGCACCATAATGGAATGTGTTCATGTAACTGCCAGTTCTGTTTCTTGTATTCATTAGCTGCATTTTTTAAAAAGTCAAATGATATTTTGAAAATTACCTATTCCAGCTGTAATGAGTGTTTAAATTATTTAAATATTTAAGTCCTGCTTCTAAGACCAGATTCCTGAGGATGGTCTTCAGTGGGACTCTCCTTTTAAAATCTGGACATGCTGAGATGTGTTTCAGCGTTGAAATGAATGGTAGGCTTGCATTTAAATGGAGCTGTTTTTGAATCTGGCTGTAGTGCCTAGGAAATTGATTTCATCTGGAAGTTATGCTGTTTAGCCATGCCATGAGAAGTGTTGTTGCAGAGGCATAGGCTGTTCCTGTAGAAGTAAAGTAAGTGATAACAACCCAAAGCACTTGTACCCAGCTGCATAGGCATTGCTACACACCGCGGGGACACCTTACTGCCTGCCCCTCAGGCGTCTGTGTGTGTGTGTGTGTGTTCAGGCAGGGGTGTGCAGTGCCCAGTGCCAGGGGGGTAGGATGCGCTCCGCGCTGTGCGCTGTGCGAAGGGGACTGTCGCCACCTCCCGGGCACAAGCGCTGCAGCTCAGGGCAGTGGCATGTGCTGCTCACTGCTGGTCTGGAGGGGGCTGCCGCCCGGAAAGGGATGAGGAGTACAGCTCTGTGGGCTTCATTTCGTCTTCAAAGAGTAAAATTTTCCGGGACACACTCTCACAGCTGCTGTGGGCACGGATTGAGAAAACACTGTCACACCCCTGCCTTGGGCTGCTGAAAGATGTAGATACCTCAGATAAAGAGATTCAATCCCATGCTCTTCAATATGAGCTGCCCTAAGAGGGAACAAGCCACAGAAAGCCACTGAGGACCCCTCTGATGGGAAGTTACTGCTTGCCAGAGCTGCGGGCTGATGGTTCTGTGCTCAGGCTGGCACCTTCAGGGCTCCTGGCCAGAGACACTGTCGGGGCCAGCAAACCCTGAGCTGCTGCTGCTGCTACACCTGTGAGAGAGGCTGAGGCCCAGCGCCAGGCAGAGAGGCAGCCTCGAGTCAAGGAACTTAGCAATGCACCCTGGAAAGACATGCAGTGAGGTGACGAGAGGCAACCCGGAGCCTGTGCACAGCTCCAGAGCTGCAGGAATCTAATTAACTCAGCTCCCTTCTCCTGCTAATGAGCAGTGCCCCTGAGCTGAGCCAGCTCACTGACCTCCAGGCTGGTTTTGCAGAGCCCTTGCAGAGCTGCACCGTGGTCAGTGCATCTCTCCTCTGCAGGAGCCCTTGTGCCTTTCCTCATAATCTTTCCTCTGTGCAAGGAGTAGCAAGGACGATGGAAAAGCTTTTTTGGAGGGCTTCTGGGCACAGCTTGTGCTGCACAAAATCCTTGGAAGAGGAAACACATCACAGTGCTGTAAAGATACCTCTGTCCATCTCTGACGTGTCATGTGGTAGGGCCCTACACAGTGCTCGCTGTCACACATTTTAGTGACAGGTACCTGTTAAATGAAAACCTGTGGGCATTTTAGCGTCCACAGCAGGGGAAGTGACCTGCTAGAGAGTGACCACAGGAGCCCTTGGCTCTTCCTCCCTACTGGAAGCAGTGCTTGGGATGCTGCATTTCTCCTCGCAAAGGAAAGACCCTGCTGGGGCTCCTTGCTGGCCTGTCCCTTCTGTGGGGATTTGCACTGAAGAGCAGGAAGCAGCAGAGGGTTTGTTTGGCATCACTGTGCCCTGACATCTGAGCCCCACTGAGGACTGGCAGGTCCCTCCAGCCATGCTGGTGGCACAGCTCAGTGGCTGTGGCACTGGCCTGAATGCCTGGGCCTCAGGAACTCACCCACTGAAATAAGAGATGGGATTTAGCTTCCCTGTCCTTTACAGAGGCATAGATTTCTGACTCCTACTGAAATCCCCTAAAGTCCTAGCCAGGAAAGTAATGTTTTGAATAGGAATGCATGAGCCACATCTGCTGCATGAACCTGAGTTTCGCAGTATAAATAACGAGGATGATGTTCCTAACACCATAGGAGGGCTGCAAAAATGAAGGATTCTGTATCATTGCCTTCCCAGCAAAGCAAAATCATATGTAACAGTGATGTCAGTATTTTCTGCATGTCACAGTTTGAGTTGTTTCCGTGGTGTCCTTTGGGCAGCCTTGAAGATTTTTGTGCACATGCTGTTGTATATGTGTAGGTGCCTGTCACTGCAATGCAGAACAAGACACAATATGAACTCATTTTAAAACCCACTGTCCCAGTCCTTGGGCTCCTGATACTTATGTCTGTGTCATTACAGAATGACACAATGAGACGTGGAAGAACAGAAACTTGTAAATCAGATGCACAGAAGTCAATTCAGTCAGTCAGTTCTACTGACATGGGAAAACCCGAGAGGAAGGCTGAGCCTCCAAACACAGGCATCAGCAGAACTCAAAGAATCTATGAAGAATTGCCTTAGACCTAACCCTACTTAGCTCACATTGCATGCACAGGGACGCTTTCCAAAATTATCTCAGTCACTTTCTTCATCACAAAATCTACACATTTGCTTTCCAGTCTGAAGGGAGAGAGATCCCAAGCCCTGAGTCTAATCCCCAGGTGTGAACTCAGGCTGAGCTGGAAAAGAGCCTCCTGTCTCCAGATATCTGTAGTCAATAACCAAACCCCTGGTGATACCTGGTATCAAAGTGAGGTATGTACTGCTGTGTATAGTAAATGAGGGAATTGAAAGAAACATGGAAAAAGCACTGTTTTAGTCATTAGGCAAGGGTTCTGTGGAAACTTAGTTTATGTTATGAATTGCAGGCATAGGGAGAAGTAAATAAACATCATTCATCCTGACTAATGCCTGACTTTTAAAGTGCTTACAATTTTAGGTCTGTTAACACCATGTTTCGTGTGGGAGCTGGAGAGCTGGGGAAGGGGCATGCAGCTGTGTAAGACTGGTAAAATCTGTGTAAGACTGGTAAAATATTTAAGTAAGTTGAAGGAAAAGACTGTCAGAAAACTGTAGGGAGTTGTTATGATCTTGTTACACTGCATTAATGAAGCTGGTATTGAATATGGTGTATAAACTTAGTGAGTTTTTGTTGGGTTTTTTTTAAAAACAAACATTGGAAGATTAGGAAAGAGCCATGCCAATGATTTAAAAGCTGATAAATGCAATATAATTTCATCTGTCTCATGATGTAGTACAAGAAGAGGCTGAAACCCACATATACAGGGGACATTTCTGATAGCATAGTGATAGCAAAGCTTTTAATAAAATAGGCAAAAGGAGATTGAGGAAGTGATGGTTGAAGGTGGAAATTTATACAACAACAGGAACGCAAACATGTCCTCACAATGGAAATTAAGTATTGAAACAAACCTCTTGGTAAAGGGATGGATATCTGGTCAGTCTGTGTCCTTAAATGAAGCTGAGTATTTTCCTGTGAGATGTGCTGTACCTTAAATACAGCTTATGGTTAAGGTAACAGATTAAAGCAGGTGATGGAAATGTTCCCACCAGTCTAGAAATCTGTAAATCGTGAGAAGCTTGTCTCTGCCATTTGTGGGATGTATTATGTCCTGTTTCATGGGTGGGGGTCAGATACTGCAGATGTACCTTGCCTTACTGGCAGATAGAGGCCAGCCTCAGAACTGGAGCTCTCAGCAGCTCAGCCACTGAATGTGTGAGTTGACTTTTCTCCCTCCAGACTAGCAGCAGGTGAGAGGGTACAGGTTAGAAATGCCTCTGAACTCTCAGAACTTCCAGTGTCCACAAAATTGCAGAGCCCCCTGATATTTCCTAACATGAATCATAATCTCTGTTCAGGGAGCTTCAGGCTGACATAGGGACAACACTGAGTGCCTTCTTGTGGCACTCGCTGTTGACTTTAACATAGAGCAGACAAAGGGAAAAGTCAGTTTATCTGTTCTGACTCCCAGAAAGCATCCAGAGGTGTGCTTGAAAACCAGAGAACTAGCCCCTTTTCTGCCCAAAGGGTTGGCCCTCTCTGAAACAGGTGATAGATATATAGCAGCACTGAATAGCAGCACTTTGGTGTCCTTACAAGGATACCACCCAATATACCAGGAAAATTAAGCAGGGTATTGCAGCTGCTGTTGCTCTCTCTTCAGCTCTGTTGTTATCATTATTGCCATTTCTCTCTTCCAAACCATCTCTGCTCCCTGTATATTTCATCCACTTACTATGTCCTCCCTGGCCATCACAACTGTCTGGAAAGATTTTGTCTGTAATGCATGTAATTCTAATCGTGGGAGCAAATGGGTATCTAGAAATATTGGTAAAGCTGTACCCTGCTCCTGGTGCTGTTCTGTAAGTGAGGGCTCCTATGTTAGCTACATTAATTTCAATAAAATACACCCCAAATGTGGCATATTATGTGGTAGATGTGGCACCTAAGGACATAGTTCAGTGATGGACCTGGCAGTGTTAAGTTAGTGGTTGGACTCAATGATCTTAAAGGTCTTTTCCAGTCTAAATGATTGTGTGATTCTATGAAAAGGGGAGTTAATATGAGATGAAGAGGGAATAGCCACATTCCTGCTGTCCTCCTTCTTCTTCTGAAATGAGGCCTCCTCTGCTTTGAATTGGGACAGCTTAGATAGACATCCTTCTCTAAAATGCATGTTTGAGGAAGCTCAGGAGCCCATTTTCCACACTCTTCCATCCATTTGCTTATGTGTACACTAAGGCCGCAGGCCAAGAGTGTAATTAAGGGAAGGAGTATTATTGCTGTATAACAACCATATCTGCACATGGCAAAGCCATTTCCTGCTGGAAGAAGATGAGTTCTCTCTCAACTCAGTGTCATTGGCTTTCCAGCCTCTAAATCCCAAATTTGGTGCTTCTCTGTCATCAGCCACAACATTTTATAAGCTGTAAAACCTCAGGCTTTCAAAATATTTGCACAGAGTTGACTTCACTGGGGCTCTCATATCCCCAGACACCTTCAGAAATTCTCTGTGCCTTAGGGATCACTTGTTGCTGACTACTGAAAAGCTCAAGGGCTGTTGGCTCTCACCAGCAGTGGTGAGGACTAAATGCAGGTCCTGCTTTACTTTCTAATATTACCAAGCCTGCAGGCTGGACTGGGACATAGAGAGGGCAGCAGCAAAGTAAGGGTAATAAATGCAGTGCCTCAGAAGGGCAGGCAGAGCAGTTCTGGTGGCCCATCAGGCACCTGCCTACAGGCACAGCAGCAGGAGTCCAGCTACTGGTGACAGAAACACTGAAGCAATATGAGCCAAAGATAAGAGTAAGTTTGATTATGACCTGCTTTTCTGAAAGATGCAGGAACAGTGTGGGAGGTTTTTCCATCAGTTTCAGAAAAAGATTTATAGCATAAGCCCACCTTTCCCTTTGAATGAGACATAAACTGCCTGAACTGAAGCCCATTAATTTTTTTTATTTAGTAGCTTATTCTTTTGTTTTAAATAGAGCTCTAGCCTTGCACTTTTGTATTGCTATTTTGTGTGAGCAGATAGGATAAGAAATTAGACCCATGGCACATGGGTAGGTGCAATGTTTGTCAAAACATACATAGCAGCTGTGACCTCTCTGCAGTCTTTTCTTTTCTCTGGGCTGTAATTCTAGTACATAATTTTACCTGTAGCTGAAGAAATAATATATTTTTTTGCTTCATGGATATTTTCTCTCTTCTACCATGAGGGGTTTAGAAATGATGGAGCAAATTTACAGCAGGGCATTCCCTATTTCACAGGTGCAAATCAAAGTTAAGTACATGTGCCTGTCTGTCTGTGTAAATCAGGTAGATTACAAGCACAACTGGTGAATTAATTCCACAAGTGTAAGAGGAACAGACAGAACTTACACATTACTACGCTGAGCAAACCCTTGTACACTGCTCAGCTTCTGCCTGAGCAAGGACCAGTGGGAGCAGTAAGTCTGCTACAGGAGGTTTGCCTGGCCTTCATAAAATTGCCAAGATTACCCATCTGAATTGCAACAGAGATAACTAAACCAAAAGCAATTCCAGAAAATAACATTCAATCAGCTTTGTGTTTGGCTGCCTGCTGGGAAGGCATTGCCCTGGCATTTCTAGGGTTCAGGGGTGCCTGTGGCCTTGAGACCAGACAGACAATTTTATCAACAAGTTTCACTTTCTGGTCCCTTTGTCTTGCCTAACTGCTCTACTTTAAGTTCAAATATTTCAGATTGCAGAAGCTTGAGTGTGTTCTGCAGGTAAGAAAAAAAGCCAAGCTCAGACATCCCCAAAGTCCAAGCAAGCATACGGAACAGGTTATGCATGTCTCCACATCCTGATACAGCTAATGGACACAGGCAGGAAAACCTCAGCTCTGGGGTTAATGCTATCCTGGAAGCACAAGCTACATGAGATGGGTGCTGGAAGGGACCTTCATGCTACCTGACCACTGTCTCATCCTGTTCAGGAGCCCATCTGTTCCGCTTACTGGTTGCTGATGTGTTGGAGCATGGTCATAAAGCACCCAAAATCCAAGTTATGAATGACAGGCAACAGAGGCAGGGATCACTGGCATTTCAGGATAGCAGCTTTTGGTATTGGAGACACGCAACTACAAGCATTTCTGAGTTTGCTATTTGAGCTAGGACAGGACAGGTGTCTGTCAGTGCCCACTGTGTGCTCATCACTGCAGTCTCTGAACACACCAGAAGCAGAAAATATCTGCATGGAGATGTCCTTCACAACCCCTGAGGAATGCTCTCTCACCTAGAGGGTCTATAAATCCCTGCTTAGGTACTAAAATGCCATCAGTTACACCACCAAAGCTTTTAATTTATCAGGCAGCCATATCTTCAATATTGTAAACTCACATCAAAAAGAAAGTACAAACTGCATGTTCTGCCAAGCCCAAAGCTTCATCTACTTGGTCCAGACTCACGTAATTGTGTGGGGTTTGTTAGGAGATACCTGACTGAGAGTGAAGTGTATGAATGCAGGTTACCAGCCCTCTTCTTAAGTAATATGAACCACAAATCCATGGTACTGATGAGTCCTTATTGAAATAAAATAACCAAGTTTTTGACATGTTTATATTGACAGCAGTTCTGCTGACAGTCTGCTGCATGAGGAGGAAGAAAAAGACATCTAATCCAGAAAACAACCTGAGCTATTGGAATAATGCTATTACCATGGACTACTTCAACAGGCATGCTGTCGAGTTACCAAGAGAGATCCAGTCACTGGAGACTTCAGAGGTACCTTGCTCACAGAACTGGTGTCTAAAAACTGTAACTGAAGCCATGCTGGGAGGAGGGGAGAAGAAGTCATATTAATAAAGCCTTGAAATCCCTATGCATATCTGGGGAAACAGCTTTTTGAGAAGGACTCACACATGTATAAGATGGGAGGAATATGTCAGCAAAACCAGATTGCCAACCTATTCCCAGCCACTGCAGATGTGTTTTGTATTGCTGTGTGGTGAAGGGCCTTAACCACCTCTAGATGAATTTGTTCCTGGGTTTCTCTTCCTTGTGAGCCTGTGGCCAGTGTGACTGGAAGTTTGGTGCATCTGACTTGTGGGTCCCCAGACTGAGAAAGAATCAGTCTGACTATCAAGGAGCTCTTCACTCACAGCTCCTCCTGCCTGAAGAAGGGTAAAACCAGCTCACCAAACTTAGCTCCTCAAAGTCAGAGCCCACAAAATTCAGGTGCCTTTGAGGGACTGGGAGGAGTGCCCTGTGTGCTGTGGAGGGTGAAGGGAGTGAAGTGCTCAGTCTGCTTCTCTTTTTCTCCCAGGATCACCTCTCTGAGCCGCGCTCTCCTGCCAACGGCGACTACCGCGACAGCGGGATGGTCCTCGTGAACCCCTTCTGTCAAGACACTCTGTTTGTGGGACATGAGCAAGTCTCTGAAATATGACCCCACAGCTTCCTACATATTGCAGTTACATCTCTACTGTCTCCAAATTATAAATAAATATATATATTATAAATATAACCTTTGTGTAACCCTGAATTACAAGAAATGTTTTCAGCTTTTCTTTTCTCCCTCAGAATTGTCAGACCCTTTTTTATAAGTGTGGTAAAACTTTACACAACAAACTGTGGCTTTATAAAATAAAGGTATTTCTAAGCAAAACACCTGTCAGGTGGACTCTTTGCTTCACTGTCATTTACAAACTGCTGCTGAATATACCTGGTCTGGGAAAATACTGGGTAAGGTTGCTTTTGGTGCAGCATCCTGCATCCTACATGACATCACTGAGCCTGAGCATAAGCATTCCTGCTCAGTGACTGTCCCTTCTCCTTCTGTAAATGGACTTCTGTCACTCCTTTTCTTTATGCTGCCAAGGTAGAATGCAAGCCAGACAGGGCCAGCTCAGTTGCCAGAAGCAGTCCATACAGCTTGTGTGCCTGTCTTGTATCCTTTGCATCACTGCAGTACTCCCTGAGCACTGACTGGGATGAGCCCTTCATTCTCCCCCTTCCAGTCTGAGCTCTAGAACTCTTTTATATGAGCAAGGACAAGAATGACCCTTTTTCCAGCATAAATATTTTAACCACACTACATGTTGGACTCAGAGCTGTTCCACTTCAGCCCAATAAGTCTAGAATTTTATTTCATGCAGATCAAGCAGCCTCAAAATAAGGCATATAGAGTGTCCCCTTCAAAGGAAGAGAAAATTCCTTTGAATTTATCAGGAATCTTGAAATCTGATGACTAGGACTCCCATCAACTGAATGCTGTGGCTTTGATCACATTTCCACTTCCCAATTGTTCTATTTATCTTGTATGCTTAGACTGCTAGTGCCACTGAACCAAGTTTCATCATACCTGCTTCTCCTGAGACTGTCCTTCCCCCCCTAGGAAGGAAAAACCACAGTATTTCAGAGCAAAATGGCCTTTCTGTCCTATCCAGTTAAGTGCTAGATTGCAGGCTCTAATAGTATTGGGGGAATAGTAAGGGTGAGCAAAGCTTAAATGATGGATTAAAAATAAATTGTTGCAAGGTGAGGCTAATATGGAACTTGGAATGAATTTGCCCAAATCGACGCTCTTTGAGTAACCCAGAACTGTTACCATGGGACCAATTTTCAGTTTTGCCTATCAAATTGCTTTTTCATATCATTCAGCAAGTGAAGTGGCCTCCATCCTTGGAAGTCTCACCCTCCTCCTCGCCACCTCTGGCCATCAGTCCTGGTAGATTATTTTCTGCCTTCACTCCTCACTTCATCAAGAGCAGGCTGTGAGGCAACAGAGTTTACCCCCTGCTGCTCAGGTTTATCTTTTGGTTGCCTGAAAGGGAAGTTTGAACAGGACGGGGTTGGTGTAGCAGCATGAACCATATGCCTCGTTCCAGGTCAGCCACAGGTCGTACCAGAAAGGGGAATTATAGCAGTGCCACATGTGGTTCAGCTGTTCCCACCTGCCAGCCAAGAGTGTCTCAGTGGCTCCTGTTAGTCAGAGCAACATGGCAACTTCAGTAAATGCTGGCTGGAATCAGACAAAGATGTGGGTCAGAGGGCCATAGAAGCATTGTTACCCTTCCTTTTGCCCTGTCCCACATATGCACTTCACCTGTGCTGAGGCACAAACCCGAATGTGGACTACAGGATCCCTAGAATTAGAAAATTGTCATGTTACAGGGGCTTTTCTGGATATTTGCTTTTCTGCTCAGCATCAGAGAGCAGAATAAGGTCTCCTTACAAGGTGGCCAGGGCAGGCAGGATCACATGGCTGTGTATGGATGTGGATGGGCACTTTAGGAATATATCTTTCCACTGTGGGATAAACACTATGCAATAAGATATCTGTGATACTCATGATCAATTAGTAAGTGGCCTCTTCAAACCTATTGGTTGATATGAGAATAAAAACTTCCTGAGAGCCTTGCTAAGAGCAAAAGTAATCCCACAAGGATCTTCATTTCTAATTCAAGGTTCCAGAGAACTAAATTCAGTTCTTTGCAAAACAAAAAATAAAAAATCCGTATTTTTACATTTGTTTTCTGTACATGGCGTTACTTTTACAAGGCAGATATTCTAATTTGACACAGAGCATATACATTGAAAATACTGTGTAAAAAATGCTGGAGGATTCTTCTCATTCAGCCAGTGCAGTTTGCTTGGCAATCTAAAGGCAGAATATCTAAACTAGCCAAAAGTATTTGCAAAACTGAGACATGCTGTGCCTCCTTCCAGTAGTCACACAACCTGGGAATGACTGTAGACAGTCTTACAATTCTCAGACTTAAAAAACAAGTGGAACAAACTCCAGCCACCAACGAAGTGAGCCAGGATTAGGCACCAGTGGAAGACAGGGATTTCTGATTGTATTCTGTCTCGCCAAAGACTCACCACTGCCCTTGTACAAACCTACACAGCATTAGGGCAATGCCCAACATCAGCACATTACAATCATTCCTACAAAGATGCGCACACGGTAATCCTACACTGGAATGGCATCCTGGCTGTGAAGCATCCCTGTCTGTAGGTAGAAAAAGCTAGACCTACCACTGTATTGTCAAGGATCCCACAGTACCATGAACATGTCCTACTTACGTATCTAGAAACTATCCACCTCATCACAAGTTGCTAAAGAATAGTGACATAAAAAAAAGAGCAGGGGAAATCTCCCCCATCCCCTACAATAAATCTCTAGGATTGTTTTGTCCTTTTCTTTCGTTTTATAGTTGCCTTGCTTTGTCACCACGTTATGCAGTCAAACTGGCCCTTGTTAAACCAAGTGCAGTTGATTATGTGAGGTTAAACTCCCTGAGCAGGGGCACACGTGAGGGTGCTTGTCCCCAGTTAAAAACTGCTGGATTGGCTCAGCGTGCCTTGGGTGGTTGGTGAAGTCACAGCACAGAGAAATCCAGAAGCTGCAGCAGGGCCAAGAGAGCATTCGACACTCAGCAGCAGCAAAAGGCTGGCTTGGCTCTGCTCGAGTGTGGCCTTTTGGCTCCTCAGAGGTTCAGGTTTTGCTAAGTTTAGGTAATGTCTTGCTGCTTTAGACTCTGGAGCAAGTACTGGTGTGGGCAGCAAATGCGTTTGTAATATTTATCTGGATACCTGTGGCTGTAAGGGTAGGAAATCATCCGGGTGTCAGCGTAGAAAACACTGCTAGTATTTTAACACGTACGTTGTACTCAATCCCTGTCCCGCTGTCCCCGTAAACACCATTGTGCTTTTCATCTGCCACATTTGCAGCAGCAGCAGCAGGGAGATTTCGCCTGCAATGGGACTGCTGACCCAGCAGCCGGCCGGACAATGTGACGGGCGCTCCCGGGCAGCACAAAGCCCCCCTTCCAGAAAGCCGTCGCACAAAGCCGAAATCCCGCGGAGCCCCAACCTGCTGGGCTCGGCACATCGCTGCCGCCAGTGCGGGGCCAGGCGGCCGGGCTGAGCGGCGGTGCTCGGCACGCTGGAGCGACAACATGCCCTTGCCGAGGCGCCGGTCCTCCTTCCTGGGGCAGCAGCCCTCTTCCTCCACGGCCGAGAGCTCGGGGCCGCCCGGCCGCCGAGTGAGCGTGGGAGGCGGAGGGAGCCTGTCCAGACCCCCTGGCGTCTACGTGGGCACCGTTCCCACCGGCGGCGTGAGCAGCCTGGGCACCCGAGTGTCCCGTAGAGCCCTGGGCATCAGCAGCGTCTTCCTCCAGGGTCTCCGCAGCTCCGCCGCCGCCGTGCCCCTGGCCCCGGGGCTGGATAAGGGCAGGGCTCTCTCCTACGAAAGCCTGAATGGCTGCTTGGTGGAGTACATCGAGAAGGTGCGAGCCCTCGAGCAGGTCAACCAGGAGCTGGAGGAGCACATCAGGGTCTATCTGGACAAGAAGGCGGCCAGCGTGGGCAGCTGGGGAGCGCTGCGGGAGAACTGGGAGGCGATTTACCACCAGGTGAGCGCCGGAGCGCCGTCGGCAGCGCAAGGGGGGAGGCGGGGGAGCTTCGCGAGTCATTAGCAGCTCTGAGCGGCAGGTTTGATGCTGCTGATGAATGTCGCCTGATTTCAAGGCGCGGTGCCCTAGACAGAGGGGTTTAAATCTATCTTCATGATAATTAGCATTATCATTTCACAGCGTGTTGTGGAAAATGCCTGTTAAACAGGAGAATTGCCTCAGGCATCCTGCGCATGGGAGCGATTGAAATGCACCCCAAGGTGCCATAGTCTGGGCTGATTAGAATGGGTGGGGGGTTTGCCTTTTTTTTATATCCGTGGGTATTACTCTGAGTATCAAAAATATTAAAAGAAAACTGCTAGGACTGAATTAGGTTATCCCTCAACATGGTATCATTACAAGCGTGTCGGGTTTGTTTTTTCTTTAATTAGCCATTCAGATTTTTGCTTTATTCCCTTGTTTGCTTAATCACATTTCCAAAAGCTCTATTTATTTAAAAATAGTCATTACATGCCTACAAATGAGTGACTCCTTTCCTTCCCTTTGTCATCCCTCTGCCATCCCTTACTTCAACCTTCTCCATACGGCACAAATGTTCCTTGTGAAGGTGCAAAATAGTGTCTGTATTGACCTCAGGGAAAAGAAACAGTTCCTCTTGCTGACCAGTAAGGCCAGTAAGACTTTGCAGACTGGTGTCCTGCTTGCAGCAAACACAGGACTCTCTCTGCTGAGCTCTTGGTGCACCACGCGAGTCCTGCTGGCTTCTCCACTCCCAGCCAGCGGGAGCGGACGGGACTCCGAAGAGCTGGAGTCTGGCACCTTGCACACTTCTTCCCAGGCACAGAAAATGCCGTCGGTGGGTCTTCAGAAAGCCTGAAAGCCAACTTTAAGTTCCCCAGAACAAGTGGGTGTTTTACGCTGGGCTGGCCAGTTTTACTCGGCATTAGTAGGGTAGGTCTTCTTCCAGAACGCTACAAACATTGTTTGACCTCTGTATGCAGGGCATAAGCTGTTGTGCAAAGATCATGTCAGAAACACCCAGCTTTTAAAGTTGCTACCTTTTTGTATTGGAAAATGACCTAGTTGCTTTGTGAAGACACTATATGCTGAGGGAAAGGGGTGCTGTGAATCTGGGGTGCTTATGAAAAGCCATCCCTTTAAACCCATTACTTCACTGAGGCAGATGAGGACTTGGATGGGGACAGGGAGTTAATGCTTTGCAGCCGCCATCCCATGTTTTCCAGACAAGAAAATAGTCATTTGCAGTTGTAGACCTTACCTGTAAAACCTACATGGGCTTATGTTTAAGACCAAAAATGTAGGACAGTAGGTACTTTAGGAGGGATTATTTGATTTTTTATTTATATAAACCCCCAATACTGCAGTGCAGAAGACCTGCTCATGTAATAATTTTTCATCCAAATTGTCTTCCTTACGACCTTTCTTTATAGTCATCCTTGCACCTTGCCTCTACCTCTCTTTTTTATGTGTAAGTAAGAGCGTCTCATGATGAAATACAGCTTGAATGTTGGGCTCTTCCTGTAGAAAAATCAGAAAAATAAAGCTATGTAGTAATAGCATCTGTGAGTAATAGAAAATAGGAAAAAATATTAGCATAATCCATATCTATTTAACCATCAAAACACATTAGAGAACACATAAAGTTTTCTGAGTTATGTCAAAGTGGCATTACTTAGTGGCTTTTGTCTTTCCCAGATAAGATCCAAGCTGTTAGTACGATTCTGATTAATAGATTCCTTTGCTTTTTTTACTAAGCATCTAACCAAAACTGAAAGTAGGACCTCATCCAGCCCAAACACCAATTAACTCATTCATCCTGGGGCTAATTGGCAAAATTATGACAGCATCAATATCAAAACTGTCACATTTATTAAAATAATATGAAAATCATCTGTTGTGGAAACAGCTGAAATCACACCAAGTCAGAACCCTCCTGCCATGGCACATGCCAGTCAGAAAAGCAAAAGGCATTCAGGAGCAAGGTGTAATGGAAATGAGAGATACCTGGCAGATACACTTCTGGATGTACATTTTTAAATATATTTAGATTTTCTGTAGATGTCCACATCCACCTTAATTTCTTTAAAAGGGACATGTCTTATTTTTATCCTCCTGTAAAATCTGAGCTTTTGTTTTGGTTCCTGGCCAGTCCCTTCCATTTCGCTGGGAGGGATGCCCAGCAGCCATAAAACCCCTTGGTGTGCCATTCACATGGAGCAGCTGTGAAAGTTTTTGGGTGGAAAGCCACTCTCAGCAGCCACCTGGTTTAACCAAAGCACTCATGATAGGAACAGTTTTTGAACAAGAAGAAAGCAATGAAAGATACGCAATTGGGAAGGGGTCTAGACAAGAGCCCCTTCCTCTTGTGCTGCTAGAGAGGAGACAAGGATACAGACACACAGGACTCTCTTGGCCCTAAAACCAGAGATGGGGCAGACCCATCTCCACAGCGGTACAGAAGAGATCCCAGTAAAACCAAGGCCCCATTTTCCTCCTGCTCTTCTTGGGATGTGCTCCAGCATTCTAAGTTTTGAGCAGCTGTCTTCCCAGCAATAACAACTGGGTGCCAGCATATCTGCCAAACACAGAGCTAAGGGAAAAAGTGTGTCAGTGAGTGACTCTGAGGGTATGAGTGCTCAGGGGAAAAAAACACTCATGTTTCCTGGCAATTGCCAGAGCTATGGCTGCAGCAGGCGATCACTGGTGGGAGCTCAATGATGGGAAGCCACTATCTAGCTCACAGTGTTAATTATCTGCCTGGGCAGCTGGCTTTGAGTAGAGCAGGTGGACACACACTAATTGGGAGGATTTTCTCAGGAAGAGGGAAATGAGAAATGCTTGCCAAGAGAAATTCATGTGTCAGAAATGCAATTTCATGAAACACAAATCCATGACAGAAATACATACTTTACCCAGTGCATACTCCTCTTCTCCAGGCTTCATCCTGGTCTTTTTGTGGAAAATTCTGTCTCAATCATATGTGCCTCTTCTGCAGAATAGGAGGGTCTTTGCAGTGGCAATTCCTTCTCACAGAACAGGGCAGCAGCTGGGAAAAGTGGATGCTTGAAAGTATCTCAGGGAGTTTACAGAAAGGAGAGGGTAGTTCAGCCTCTCTGACCATTCAATTACAGCTACGTGGGAGACACAGAGATTTGTCTATGAGATGGCACGTAGCACAGTTCAGATCACAGGAGTAAACACAAAAGCAGAAGGAATCAATGTCCTGGACCAATTTTATCACTGCTGTGACTGATCATGACATCCTGTGCATGGTCGGGAGCATTTGAAAGACCTCCAGAGGTTTTCTATAGAGCCACTTTTATTTGCACTTGTCCTCACTAGCAGCATTTACTCAGCGTTAATATTAAGCCTGGAGAATATACAGGTCTAACAGCTGGAGGAATTGCCACTGTTGGACTCACACCCAGTAATTTGTGTCCTGTGGGGTCAGGAGAGCCACTGAGTGTTCCTTGTAACACACTCAAACACAACACAGTGCATGATCAGTGTCTGTAAATGGGTGAAATAGCACTCTGCTACTCATCTGAGGTACAACAAACTCCCACAGAATGGCACAAAGCTTGATCAACTGCTGTACAGAGGATGGATTAGTTTTAATTATGTTCTCTGAGCCACCTCCAACAGCGCAAACTTGGGCTGCCTTCTCATGAAGCTGCAAGGGAGGGTGAGATTTTCTTCTACTTGGACAACATTACAGTTTTACAGATCATTTCTTTAGGAGCTATCTTCTGCTTTGAGAACCAGGCATTCTTTCATTCAGCCCTGTGTACTTATAAAATATCCAATGTACAAATGAAGTTGAGTTTCCTTGGATGCAGCAGCAATCAGCAAAGGACCCATCAATCTTCCCAGCCTCTCTCCGGGTATTATCTTTCCCAAGGCAATGCAACAAATACTGGTCTTGCTGCCTGTGAGGTTTCCTCCTTCAGGCTCTGAGAAAAGGTTTGACATGGAAAGCATGACCAAAAGCATTCTGAGTTTACTGCTTGGCAGTAGGCTGCATGCTTCTAGCCTAATTTCAGCTGGGAATTGTGTTGGAAGCAATGGTCTGATACCAACTATTTCCTTGTGTGTGTAAGGAAAGACTAGACCAGCATCTTCTGATCTTTCTCTATGGAGGCATCATTTCGTTTAACTGGAGTGAACTTAAAAGCCAGAGAAGTTTCCATTACATGAATAATTAAACCCTGAGATTCACTATCACAGGCTACACCTGAGGCCATGAATTTAGCAGCAGTCAGAAAGGATTTAGGCATTTGTAAGAACAGCAGAACTATACAAAGGTACAGATAAAGCACAGCTAAGAATTCAAAAGGCATAGTAAATCTTGCAATGCCAAACTTGGCCAGATCTCTGTTAAAATCCAAAAGTTGCCAGTCACGAGGGATAAGAGATAAATTATCCCCATAAATGTCTGTGTCACATCCCACTTTATAAGGACTGGAGTCTTCAAACTCCCTTTGGAGTGTTTTTCTTGATGCCAGTTGTAACCCAGCAAATGGGCCAGTTGATACAGATTTTTGTGAGATTTTTTTTCCCTAAAAATTAACATTGCATTTTCATGTCCATAAAATCACAATAAAATCAAAGAAAATTGTTAGTGCTTTGTAGTTAAGATGTTTAATACTGCAAATATTAAGTGTTAATTCAAGTGATAAAAAAAATCCTGATCAAAAGGTGTATGTGCATCACAGATTTGAGTGTTGAAGGATAATATGTGACTAAAAGGAGCTATTATTAGTAATGATATCTGCATTTTTTTAACACTTCCCATTTTGGCTCTATAAATGCCACATGAGAATCAGTGACTTAAGCCTCGCAGAAGCCCAGTGAGGCAGGACAGCATTGCCTTCTGCTTTACAGCCAGAGGAGGCAACACCTTTGCAGCATTGCAAAGCCCTATCATTTCTAATGGACACAAAGAAGGGTGGTTGCTAAACTGCTGTTTCATGTGTTTTAGTACATATGTCAGCAAAGTGGCTGTGAATCTGTCTCACTAATGCTGCAGGCTTGCATCCAGCTGTCGATTATTAGGAGAATTAAATCAAACAAAAGAGCCACTAGAGGGAAGTCTTACAGCTCTCCTTTTGGAGCCTAAAAAAGGGCTTTCAAAGCTCATGCAAGTCAAGAGATAATTTTTCAAGAAACCTGGTTTCTACATAGCAACTACTGTGTCCTTATTTATCCTTCAAGTTCACTGTGGGATTTAAAGGGTACCCAGCTGATTTCCAGGCGGGCGGAAAGGCTGCTGGCTTTCCCTGCAACACTCATCCTGAAGACTTGCAAACATTAGTCTGGGGAGGGGTGGGGCATTGTATACCATTTTTACTTACATGGCAGGTTCAGGGTTTTGTGCAGTTTTGGAAAGCCCTGGACTTTCTCACTATTCGGCATTAGCCACTTGTCTGTGAAGGGCAGAGTCAGGGTGTTGACTGAGTTATCAGGAGTATGGTCCCAGGGTTCTGGGAAAGACATCCACTGTAGGGCAGGTAAGAAGTCACCTCAAATGCCTCTATAAACCCACAAAATCACTACTGGAAAGCACTTTTAAAAACCAGTCTGTCTCCATATAGAGGCAGAAATCCAGGCAGCAGCTTTATTCCTTGCTTCTGCTTTCATTGCAGTCCCAAAGCCATTTTACATCGGATTCAACCTCTAAACTTAGCCATTGATGTGTCTCTGAGTCTTCAGCTTGCAGGATTTAATGTTACTTTTGCTCACAGGATGTTTTGGATTCCCTCAAAGACATTCATTTCCATCAGGCTTTAGGTCAGATGTTGTAACCCCATGGGATCCCTGCCGGAGGCAAATGGGTTTGTTTCAACAGGGCAGGGCAAATCACAAGGCAGCATTTCTGCTCCTTGATGTGAGTCAGGAAGAAAAATGAAAGCTTCTGTGAAGATCCACACATGTATGACTCAGCAGGAAGGCAAAATTACTTCTGTAGGAAAAAAAGGAAAAGGAAAAAAAAAAGGAAGAAAAAAAAAACCAACCAAAATTTCAGAGCTTATGTCAAAGAAGTGCCTCTACCTGTGTGGTGCTGCCATGTAAAAACTAAATGTCTTTTCTCCATCTTTCAGGAGAGTAGCATGTCCTCAAAGTCCCAGCCCTGCTCAGCTGCTCTGAGATGTCACAGATGGACAACCCAGGCTTTGGGGACATGCTACTCTCCTGAAAGATGATGAAAATAAAGGAAATAAAGGGTTGAACAAGAGCTGGGTCTGTGTGCAAGTGAGCACATAACAGTCTGCTGTACTTGTGTGCTGTCCCACAGAGCTGGCTGGTGTGCCATGAGGGACCATCTCTTTGCCCACACCTGTGGCTTTTGTGACATCTCTGACTCCTGTGATTTTACTGCACTCTCTAATCTTCCCATGCCAAAACTGGGACTATTTTTTCCAAGTGGGACCTCTCTCCTCTGTCTAGATGCTATTTTCATGAAATGGGTTAGCACTGGATGTCTCTGAGATGGCCTATCCCCATTTCAAATCAGTTGGAATTGGCCAAGAAATTCCCCAGTTATTAAAGAAAAATAGGCTGCCCATGCAATGGCATGAAGCAAGTTCTGGCCCCAGGCTTCCAGCCACAGCCACTTTCCCTTTTTGTACCTACCAGTAGGTGAAAATTAAAAAACACGACTTTTTTAAACTCTTATTCCTCCTCAGAAAAGATGTAGAGTGCTTTTAACTTCATGATGCATAATGGACTTCTCAATGTCCATAATGGATAGTGAAGCACCAGGTTATTCCTCCACATCTCTCCTTATGAGATGCCTTCACGTATTTCCCATTTGTTTGTCCAAACATTTGTAAGACATTTGGAGCAGTAAGCCAGTCTTCATAAGGGTAAATGTTAATTACCACCTAGAAATGCTTCAGCCTTGCAGACCCACCTCTACCCCATCACCAACAGCCTGACAAAGAGCAGGTAGGAACATGCTAAGGCAACAATCCCCCTAGAGGTGCTTGAGATAACTTCTCTGGATGCAGCCTTGATGCTTCCACATTGCATGGTCTGTTTCACCTTGGAGGAGCAGGATGCTTTGGGTGATTTGTAATCTTATTTATTTGCAGACTTAGTTATCTAAAGAAAGATTTTTTTCCTTCAAGAACTCTCCTTGCCAGCTTAAAAATCTGTTCTTGTTCATGTGGTGATTTAGTTTCAACTGCAGATTTTCATGGCTGTCTCCTGAAAAAGGCCAAAGAAATGTTCAGTTTACCTTTTCCAGAGTGACAACATGGATCATGGGATGATTGAAGCCCCCAGGTAGTTCCTTGCAGAGGTGATCCCTCTAAGCCTTGTACTAAATTCAGCATGACTCTGGTCACCTCTATAGCTCAGTGCACATGTGACTCCAGGGCAGGCAGTGGTCCTTTTTTACCATTTTATCACTTTATATAACCTTCTTGAGTCACAACAAGCTGCTAAGTCAAAAGTCTCTCAGGTTTGCTTCCCCCTCCTGTGCCTCTTGGACATTAGAGATACACCCCAGAGCCATAGCAATGATAGCACAGTCTTTTTTGCCCCATCTTTCCAATCAGTGTAATAATCTTTGAAGACTGCCTGCTTCTCAGGTCTCATATCTATCGCAAGAGCCTAGAGGATCCCATCAGAGAAGGAAAGCGACGCTCTGGGAGCTGAGGAGGGCTCGCAGGCGGCATGAGCAACAAGTATTCCGTGGCTCACTGAAGAGGACGACCCTGAAGAGGACTGCTGATATGGGAAGTAGAATAGGAACTGCATAAGTGCTACTTAAACTGTATCTAGAAAGTATAAATGGGACTTAAATGATGAACCTACCTGGCAAACAGCAATGAATTTTGCCCCTTGCAAACGGCTGATGATCAGAATAAATATTTTTCTACAAGAAGATGAATGCTTAGGAGGAATGAACAGTTTGATGACAAATTACAGCCTATTTGCAAAGAATTTGTATGTGCAAAACTAACTGATTAAATTATCTGGAATGAGCCACTTGAACAGCCCTAGGATAAAGGATTATTTTCAGAATCCAAGCTGTACATCTGCTTAAGATAGATGAACAGTGTGCATGTGCTGAAGCTCTTCATTGCTTGAGCTCTGTTGTCTCTTTCTCCTAGGTGGGTGAAGCAGTCCTTGAAAATGCTCGTCTTATGCTGCACACCGAGAATATTCAAGCCTGTGCTGAAGATTTTAAAGACAGGTAGTCCTGTGGTGGCACCTAGCTGGCCACTTCCTTTGGGTCTTTGCCTTGGAAAGCACCTGCTTGGTAGGGCAGTAATGTGTAGTCAGTAGAATGGGCTTGGTTTTTAAGTTGTATATTCAACCCCCTGATTTGGGAGAGGTTTTGTATCAGCAAAATATTTATGATGGTAACATTATTTTGGAAAATTTTGGAAGGTTCACATTAACAAAAATGCGCACCAGCAATATTACTTAAGCTGTTCTTTGATACACAGGCACTGTTTTTTCACTGAGAAGTCAGTATTCATTCAAAATTGGGTTGATATTTTATAAAGGCAAACTTCCCTGTGCTTCTTAGCTGGTTTTGGAAGTAACAATCACTGCTACAGCAGCTGAAATGTCAGTGTGGAAACATTAGATAAGAAAACAGAAACAGGCTGCACTGATTTTTTTTTATCTTTACTGAGAAAAAATAAGTAGTAAAAGAAGATTTTAAACACTGGCAAACTCCTT
Source organism: Hafferia zeledoni (assembly GCA_035583235.1). Lineage (NCBI taxonomy): Eukaryota > Metazoa > Chordata > Aves > Passeriformes > Thamnophilidae > Hafferia > Hafferia zeledoni. Next base: position 42,881,007 of record JAWWEV010000083.1, read on the forward strand.
TTTTAATATCTTTCTGTTTGAAAGGCCTAATATTGATGTACATGAGTGCATGTTTTATATTTAATCATATAAAAAATATGTTTATCATTCTTAGGTTTGCCATTTATTTCAGAAAGGTACAACTTTGAGATACTAATGTTATGTCTTTATGTCCAGCAAATACTGTTTAAAAATGTCAGCTGTCTTGAACAAGCAGTCTACATAACAAAAACAATGTCACATCAATCCACTGCATAGTGAAAGCTTCTGGTTCTCACTGGGATCAGTGCTCTTTTCCCAAGCTGTTGAACTCCCAGCAATGAAGGTGGCTCTCAAGGAGCAAAGTGTTTATGAAGGTGTTTCCCTTCTAACCTGCCAGCCCCTCCTGTCTAACCTCCCTGGCCACCAGGTGCCCAGGTTGGATGGGTTTGGCACAAAGGTCTCACACCCAAGGAGATTCACAATACAATCCATGGTTTGGAAATGAGCCATCTGTTCAAACAGCAATTCTAGTTGACAAACCAACAACTCAAATTGCCTCTTTATTTTGTTGCTGCTGGGATTTTTTCTGAAGCATGAGCTGGGACCCTGGAACATAGACCAGGGATTCCATCAGCATGTTCATTAGTAAAAGTAGTGTTTGATGTTCATGCATTTTCTTTAACCATTTCTCTGGAAAGTTTTTATGTAGAAAAATGAGTAATTATTCTCACATTACAGACAAGCAAACTGAGAAAAAGCCATCCATAGTCATATTGTATATAAATACCAGACCTAGCAAGATGTCTCTCCGTGCTTATTCTGGAATCCTACCAGGCTGATAATCACCATCATGCAGACTGCTAACTTGGCCTGTTTTCTTACACTCTGATTTAATGACAGGGAACTTCAGGTAGTTAAATTCAAGTAGAGAGAGACAAGGTGAGAGCAAAGTATATTGTCTGTGTTTCTGTGCCTCTGTCTGGGACATACGAGCTAATTAGGACAAAAGGTGTCATTGGAAAAAAAAAAGGCAGGTTTTTCTTGCTGAGCTGTGTCATATTAAGGTTTGACATTTTTTCTCCGCAGGTATGAAAACGAGCAGCCATTCAGAAAGGCAGTGGAAGATGAAATTAATTCCCTATATAAAGTGATTGATGATGCTAATTTAACTAAAATGGATCTGGAGAGTCAGATAGAGAGCATGAAAGAAGAACTAACTTTGCTGTCAAAGACTCATGAAGAAGTAAGTCCAGACTCGGGACACTGCAAAGCCAATGTGTGCCTGTTTCATCTGGTTGGTATCATACATGTAGTGCAAAGCAAACATTCAAAACTCCTCCTGCCATGTCTGGGTGGGGAGATTTTCCTGAAACCTACTCCCATTTCTTTCCCCTCTGTTAACTTAAAGCACTAACCCCTGAGCCATAATCAAATTACTTACTTTTAAGTTTTACCTCCTTCATATGACGTGGAAAAGATGTTGTCACTTCTTGTCAGACACCACATGATAATCCTGGGATTGCACAGTCACATATGTGGACATCTCAGCAGTGAGATCTGACATAAGGAGAAAATGCATGTGCAGGGAGGCAGCTCCAGTCCTGCTGCACTAATGTTGAGCATTAACCAGGTTGTTGTGGCAATACCCTGCTTGGCTTAGCAAGCTGCTCAGTCCCCAGAACTGTCTCCCCTGAGCAGCACACCAGTGAGGCAAGTTGCAGGGACAGTGGCACTAAGGAGTGGTTTAGGTTGTTTAAATAATCACCATCAAAGGTGTTGGCAGAAGCAGGTTTACTATGAGTAAACTTAAGCACAACTTAAGTTTGGTGGCAAGGTTCACCCTATTACTACACAGATGAAGCTCATGAAAGAAAAATGGATTGGAATCAATGTAGGGTGATTTGCTTGGAGACCAGGATTCAAAGGGTGAAAGTGCTAAAGGGTAAGGGCTCAAAAGAGTTAGGGGAGCCCTCCCATTGAGTCAGGAGGTTAAGTGCACCTTTCGAAACTCCTGATGGAGACTTGGTGCAGCAGAGTCCAAACAACCTCAGACTTGGTCAACAGTTTATAGTTCAAGGATTTGTCAGCACCTGATCATTGACTAATTTAACCTTTACAAAATGATCGAATAGCATTTCCTATAAGCGTAGAGCAGTAACTTAACTGCAGATCTGGGATGGTAACATTCATACTATACTTGCTGTAGGGTCTTTAAGTCAATTCATACACTCACATACACAGACACAAAGAAGTATGTACAAAGGTACTGATAAAAATTTCCCTCAAGTTCAGTGAAATAAATACTCATGTCAGATGCTTTTCCATCTCTCAACAGGTGAAGAGTAGGGAGGCGTCAGCCCAGGCCCCATGATCAGCTCTGAGTATTGCAAACTTGGGAGTTTGCAAGCTCTAAGAGGCCCCACTCAGAGAGAGGTTGCTGGTCACAGCCCATTGCAGTCAAGGAGAGATCAAAGAGAGCTCACTCAGGACCTCTGCTTATAGGGTTGGAAGATGATTGGCTCTAGTAATCGATCAGTCTCCATCCTGGTCATAATCTAAGATGGTAATTACTGGAATTTTCCTCAGAAGTCAGGTAGCAAAAATATTGTTCCACTTGGGCTATGATTCAGACAAAGAATTTTCCAAGGGTCTCTGAACATAACGGACTATCTCGTGTCCCCTTCCTTGGCTAGGCAAGACAAGGTTGTTAGGCAACAGGAGTTCCTGGGAACACACAGCGTTTCTGATAAGCTCAAGGGGAGCTTAACTGCCCAGGAGCCATTGATTGATCAAGGCTGAGGCCTAATGAGAATTTCTGAGATCACAGAGTGGCCCCAGGGGGTGAGAGGAATTCTAGACAGGCTGCTAGAATTACTACCCAGTTTTGCAATACTTTCCCACTTACTCATTACATTCACCAGCACTACTTGCATTAAGTTAGTTTATTCCCTTCAGCAGGGGTTTCAGGACTGAACACAAATCAGCAGCTTTACTGGTGGGGGCTTGAATATGGAGCTGTTACTAATCCCACAGAAGGGACAGCAAGCAGCTGTGTTTGTTCCTCAGAAGCAAAATAGAGCTTGAATTGTGATGGCTCAGGAAGCAAGGCACTGTCCTACCTTATATTTCTCATGGGTTGTTCCTCCAACCACAAGATTTCAGCAACACTGGTAGGCACAGGGAGACTTGGCTTGCCAAGATGAGGTTGCTTCACCCTCTCCCTACTTGCATCAGTCTAATCCCAAGGCTGGTATATTGCAGAAAATAACCAGTGGCTTAATCTCCAGTGTGTGGCATTAGAAAGGTGGGCATTGTTTTAGGTAAGAGGGAAAACAGGAAACTGGTAAGAAATAAACAAGATTCCCTTCAAACCTCCAAGTATTGCAATGATTGGTGTGAAACCAAAAAAACTGGCATGGATGCTGTTCTCTGTCTGTAGCTGTGGCATGATGAGAACAACCACCTTTCCAACAGCTCCTCTTGCTCTGCATGTAGCCAGCAAGGAGCCCTTGCAGGGTGGAAAGACTGGGAGTATATGAGCATGGGGAGTACCAGGGCAAAGGGAGTACCTGAGAATTCAGGTATCACCTCAGCACAGACCTGGTTTTCCCATGGCAGCAGCACCATGGGAAGCTGCCTAAGAGAAATCACAGAATAAAGGCTGGAAGCAACTATTGCAATTACTCCAGCTGAGCTCTGGCACAGTAAAGTTCCCAGGACTTTCCTGAACTAATTCAAACCTTCCTTTCCCCCAGTGCTCCCACTAGGAAATGCTTTTGAAGCTTTTGTGAACTTGGAGTGGGCACATTTTGAGGCTTTCATTCTTGCAGGTTCATAATTAATGTAATTCCCATCCATTTTTTCCAGTATTGTCACTGTCAGGGGCCATTGCTTACAAATACAATTCCCAGATGCTTTTACACTACTTTTTTTTTTTGCTTATGCCAATAGCACATATAAAAAGGTGGATTTAAAAGGCTTGTGGTGCCAGATAGTTCAGATACATGTCCAGATCTCATTAGTTTTCCTGTTCCTGAACATGATGTGCAACTCATGTGCTACCTTTAAGGGTGCAATTCTGGACACACTAAATCTCTACTGATTATGTGTTTCTGGAGCACTTACATGTAAAAAAAGGAACAGAATGCTGTCACAGAGAAGGAGAGCATTCAGCATCTAACAGGCACATGCACACACCACACAAGTCACACAAGCTGCAAACTGCAGAGCTCGTGGTGTTTTGCACATCTTGTCTCTTCCATTAGTTGCCTGCCTATGCTACTGCATGGTGCAGCAGGGAGGGAAGAGAAGGATTTGATACCCTGTGAGCTGTTAGTTCCTCCACCCAAAGCCCACGCTGCAGCTTTACTGGCAATACAGTTGTGGTGAGTTTGGGTCCCAGGTGGGCAGTGTGCATGTGTCAAGAAACTTGCCACTGTTGAGAGGGCTGTTCCAGGCAGTGCCATGGGGCAGGGCTTCAGGCTCCTTCCACCAAGGGAGAAACCACTGCCAGTACTCCAGATCTGCTGTAAGAGTCCCCATGCAGAAGCAAGGCAAGTCCACATTTGAAAAAGAAACCCTCCAGCACACTAAATCATCAATGCAGAGACACCTTTTGGAACAAAATTTAGTAACTCTCTCTGTTTGTGGCACCAGAAGAGCTCTTCCTTGAGCTTCTTTGAAGATACCATTCAATCGTCCAGTTCACTTTCTTTTATGTCTGTTATTTTTGTTCAAGGATGTGAAGGTATTATACAAGCAGCTTGCTGGATCTCAGCTGGAAGAACTTGATGTTCCCATGGGAAGTGGCCTGGATGACATTCTGGAAAAAATCAGAATCCACTGGGAGAGAGACATTGAAAAGAATCGTGCTGAGACAGGTGCCCTTCTCCGTACCAAGGTCAGCACTCTGTAACCCACTCCAACATCACAGAATTTAAAGCAAACACAAAATCTTTCTAATACTCTGCAGTATCTTTGAGGGTTGGGTGTTTGGGTTTGTTATTACAAAAAAGACACTAAAAATCTGAAAGATTTTGGTAGAAGTCCATGGGAAAATACACTCATAAATATTAGTGTCTTTCTTGGGATGCACAGAGTTAACCAGTGGTGGAAATGGCCCTGCTTATATCACAGGGATCTGTGGGAGCCTTTAAGGGCTCTGAAATGTTGGCTTAAAAAAAACTTAATCAGTTGATATCTTCTGTGTAGGCTAAGTCACAGTCATTACCCTTCTTACTAGAGCTGTTCCTCCAGTGAATAATTTACAGAGGTCTATAAATCAAGAGAGACAAAACGCATTGCTCTACACTACAGACTCCTTGTGGGTTTCTTCTTGATGTTGTTTCCTTTGTCAGCAGTGGGAAAACTAGATACTAACTCAGAAATGAAAACTGATGATAATAACCATTTCCTTTAAAAGTCCTCTCTCCTGAGGCTGAAACATCCTTTTAATGCACCTTTTTTTGTCATGAAGGATCACTCATTTTTCAAAGTAGCTGGCTGAAGTAATATTTTTGCAGAGCTGAAGCATTTAGTTCAGTGGATGATCCTGTATGAAAGAGGCCATCTCATTCTGAGTTGTCTCTTGTAACAGAACATGAAAGAGATAATCATAACTACAGCAGTGCTATGGAAATAGTTAGCAAGAGCATATTCCCCTGTGCCAAGGTAAAGAGCTGCCATGAGAGGCGTACGGGTTATTGAAATAGCAAGAACAAAAACAAAATCAGAAGTATGTTTGCAGAGATATATGCGAGCTCTGAGTTCATTTGCAAAATAAAGAAATAATTAAAATCCTGTGACAACAGTTGCTAGGAAATGTGCAAGAAGCCAGGCAGAGGAGTTTATCCCAGAGGTCCCATCAAGTTTGTGAGTGTGCCAGACTGTTACTAAGCAAAGTTTTCATAAGGTTAGTCAGTGGGAGCCTGATTTTCAGCTCATACAGTCCAAAGGAAGTCAGTGAAACAGTAATAAACTATGTGAGCCTGGAAAGTGCCTCTGTACAAAGCACAGAGAGCCCTGAAAGCCAGGGCATTTTCAGTAGACTCCTGAGCTTTTCCCAAAAAATCTGTTCCTGACCCACTGATAGGCTGCAGCAAAATGAACATCACTCTGATGGCACAAAATGCTTCAGTGTTCCCACTTTCCTGTCCTGTTTGTTTTGCCTCCTTCTCTTGCTGTGCAAACACACTTCACAACTTCTTTCTTTTTGGTTTTTCATGCCTTCAGTGTCTGATCTTTCAGCTCAGAGATATTGTTTGGGAGAAAAACTGCCAGCTCATGTTCTATCATGTCTTTGATACCCAGCCCATCCCTACTTGGCCATCTTAGTCTAAGCTGTTAATAGTGTCAGGGTTTGTTTGGTTTTTTGTTTTGGTTTTGGGGTTTTTGGTGGTTGTTGGTTCTTTTTTTGTTTGTGTGTTTTTGTTTTGTTGGGTTTTTTTTAATGGGAGGAAAAAGTGGAATATCACAGATTTCTGGAAAGATCTGGTTCTGCACAGGTCCGGATACTACATTTTAGGGGCTTTTGACCCCAAATAAAACTCTCATTAAACCCGTAAGATACAGTTTTGTATCTCATGTCTCATATAGATACAGATCTATTCAGATTATTAATTACTATGTATACAGATAACAAGTGTTTAGCTTTTATCAACTAAGCTTGTGGATTTACACCACCTGTTGTGACTAAGTTGTACCATTTGGTTATCCACACTCTGAGAAACTTGCCCTTACTCTTTCATGACATCAGAGGAGGGAGAGCAGTTCCCTCCACTTCTTTGCTCTTCATTACCAGTTACTTCAATGTGTCTCTCTGAGGTTTTCTTTGGTGCCTAGTATATTAATTTCCTTTTTCTGTATCTATTCCCTGGTGTAGCTGTGACCAGGTCACAAGGTGTTTCAAATGATGTCCTAATACTGACATGAGAGCAGTATTTTTGTTATTTTTTGACTAATTTCCTTGCCTCATTTGCTTTGTCTTGTGTGTAGACATACAGTCTTGGCTAGATTTTTCAAGGGCATTCAGGGACATCAATTTAAATTCATACCTAACAGGGTTTCACATGGGACTTGATGGTAAGTAACCTCAAAACTCAAGTCTGTTGGTTTCACCTGTGCACCGTTTTGTCCATAATGCTCAAAACCTTTCCCTGAATTGACACAAGTGATTCAAACCCTTGTAAGACATGCATGCTATTAATGTTTTCCCTGGAAAATGCTTTGCTTAATGATGTGCTGTTCCTTCATGTAGTTTGATTCTACACATTCACCCCTGCTCATTGTTAATCTGTATTGTTTTCTGCCATCCATAAATACTCCTACATCATGATTCATTCCCAAGGCAGTAAACCTTGATGCATCAAGCTGTTAAGGTCTTAATAAACTAGACCTTCATCCTCCTCTTCATGTACTATCTCTCCACCAGCTGTTGATCCATGGAAATGTTCTGCCATGAGCTCATGATTACACAGCTTGCTCTGGTGTCCCCTACACCAGATCTCATAAAAGGTTTTGAAAAACCTTGTGAATTACTTCAAGTGTTTCTCCCTTCTTTGCTACTTTGCTAAAATGTTCCCAGAACTCTAAGAGCTTATCAGAGTAACTTTCCTTCTTTAGATACCATGCTGATCAGACCCTGCATATTGGTGTTCTATCCCATATCATCCTTCCATTATCTTGACTTCATGAAAAACAGACTAATGAGAAATTCTGCACTCATGCACAAAGCCTAGCTCAGAACTGTAAAGATGGATTCCTAGGAAACTCAAGCACTAACATGATGAAAATTCAGGATGAAGATTTCATCCCCTCCCTCCATTAATCCAGTTGTTTGTGGTCACCACAATTCTGTATAGCCTTTCCCTTATGGAGCATTTCAGGAATAGGAAGAGTCCCCAGGAAACCCAAATTGTCTAGTGAGGAGGGCACAAGGATTACTTCTGCATTTCCCTACAGAAGAAAACCCCAAAGCTGGGGTTAAGTGCCATCCCCAGCAGCACTCCACACATGGACTCTTGGGGCTGGTAATCCTGTACGGAGGATGAGGAAACCTTGTGTGTCCCAAAAGCTTTAGAGCACATTCAGTGTGTGCTTCCTTGCTGTGTCATCCTCAGAATTTAGGGCCTGAGGTGGCCACTCCATCAACTCCACGATTCACACCACTAATGTCAGGTAGCTGTGACAGCTTAGGGTAACTCCTGGGGGTGTTCAGTGTCACCTGTGGTGACGGCTGGATTTACAGGTAGCATTTGGGTTACCAGCAGGGTAAATATGAGAGATGCCAGGCTTCAGGTAATGAGTGTAGGCTATAAATATAGATGCAAAGGCACCTTCCCTTCCCTGTGTATCTCTTTAAAAAGCAGCATTTATAGTCCTTGTACCATAATAATGTGCAGACTACACTCTCAACACAATTCAGGAGACATAATTTACTCCAGAGTGGCAGGTCCATGATCACTAGGCTGGGTTCACCAGCACTAGTGAGGTGGAATTATGTCTCTCTGAAGCACAATCCCCTCCAAAGGATTTCTAGAAAAATAGAGGGTCTGTGCAATTTGCTGGAAAGGACAGGTTTGGTATTTGGATTGAAATTTAGCCCTACGCAACACAGGTTCCTAAATCCAATGTTCTGTGTGAGACTTGGCTGGTACTTAAATAACCTTTTGCAACTGAGACTATTTAATTCACAATGTCCAAGGTGTGGGGTTCACATGATGGTAAAAAGAAAATTACAAAAATTATTTCTAGTGCATCGTCCTAGATTTTTAAAAATTTGCTCTTACTTTTAAAATAAAAGAATGCATAATCAGAAAAGAAGAACAAGGTCAAGATGAATTTTCAGAGTGGAATGGAAGTATTTTGTGTAGTTTAGCATCAACCACAAGAAATGTAGGTATTTGCTAGAAAGCCCAGAGCTCTGGATTGAAAAGCCTTGATCTCAGTCCTTATTAAAAAGTACAGAATTTTTTTTATTACTAAGGTACTTTTTCATTCACCTATTTTCAAGGAACTTGAACCAAACACATATAAACCCCCCACCAAGCCACAAGACTATGGAATTGCATAATGACTTAAACCAATTAGCAGAAATTATTTTTCTGACCTCTGTGATATGATGTGCTGACTCATAGAATCTGATGTGAAAAATTGAGGTGTGAATCCTCCTGAAAACCAACAGACTAAGTGAAAACATTAAACTTTTTAAAAAATATTACAGTATAGCTACAAAGTGAACAATTATAGCAATGTTTTCTTTTTATAGGTAGTTTTAAATGTACTAGTATGAATTCTGAACAGCTGTTGTTGACATGGATAAAATACATAGACTTATATGTGTAAGCCATTTTACACTAAATGCATAGAAAATAGGGTAATTTTGACACTAAGAAGTATGCAGAATTATTCAACCCAAGGATTTAATATACAGGAATCAAACTTAAGGTCAGAATTGCCACAAACTGTGAAAACACGAACTGTCAGTTTGGTATGTAAGGAAGCAAGAACATAATTTGTGTAGGCTGTGATGACAGTCGGCATCTTTCCCCAGCAGCAGGCGGAGGCGACGGCTGCCGTGCGCACCCAGGAGGAGGAGCTGGTGGAGGGCCTGAGGACCGAGTTCCACGAAACTGCCTGCAAAATACAGAGCTTGCAAGCAGAAACCGAATCTTTGAGAACCTTGGCAAGTAACACTGGGCTTTCAGTGGGTATATTCTGTGAGAATTCAACAGGCTTTCTGAGGGGAACATTCCCATCTTGGTATGTGGAATTAAGAATGAATCCCGTTTTCCAGAAATGCCAGACATTTCTGGGCTCTTCTTGATTGACATGGTGCACTAAGTGTCCCACATTTGACAACCACGCTCCAAATTTAAATCTTCAGTGCCTTCATACTAAATAATCATTTCACTGAGATTGCTGGGTGGGTAGTACTTGACAACATGAGGAATGTCTGCACCTTGTAAAAGCAGTTCAACCTTAGTATTGATAATATCTAATATCAAAGTATCTAAAGAGAGGAATTCTCAAAACATTCCATCTCTACCTTAAAAATAGTCAATAGAGATATTGACCAAAGCTAAATAAAAATCAAACCTGAATAAAAATTAAGCATATGAAAACTGACTTATCTTCTGCTGTCCCGCCCTTACAGAAGAGGGGTCTGGAGAACTCTTTATATGACGCCAAGCACTGGCATGACATCGAACTGCAGAATCTAGGCTCTGTCATTTCCAAGCTGGAGGCAGAGATGGGAGAAATCAAAGTAGAAACAGAGCAGCAGCAGCGGGACCGTGAAAATCTGCTGACCAGCAAACAACAGCTGGAGAAAGACATTGCTGCATATCACTGCCTTCTGGATGGAGAGCAAAGCAGGTACTGTTCCTTAAAAGCAAGTGTGCCACAAGGATGGAGAACGTGCTCCCTGGGAAGGGGTTATGAGGTTGCTGGAAGCAGGAGGACTATGATGGTTCCCTGTTTCATAAGGCTGGGTGGTAGGAGGTTTGGAGTAGCTGCAAAAGGGGAAGAACACACCAAATCCCATCGAATAGAGATTCCTAACGTGTTGGAAATGAGTGGTTTCCAGCACTAACACAGAAGGACATAGTTCGGGAACATGCCATGAGTTTCACTTTTTTTGAAGATTTGAGACGTGATATTAAAAAGCTACTACAGCATCTGGGAGCTACATTAGTTGCCGCAAAGCAAAGGTGTTGGTGTTTCTTGCCTTGGGTGCATTAGGCCATCCCTCTTCCTACCTCTATACAGTCAAAATACTAAAGCTGTGATCCTGGGGAAGCTCCCTTTCTAAGCATGTAAGTTCTCCCTCAAGTCCAAGGATAGAATCTGGATCACTGTATCTTTTGTAAATAAAGGTAACTCAGACTCTTGTCATTTGTCCTCTAGGAATAACCTTTACAGTGTTAAGCACAGTAAACACCCCTAAAGCAGTTGGCTTGGTTTGTTTGGTTGGGCTTTTCTAAGATCCTTAATCACCATTAGTCAAGGAACCTCAGAGAATCTGATCCAAAGATTTTGACTTGCTCTTCTGCTCAGGCCAAGGAGAACTTTTCAAATAATGTGATCCTGCTGAAGGTGATGAGATCTCACCAGCTGAACAGAGAATAGTACTTGGTTCAGCAATTTTCCTATTTGTAGTAGTGACCAATTTTTATTTGTATCTTTTTTTCACTTTCAGTTGATTATGAAACTCCCAGCCCACAGAAGACCATTGCCATTAAAGCAAAAGATGTCACTGCCAGTTATGTTCGTGAAAGCTAAAAGCCCATCAAAGCAGCCTGCTTTATTCAGTTTGATTCAACAATCAAAGTAGGTTGTAGCTTGAACAACTTTATTAGACCCTCCTCATGTAATTGCTTTGCTTACAGATTTCAATTTACTCATGTTGTTAAAATTATAATAAAAATAAAGAATATCAGGTTTTTGTTTGACTTTTTCTTTCCTTCCAGTATTTTTCATGATAGCTGAAGGGTGTTGGATTAAGAACCTTAGCCCTCTGTTTCCCAACAACTAAACTGTTTCTTTTCTTAGTACTGATGTGTCAAGACTGAGCTACCTGCACTGTGCACGCAGCTCCCACATGGAAATGGCAAGTGCTCCGTTGTGTCACAAGACCATCAGCTCTGTAGTGTGAAATCTAATTCACACATGCTGAATTAACAGTGCGCTGTTAACTCACTGCAATTAATTTTGCAATATGTAAACCAGCAGAATCATTAATGCAAACTTCTCAGCAGTGCTTTATAAACACATTTTGAACTCCAGACTAAACTTCTGGAAAAGCTGAAGGTGTAGGACAGCAACAGCAGTTTTGTCTGCAGTCCAGGCTGCATCCTTTTACTGGATACTGAGAGTCCAAGCCGGGGTGTCAGTTTGTGCAAATGTGATACTTTTTGATATATTGATATATTTTGATACTTGGTTTTATGTCCTTGGCTCTTTCTTGATATCAACATCCCTCCAATGGGGCAGGTTGGCCAAACTACTTCTGAGCATCACCCACATAGCATCAACATGTTGGCTGACCCTAGGTAGTTTCCCTTATTTTTATGGTATCACAATGAAAAATATTTGCAATCTTTCACTTCTGACTTTCTTTTATATTTTAAACATTAATAACCTCATTGTATTGCACATGCAGTAGGGTCACATAAGATGGAAAGTTGGATCCTGTATTTTCAGAGGAACATAATGAACCTTTGTCCCTATCACACAAAATTTTGGGCAGGTGGCTGACTCTCCTTCACAAGTCTCTGCGCTGGAATGGGGTTAACCAGACGTGTTTGTTGGATTAGGACTTTCCAATACCAAGAGCTGCAATGGGTGACAACACAGTTCATTAAGTGGACTCAAAGACTACTGAGAAGTGGCATATATTAGAGAACATATTGGCATACAGCATATATGAGAGGTCGTCTGCAGATATTTTGATCTTTAATTGAAACATTAGCTAAGAAAATTATTTAGTTTAAAATGACTGATAAAATCAAATACCCTCCAAAGTCACTAAACTCGATCCAACAGTGAATTACAGGAACACAAGTGTTGTCATGCCTTTCCTTGCCCATTCCCTCACACATGAAAAATCCTTTTTGATACAGTTACTTGACAAACAATTTAATCTCTTCAAAAGTCCATCTGGCATGTATCACCTGCAAGATTTTGATCAAAAAATTAGTGGATTAAAAGATTACCCATCAACAACTGAAAAAAGAAAGGGAGATGATGGCAGATTCCCTCTTTTTTCTTTTCTCACAGAATGAAGGTTCCTCAGAGCAGCAATATTACCTTCTTACACATCAGTACAGACAGAACTTACTAAACTGAGACTTCATCAGCAATAGTGATGATAAGAAAAAGTATAAACTAACAGTGATACAAGAAATGAGATAGCACAGAGCCTCCCGTTGTGGCCAACTGAATGGTGTCTAGCAATGGTCATTTTTTGGCATTAGCAAAACATAACCTCCCCCTCATTCTGGACACACAAGAGAGAGCAATTTCCCTATGATTTGAAAATTAAGAGGGAATTTACAAAGCATAAAAATACACAATCTGGATTGAGATCTCCTTGCTGTCTTCTAGTGATGCTTCAGGTATGAAAAGCAACTGCTGGCTATCCCAGTGTGAAACTGTTCTTCATGAATGTCACTGATGGAGATAAACCTGTTGAAATTTTGATCTACAATTATACTGTGATATGAAAGAAAGATTTTTTTAAAGTTTCTTACATGCTATGATCCAGCATATTTCATAAAAAATTTATTAGGTTAGTACTGAGATATTTGTTCCTTGGAATAGAAATAGTTTCTTGCAAAATCACAGTATTTCAGCATAGGAAATTGTCTGGAAAAGAAGGAAGCATAAACAATGAATTTCCAGCAGCTTTTCTCTCTATCCCTAGCAAAGACCAAGAGCCACAAAAAAGATGATTTTTGTGAATAGTCCATCAGAATTCCAGTGTAGCACGTCTGGCTGTTCTAAATCAAAGTGCTTCCACATTAGGAGCTACAGCTCTTGTGGAGAAATCTCTCTCTATTTTCACACAGGCTGCTGCCAGCTCCCCAGCAGCCCATCTAGCATGCCTTGCCAGCCTGAATGCTGTCTAAGCATTAACAGTCTTCACCATGTGAGACAGGAGATTGAGAACATGAGAGACTAAAGGCTTTCACAACTATTCGTAGGAGCTAAGGTTTATAAACTGATTTAGCTTTATATTTATCCCCTAGTCTAGCAGTTGCTCTATTAAACACACGTGAACATGATTCCAACTGGTTTCCACCAGAAGACCAGGACTAGGAAACAGATTTTATTATCTCCTACTGCAGTATCTCTCACACTCATGTTCCTCTGAAGGGATTTGTGGCATTTGCTGTTATGAGAGTACAGATAATACAATCTAACACCCAGCTGCTGCACAAAAGGATATCTCCACTCCACCTCACATGCTATGTATTCCCATCGCACCACCTTGTGTTAGCACCACACCTGGCTGATGTCTCAGGAGACAGTTCAAGAATCAAAATTAGCAGAAAATTGGCCCTGAAAAATGCTGGGAAACTTTCCTACCGCTCAGTTCCCTTAATCAGACCAGGGGCAGACGTACCAGTAGCAGCAGAGATGGAAGGGGAAGAGGAACTAGTCCAGGCTGTAAACCATGGCATCCCCCTTGTGATAGCTAATCACTTGGTCAGCAGAGCTGTACTATCAAACCTTGCGTGTACTTTATCCTCCTCCTTAGCCAGGCACAGCTTCTTCTGCACCACAGCTTGAACACATGCTGCTGCATCCTCGGGGGAAACAGAGGGTGCCAGCCCTATGCTAGTTCCTGCCTCGTTTAGGATTTCACACTGAGCAGCAACATAGCACACCAGCTAGGAACTGGTACTCCAGCCTATCACTCGACTGTTTACATTTCAGGATAAGCATTTTATACTGATTCTATGCTTAAAGGATTTTTTTAAGGTCACCTTCAAGCTGGCATTGTCTAAAATGCACTGCTGCTATCATGATCTGCTTTCAGATGGCAATTACTGGTGGAGAAATGCACACGATAACACTTCTCCTTTCTGGCTGTAGAGGTCTGAAATTACAGCAAACTCTGAGAGCCCCAAAGCTGAGAGGAAGGTTAAGCTCCTAAAGAGAACTGGGGTTCATGCTGTGACAAGGCCTCCAACAGAACCCTTCTGCAATCTGCTCTGCACCTGTCTGAGAATTACAATATAAATTGTTCCTCTGCTTGTGCTTTGCAAATGTCAGAGCAGTTCACAGTGCTATCACCTTCACGTCACGGAATGATAATTAGGTATAAAGAAGTAAGGGTAAGATGAAACACTGGGGGACTGGAAATAGAAGTCTGGTCTTAACTCTTGCATCACCTACAACTTACTTCGACTTTCCTCCCTTCAGTTTCTCCACATGAACAGTGGCTGCTGCATCACTTACCCTACATGGAGTAGTGTTTCATGCCTCAGGCTTTATAAAATGCAGGGAACAGCATCATGGCAAGATTTGCCATTGCTACAGGACGGAGAAGAGAGGCTGGCAAGCAGCACTGTGTGCCACGACAGGCACAGTGCAGTGTGTGCTGATGTGGGGGAGCAAAGAGACAGAGTCCTCTGTGCTCCAGTAAATCCCTACCTGGGCACAGGCATTCAGAGTGCTGTGTCTTGCCAAAGGTGGGTCACACAGGTCAGCAATAAACAGTGCAGCAGAAAACTGTGTGTTGAGCTCACACTCACAGTAATGTGGCATTCTGGATATATTCCATGCACTGCAAACATTACTTCTGCTGGTTCAGGTCTGTGAGCCATTCTTCAGCCAAATGTCCTTTGTGCAAGAATTGAGGAACACTGAATTTGAGAAAGGAAAACATAAATACTGACCTTTTTTTTCCTGCTTGGAACTTTTTACACAGTGATAGTCTTAACTGTAAAAGCATTTGCTGAGAGCTACAAATGCTGTGCATCAGCACATTTTCACAATTTTACATAAAAATAAAACTAGAGGTGGGAGGCAAATCCAAGCATAACTGCATAACTAACGCTTCCTTCAGAGCGCCAGCTGAGACATGTCTTTAAATCTGGATCTAAGCCTTCTGAGGTCTGAAACACTGCTGCTATTTTTCATGGTTTCCACTGATTCTGTTCCAGATTTAACAGCTGAAATGTTTCTCTGTACTGTGCTCCTGACAGGTAGTAAGTGTCTAATCCAGAGCTGGGCATTCCAGCCTTACAGTACTGGGTTTGCAAGAGGCAAGTGACGCAGATGCTAAAGCAGCAAAAAGGCATCACTTCACATTCATCAGCCTGATAATGGGGTTATCCATAATAATACAACTGAACTATTTTACCAGCTGCTGAAATTCAAAAATGATTAGCATAGAGTCAGGCACAGCACTGTATTTAGTGGCCATTATTAGCTGATCTACCAGAGAAGCTGAAGGACACAAACTGTCTGCTTAGTTGTGTGGCACTGTCAGTGCTGAGCCTGCAAGTCACGGCGTGGCGCAGGGTGGAGGTACCTCGGCTTCCTGGGAATGCAGACCTTCGGCAAAAGGAATGTCAAATACTCTTCCACACCCAACTGTCCATGTCACACCTTCCACAAAACCACAAAACTTCCTATCAGCTGAGGGGGACAGAAGAGGGGAGCACCAAGGAGGCACAGAAAATGAGACTCAGCTCCCAGATTTGCTCCCTACTTGAGTAATTATTTCTGTCCCAAATGTAAAGTGTCACTGATCACGCAGCATTCTCGGTGTTACCAGATCAACTGTTACTCTTGCAGCTTTTAGTTCTCAAGGCCTGCTCTGTGCAGGCTCAAATTCTCTAAGTACACAGGTAGTAGAGAAATACAGGGAAGACACAGGAGGACACATAAAAATAGGACTGTAACACATCTCCCAAAGGCAAAACACTTGACTACAGTGATTCAGTTACTCACAGCTACAAAATGTTTCCCAAAGACCTCGCATATTTAACTTCCTTCTACAATATAATAGCACCTCCTCTGTTTTTCTCAAACAACCTGAGAAATATGGATGGTAAACACTAAATAAATAGCATTACTTTCATGCACAGAAACGGAGACTGTCACACTCCAAAGTTTGGAAAAATTTTTCATTTATATGTTAATATATACACATATATGTAATGATTTCAAAAGGAAGTATCACACAGCATGAAATTATACTAAATAACTCAAGAGTACAAGCATGCTTACTTTTATTTAATTGTAATACAAAGCAATACTTATTTGATGGGTAATTTTCATTTAGGCTTACACTTACACTTTACCAGTAGGAACTTTAATCTCCTTTTGATGACTGGTCAACAAAGTAAGTAATAAGAAACAGTGTTTCATGTAATTATTTATGACTCATGACAGTCTGAGGCTGTTTTTCCAAATGTTCTGCCTCAAAACTTTTGACAACGTATTTTGAAGCCACTGGGAACTTTTTAAACCCCTGTTTTTTTCCAGTGTCAAAGGTCACTACAGTACCCAAATGGAGAGGTGACAATCTGCAGACACCCACTGTGAAGTCAGTTGTCTGGCAGATATTCCCTTGGGCTTCGGTGTGAGTCAGGACAGCAGTTAGGAAGCTCACGCCAACACATCCGGATATCCTACACAGAGCGGTGTTTCAAGGCTTACTCATTCAACCACACCATCACCAAGATGAAAGCTAAATGACTTCCCTGCATCCTTTTCCATGGCAGTGTAAGTTCACGGCCCTTGCTGGGGGGTGGGAGGCAGCGCCTTTGTTGCCACAGTCCAGGCTGGAGGTGAACGCCAGGGACAGGCCGAGCTCTGGGGCTGCTCCAGCAGCACTCTTGGTCTCCTTGGAAGCGACTCCAGCCACACTCTGAGCTCAGTGCAGGAACCCCCTTTCTCATGCCCAATGCAGGAACCAGCCAGGGGCTTCCTGAGGAGCTACAGCTGGCCGTGGTCACAGAAGTGTCAAGGGTTGGAAGGGATTTCTGGAGATCAGAGAGTCCAACCCACACCAGGGCAGGGCCACCTGGCACAGGTGACACAGGAATATGTACCGGTGGGTTTGGAATGTCTCCAGAGAGGGAGACCATGACCCCTCTGGACAGTCTTGGCAGCCCTGGGCAGTTCCAGCACTCCACCACCCTCAGTGTAAAGGAGTTCTTTCCTCATGTGAGGTGCAACTTCGTATGTTTCACTTCATGGCCACTGCTCCTCGTGCTGTCTCTGGGCACCACTGACGGGTCTGGCACCACCCGCTGGAGCGGGGCCAGAGAAGAGCAACAAGGCTGGTGAAGGGACTGGAGCACAAGTGCTGTGGGGAGAGGCTGAGGG
>JAWWEV010000083.1:42899433-42932001 GCA_035583235.1 Hafferia zeledoni
CACTGCCGGGCGGGCGCGCTCGCCGTCCCCTCCCTCCTTCCTTCCCTCCATCCCTGCCTGCCCCGCCCGGCCCGCCATGGCCGAGACCGAGGAGCGCAGCCTGGACGACTTCTTCGCCAAGCGGGACAAGAAGAAGCGGAAGGAGAAGAGCAGCCGCAGCGCCGCCGCCGCCGCCTCCAGCGCTTCCAACGCCGCCTCCAGCGCCGCGGGCGCGGCCGCGGGGACCCCTCGCCCGGCCGAGGGCGGCGGCTCCGGGGCCACCGCCGCCTCCAGCGCCGCCGGCGGCTCCTCGGCCAAGGCGGCCAGCAAGGTGCGGGCGGGGAGGCCGCGGGTTCCTGCCGGCAGGGGGAGCCGCTCCGCCCGGCCATGCGGCACCGGGGCTGGCGGGGAGCCCGGCCCGGCCCCGCCCGGCCCCGCCGCTGGGGCTGGGGCTGCTCGGGGGCTGGGGGGGCTGCTCGGGGGCTGGGGGGGCTGGGGCAGCCCCTCGCCGGCACCCCTGGCCTTCGGGGAGGTGGGGAGCGGGGCCTTCCCCGCCCCCGGTGCGGTCAGCACGGCGCGCCCTCCCGTCTGTGGCGGCCGGAACTGGGAGGTGCCGTCAGGTGCCCGCCGGGGGCCACCTGGGGCTGAGCAGCGTGGCCTGTGGACCTTGGCGATAAGATTGTCCCGGAGTCCGCCGAGCGCTGTGCCTCGCTGCCAGGAACGGGTTTGCTGCCAGCAAGGGGTTTACTGCCAGTATTTTTTTTCTTTTGTGCCGTATTATAGATGAAAATGCAGGAGAAGCTTAAGTGAACGTAGTTGATTTAGTGCCTCTCTGTTTCTTCCTCTGCCCTTCTGCCCCCGGCCCCGCCATCAGCACCGCAGTAATGTAACTGAAACCAGAAACAGTTCTAAGAGCTCTAAAGCTGTACATTTCAAAGCGAATTTTAAGAAATACTCTGCTGTCTCCTGGTGTTTAAATTGTAGAGCTTGACACCTGCAGTAGCTTTGTAATATATCTTTCTACTGTAGACAGGACAGGTAGAACCTAAAAAAATTACTCGTACCTTTTATTTCTTTTAATTTTGGTTTGCCTTTTTTTTTTTTTTCCTCTTGATGTTGTTTTCCTTTGGGAACTTAAGTAAGTAGTAATCTGAGGATCTCTTCTCTGTCTCACTGCTACAAACCAAATCTTCATCTGTCCCTATGATACTACTGTGCACTCTCAGAGTATTCACAGATGGCTTGTGAAAGGGTTTGTGGAAAGGAGATACCTTGCATTCTTCATCCTTACATAGAGGATCAGTGATTCAAGGATGTTTTCCTGTGCTCGGTTGCATAGTGAAACCAGAAGAAGTTATAGAAGGTCTAATGCTGTATATTTCAAAACGAATTTTAAGAAATACTCTGCTGTTTCCTGATGTTTGGCTCTGAGAACTTGATGAGTGCAGTAGCTTTCTAAGTAGATCAAGGTCAGTGGTAATCTTTCAGCTGCTGTTTTGCTTGCTTGCTGGTAAAATAATATCTGGCTTTGACTGAAGCTTATACTTGGATTAGAAATAAAAATCACTAAATGTGAAAGGTATGTTAGCTTGGAAACTGATGTTTCCATGGAGATGGGAATATAAGAAATCTTAAAAGATTTTGGAGCTATGCACTCATGCTCTTCCAAAAAACTGAATCTTTAGCAGACGGTGCAGTAACATGGGGGCACTTCCTACTTCTGGTGTTATTTTAAAGCAGGTCAGAGTTTTTCTGCTGGAGATTGACAGTGCAGAAGATCCTCACACAGGGCTCTAAAAGAAGCTTTGTTCCCAGCTGTTCAGTGGAAAGGGGACTGTACCTTTGGTAGACCTTGTTTGCAAGGTCTTCCTATTTAAAGTAGTATAACTGCATTTCATGTAGTGTGTAGGAATTAAGTAAACTACTAATTAGGTTGTGTGTGTCTTAAAGCTGTGACTGGGAACATTGTGAGGACTGCTTATCTGTTCTGGTCCATTTCTGGCCTACCTTAATAACCCCAGAATCTGCTGATGACACAGTAGGACAAAATTAACTCCACGTAGGTGAGTCCCTCTTTCCCCAAACATGACTCCTGTTTTAAAACCCTGTAGTGGTGCTCTTGAAAGATACACATTTTTGTGTACTAAGATTGCTGTGGTTTCGAAGCTGACCTTTTTACTGTTGTACAAACATTTCTAAGAAAGCAAGACTGTGAGCATGGTTGTGAATGTGAAAAAGTAAAATGTAGCAATGTGTAATCTGTGTCATAAATCCACTGAAAGCTATTCTAAATGTACTGTTTCGTTCATGAAATAGGTGGTGGAAAAGGAACTCTAGAGCTTCATATGCATTCAAGCTGTCATAAAAGTTTACTAGTAGTGACAGGGAGAGGGCTTGCCCTTATATTTCCTGGTCATGACTGCACAGTCCTGTTCTGCACTGTGTGTTGTCCCTTGACTTCCTAATGGGTGTTTACTGAGATGATGTGGTTTTCTTTCACTTGAATGACTTCTTTGCTGGGGCATTTCTTGGCTGTTCGAGTGAGTTAAGGTCAGCTCGCTGGTGTGTCCCAGGTGACACGTAGTACCTTAGGGGAGGAGGGTGTGCAATCCTTTCTCTTGGCAGTGGTGGATAGTTTGGTTTCCCCTAGAACTGCTTCCTCACCTTCAGCTTTCTTCTCATCTTAATTATGTTCTCCTTTTCTACTTTCATTCTAAGGCAGGTGACAAATTACATTTTTCTCTTCTTGCAGGAAGAGGATGATTGGAAGGAGTTTGAGCAAAAGGAAGAAATTGATTATAGTGGTCTTAGAGTGCAGTCCATGCAAATAAGGTAATACTTTTTCTCTATTTTTTCTCCAGTATAATCATTACTCATGTTTAAAAAGTATGGCTTTTTTTTTCTTCAGAGCTGCTTCCATGGAGTTTAGTTAAAGAGAGGTTTCATATGTTTCTGATAGTATGGAAGTTTGCTGCTGGGTAACTTAGGTTTGACTGGTCTCGGCCAGTGTTCTCTTTTATTTTCCAAGTTTCTGTTCATACTCTAAGTCTTACCTGTTTTGGTTAGGGCTCAGATTTTTATTATAAATGCTTAACATTCCCCTCCATTGAGATTACTAGTAAAGTAGGAATTTCTCAGAGGAGTGCAGGATAGTAATTCCCACTGAATCATCTGGCAGCTGACTCAATCTATTCAGCATCTCCAGATCGGGTGCAAATTCCTGAACCATTGCATTTTTATTTCAAAACCCCAAAAATACAGTTGGTAAAACTGGTGTCCCATGGTAAGATCCTACAGGACTTAAAAGTCTTGTCTGTGATTCCTTGTTCTCTTTTTCATTAGACTTTTCCTGTTGTCTGGTTCAAAGTAGGTCTACTGAAGTCTGTCCTGGTTAAGCAAAACTTTTCTTTGGCTCAGAAGAAGGATTTTATGACCTCAGTCTTAGACTGAGGATGCTGGATAATCCTCATTGTCCAGGTATTGATGATGTTTAAATAACATCATTCTAAAATCATCTTAACCAGTGCAGTCGATGTTTTCTTCACTTTGTGGCAGGTCTGACATAGTTTTTGAATTACTTGCTTTTTTGGATCGTGTCATTCTGCCCAGCCCTTTCAGTTAATTCAGACCTTTTAGACCCTTTGCATGAATTTGGCCCACAAATTGCTGTCCGTGCTGTTGAAGTGTCACTGTGGATAATCACGTGTCTGAATAGGCAAGTGACTGGTGGGGCTGCAGCTCCAGTGACTGCTGGTGCTGTTTGGCTGAAAAGCCAGTACTTTGGTTTTCCAGACAGTGGTACCTTTTGGGATGCTTTTGCTGCTGTGACAGATTTGCAGGCACCTGGAAGTTTCTGCCACAGGATTTTGTAACCACTCAGTTAATTGATTCAAGGGAAATGTAAAGAAGAAAATAGAGGAAGAAAACTCTAGAGGTTATAAATTATCCATCTCTGGATGTCTCTTCAAATCAGATACAGAGGATCTGATGGGGATGGGATGTTACCTGTACTTGCTCCGTTGTAGTTAGTGGGTAACCATGTGCTTCTGACTATTGTTTAAAATCAGGGTAGTGAAGTGTTCAGGCCTTTGGACCACCTTGCTATGATTGTTAATGTGTTTGGATGAACAGTGAAAGGCCATTTAGTTTTCAGAAACTACACTGACATTTTTTGCTGTTCTCTGATCATTATTTACACAGAAAGGTTACACATGTCGTGATTAGTAGGATTTGGTGTTATACAAACTTTTGAATTCACACTTTGCTGCTGTTGAGATCACCATCTGGATTTTTTTCAACAGCCTCACCCTGCATGTCTGTCCCATTATACCACACAGCTTCCTGTAATAGCTTTGACTAGCAAATTATTTTGTGTCTGACTATTTCTATACAAAATAAAATAGTGTAAATAAAATACAGTCAAGCTTTTGCGTAGGATTTATCTTTTAAAAATTACATATTTTACACTCTTGTGGTTTTTTTTATTGTCTGACTTAAAAAAAAGGAGTTTGTTTGTAGAATATATTGGTATGGTAGCACAGGAGTGTTTTGCAGGTGGTTGTGCCTGTAGGGAAAGTGAGCTCAGGACTTGCTTTCTTTCACCAATACTCCACTATTTCTTCCTCTTGACTAATGCATTTTATGGAAGCTGGACTTACAGATCTTTCCTGCTTTATCTTCTCATTCCTTCCAAATGCATGACTGTCTTAGTAAGAAAAAGCCTTTAAGCTCAAAAGAAGATACCAGTTTCTTTGATCACTTAGTTCGAGTTGAATTTGTCTTTTCTTGTAAGTTTTCCTTCTCAGTACTTTTTTCCTTCTTGGTTGCCAAATTATGTAGCAGCATGCCAAAAATTGCTCAGATGGAATTACTACTAGTGATAACAGGACTAATGTAGGTCTGGTTTAAGCTGGTACCTTCATCATGGCAGACATGAAGTCTTGTCTGTGGGGCTTATGAAATCTCTGGCAAGTTTTAAACCTCTGTTTGTAAGGTGCTACTCAACATTCCTTTTATTTGCAGTGAAAAAGAAGATGATGAAAGTGAAAAAAGAGAAGAACCTGGTGACAATTGGGAGGAGTCTGGTGGTGGTGGTGTAGACAGATCATCTGGTCCTTGGAACAAGTCAGCTCCTGCACCAGCACCTGTTGTGGAACCAATTGGTAAATTTAACTTGGAGTTATTTCCAATCAGAAGTACAATCAGGTTGAATTAAGCTGCTCAGTGGGTAAAACTCAAGGAACAGTTTCTGTTCAGGCACCCTCAAACATGCCAGTGGCTTGTTTGACATGCTAGTAAATGAGCAAATTTTCCTGTGAGGGGATCTGATGAACTGAATTGAATTTAAGGAATCTGTCAGATACTTTAAAACACAAGTGGAGGTATTTTTATTTCCAGCTTCAAAGGGGCAGGCAGGGAGGCATTCTGTCTTTGCAGGAGATCCATCTACTATGCAGTCTGCAAAATATCTGTGGGAAGCATTTCTGTTGATCTAAAAATACTGCTTTAACACTTCAGTGGATGTTCAGCCAATATCTGATGTCTAACGTGGCAGTTCTTTAGTAGGATTCCATGATTAGTAGCACTCTTTTCAAATCAGTTCTAGGGCACAGAGAACATGACATTGCAAAACTGATTCTTTAACTAGAATAGGACTTCAGTTTTTTCATTAAATACAGTTTATTAGCATCAGTGGAGATAAACTACTTAGGTATGATCTGAGTTCAGAATATTCTTTTCCACTAAGAAAGTAATTGAAAAATAGTCTGCTTTGTTCTTTCTTGTTTGTATAGGCCAGGAGGTGAGGTTAATTAATATTATTTCATTGTAGATTGTTACCTTAAATATAAACTATTGGATGGTCTCCTCTTCATCTGGAGGGGTGTTTTAAATTTGGGAACTATATAATTGTGTGTTTAAGTCTGTTTTAAATGTGAGCTACTAATAAATTGCAAATAAGCATAAAGTCCTCATCTGTAGTTTTGATTCCTGGAACTTTCTGAGGCAATCTGGACCCATATTTTAATTTGATTACTGAGTATGGATTAAATTAGATGATGGCTGATTTCCCACCTTGTCTAAAATATTTGCTTCCAAAGCTTTAAAAGGTGCAAACCCATACTTCTAAGATTATTTTCCTTTTTTGTTTGTGGCGCTTAGCTTGTGTGTTGGTTGGTTGGTTTGGGGGTTTGTTCAACTGTGAATGCAAACATATGCTGATGTGTAAACCTTGTTCACGCAACCAGTTACAGAAGCTCCAGAACCCGTTCAGGCTGGCGGGGTGTACCGGCCGCCCGGCGCCAGGGAAGGGGGCAGACCACGGAGGGCACAGCAAGGACCACCAGAGATCTACAGTGACACGCAGTTCCCATCACTGCAATCCACCGCCAAGCTCGTAGACAGTCGAAAGTAAGTACATTCCACTGCTTCCCTAAGAGATGTATTTTAGTTGCCTTCTGTAAGTTCTTATTTTGGTTAGGGCTTAAGTCTGAAACTTTCCACTGAGGAAAGAAATAACTAATAGTTCTTAACTGTATTTTCCAAATCTATTCCCGTGAAGTAACTTTCACAAGATCTAGCCTGGTAAGATAGCCAGACAAGACTGTCGGTTATGCCCTCTTTGATGGCTGAAGGATTTCCCTGAAGCAGAATATTTCTGCTGCTGACAGCATCAGGTTCCATGAGACACTAGCCATGGGGAGGCTCTGTGTTACCACCTTCAGCAGACTTGAGCAGACTTCAGCAAGTCTTGAGCATACTGTCTTCACTTTAGAGACGTGAAGGGAGCTTAAGTGGAGGAATGGGATTTGATACAAATACAAATCAAAACACTTGCTGTCTTGAGCTGTGGCTCAGCATGTTGAGCTCCTCTAGTTTTGGTGCTGAAGACTTGAGTCTCACCCTGTTTTTGAGTCCTAATCTCACCATAACCTCGTTCCCAGTAGAAGGGATAGCTCGGCCAGTACATAATTCACTTGGAGTTTTGTTTGGGATTTTTTTGTTTAGTTGGGTTTTTGTTTTTTTGGGTTTTTTTCTTTTGTTGTAGTTTAAGGTTTTTTTCTCTGCTGCTTGCTATGTACTGTTTAATACAGCTTAGCAGAAACTTTGTTACTTCTGGGGTTTTTTTGGTGTGGCTTTGTCTGCTTGGCAAGTGAAAGGTGCTGTCATTGATACTTTAGGGTTTGAATGGTACAAATTGAGCCAAGATGAAATTCGGAATGAACTTTCTGGAAATTGCCTTCTGCTTTCTAGAACCTGTTTTTCATAAATACACTTAAATTCACTTTTGAGAATGTTAATATTGAAATTAATAATCTGAATGGTAGTGGGTGATGAGCTTATTTTGGAGATAAGATTTTACAATGTTTGGCTATTCTGTTTAATGTTTAGATCTTTGTTTTGTGTTTATATTGTTTTTGGTGGGATGGGGTGGAAATAGACTAGAAGTTCACAATTCACAAGCTAGAGATAAGATATTTACTGATTACATTTATTTTCCCTTAGGGATAAAGAAATGGAGAAGAGCTTTGAAGTAGTAAAATACAAAACTAGAGGTAGGGATGAGGTCTCAAAAAACCAGGCACTTAAACTTCAGCTAGACAACCAGTATGCTGTGCTTGGGGATCAGTAGAGCCGCACACACATTACAATTAAGGAATGCTTTTTTGGTAACCCTTCTACTAAGGTAACTAAACTACAGCTAACGGCTATGATGAACATGCCACCTTATTTCTGCTGGATCTACTGCAGCAAGTGCAGACTACTTTGACGTAAGTGATTGGTTCTCCTGCACTGTGGAAGCATAAAATGTTGCAACTTCTCCATTGGATATGGGGCAAATTAATGTAAATGCTTGAACAAGAGTCATCAGTGTTTAATTGCTCAGAAAGATACCTACAGCCAGTGGTCATTTCAAAATCTTTTTATGTTCAGATACTGAGCCTTCGTAAAGGTTGACTACCTCAGACTTGCTGCACTCATTGTGGACACCATGTGGATCACAACTTCTGGAAGAGAAGGTTACAGCTGTTTTAGTGGCCATCTGAAACTTGAAACCAGCTCTACTGGATTCCTGTCAGAAATCCTGCAGAAGTCAGCCATTTGGTTCCAATTTGCTATAACAAAGATTTAAGTGACCTTAATGACAAACCTATTTGTTCCCCTTCTGAGGAATCCTGTCACGTGTAGCCATAGCCTACTAGAGACTTCTGGAGCGTACCATACCACTCATACTATCCAAGTATAACAGAGCTGTAGTTTGTTTACCTTTTTAGACAGCTGTATGGAAGTACCTGCAAAACAAATTAAAACTCATTCGGTATCAGATTTGAGGAATGATGGGTTTGAATGGTCTGTTTGCATTAGCCATTTTCACAGTTGTCTGTTTCAGCATTTTTTTTTTCTATTATCCACAAAAAAAAAGCCTGCCTTGTTTCTGGTATCAATTTGCAGTATATTTAAACAATTATAAGATATTGTAGTGAAATAGGGTTTATTATGGTTTTCATCATGAAGTTTGTTTTTCTCACCCTAAAGTACCAAGAGTTTTGATTTGACATAGAGGTATCTGGACTCCAGCCTTCAGAATTTGTCCTTTAAAATGAGATAACTGGCAGTAGTGACACTAGATAAAAACTATCTTCTATCAAAAATAATTACTTGTTTGTTGAGGAGTGATGGTTACTTGATAAGCAAAATAATATGCAGAGGGATAACTAAAGCTGGTAGGCCTGATTTGTTTGGCTACTTTTGTGAAGCATGCAGGCCCTTTGAGGTAGAAATCCTCCTAAATATGACTCATAAATGCTGTTTATTCACAGTCAGAAAGGTTAATAATAATGGAAGGCAGTGACTTCCTTAATTTAGTGAAAGTCACTGACACACTAAGAATATAAGATGTTGCCTGTAACTCTGTTTTGGTGAACCGAACTTGTCAAGTACCAAAAGTGTTCTGCTGTAACTGTTTTTCTCTTCTCTGAATTCTTACATCAGAAGCAAAATGAAGTACAGTAGTGATGTGCTCCAGTGTTGAGGTTTTTCAGAGTAAATGCCAAAAAATAGACTCAACATCCCCAAGAGTTGCCAGTGGCAAGAAAAACAAGGGAACAAACAAAGTTTGCTTACGTGTGTGGGAGTACTGTGTATGTGCAGAAGATGAGGATAGTGCAGGAATCGCCTAGGTGGTGTCCCTCTGACTAACTGCTGACTCGCTTTAAAACTACTTCTCTGCGGCCAGTGTGGATTTTGCTGTTGACTTCAGTGAGGCTGGGGTTTCACCTGGTTCTTTTGTGCACAGACTAAAACTGGCCTTGCCCTTGCAGAGTTAACTGTCTTTAAAACTTCTGCTAGAAGCTGCTATTAAAGAGAGGGCTGAAGAGACTGTTCTTAAAGTTGGAGACTTCATTTGGAAACAAAACCCTACTGAAAGACTGGTACCAATAACTTGGACTCTGAGCTATGTATCTTCCTTGAAAATCTGTTGTTGCCAGCAAAACTATTGTTTTCACAGTTTCTGTGGAATTCTTGGTAAATGGACATGTCTCTTGATAGGGTAGAAATGTTAGTCTTAAAACAATTCCTGATGGTCTAAAGAGATTGAGATCACCAATGGACATGAATTGAGTTTTAATCTCCTGTGTGAAGGGTAGATGAGACAGTCCATTTTACCATCTTGTGGTGGTTTAATACCTCACTGCTGTGGCTGGTATAGAATAGCAACATAGCCATGCCCACATGGCTCTAAGCTCTGCCCCCTCTCTGCAACCAGGACATTACCCACCCCTTATTCTAAAGTATCTATGTCATGCCCAGATCTTACACCTTCTAACTATATATATATATGTAACTATACACAAGCACAGGTATCATTTCACTAGTCAATGGCTGTCCCCCAGGATGTCTGTTGAGTTCATTTAGTCCATGACTGTGGGTTTGGTCCGTCCTAGATGTCTTCCATGTCAGGATTGCTGGTGCTCTATGGTTTGGTTTCCAGCTGCGTGGAGAGCTCACAGCTGGTGTAACTGGAGCAGTCCATGCTCACTGTCCAGGATAGTTAAAACATATGGTGGCAGTGTCATTCCACAAACAGTATTACGTACACAGTTCAACTTTACAGACTGTTCACACCCAAAAACCAAATCCCCTTGAGGTGCACTTTGTGTTTCACCATCCCTTTGCATTACCCACCAAGTGCACCCAGGTCCTTGAGCAAAAACAATCCCATGGATGTTTGCCTTGCTTGAGGCAGGACTAATCCAAACTGTCTTCCCTAACACATTTCTCATATGTACCATGGGGGCTTTATCTCCTTCTGTGGTACGTAAGGGTTCAGACTGAGCAGGGTCAGCTTGATTGGTAGAGCCTCTACAGTTATCTAACCAGATGGCCTTTGCTAAATGTAGATCCCAATGTTTGAAGGTCCCACTGTCCATTGCTTTCAAAGTGGTTTTTAACAGTCCATTGTCCCATTCAATTTTCCCAGAAGCTGGTGCATGATGGGTTATATTATATACCTACTCAATACCATCCTCTCTGGTCCAGGTGTCTACAAGGCTGGTTTTGAAATGAGTCCCATTGTCTGACTGAATTTGTTCTGGGGTGCTGTGTCGCCACAGGACTTGCTCCAGGCCCAAGAGGGTGTTCTGGGCATGGTGTGAGGCACAGGGTATGTCTCCCGCCATCCAGTGGCTGCTTCTACCATGGTCAGCACCTTGGGGAGTTTGGCAGGAGTGTACTGTAATCAATCTGCCAGGCCTCTCCATACTTGTATTTTGACCATTGTCCCCCATACCACAGGGGCTTTACCTGCTTGGCCTGCATGATTGCAGCACATGTTCCACAGTTACGGATAACCTGGGAGACAGTGTCCATAGTTAAGTCCACCCCTCAATCATGAGTATGTGGCATCTCTTCCCTAATGACTCTCAGGGCCCCACTAAGCCAGAAATAGTTCACCTTTATGTTGCCAGTCCAGATCTACCTGAAGTGCTTCAATCCTGCAGCTCAGTCCAGCTGTCTGTTGTTGCAGGGTTCTTCAGTAGCCCGATTCCTGCTTGTGTCTGTGATGTACTTTTTCAGTGACCCTCTGTACCTGGACCACATTGTCTTGCCACAGTTCAGCAGCCCAGTTGGGTTTCCCTCTGCTCTGCCAATTGGTCTTCTTCCATCAGTCTAGCCACCACCACTGAACATTTGCTATCATCCACAAGTCAGTGTAGAGGTAGTGTTGGCCATTTCTCTCACTTGGTGATACCTAAAGCCAGCTGGACAGTTTCCGCTCTGCCATCTTACTTCATCCACCGCATCCCTCAATGACTTCTGTGACTTGCTGTGTAGGACTCCCTGTGGCTGCTTTGCATTTTCAGTGTGTCCCTACAATACAGCAGGAACCATCAGTGAAGAGAGCGTGTTGCCTTTCATTTTCAGGTAGCTGTTTGTATGGTGGGGCCTCCTCAGCATGTGTCACCTCCTCCTCTTTGATAATAGACTGAAACTTTCAGCTTTGGGCCAGTTTGTGATGATTTCCAAGATCCCTGGGTGACTGGGGTTTCCTGCGTGCTGTGTGATCAGCGTGATCCACTTCCTCCATGTAGCATCAGTGGCATGATGTGTGAAAGGGACTTGCCTTTTGAATGCCCAGCACTGGCAGTCAGAGTGCCAGGATGAGCTGTGCCAATCATTTCTGAAGCAGCTGAAGCCCCTTCCTAAGCTGCCAGTATCTCTTTTTCAGTTGAGGTGTAGCAGGCTTTGGATTCTTTGTATCCCTGACTCCAGAACCCAGGGATCATCCTCGGGTCTCCCCAGGTACTTTTTGCCATAGACTCCAGGAAGGACCATTCTCCCCAGCTGCAGTGTAGAGCACGTTTGTTATGTCCTGTATCTGACTGCCCCAAAGGCTACTGCATGGGCAGTCTCTTGTTTGGTCTGCTCAAAACCTTCTTGCTGTTCAGGACCCCACTTGAAATCCTGATGCATCACAAGGTAGGGAGGGCTCACTGATTGTACTCTGAGATATGCATTTTCCAGAAACCCACAGCACCTAGGAAAGCCTGTATTTCCTTCTTGCTGGTCAGTGAGGACATAGCAGCTAATTTCTTGACCATGTCCATTGGAATCTGATGATGCCCATCTTGCCATTTTACTCCTAAAAAATGAATTTTCTGGGCAGGTTCCTTGACCTTACATTGTTTTATAGCAAAACTGACCTTCAAGAGGATTTGGATGAACTTCTCCCCTTTCTCAAAAACTTTTTCTGCCATGTTGCCACATATGACGATGTCATCAATGCACTTGAAGTGTTCTGGAGCCTCACCCTTTTCCAGTGCAGTCTGTATCAGTCCATGGCAAATAGTGGGGCTGTGTTTCCACCCCTAGGGCAGTCGATTCCAGGTGTACTGCACCCTCTAGGTGAAGGCAAACTGTGGCCTGCACTCTGCTGCTAAAGGAATGGAGAAAAACACATTAGCAATATTGATGGTGGCACCACTTTGCTGCCTTGGAGTCCAGTTCATATTGAAGTTCCAGCATGTCCAGCCCAGTGGCACTCAGTGGTGGTGTGACTTCATTCGGGCTATGATAGTCTACCCTCAGTCTCCACTCTCCACTGGACTTCAGCAGTGGTCATATAAGACTTGTAAAGAGTGAGTGAGCCTTGCTGGACACTCCCTGGCTCTTGGATGAGGGTGTTCCAGGCTGCTTAGGTTACAGAAGTGAAGTGTGCCTTTATCTGTAAATGCAGGAAGGAATTTAAGTTCAAATATACCCAAAAGAGAGATCAAGACACAGATGAGGTGAAATGTTGATATCTAAAACAATAATTCAGTTTTATTAACTATGAAAGAGGCAGGGCGAGAAAGAAAGAAAAATAGAGAAAAATGGGAAAAGCTAAGAATATAATTATTAGAAGCACAGGAAAGAGTGTTACCACCCTCATGAGCTAAGTGCTGGATCTCGTCCTTGGTGATAGGGGGGGAGTCTCTGACAGGTTGTTCTCCAGTCTTCTTTCTGTGCAGCGTGAGTTAAGTTCTCCTGGTGTGAGCCGGTCCCTCAGAGCGTCCTGGGCCTCTGTGTATGTGTGTGTGTCTGCGTGTGTGTGTGCCTGCAGCACGTGCTGGCCGTGTGTGGGCAGGATCTCCCACGACAGTCCTGGCTCACTGGAATGTGAGGAAATCCCTGCAGCTGCTCTGAAGCTGTACAGCTGCCTTGTAAGTGGGGTCAGTGTGTCCCTGTGGTTCGTGTAGGGGCAGAGTTCCCGCCTTCAATCTTCCATGTGGCTTGCCCAGTCCCAAGACATGTCTTTGGTCTCTCCCCCTGGGCACATCTTAGGCACTTACATAGGCTCGGAGGTGGCAATGCCTTATGGTAGGTGGTAACAACAAAACAAGGATGTGTTAAACATGTGCACTGCAGGCTGGTGCTGCTGTAACCATCAAAACAGTTTGCTTCTTATAGTTCAAAGACAAACAGAAGACAATGATGAAGCGTGTTCTGGTTCTGTCAGTTTTTTGCAGGGGGTCATGGAGTCTCAGTTTGTGCAGCATTGCTGGTGATGTGCTGTGGCGATGGCGATTGGTACCTGTTGTTGTCCAGCCCTCAGCAGTCCCACAGCAGAAAGGTCCTGCACCATCTCTTCTCCTTCCTTCCGTGACTTTTCTGCCAATGAGTTGGCATATGATGATGGCATCCTCCATAGGAACTTCTGCCACATGGTTTGGGTGCACTGGATGTCATCTGCATTTACAGGGAATTGCTCATTGTTTGAACTCTCACAGATTGCCTCCAGCATAGCTAATTCTCTGGTACTGGATACCTTGCTCCATGGTGTTCCACTTGTCGTGGTGTGCTGAAAGGTCATCCTTGCAGACACCTTTCCCTCATGCTTGACAAGAGTCGCCTCCAGAGGCTCAGAGTTAATGGTCTTTTCCCAATCCCCTGGTCAATGCCTGCATCCCAGGAGAGGGATCCTAGTTTTTGGTTTCATTACCATCTAGTGTCACACTGTTGGCCATAATATCCCAGCATCAGAACAGCCAGGTCAGCAGGGGCTCACCTGACTGTGGCTGTAATCTTTTTGTCTATCTCACAGCTCACCCAGGGGTAGGGATTGGGGGATTATCTATGGCCCTGTCTCTTCCTCTGGTTATAACAGCCCTGCTTCCTTTTCATCACTCATTACACAGACTGATTTGTTCTTGGATTTCTTCTGTATAGAGGTGACTGCTACCAGCACAGGTTGTTCCTCTGGTTCAGCTCCAGTTTGAGTGGCCACAGTGCTTGTTGCTCTGCTTTCCTTCTCCTTCCCCTGAATGTGCTGTCTAGTAATGAGCAGTGTCCAACAAATAGTAGTCAGGGCTCAGCCCATTGCATAACTTTGTGCCTCGCTGGAACTGGCACAGCATTTTTCTTTCAAATATCTGCCACTTTATCAGGGTCCTGTAGTCGTTCAGGGGTGAACTTCCAAACCATTGGAGCAGAATACTCCTTCAAAAGCTGACCTATTTTCTCCCACGTTCCATGCCACTCATAACTGTCCACCCCTGCAACAGGTCCATGGATAATCTCCCTAGAAATCTCTGTCCTAACTCTAAGCACGGTGTAGACCACACTGACTCTAAATGTGCTGTAGACTGTATTAGGAGACATAGCAAACACAGCAACAAGAAAATGCTTTCCTGAATATTCAAAGGGAATTCAAAATTGTCAAAAGCTGTTGCAGCAGGCCAGAAGCAGGAGAAGGGGTGAAAGGCTGGGGAAAATCCTCCTCCCCTGTTCCTCCCACAGGCTGGATACGATTATTAGTGAATCCCCAGTGGCAGCAGCCAAGGCCAGGACAGGCGAACAGCACTGAATAACCCCCACGTGACCCCCATTGCCCTTGATGTTATAATGCTGTAAGTAAGCAATCCTGATCCCTGCTTTAAAAAAGAACATTGTGAGGAACACACAGTTCGTACACTGAGGCGTGTGCAGGGTTAGGTACCACACCCACATGAACAGATCGAGCAACATGGTAACCAGGGAGTTCTGTACCTAATACACAAATGCTTAGATCAAAATTGTTTCCAACCCGCCTTCGGCAGATCTGTTATCTCAACACTCTCGTGCCCTATGCTGGGTGCCAGTTAAGTGTGGTGGCTCAACACCAGCTGGGAATTAAACTCCAGTTAAACCACTCCCCTTCTTTCTTATCTCCCTAAGTCCTCAGCTGAAGGTTTTGCTTCCTGCCCAGTAACTTTTGAGTTTAATGTACTCCCTGCCCTGCCTCCCTCTGGTGAGAGAGGAACAAAGGCAGAGAGCGTGGGTTGAGAAAATACTGTACTGAAAGCACACAGCAACGGAATAGGAAACACACAGTAACAACACCATTAGTGTAACAAAAGAATATGAAAGAGAAGGTGCTTTACAACACAAAAGGTGTTCACCATCTCGACTGAGTTCCATGTGGCTGCTGAGACAAAGACAGGATGGTGGACATTCCCATGGCAGTGATGTGGTTATTCCTGGGACAAAGACAAGGTGGCAGGTGCTCTCCTTAGCCAGTGCCATATGGTCCCTCCGAGACAAAGACCGGATGGTGGGCACTCTCCATGACTAGCATTCCCCATCCCTGAGACAAGAGCAAAACCCAGCGATGGACAAACCCCCCCAAAAAAAGCTGGACTGTTGGCGTTGCACCACCCGCCTTTCTGGACCACTGGGCTCGGCTGTGGTTGGCAGTCTGGTTCTGCTCAGCTGGGCTGGGCTCAGGCTCACTGCCACTCTGTTCCTGGACCGCACCACTCGGCTCACCGCCCCTTTGGAGCTGCATCCCGGCTGTGTTTGCCAAGGAATGGAAAGGGACGGGCAGCAGAGGGACAACGCCCGCAGCGCTGGTCGCCAAGAACCTGCAGCACGATTGCAGCTGGCAACTTCCCCAAGGAAGAGAGGGAACAAAATGCCACCACTTCTGGGCTGCGCTCACCTTTGCTCCCCTCCAAAGCCACACCACTCAGCAGTGATGTAGGTGGTATAGAATACCAGCCTGGCCATGCCCACACAGCCCTAAGCTCCACTCTCTTGCTGCAGCCAGGACACAGCTTTATTTGAGGATTTTGGGCATGAATTCTGGCAGTTCCAGGAAACCCTGTAAAAGTTTCAAATCAAATAAAATGGAAATATACATGGATTCTGGAGTCTAGTGTTTTCACTTTAGTTTGAGCTCATGACCGTACAATAGCTGAGGAAATGCAGAGCATTTGGATCTCTTATGGGACAGGCCAAGGAGTGGGCAGTCAGCCTGATGATCAGGTGGGCTCCATTTCAGAGCTTATAGCGGTGTGTATTAATACGGCTTTTATTTACACATAGAAGTTTAGTTTGCTACTTGTCATAGTGTCTTCTTACTCCACCACCATATAGGGCTGGTTGGACACTGTGAATTGAGTATGAATGAAACTTTGATTTGCTTTTCACTTGAAAGTACCTCTGCTAAATTAAATGGAGGAAAAAAACCCCCAGCCTCTGGATTGTTGCTGTTACCAGAGTCCCTCAGGTACTGATAACTAAAGGTGTTATTTTGGGGATTTTTCTCAAGCATATCGTTACAATTTCTTTCTGGAGGCATAAAGTACCAGAAATGCAGCAGATTTCTATAGTACAGAATGTTAAACTGTTTTAAAGTGTTCCTTATGTTAAGTACCGCTGCCAACAACTATGAAAATGCCAGTTGTCAGTATCTTCCTTGTACCAAGTAATTGTTCTGCATGCCTGAAATTTTGGAAGTCAATCTTTTTGTGGAAGCCCGGTAGGCTTTTTAGACTCTGAAGTCCAAATTTATCTGGTATGTTGCTCCATTCATTCGAGGCATGCTAAGAATGCCCTTTTCAAAATGCTTGTTGAAGGCTCATTCCATAAATGAAGGGTTGTCAGTTGTAGAAATGAGATTCTTGATCCCAGTCAGTAGAATGCAGTTGTGTGTTGCTTCAGGAACTCCCTGGCCTGTCAAGTGCTTTTATGGTGGGTTACTTGTTAATGTCCAGTTTAAAGGTTCCATTTTACTTTCTCTGGCTTGCACTAAAGATACAGCCATAAAGTTACCAACTTGCTAGAGTAACACTGAAATGTGCAGTTCTTACTGGGAAAGGAACAATCTGGATTTGTGGTTCTCAGTGATGTATTTAAGTCTGTATTTAAGGATGTTAAAATGCCAAAAACTAGATAATTTTAATAAAGCTGGACTTCCCAAAAGCCTGCTGTAGGAATGTGGCATCTGTATTTACTTGAGCTGATGATACAGGTAGAAGATTGGGTTTGCCCCACCCCACCTCTCCCAGTTCAGCTGTGCCTTGTTTAACTCTTACTCACAAATGAAGAGGAATTGACAACTAGAAGCGACTGTCTCCTGTTACTTCAGTTTTGGATTGGTAGCTTGGCTTTACCAGTCATGGCCACAGTAACTCTGTTACAAATAGATGAGTTTCTTAGGGTACAAACTGTGTTAGGGGCCGGACACCACAGGGACAGGGGGTTTTAGTATTTGACTGCATTCATCAGCTTTTGGAAACTCAGAGACACCTGTGCTGTTCAGGTCAGGTAAGCACAATGTAAATTTGATTGGGCTGCACATCTTGGAGTTCACTTATCTGAGCTTTTGCAGTAGTTGTAGCTTTTTGTCTAATTTCTGCTTGGTTGAGCAGTTTTAAACTTGCTTGTGGTTTTATGTCAAATACCCTAATTAAAATGGAGCAGATGATTAGACTAACATCTTTAAAGCTTCATATGCTTTAAAGTTCACTCATTTACAAGGTAGTAATATTATTTTTTCCAATATTGACATGGTCAGAGAAATGGGTACCTTACTTCATATGATCAGTTTGTATCAGGCCCAAGAAACTAAATTTTACCAAAACCACCTTGAGTGCTTTGAAATCTTTATTAACAGCCACAATCCAGGTTTTTTGCCTGACTGTACTTAGTTCCCAAACTGTCTCTCCCTCTTTCCAGCTGTCAATATCACAAATTGGTTTTAATGGTAAATAGGGGCTTTTATTTCGGAGAATAAGAAAATAATAACATGCGTATTTAAACTTCAGGTACAGGAATTAGGTGCGTACAAAGGGAAGGAAATCTGATATATGTTTGCAGATAAACTCTTCAGAAAAAGTTTAAAAGATTGTCTGTATTGAGGTTCATATGAGAGCCTGCAAGCTCAAGCAGATGGAGGAAGAAATGACAGCAGACAATAGAACTGAGGAGTCTCAGTCATAGCTATCATGTAACTAAAGTTTGGCTTCTGAAGCACCAAGTGTAGTTCTACCATGTTCTCTTTGAAGTGAAATAGAGCAGGAAGAAATATAAAAAAAATAATTAAGGAGAGTGGAAATGATGCAATATAACACAGACTGTTTTTCAAAGGATAGTATTAAATGCATAATGTGAGGTAGGGAATGGAGTGTAAGATGTTGGATTGAAGTGCTGTGTGGGCAGGCATTGATTTCACAAGTGACAGATGCATCTGACTTTAAGTCAGCAAAAGTGTTTAAAGTTCAGTACTTGGGGAAAGCATCCTGTTTCCCTTCTTTCTTTCAATGAAAAGAACTGGGAAAACCTGTCCAGAGAGAAGGTGGAATTTTGCATTGGTACAAAGCTGTCTGATCTGTTGCCTAAAGAGAGAACTGAGAAAGGACAAATTCCAAGATAGTCCAACAATCTTATTAGGAAATGACTTGCTGTGTATTTAAGAAAATTAAGTTTCACTTCTGCATAATAAAAAGCTAAGATACTGTTTCAGATAGCATCTTCTAAATGGTACGTATATCATGGGTTTATGTTCAGCTTCTTAGAATATGTGTTGATCCAGAAAGGTTAATGAAGTTCAGTAAAGTTCTTCTTAGCCAGAATACATATTAATACATATTAAAAATGTATCACAGTGTTAATGAGTCACTAGAAAACATAAGAGTGTCTGGAATATTGGAATGGAAAGTATCTAAAACAACTGTGTGCACTGAAAAGAAACAAGCTGGTTTTGTAGCAAGAGCATGGGACCAAGAGAGTGGGATTTGGCCTTGGTTTTCTGAGCTGCTGTGTTCAAGTAATTTCGTTTCACTTTCCCTCAGTTTCCCCAGCTGTACCAAAAACCCCCAAAAACCTACCTCACAGGGGTGTTGTGAGGCCAAAGCTGTTCGTCCAGGGCTGGGGCTGATGGAAGGTTCTACAGAAGACTAAAAATCTTTATTAAAAGATCTTTATATTAGCTTTCATTATAGTATTTTAATGCTTCTTTGGCAAAGGCTTATTTCTACAGAATGTAATATACATCCTATTTAAGTATTATGTAATTAGACTTATGTTAGTCTGTATGGGTAAGGAAAAAGCCCAGGCTGAGCACTCTATCTGGTATTTCATCTCTTCAATTATCTGTGCAACCCAAATGGCATACCAATATAAGGCTCTCTGTTTTTATGTGGAACATATTAAAATCAATATTGCTATGTTTTGTAAACCCCATGACTGAAATAAAATCCTGCTCACAGTTGATAGCCATCTCTTACAATGTGGCTGTTTTAAAGTTTGTTCAAATCATGTGACCCAGAAATGTTCACCCCTGATTCTAAAGGGTATTTTGTCATAGAAATGTAGTTTTCTTACCCTCTCCATGTCCTGCTCTTTATTCTTTCACTTATTTAAGTGGAAGTGGCATGCAGGTACAATGGAAATACAGGAGAGAGTAAACTTCAAAACTTGTAAAATCTGATATTAAGGCAGACAGTGGAGAAAGAAGATGAAGGGAATGAACCAAAGGGAAATAGTTGCCCATGGAGAGGTTTCTGTGAAACAGATAAAGGAAAGAATGATCAGAAAATAATGCTGAGAGGGGTAAGTAGAGGAACAGGTGAGAGGAAGGAATACAGATACAGAAGAGGTGATTGGCCTATTTGCTGTTATCTCCTGTCTTACCAGTTAAATGCAGCTGATGGAATATGAAGTAACTTGGGAATATGCCCTTGTGTGCTGCTGCTGGTGATTTCAGGGTTCATTGCTCAGCTTTTACAGTGGGCCCTCAAATAGAAGCAGAGAACACAATAGTGGCTTGCACACAGATCAGAGCTGTCGTGGGTCCTGGACAAAGACAAGGCCCAACAGCTTTCTCCTACTGATATTTTCATCATTGCAGCACCTCTAAGACACCTGCTAATGTGCATCAGCTGTGGCAAATTCTGTCAGAAATTATTACTGTTAAATTCAACAAACTGTTGCAGTTGCTTCAGAGGAAATGTTTTAAGTAGCTGAATAATAAGCACTGAAGAATAACATGGCAGCTTTTTTTGAATACGTAAGGTGATAATGAGTGATATTCAGGTCAACATATTGGT
This sequence comes from Hafferia zeledoni, assembly GCA_035583235.1. NCBI lineage: Eukaryota > Metazoa > Chordata > Aves > Passeriformes > Thamnophilidae > Hafferia > Hafferia zeledoni. The sequence continues at coordinate 42,919,764 of JAWWEV010000083.1, forward strand.
AGCTGGATTAAAATGACTTAGAGGTACATATCTTGTTACATGGTGGGAGGGAGAGTTGCTTTTAGAATGTTTATCATCATTCCACTCTTTAAATAAAGTACCTTCGTCTTACTGTCTTTCCATTTACAAAGAACTGCTTCTACCTTTCTCTTACCCCTTTCCTCCCTGTATTTTTCTAATGTCACTTTTTTTAAGGTGCTGATAAAACAGCATTGAGAACCTCTAAGAGAAATAGATGCTGTAATATTTTTCCATATTGTTCTGTCTTTAATACAGCCTAACATCTTACTCGCTTTCTTGACTGCAACTACACATTGAGCAGATGTCTTCAAGCTGTCCATGGGGATGCCCTGAAAGATCACAACTAACTCAGAGTCCACCAGAGCATGTACAAGTGGCTTAAAACCTTTCCAGTATTCTTTGCCTTGGGTTTGTTTTCTGTTGACATTCACTTACCCCTTAATTGCCAAGTTTACAGAGTTAGTTAGAGAACCCTGGCAATCACCATCAACGAAGTAACTTCTATGGGGATTGGCTTTTGCCTCCAGTATACTGAAGTCTTCAGTTTTGGGTACATAATCCATTCTTCTTGCCAGGAATTAGCATGGCGAGCTCTTACTAATTTTTACTCAATCTGACCTTTTCCGTTCTTTTTCTTGTCTCGTATCTTTTGTATTGATTTTCATTTTAGCTCAGTTACAGCAATGAAGTCACCGAGTTGTAACAGTCTGCTCTATTTCGAATAACCTGCCTACATAAAACTGTTGGTTAAAATGTTGTCACAGGCTTCCATTTTTAATTAAAACAAATCACTTATTCTGTATCTCTTTCAGTGTATGTACAACCATAACAAAATGATTCAAACCATAAAAACAGGCTGATGCAAGAGAATAAATGTATTGAGAAAGAGGTAAAACATACATGAATCTGGTCTCCCAGAGCTTAACTTCATTTCAGTGGTTATTTCTGTCATAGGAGGTTGGTTTCATTAAACCTTATTTGAGAGTCCAGGCTGAACAGCCAGAATCAAGTGTAAGTGCACAAGGCCCATAGCAAACTCGTTTTTAATTTCTGGGTTATTCTCCTCTTTCTTTGTGGCCAAGATGAAACAGATGTATTACCTGGGCTCTGACCAGCAACCAGCTGGGCTCAGCCATGCTTAGTCTAACTTACCTGCTGTAGTATTCAACTGGACATTGAGACTAGATTATGATATTTGAGATGAAGCAACACTGGAGGGGCAAGGCTTAGTCTTTGTGGTTTGTTTCATCCCTTCATCGTGTGCTTTAAAGAGCGTGCAGCTGTAAATAACATGAAGTCTCAGCACTGACTGCACTTACCAGTCATGTTACATTTATAGATCCAAAGGAGGTGTCCTAAGGGCAGACTCAAGCCTGTTTGGATGTATAGCCTGCCAATGAGAGCTGCATTGTCTCAATATAGAGTACCATATCCCAGAGAACAGCTGTTTCCAGTACTAATGGTGATACCTGGTTGAGAAGGATGTACCTTGGATTTTTATTGAAATAACTGTGTCTGTTGGACGTTCTGTTGGAGCAGTTACTGGTATTCTGTCAAAAACCAGCCGTGGCTGCTGGGGGTTTGAGTTGAGGGTTTGGGGTTTTTTTATTTTTTGAGGAAGTGCGGGGGGGAAAATAGAGTCAATGAATCTGATAGTTGTTAGAATGTAGTACTTCATACCCTCTCCCACACCTGTCACAGACTGGACTCTGCTGCTACAATCACCACAGCCCTGTCTTGCCACTCTAATTCTGTACTGCGTTACTAACTATCCAGTAACCTTCAGGACCGACAAGTTCTTTGACCATGCACTGTGTCTTTAATCTGGGAATTAGGTAAAAGGCAAACTGGCACAAAAGTGTTTTCTAGGTAATTGGCTCTGCTCATTTTTTTCTTGCAACTCAAAACCAAGCAAAAATCTGATGTGACCTCTCTCTACCCTAGAGTATTTTCCTTCCTTCTGTTCATCTACATTATTACCATGCCAAGGATTTCTTAGACAGGTGCCTGAATTATTCACCACTTATTTAGAAAGCAGCAGGCAAGAACTCTTGAGTCTCGATCATGCTGCATTTCTTCTGTCAGGGCTGTAGTATCAGAAACATTGCAAAATTGCCTAGCAAGTTCATGCAATCTCCTTGAAGAATTGAAACCTAGAGCCTGAGAGGCTACATGGGAGCCTAATTCCCACTGAATACAGCACAATGAGGGCAGTGGTGCTGCTCACAGTACAACACAGTTCAGCTATGGAAAGAAGTAGGGGTGCGTGACTGGTATTGTGCTAGTTTAAAGAGAACTGTCTTACCTGGACAGCAGGGTCTAACCTAAAGCATTTTTATTAACAAAGAGATGACTGAGGGAAGAATAGTAAGAAGACATCTCTGTAAGTGAAGGAAAAAAAACCCAACTGAATTTGCTTTCAACAATGTACCAGAATGTCTCAACACCAGACTTAAGGTGAAGAATTGCAGATAAAGCCATTTGAGTGCTTATTGTAGGGCAGAAGAATGATGCTGGCTGGCTGGGAAAATGGTTTGGCTGGGAGCCCATGGAGCACAGCAGAAACTCTTTCAGCAAAGTGGAGTACAATATGATCTATTTCTGAGAATCCCTGTGTGGCCCCCACAGTTAACACAGGAACCTAATGGTGCCTGTATATTTATATAATTAAGTTTATAGTCACAAATTAAGTTCAAAACCTGAACTATATATATATTTTTGTCAGTAAGTTTTTTTTACCCTGGTTTACCTTCCATGGCTTCTGCATATGACAACTTCTAACTGTGCAGTGCACACACCTGTTGTCCTTTTGTCCCATGTTAGAGTAATGGTATCAAACTCTGTAAAGCACTTCTGTGATGTTTCCTGTGAAGAAAGCTGAAGAAAATAAATTTATCTTAACAGCACCAACTGAATTTGTACCTCTCAAGTTTGTCTTGGTTTTGTTGTGTTATCTCTGCATGACACAGACAGCAGCATGCTGGATTGGAGAAGAGGGGCTGGCTCAGGCTGGAACAGCTGCCTTCTGCCTCTGTTCCCCCAGCACCCCCTCCCTGTCCTCCTGCCTCCCCACTAAAGTTAAACCAGTGTCCACCAGGGCAGTGCACACTGGAGAACAGGTAATGCTCAGATCCCAGGTTACTGGTTCCTCTGGGGGTTGGTATGTGCCTGATTTTAGCTGCTCCCATTCTGCCCTGCCCCCAGGATTCTCAGCCAGCTGAAGGAACTGTGTTTCTCCAAAACTTCTTTAAAACTTAGCTAAGTGGGTTAGGGAATGATTTTTTTATCTGCCAAGTGAGAATAGCAGCACCACCCTTACACAGCAGCTTCTGGGGACTGGGAAGAAAGTCACAGGAGCTTCAGGTCTTGCCAGGTAATATTCACACCTATTTAAAATGCCTACAATGCAAAGTGGAGCATTTCAGAGGTAGAACAGAGTGAAATATGAGAAAATCAGTTAATTCACAGTTAAAGTTAATTAAAAATGTGATACAAGGCATTAACAGCAGCATTATTTTCAGTATGTGGATTTGGAACAAGTCAGAGATGTTTGATGTCCACAAATAGGAAAAAAGGCTCAAGCTCTTATAAGCAAAAAAAGCAAATCAGGTGATAAAACTGTAGTCACTGCAACTCAACAATGGCAATCTTGTCACTGATAGGATCCCACTGATAGGGGCAGTTTTCACGTTCTAAAAAAAAAAATCAAATCCCTCACACTCATTTGTAATCCTTCCTGACAATTCTTCAGGTCATCCTTACAGCAGGTTGCAGAGCTGACTGACAAAACATCCAGTGCACTGAAGCAGGAAGCAGAAGGAGGAAGCATAGCCTTGCACATAAAGACAAGCTGCCTTCCTGTTCTCTCTCACCTGAGGACCAACAGAACATTCGTCCCTTTCCCCAGCAGCAAAGGGTTAGTTCTCCTCGGCAGAGTGGGATTCTCCAGGTTGCACAAGGCTAAGATGCTTCTTGCTTGGATCTGCAACAGATACTGATGCAAAGACTTTGTACACAACAGTATTCAGCAGTTAGAAAACAAAAGCAGAACACACCTCTGCCTTCAAAACAAAATACAGGTGAATTCAATAGGCTTCAGCTGTTACATACATTATCCCAGACAAGTCCACTGGTCCTGTGCCACTGGATGCCGTCCTTTTCTGTTCCAACAGACTGCAGCAATCCCAGCTGCTCAAATACAGCTCTTCAGATTCCATGAGCACAGACTAACATAAGTTCAGTAAATAGAGACCTAGATCCCAGTTACTGAAAGGTCAAACCCTTTGTCAGTTATTGTGGTTGTCTGACTAAGAACATCTCCAGCTGCCGGAAACTAAAGTCTTTGGCTCTGGTTCCTGTCACAGACTCAAACAGGGAGCATGGTCAGACAAACTTCACCTCTTGGGGAACAGAGTTGGCTCTGTGTTTGTTGAGCAGATGCATTAGCACTCAGGACATCAGCACCTCTGATCTACAGAAATAATTTATTGCACCCTTTGTAAGTACAAATATTTACATGCCAGTTCTTTTTGTCTGGTTTCCCTTTCCCCTCCAAGAGAAAATACCAAAAGAGGAAAACTTAATGTATTAATGTAAAATCTAAGTCCATTACTGTATAAGAAATGGAAGAAAGTTCTTAGCAACTGCTATTTTCCTCACAAGGCACAGATAAAAGATTTGATAAGCATCTTAGGAAGTATTTTTTAACTATTATTATACAATGGTGTTGCCAAACAAAATCATTAGTGGGATAGTTTGGACATTTTGGAGACAAAGAATTTTTTGGATGAGTTCTTGCCACATTTTCACATGCTACTTGTAAGAAAAGCAATATTTCCTATGAGTATTACTACAAAATTATTTTAATCTCAGGACAAATTAGAAGTGAAACTCAAGGCTTTTAATCTTTTTGGCAAGAATGAAAAAATATAAATATGAATTTAAAAATGTACAAAGTAAAAGCAGAGAATTTGCTCAGTGTATTCTGGATCGCTTGACTCTGCTCATTTCTGCCGGTGCTTTTCTCTTCTGGGATAATCCAGTTCCAAGATCTGTGTGATTCTGAAGGTAAGACTCAGCTTCTGGCAGGCAGTAAGAATCCATAGGGGGAGGTGGATCCTTCAACAGAGGGGAAAAAAAAAACAAAACAATTTGGTTACTTCAAGAAGATTCTGAGAAGGAAGAAACAGCTCATTAGTTACCTAAAACTGAAAATAAGAAAATGAACATTGCACACCTCTATTTTGAAAATGTTCTGCGAGCAGTTCCATACCCTCCAGATCCCACTGCCAGCACCAGAACAAGTCATGACAGCACTTAAATTTGAGGCCCCACATCAGAGCACTCAGCAAAGGCACTCCATGGCCACAATTCCTGACAAAGGAGGCACGTGACTGATGGAGGAGCAGTCCCTTCCAGAGGGTTCAGGAGGTTGGGGCAGAGGGAGGTGAGGGGCCTGTCCCATTGCCCCTGGGGTTGTGGAGAGCACCCTCGGGAATGCACACCTGGATGAGGTAATCAGCGATGTACTCTGGCTTCAGGCAGTTCACTCCCTGGGCTGCTGCCTCTGCCACGTTGACTCTGGTGTCCTCTGGCTTCAGCTTACTGAAGTCAGCAAAGAGGTGAGATGCTTCTTTAAAGAGAGACACAGAATGACCAGAAAACACCTACAGACAAAACACACAGACACATGAGTTTACTTTTGTGTTTCTTCCCCAAGACAAATGGCAGCTCATGATGTTCAATTTCACTTCACAACCAACGGGAAACAAAATACCATTTTACAGCTGCATTCTGTACCATCACACACCTTCCCAGAGGGTGATGTTTCTCATCAAAGCAGGGCACAGAAACTCTGTCCTCAATTCCCACCAGCACTACTGACTTGTGTGACCTCAGACATGCTGCTCTGCCTGACCACTTGCAAAGTGAAGACGACATAGGTTTTTTCTCCCACCCTTTGACCATGTCTCAGCTGTGCTGTGTAAGCAATTTTGTTCATTAAGACCTTTTACTCACATGAAAAATGCCCAGCACAGTTTAACAGAAAGAAAAGAAGTTAAACATAAGTATATTTCATTATTTTTTTCAAACAACTACATACTTTTGCTCCTCCTGACTGAAGAAGACGCTTGAATCCTGCTTCCTTGGTTTGATCAACATTCAGGATCACTTTCCAGCCACTGAAAGCTCCCTAGATAAAAGACAATTTAGTCAAAAGTTTGCTGCAAAAGTACAAAGACTTACTGGATTTTTACTTTGCCCCTTTTGAGAATATCCACCAGATAAAGGACTTGGAATTACCTAGTTTTGTCTTTAAGTGTAAATGCCAGAAAAAATTCCACAGAACATACAGCTATTGCGCCATGGTCAGACAGCTTGTCACCAAACTCCCACAGCCTGCACAGCAAGGTGAGCAAACCAATCTATGAAAAGACCCTTGGCAATGAGTACATTTTCCAGAACACCTGACACTCATTTATAGAAACTTACCTTAAAAAAAGTTACTTGGAGGCAACATTTACCCCTGTTCCCCCACCATGCACTCAGATACAGCAACAGCACTGAGGCACTGGTTGCCTCCTGCAAACACTCACAGTGGTTTCCAAGCAGGCAAGGAGTATGGAGGATTTGCTCCAAGAGTTCATTGTAAAAAGGTTACTGCAAAACACATACAAGTCAAGATTTACCCTGACATAACTGAAACACCACCTTCCAATGAATACTCAACTGCAATGCCTGATCTGAGAGATGAGTTAATTTGGGGAGTTCAAGTCCCACTTCCAAAAATGTCACTGAAAGACTATGGAACTTGCACTGCAAAAATCATAAGAGGGGCTTTAGGAAAGGTACCAGTAGCAGTTGTGGTTTCCTCATAAAGCTGAGTGAGGTTGGCTCCCCACTCAGAGCTCTGAAGCACAAGCATCATCTTCCTGGCTGAGGGACGTTTACATACATAAGTAGCCACATTCTTGCTTTGCAAAACAAAATTACAAAACTAGAATAAATCCAGACAAGACATTTTGTTCTTGATAACAGGACAGGTTACCTTCACCTGCCAGTTAAGTTTCCAAGTTTCTTGGTGACAATCCCTGTCCTGTCCACCCACATGGTACAACTTGCATTACAGGAGCATCTATATACCTCAACAGTACCCGTTTCTCGCCTCCCTTTATGAATTTTTTTCCTCCACCTCATGGCTGCCAGTGCTAGTTTCTTCTGGTTCCCATTGATTGCAGGCAAAACATTAAGTATGGAATTACTTCCCCACTCATAATCTTCTTCCTGGAACAACCATAAGCTTGAATTACAAAGCAGTCCTGTCAACTTCATCAGCAGCAAATCAGATTTTAAAAACCCACACCAACAGAGAAAAACCCAAACCAGCAACAAAACAAAACCCCAGAACAAATTCCACCTCACTTTAGCTTTTTTTATATGGATTACATTTGGCCAAAACAGCTCTTGGTGAAATTAGAGATATGGCTCTAAATTGCACTTATGTATCTAAATCAACTCATGTTTTCTACAACATCAAGTCATGAACACAACCAGATTCGCACTGCAGTTACCTACAATGGAATTAAGCAGCAGGCAAAGAAAGCAACTCACCACACTGCACACCAATGACTTTATATTCCTGCAGTAGCTTCTAAAGGAATGAAAGTTGGCTTTGCTACATGAGAATGTGAACAGTCTCAGGCATTATTTTAAAGTTAGCCTGGTCAGTGCAAAAAAACTGCTTGACCCAACATAAAAATAGTATTTAGGGATGTGAGGAGTTGAAAGAGCTAGTGTTCAAAAATGTTTGTGCACATGGTCATAGAGTCAGATTATTAAAAACTAATATATGTTAAGTTTATTGAAAGGATCAAGATTTATTTCCTGGTGTAACAAAATACGTGTAAATTTAGCTGACACCAGTGAGAATTTACCAGAAAGTACTCAAAAGACTGAATTTTAATTTATATCAGGAGTTCAGTCCAGAACTAGTTTTCAGACACAAATTTCCCTGCCTTTGGATTCTCCAGAATTCCCAAGGCTCAGGCACTGTAAACTGCTGGTTTTGAGAGGTTGTCTTTTCCTACTAGTGCAAGACTGAAATAAATGCAACAAGGTAAAGCACAGTAATGTCCCAAGAGCAGGGTGACGTGCCTGAACAAAGCAGCCAGCTCCTCTGCACGCCTCCAGGTAGGAACGATGGAGCACCCACTTCCCAGCCGCCATCGAAGCCAAGAACTTCTCATTTCGAAGAGGATGTCCCACAACAATGTGTGTGCAACTTGGATCAAAGTACTGTTTCTCAAGCACTACTCCACCTTGAAATGAGGAATGAATTCGACTCAAATTATCCAAGGGTTATGGCAGGCCACAGAAAGAATCAACTCAAAGTGAGAATTATTTGAATGCAGGTAAAAATATACTCAGCTCAAATTTACACTACAAGTATTCTCATTGAAATGACATGGGCAGAAGCTGGCAAGGAAGGAGAAGCAGCCAGGAAAGAGTGGCTCTGTAAAGTGCCACTGCAACACAGATAAGAATTAGAGACACCAGGACAGCAGATCCTGGGCACTCCCAACAGTGAAGAATGAGGCTGTTGTGGAGACAGCTAAAAGAAAACTGCCAGAAGACAAAACCTTTTCTGTTTTATGGCAAAGCTGATCTGTTGCATAATAATAATACTACTATACTCAAAGAATGTCTCACAAGCCAGAAGGCCATAAATTTGAGACCTCAAATCTGATGAGTCACTAACAGAAGCCCTTTCTCTCCCCCAGTGAGCCACAGCTGAGCACACACATACAGACACATACTATTCTTTGCATTTCACAAATATCTGGTACCTAATTCCTCAATCAGATGGCAGTAATCAAATCTTTCTTGAGGATTAAGAGAAGACAGCTGAAATTTACGGTGTTTTTCTGGTTCCTCATCAGCCTTCTCATCTTCTGTAACAGCCTAGAAAGACAGTAACAGATTTTGAAAATATGACAGAACCTTAGGTTGACAGCTGACTGTGTCTCTGGCAAATATTCTGAGTTATTCTTGTATTAAGTTTTATTTTAACTGGGAAAAGCAGAACCAAACCTGTCAATCACTTGAGAAAAAGCTTGGAACTTATCAAATCATCCTTAGGCTCCTGTTTGCGTATCCTCTTGGTACTCCCTTTCTTTAGGGCACAGCTGAACCAATCTGTCATAAAAACTAATCCTCCATTCACATCTACTGAATGCCAGGTTGAACACATGAGGAAATCAGCACTGATCTATCACACTGCTTCATTCATTCAGACTTCTGAAGTCTGAATTCTATATTCTTTGAGGGCCTTTCCACTAACATGATGCATTATGCCTCTAAAGATACAGAGCTGATGCAAGTTTGAGCATTAAATGATACATTGTGGGCAAAAAACTAACCTCATTGTCCTTTCCAAATTCACAGCAAAATAGAATTTTAATCCAGGTTTTTGGCAGACAAATGATTTTCCATTTGAACCTCAACATAAAATTCCACATACCACCAAGGAAACAAGGGCCTAACCTTTTTTCCATCATCCTAATATGATTGGAGGAGTTCCAAGTAACACAGAGTAACTCCTCACTCCAAAGCCTACCTTAGTGTTCCAGCATGAACTAAAAGGACAAAAAGCTTTATTTGTCTGAACAAACAAGCTTTATCTTTTCGAGCAAACAGTATTTGTTCAAAGTTTTGAAGAAAGGAAGGGGGGGAAAAAAAAAATCAAACTGCCCAAAAATAAACCACTTCAAGATTTTGAATGCAGATATTCACCCATTTTATATTTACTATTAAATTCAACATTTCTTAAAATGTCACTACATCTCTCAGAACAGAAATCATCATATTTCTCCATATGACAAACCTTTTCTTTGGGCTCTGGTGCCACAGGAGGGTTAGCCAGTGGGAAAGCAATGCTGGGGGCCTGTGGAGTGAGAATCAAGTTATCTTTTATCGGTGTTTCAGGATCTCTGTGTACAGGATTCTTTAGATCTTCAATCACCTCTCCACCCCCAGCCTCAGGAATAGCTGTGAAAGAAAAGCATTGTTGCACAACTTGTCCTTGGCAGAATATAATTATGGATAAAGTAAAAAATAACATAAAAATAAATAAAACCCCCACAACTGCTGCTACAACATTTACAGTTATTTTTCACCACTGCCTTTCACAGAAATGCTCTTCCTTATACCACACACCACCAACTGTAATATTGCAGACTCATGTCCCTGGATGCCTTGCTTTGAAAAAGACCTGAAAACCTTAAATAGCCTCATTTCTCTGGCTAAACTGCACTGATTTTGTGGGGGGAAAAAAACCACGAAAAACACCCCCCAAAACCTCAAACAAACCCCCCAAAAACCAAACCAAACCAGAAAAACATAAACAAAACCAAATAAAGCAAAAACAACAAAAATCAATCCAATGCATTTAGCTAATTTTTTTCAACCTTCTCTAGGACAAGGGTCAGTTTTCAGAAAGACTATTGCCACAAACAGAAACTCTACAAGTAGACTGAGAGAAGGACTTTGCAGCAGGAGGGAAGCAGTGAGGAGAGAGAAATAAAGGATTCTGCTATTGCTGAACAGGAAGAAAGCAAAAGCAGATGAAAAAACATCTGGTTTTGGCAGAAAAAGCATGTTGCTTCCTTCATCTTAGCAGTACACTTAAGACTTCAAGAAGAACAGGGAATATAAAGTATCTGCACTGAATCCTGACCCAAGCATGTCCACCAGCACCTTGACACATCTCTTTTTTGCATCTATGAATTATCTTCCTACAATCCCATTCTTCATCTATAGATATTTTCACTACAAAGATTTTGCTACTGGTATTCCCATTTGAATTCCACTATACCTGCCTGAGGTGCTACTTGGAAACCAGCTGTGGTTCCAGAAAAAATAGAACAAACATGAAAACCAACTAGGAAGACTTCATAGTGTGTTCCAAGTTGGTCTTTTTTTTTTTTGAACTATGGCCATCTATTTTTAGACAGGCACTGCCTTGTCATTTGACCACAAAAGGATAGGAAAGCTTCTCTCTAAAAAACAGCAATACATAATGAAGCTCAAGGATGTAAAATTGTATTTTAAAGGTCTCAGAGATCGAATGGATGCTGTCACAAAGAACAAGGATATTGCATTTCTGACTTTACCTATACCAGCAATCTCTGCATCAGGTACAGATCCTTTGAGGGCAGACTCATCCATGTTCTTACTGGCGTTGCTGTGACCTTGCTCAGTGTACTGGGAAGGACTATTAGGCCACTGAAAGTTGCTGACAAGTCTTGCTCTCTCCTCCCTGGCAGTAGGATCGTCCCAGATGATCTGCTCACTCTGGGATGGCTCTGTGTTTATATCCGCGAGTGCCTGACGGGACTGCCTGAGGGAAAAAGCACAGATGTCTTAAATACTCATTTTACAGAAGACTATCCTTCTAGAAGGCAATCTGTTAATGACCACATCAACTCCAGCATCCAAGTGACCTCATTATTAGAAAGCATGGCTGGGAGAGGCAAAAATTTCAGTGTGAAAGCTATTCTGGCACCCTGATTTTGTGAATCCAAGTGTCAGTTTGGCTGAAGAAAGGCACACAAAGTATCAGTAGATGTTTTTATTATGTGCATATTAATAAGTTATCACAAAAATCAGTGTACCTTACTCTTTACTGAGCCTATTTATTTGCAAATGAACAGCAAGCTAAACGAATAATTTTGCAAGGCTTCCATTACTTTCTTACTGTACCTCAGCACTGATAGAGTTCAAATCCGATTCTCTGTTTAGAAAGAAAATTAAAAGAGAAGAACCATTCAGAGGTGGAATACCTACTACTTGTATATGATCTACATGCTGAAATATTGCAGCATTGCTTTCTTCAGAATCTGTAAGAACACTAACTAATATGGACAAAAAAAGAAGTAAACCTGTTGGCATAATTCATGTGAAAACCAATCATAATATGTGTATGTATGTATGTATGGCCAGACTTCGCGAACGCAGATTTGGGAAGGGCTCTCTCTCCCCACGTGCCGTTCCAGCCTGCACAGTGGATGTTTTAGGTGAGGCACAGCGTGTGCAGAACTGGCCCCACCATTTAAGTCCTCAGGTCCATCTGCCACGGCCGGGCGAGCTTGGACAGTGACAGTGAAGTCCTCAGGACTGTCACAGCACCCGGTACTGACCGGGGCTGACCCTGCTGAGC
>JAWWEV010000083.1:42932101-42943273 GCA_035583235.1 Hafferia zeledoni
GGACGGTCCCACTGAGACTGGAACTCAGGTCCTTGGGATTCAGAGTCCAGAGTGCTCTCCTTTACACCACGGGACCATCCTACCAATCATACTATTCTGTGAGTTTTTGAAAAACAGAAGGTACCCACTATGAATTAAGACAACATTTTAACTTTATCAAGCACATCCAGCTAAAGATTCTGAATTATAAGAGAAGCAACATCAGCAGAAACAGACAATACATTTGAAAACCCTGGAGACCCATTTGTGTTTCAATGAATGTCTAAGCAAGCACAGGGAGGATAAGATAAGATACTCTGAAACACAAATCAATACCTTAGAGCTTCCAAGACCCGACTGCGGCCATTTCGCACAGACCGTGTGCTATCAGGAGTGCCTGGAGAACCATCAAAACTGCTCCTTGAAAGGGATCCTCTTTGCCCTTGTGGTTTCACCAGTGATGTGGCAGACATGAGCTCCTGCAGCTGCCTTTGGAAGTTCTCTCTCATTTCTAGCGCTTGGGTTAAAACTTAAGAGAAGGAACAAAACTCATAATATTACAACTGTTATATTGCAACAAGTGAAAAGTGAATGACTGTTTACTGTTTCAGTGAAAACTGAAATTCCAGTGAACTTCCCTTACACTGGGATGAAGACTATATATTAAGGAGAGAAAAAAATATCTAGGAAATCTATGTATGTCCCAAGTCACCTATTCTTAGGCACAAGAAGAAGTCTCTATTTGGCTCACTTTGGAATTTGCTCACAGGTTCTAACTTTGTATACACAAAGTTCCTTCACAACACATTTATTTACATAATATATACTCCAAAATAGCAATTTGTCATGTTAAAGACAAACTTCAGTGTTTTAAAAAACAAAAAACCAGTAATTAAGTACTTTGCAATGGATAATCATGATTTTCTTGTGGGCTGTCAAAGTCTTTAAAATAGAGAGGAAAACCCTTTTCTCACATCCAGCAACAATAGCTGTACTTGACCCATATATGAATACGGTACCTAAAGCTTACATGTAGATCTTAACACTCAGCACCTGAAACTCTAAAAGGCTCATATTGATAGTTTTGTTTACCATAAACATTCTGAAAGCAGTGATTTACATTTACCTCCTTTGGAGTCACTGTTTACTATTTGTTCTTCCCCTGTAGTGACTGTTTCCTTTATTTGGTCAGTGGTTACATCGTCTTCAGCATCATCTTCATCCAGTGGAATAATCTAAAACCAATGAAGACAAATAGATTCCTTATATACCAAAATTTTTTGCTTTTAAACCATGTTTGGCACTTGTATAAATTCTGAAGATTATTAATCTTGCCTTAGAGTAAATTCTAACTTTTCTGCTATTGCAATGACAGTAGAATAGTGAACAATATCATCAGTGACAACTCCTATGCTGCAGTCTAAAGGTCTGCTATGGCAAGTTCACACTTTGGATCTCATTACCCACAAGAGGAGGCAGAGACTGAACCTACATCACCTCAGATTTGGAAAGCAAATCCTGAAATGTCTGTGTAATCCTCCATCACCCAAGAAAAGGAATATCACAAGTGCAAAAAAACCTTGAGGAATATCTGCAATAGCTACTATTAACTACTAGTTAAACCTGATTTATGACACTGCTGAATAAGCATCAACATTTTTTAATAGTATATTAATATAACCATTAACTGAAGCAAATTACTTTGTTGAACATGAATTCCTATCACACATCATACCTCATTCTCTGCTGGGTTTCCAGTTGATGGAAGTTTACTGGAGGAGGAGAGCCTGACATCTTGCACTGCGCTGATGTCCAGGCTCATTTTGGGATTGTAAGTGTGAGGAAAGAGAGATTCAGGAAGCCGTTTATATGCTTGGGCACTCTGTAATTACATCAGTTAACAAGAGAAAAGTGAGGAACTGATTGAGATAAAAGAAATTTCACACCTAAACACAGGAAAAGTACAATATATCTGCCAAAATCATCACTTTACACCAGGGGACAAAGGTGGCTGCCACTGTGGGAAACATGTAGCAGAAGTGTTCAGTGGAAGAGAAATTATTTTCTCCTCATAGAGAACAAGGTAAAAATAGATCAGTGAAAACAGGTCACTCAATTTATTAGTTCAAAACAGAATGCAAAACATCAGTCCCTATACATGTTCAGTATAAATGCATACAGAAAACCCACTGCCATTTAACTGGTTTTAAGCCTCTATTTTTCCCCTCACTTTTAAAAAGGGAACAAAGCAAGCTTCATACCTCTAAAAGCCAGTGTTCTGAAACAATATGTATACCCCGCTCTTTAACAGATTTGTACTCCTTATTGTTGTCATTCTGTCCTCCCTTGTAGATGAAGTGTGTTACTGTTTCATCAAAGCACCATCTAGAAAAGAAAACAAAATACAACCTGAAGACAAAATTAAAAGCATTACTGAAGAAAATAAAACTAAATTGGATAAACATATGGAAGAGGAGGTGTTTTGCTTTAGTTTTTGTTTTGTTTTTATTCAAGTAAGTGGAGTTTTAAATCAGTTTCAGAAAAGAATGTGTGACTCAGGATGAGAGCTTTATTTTTTGTTGTCATATTGAGCTGCAATACTGATTCTTGAAGTTCAAAATAAACAAAATGAGGAATTCTAACTTTTAAACTGATAAAAACTAGTATTTGCGATCTAATGCAAGTATCTTCAGCATTTCTAACCTACTACCAAACATAAGGGAACTTCCTTCACACCATGAATAACACTTACATATAAAAGTCAGTAGCAAAACACATAAATTAGATTTAGTGTAAGCAGAATTCTGTATTAAATCACAAATATTAGTTTTTAGGTTCTCTTCATGACAACCTATTTTTCCTAAGCTTTTCTCAGATTGACCTAGCCATGCTTTAGATCCAGGAAATAATTCATTTGGGCCAGGGAGAAACAAACACAAAGTCACATCAGACTGAGAATGTAAAATATAAAGCAAATGTTAAACCATCCAAAAGGTGAACTTCATCACACATGAAGAAGAAAAATAAAAAAATTCTGCAATTCAGGAAGACTTTCCAAGACAGACTTCTCAGCAACACAGAGACTGGGATTTTGCATTAGAAGAGGATGACTTTGCTATTTAAGATGGTGAAATTTCATCTTTAGCTACAGCAAAAGGCATATTAGAATGCAAAGACTCAGATTTATTACAAATCACATCAGTGCAGAAGCCTAGAAGCCATTTGTATTGGTTGATACCTGTAGTCTGCTCCAAGAGAAGCTGCTACTGCATTCAGTTCCCTTTGCCTCCTATCAAGTTTTTTACTAACACAGATCACAACGTCAGCCAGAGGCTTGGGCTCTTCTTCCTGGTCAAACAGCAGGGATAAAAACAGGAGAGTCATTACTGGAAGGTTTCTGTATCAATAACAAAAATACTGCATGCTACACTAAATATTAAAGAAAAATATGCAATAACAACAAAGGTAAGAAAAAACACACTTCCCCTATTTTTGCTGCTCCCAAACTCCATGGTCAAACCCCAGCACTATTATCATACCATACACTAGGAATACCAAGATAAAAGATTCACTTTCAGCCAATCTTCAAAGAGCATATTCTGCTCCTTTCTTGAACACTGAAATTAGGGAATTACCAAACCTGATGCCACATAAGTATTTCACTGTACTGGAGTGAGAAAAGTAAGAATAAGGAGTTACAAAAGAAGAAGTGAAAGCTTTCCCTTTCTGAAAGTCATTAACTTTCCTGCCCCTATTCTACTGTAAATGGTACTTACAAGGCAAGCAACACATAAATGCTCCCCTTCCTCCTACATATTTTTATTTTCTATCACTAGAGTGGATTAGACTGAAGAGGTAAGATGATTACAAGAAAGAATAACTTAGTGTCTTTAGAAATGAGCATCTGATCACATCTTGTGCTTCCTAGTAAGCAAAACAAGAGCAGCACCTTAGAGAGGAAGGCAGGAAAAGGAGACACATGCATTAAAAAAGAACTCCTAACTTTAGTCCAAGACAAAATATCTAACCCTGTTCAGCTGGAGCCTGGGAATTTCTTAAGTGTGATGAAATCATCTCATTCCAATACTACAAAGTCTAAATTGGTACATATTTATATGCCATGTCACTTAGCAACTGGATAATATCCGAGAGTTGTACAGACAGTACAGAAGAGGGTTTAAAATTCTTTGCCTTCCATGAGGAAATTCTTCTATCTTACCTTCCTTTAACTGTTCCTTTATCAATCATATGGATTTGTACTCAGATAGGTCACACATCACCAACTCCTTTGTAACTTAGATCACAAAAAGATGTGGCTTTTTCTTAATTGAAGCTATGCTCCAGAAATGAAACTCCAAAATTTCCTACCTCTTCTGGCTGTGCAGCAGCTAACTGAGGGCTGGCAGTAAGAGCTGCTGCCTGCCTTGTGCTGTTTGCCAGTGCCAGTTTCAAGTTTCTGCCAATGACTTCAGAGAGAGGTGTGCTCGGTTTCCTGGTTTTTTGATTGGGACCTCTTGGAGTTTCCAAAGCTGCCAGAGCATCCTACCAAAAACAAAAAGATACTGACTGACTTTCAAGAACACTTCACAAAATTCTCCCTTAAGTGCAAGTTTCACAAATACAGTCTGTAGTAAGACTTCCCACTCCTAAACCAGGACACTGTACTAGAGGAGCAGCTACCAAGTGCAGCTGTAGTACCCCTGCACAAAAGCACTAAGACAATCCCAATCTCAAGAGTCTGCATAAGCAAAACAAGAAAAAAACAGTTTATTAATCTCTTTTCACTGCCATCACTAAAAACTGCCCTCAGTGGAAAAGCCAGTGGCCAAATCCAGGTATGCCCAATTCCAACCAATTACTTAATACCTCACTCCACAAGAATCTCATTTGAGTATGTGATTATACCTACACCCTGAAAATACCATTTCATACTGCCCTTTTTTCAAAAAAAGATAAATTTTGGTCTAGAATATCTTGCTTTTGAATATGATCAGAGTGGTGAACTATTAGGATTTTGAAAAACAGAATACCAATTGAATCACAGATTTGGTAGCTCACAGAATGGTTTGAGTTGAAAGATACCTTATAGTTTATCATCTCATTCCAACTCCCACTACCATTAGCAGGGACATCTTTCACTAGATCAGGTTGCTCAGAGTCCCATCCAACCTGGCTTTGAACACTGTCAGCAATGGAGCACCCATGACTTCTCTGGACAACCTGTTCCAGTGCCTCACCACCCCCTCAGTAAAGAATTTCTTCCTAATATCTAATCTAAACTTACACTCTTTTAGTTTGAAGCCATTATCCCCTGTGCGGTCACTACACGCTCTTGTAAGAAGTCCCTCTCCATCTTTCTTTGTAGGCCCTCTTTAAGTACTAAAAGACTGCTAAAAGGTCTTCTGGGATTGTACTCTTCATGAAACAGAGCAAGCTGAGGGAACACGGGGTTTGCAACACGTGCAAACCACAACAAAATAGCCAACTCACAAACAACCCCTCAAAAAAAACCGAACAGCTTTGCAGGAATTCAGGGCTTTGATCTTTCAGTTAAGGCCTTGACAATGAAAAACAAACCTGAAGCCTTCCAAAGCACACTTGAGGCATTCAAGAGCTGTTCCAGCACAGATATTCCCTCAGTGTCAAGGGTTTCTTTGGGCTGGTTTTATTAGCCTTTTGTGGCCTTCAGAATGAGACACTGAACCCAAAACTCCAACATATTTTTCAATCTGCAGTAACAGCTTCCTAATTGCTATAACACTGTTACATTAAAACACATAATTAAAGTAACATTTCATCAAAAAATAAGCACACACTTGTTTCCAAATACCTACAGCAATTATAAGCTGCCTTATTACAATTCTCAGTCTTTAGATGCAGAGAACACAGACTGTGTACTGAGGTGTATGACATACAAGCATATGATGCAATAAGCACAAAGGAGCTTTGTTAAGGACATTATAGCAACTACTAGTCAATAATTTTTGTCCACAGGTCACTAACTAAAACTACATAAATAAATGGAGCCAGTTTTCCTGGCTTTATTCAAAATGGAAAGTCTGTATGTGAACAGCATAAAAATGGGTAAGCACAGGTTTCTGTGCTGCTCTGAAGTTTATGCACATCTTTAACAGCACTGGCTCTACAGACTAAGAAATTTGCAAAGATAATCACCTTTACATCAAAAGAAGGCTTGAACAACTTGTCCTTGGACAGAAATTTAGACGGTGTGTCAAGATGTAAAGATGGTTCTTTCTGTAGTGGTCCCCCTTGTGCAACAGGTGTTGTCTTCCCAATATGGTGAGAGATAACAGCCTGGAAAGCTTTACTCTGGAACCTGTTGATATCAAGTGGGGTCACAGCTGTTTTTTTTCCAGCTCCAAGAAGACAAGCAGGCTGTTCTGAATCAGGATCTTTAACAGTTGCTGGTGTCTTGTTAAGCTGAGTAATGGAACTCTCAGCAGCTTTAAAAGAAAGAAAGAAAACACAAGCAAGTAAACTAGTTTTTCTTTTGAACACAAACATCATATACGTTTATTTAAACAACCAGGAGTTCACTTGACCTTTCTTTTCCCTAAAAGAAAAATTCATATCCCTCCCAAAAAATGTTCTGAACTGACAATTACATTGTAAAAGTCAGCAATCCCTGATCCACAAACACTTCTGCAGTTCCACACATACCTGTATGGCTGACTTATGTTGTACAACAACTACCAAAATACCAATACAAGAAAATGATGTAATACACACCAAACCCTTCCCTTTCAACATTAAAGCTAACTCCTCCTCCCTGGCTCCTTACTTCCTATGCAACTTAAGATTTCTTCTGCATTCATACCTCTGAATCACATCTCTTTAGGTCACCATGTACACATCCACCCCCTTATGCCTCTGGATTAACAGGACCAAGATTTAGCTAGGAGCAAGGTGTTTTAATTTGTCCATCACAAATACTTATGGATAAACATGACTCATCTTAATAGCTCAAAAAGATTTAGCCCAAGAATTGCTTTGACATTTTACTGCCTGTTTCCCATGCCCCCCCACTTTGTTTCCTTAAAAATGTAATATACAGATAAGATGTGCCTATGCCACTGACTTAGTGACCCATATAATTAATTCATGAGGGCACTTTTAAAACAGGTCTGCTAACATTCAGTATTAAAGCATTGCAGTCTGCATCTTAATATGGAAGAAATACTGCCAAATAAAAGGTGTGAAATAACTGGAAAAACAGCAGAAGATGGGGTAGGCATGAAGGACTGAACAGAGCAGCTTCACATCATTGCAGACTAACAAGTATGAAGTTTAAGCTCAATTCCCATGCAAGCTACAGAGCAGTCTATGGGCCAAAAAGGACAAAGCAGAGACACTGAGTTTGAATCCCAACTGAGTGATAGCCACAAGACTCCACTTGCTCCAACAGACTTGCAGCAAAACACACAGTATCATTTCTGTAATCATGACTCAGTAACAGGAAAAAATATAGAAAAAATATGGTTACTCTGAGCAACCTGACTGAGGGGAACGTGTCTCTGTCCATGGCAGGCAGTTGGAACTAGGTGATCTCTAAGGCCCTTTCCAACCCAAACCATGCTATGATTCCACGTTAATACTTGGAAAAATATCCTTTAACTCCAATACTTTGAAGGTGCTGGGAAAAAAAATTCATACCTTTTTTCTTTATGGTGAACAAACAGTACACAGACACAATCATATTCCCTAATAACCAACCTTGAGCCTCTGCATTTTCAACTAAGAACTTGTTTTCATCTGCTCTCTTCCCTGTCCTTGCAGACTGCAAAAGCCAAGCTACAGTGACTGCTGGCAAATTCCACTTCTTCGCAGCTTCATACTTGGAACCGTTCGGTTCTCTCACCACCAGGTGGGTACTGGCAAACATTCCTTTTTTTGTGTTGGCTTTCCGCACAAAGAACTCTTGGACTCTGCAATTAGATTAATAAAATGTTCATTTACTCATAAACAAAATTAATCTAGGGCATATTTATACAATTATAAAATGCATTCAAGCAGCAGAAAAAGAACCAGTAGAATTAGATATCCAAGGCCACCCACTTTGCACTTTACAGCCTAACTTACATGCAGGGAAAAAAAAAAACAAAAAGAAAAAAGTTAAACAGTAATGTTTTGCTTCTATCTTCTATATTGAAACCAACATTTCTCTTACTCCAGCAGACCTCACATATCCCATTTTCAACTCATATACTGGGCCTAACATTCTCCTGTAAGATTAACTGAACTGGCTCGATTCCCCTCTGGAGTCAACAAGCATCATTCTAAATGAGTAAATTTTCTTTATATTGCAGTTTTTCTCTTATCATCAAAGACACAATCTTCCAAAAAGATGGCAGGGCTGAGAACTCATCAGCAAAGAATTTAGTTCAAACAGCCTATAAATCAGACCACCTGATACTCCAAGCTACACAACACAATCTTTCCATGTAATGACCAAACATGACTTTTGTAATGTTTTTCAAAGATCCTGATGAACTGGGAGCAAATAATTCACCATGTCAGCTCCTAAGCAATGGTGTGCTATAACTGGTCATGAGGTTGAACCAAATAATTTTGAAGAAGAGGAAGAATGGTCTTCTCCTGGACAACAGAAGAGCAACTCAGAAGGCCTGTAAGACCTGACTTTTATTGCTCTGTTCTAGAGCAAAGAGTTCCTGAGACTCAGTGACTGGGAAATATGAGACTGAGCATATTCTGGTAGAAATTAGGCTGTGCGAGTAATGACCATATTTCTGTAAAGAAGGAAATAGAGGAACTATATAATAATGTCTCATTGCTTCAACAGCAGGTTTTGTAAATAACAAGAATTCAGAAGAGCTTTAACTGTAATATTTGTAGAGAAGAAATGAAATAGATAATGGCAGCACATTGGCTGTCTAAGAATAAGAAGAAATGGTGACAGGAGACATACCTGGCTCCCAGCAGCCCGGCCAGGTAAACAAGGGAGTCTCTCTCTGCACCAGTGAACTGGCTAAAAGAAAGAACACAATCTTCCAGAGGGGTAGCTCCTTCCATTACCAGGACTGGTGTGAAAAGGGGATTGGACCGGACATCTAAAAGGCACTGCTGTTCCACACACGTTATCTTAAAGAAGGTGAAAGAAATAAAAATGTAAATCAAGCCAAACAGCAACAAAGCCAACACTATTTCAGCAACTGTACACGTGCATTTATGGACTCCACAACAAGCTATTCTGCTTCCATCCTAACACTTGAAACAAATTATTTCCCATTGAATCAGAAAAATGCTTTTTTAAACCACTTCAATTTTGTCAAGTTTGACATACTGAGCCATTATTCAGAACTTTTAAGTTACCTAAGTTTCAACCCTGGATATTCCCTTGAAGGAGCTGAAGGTGTGATCTGAGGGCCTGTATGGATTTACTTCACAGAAAGTTACCTAGTACTGAAAAATACCAACAGCAGGTAGTCTGTATCATGTGCCCACTCTTGACAAATACGGTTAGCATTTTTTTGACTTTTAAGCTGTAAAGGTGACTTGCCACAAATAAAAAAAACTATAAAAAGCATGAAACAAGCAAAGATATAAAAAGAAATTTTTACTAGTCAACCAGCTACTTCTACAGTTCATCATTTAGACATAATACTTGTCAGACCTCATAATGACCTCTGAGTCATGACAATGAAGTCCTGTTTAAATAGAGTCCTATAGAAAATGAAGTGAAACTGACAAAAGACACCCTACGGATGCAGAAGCTTTAATTAAAGAACGCTTTCAGTTAGTATATTTCACAAACAATCTCTCAGTATCTTATTTATATTTAAGCCACCAATAATCCTGCATTCTGACAAGACAAATTTCTAAAACAGATACCTATTTACTTGTGGAATTGAAAATAAGCAACTCCCTTACCAGCCATGTATTTGTGACCACATCACCAACAGTTGCCTTGACTGTGCACCCCAGTAAAGGTACCACGGCATAGTCTGCAATGGTTCTGCTCTGCAGCGGCAGAACCTTCCCAGCATTCTCCTTTATAACATCTGCAAGGCAGGACTCATCCTCTTCACCAAAACCCAAGAGAAGAAATGTCTTTCTGACAAATAAACCTCCCTGAGTCAGTGCACAAGACTCTCCCAAAGAACCATTACAGACAGAAGATTGATTCTCTTCTTGATCAGTTGAGTTAGTAACATCATTGAAGGTTCTGGACGTGAGCTTTTCAACTTCATCTGAAAGGTTAAAGAAAAATAAACAAAAACAACCAAGCAAAATAACTGCTTGACAAGAATATCAATGACAACCCAAAACAGTTTCATGAAGAAATGACAGTATTCTGCTATTTTCAGACAGGTTTTAGTTAAAAACTGTTCTATATAGGCCTGTTTAACTTTGATTTCTGAAACACAATGTAGAAGTTAACATACTAGATGTGGTTGGCTTTTTACTAAGCAAATCCTGCAAACTCAAATTCTAATTATGAGCAGTTAAACTTTCTACAGCGTGCTGAGCCTAGAACATACCTAATGTAGAATCATTATTTATATATTGAGAGAGGAAGTCATCTTCAGCAGCTTTCTGGTGCCGTGTGACATTCAGAGCTTCTTTCTTCAAGAGACTGTTTTTTTTAGGAAGAACTGATTTCATTTCAGGTTGCTCCAAAATTGGATTCTCCAACAGCTGATAGTTTAGAGGGATGTAGTGCTCCACTGGACATAGATAACCTTTACTACATGACTCCAGCAACCATTTTGCTGTCACTATATGAGGCCTATAAAATAAAGTGTTATAGAAACGAGTTACAGCAGGTTTCAGACCTGTGATTCTTTCCCACTCCACAAATACTAGTATATACACACACACAAGTAGTCTGTAACTCCTATACTAAACAAGCTTTGGGTATTTTACAAACCTCAAGAATTTTTTCAATTCTTTCACTCTGAGAACAGAGCATTTCATACCTATTTTCTATAATGTAAATTACATCTGCCACTGCTGGTTTGCCAAATTCTTTTTCCTCAATATATTAACAAATACATATTAACACCTCTTTCCACCCTTCAGAACATTTGTTCTTCTATTCACTGAGGTGAGTCACAGCTACTCAAAGATCCAGTATACAAGGATGTACTTATGAGCATTAGCTGCACGTCTTCTCATTTAAATCAAGAACTACTTCGTATGTTCAAATCAGTA
>JAWWEV010000083.1:42943373-42962542 GCA_035583235.1 Hafferia zeledoni
ACAAGGATGTACTTATGAGCATTAGCTGCACGTCTTCTCATTTAAATCAAGAACTACTTCGTATGTTCAAATCAGTATGTGATTTCAAAGAATCATAGAATGGTTTGTGTTGGAAGGGACCTTAAAGATCATCTCATTCCAAACCCCCTGCCATGGGCAGGGACACCTTTCACTAGACCAGACTGCTCAGAGTCCCATCCAACCCAGCCTTGAGCACTGCCAGTGATGAAGCAACCACAACCACCCTGGGCAAGCTGTTCCAGTGCCTGACCACCCTCACAGTAAAGAAATTATTCCTAATATCTAATCTACACTCACACTCATTTAGTTTGAACCCATTTCCCCTTGTCCTGTCACTACATGCCCTTGTACACGCCCTTTCCATCTTTCTCTTCAGGCTCCTTCAGGTACTGGAAGGTCACAATTAGGTCACCCCAAAGCCTTCTCTTTTCTGGGGTGAACAAACCAAATTCCCTTTAGCCTTTCCTCATAGAAGATGCTCCATCCCTCCAATCAACTTGGTGGCTTCCTCTGGACTCACTCCAACAGGCTGCTGTCCTTTCTGTGCTTGGGACCCCAGAGGTGGTGGGAGAAAGAAAACAAGGTGTAAGGAGACCTTAAGCAATATAGTCATAACAACCTGTGAGCTGTCTTGTCCAAAAAGTGTTTCAGCTCATCATTATTTTCCCCCAAAATGACATGAGTAATGTCTTCATTAAGGTGATTAAATCGAACACCACCACCGAAATTAATAAGTCTTCTCATCTTGTCTAACTTCCTGCCACTGAAGCCACATAGATAGATCTAGAAAGAAAACAGAGCAATGAATAAGGTTTTAAAAATGCTAATTTCAAAAAAAAAAAAAGTTAAGAAAGAAAAAAAAGGAGTATTTTGGTAGAACTTGTTTCAACTGCTGCAGAACAGAGAAAATAGTAGTGCAGCTTCTGAGAAGCAGCAAAGTAAGTATTTATAACTGGATGAATTCACCTTTGAAAACTAATCTAGCAAAGCTTCAATGTTTACTAATGGAATGAACCTCCAAAATTATACACACTCCCCTCCAAAATAAAGCTCCACACTAATTCTAGAATCCATTCAACAGTGTTTATATATTGATGTCCATGAATATAGAAAATACATAATTTTACATTTATACTACATATTTAATACAATTATACACACACACATATGTAGACAAACACACACAAGCTACAGACTGTAGACACAAAATAAATCTGGTATTTGTTGCTGAGCATGGAAACAATTTACTGAAGCAGCAAGTGCCAGGGCTTCAACATAGTTGCTTTCACATTAAGACTGAGCATTTCAAAGTATAAATTGTTAAACATACTCGACACCCATCTAGCAAATCTTCAGGGACTTGAAAAGAACTTAGGTCCAAGTTTTCCAGCTCATCAGGAAGAGGATCCAGTCTGCTGCTCGTAACAGAACTACATGCAGTTTCATTAACACCACTCAAATTGATATTGGAAATGTGGCTGACATCCGAAAGGGTGTGATCTTTAAATAAAATTAAAATCAAAAAAGAGGCATTAGATTTGGCTCATCTCTCTTCACTGTTTCACTAAACAAAATACAAAACTGCCACAGATTATTTCACTGTGCTGCAAGGAAATGTAAAGTCTGAAGAATGAAAAAACTAGGCAAGTAAGAACCTTAGTTAAAATAAGGGTTTTATTTACACACAGATTGATTATGGTCTTGCTAGCAAGAGTGCTTATACACCTCCTGTTTATTCCCAAATAGATGTCAGCTATGACATAGCAGCCAGTGAGACTGATTTTCAATGCATTTATTCCAGTTTTGTGGACACCTGTTAGAAATAGTCTTACAAATAAACAGGGCTCTCTGTAGCAGAGAAATCAACAAGCTCAGTGATTTAAAAGAAGGAATCAGCAGCAGGTAGGCACACACATTAAAGCTGACTGTGTCTTTCACGTTACCAGCGTGTGCTTACAAAATACTTTTAACTTTCCTTCTGTTAGTATAGTAAAACCAAGCATATGAAGAAAAAAAAATTAACCTCAAAATCAGCATTTGTACCCCCTCCTCAAGATTGCTGTAAGAGTAAATTCATGTGGAATATTCAATGTGCATAAAAGCAATCTGTTGGGTTTTGAACTTAAGCAGAATCTAGAACCCAAACTCTCAAACAGCATTGCAAAAGCAAGCACCTTGCTAATCTCAAAGCAGTTCTTCCTCCTTAACATAAATGTTTCCTACCTTACTTTTAACATCTTTTAAAATATCTTACTTACTAGCAGGCTTGCTGGCGTCATTTGTAGGTGTTGATGTACTGGGTGCATTACTCAGTCTTGATCCAGCCTCTACTTTATACATTGTCTCATCCTGACAGAAACCTTTCTTGATGCTGTCAGAAAACCACTGCACGGACACACAGTGCACGTTCCACTTCTTGGCACATTCATACTTCTGGCCTTTCAAATGTAAACAAAATTTTAAAAGATCACAACCACTAAAAGGCTAAAGCTTCAAACAGTGATTGCTGAAAGATGGCTGGACATTAGGAAAGTTTAGAAACTCAAACAACTTATTTTAATGTGCAAGTTGTGTTATTCTGGACTCTGTTGATAAGCTGCTTATCCTCCAGTTAAGTGCAAAAAATCTCATGGATGGCCCATGGGTACAGTATGACAGAGCACTAAAGAAACAAAAAGGAAAAAAGGCTTTGAAAAGCTTTCAAGCATGCAAAAAAAAAAAAAACAACCAGAAAAAAGGTTAAAAAATCCCAGGATGCTTCACCATAGGGAAAGAGGGAAATTGGGAAAAAAAGAAAACTCTTCCATTCTTCTCACAATAAAACTAAAATCCTTTCATCTTCCAACAGGAAGAAAAAGGAGCTTTCATTTTATCTTTCTAGGGAGTTCAGAAGGCACAAAGAATAATCAGTTAAAAAACATCAGGCCACAATCAAATTTCAACCACAGTGTAAATTAAGTCCTATTCAGCTCTCCTCAGAAAATGAGTTTTTCTTTTCTTTACCCCCTCTGGGATTCACCCTTTTTTCTTCCATTAAATATCATCTTTATCTCTGGGGTTTTTTCCTCTTTTCTGCTCTTTCTCATGCCTTTAGAGCAAAGCGAGGGTGCCCTGTCTTATTCCTTCCAACAACAGTGATTGCCTAAACAGAAGCAGTGAGAGCAACACTGAAGCAGATCCGCAGACAGCTCAAACTCTTATGTTTACACATATTTACAGAACCTCAGTGCAAGAAGCGAAAGTGTCAGTTCTACCTTTAGGCTCTTGAACGATGAGGTGAGTGCACTCATTCATCTTGAGCTGCCCTGTGTACTGCCCCCCGTGCTCAGCAGTGAGGCGCTGCACCTCCCTCCTGTCCGAACTGCTCAAGCCGGTCACGCAAATCGTGCAGCCAAGGAACACGGGACACGCGTGGTCCTCCATGTTCACATCCGTGTACCTCATCATGCTGCAGGAATGACAGAGAGAAAAAGAAAGCATGTGTTTCCTTCCAAGTAACATCAACAGAAAAAGAAAGTAGCCTGTGTTAACACAAGAATTACCAGTCCTCAAAACAAAACCAGTTCTGTTTTTTCGTACCTTTGCTGAGACTTATCCCACAATGTCTTAACCCAGGAGGGAAGCAAAATAGGTTTCTTCAGAGAAGCAGCTACCAAGTACTTCTTGCTGCCAACTTCTCCAGCTATAAGGTGAGTCACTGACACATTGAGGTCTCTGTACACACATCCACCCATCATCTGCACATACTTATGAACTTCCTCCTGGATGGACAAAAAAATTACAGAATATTATTAAGAAAAAAGAACCTACATGACAGTCATGTTCACCTTCAAAAAAACCCCAAACAAACATGGATTTCAATTATCCATGGCTTCCTCTAAAAAAAAATTCCAAAAATACAACATGGATATATATGGAAGCCATGAAAGCATAATGATAATTTCCATTCTATTTTCACTTACGATAAATTGGTCATAATATATACCCTTAATGAAAACATTACAATCACACAAAATTGTGGACATTTTAGGTAGTGTTAGAAAGAGCTACCAGAGTAAACAAAAAGTAAGCTTCTACAACAAACTAGTTAAACCATAGCTGACTGGATATTAAACCTTTACCATGTAGTCTGAGTAACCAGCAATGTTGTCTCTAGCATTAGAGTCACCTAGACAAACTAGCTAGATAAGTGATCCATCTAGTCAGTCAATAACAACCCCTAAAACATGTATTTACTCTCATATCAATACACCTCAAATATGATTATATATGCATATAATCATGTGATACATATATGTGCATGCACAGATATCCCACTACATATGTATTTATATACTACACATACTTGCAAGATTCCCTCTTTCTTCATACAACTTCCCACAAAAACTACACACAGTCTACAAGCTGCAGAAGACTACACAAATCCAGACACAGGCACAGCTAGACATACAGTGTGACTGCTGCCTTGTGAAGCAAACATTGATGACAATCAGCTAAAGAATCCATTTTTTGGAAGGCATTACCCGAACATCTTTGTCGAGGCTGGTACAGGACACGGTCACATCGGCCATGGTCATGTTGTACACAGGATACTCGGCTCTCGGGACGCAGCGCTGACACTGCATGCAGTACAGGACCACCTGGGGCCCAACAATCCTGCACCCAAGCTGCAACAAAATTACAGAAAAAGCACAGAGAAAATAAGCAGAGGGTGCACAGGTACCAGGAAGGTCTTCCTTGTCCCTGAATCCCGAGGAAGGCAGGGCCCTTGGTCTGTCCTCCCAATCCTGTAGCATCCCCAGGTAGGTGACGGTTTTGTTTTTATTTTCAGCTGTGGATTTTCTGTACAATCCTTGTAGATTTTCTGGCCTCAGTAAAAGCAGCAGATGCTATGGGTAGCATGCCAGAGAATTCCAGCTAGCCTATCAGACAATTCCTTGCAGGTCAAACCAAATCATGTTCATCAGGAGATAAAAAAAAAGTGTAAGAACAAGCTTAGGGACTCCCGCAGAACCAGAACTATTTATTTTTTCACATGTTTAAGAATAGTGATTCTGCTTTGCTGGCCATCTTCTCCCCTAAAGAACACACAAAATAAGGGTGAAGTTCACACTGCTTCACTCAGTGCAAGAGAGAACATGCAGGATAGAAGTATGGACACGAGTGCTTCCAGAAAGGAATAACAGAGCTAGGACTAAGTTGCTGGCTATCATACCTTTTTGAGATGACTGAAACCCACACCTCTGAAAGGATCACAAATGTAAAGTGATTTATCATTTTCTTTTATGTTGAGTACTGTTTCTTCTTCAAGGATCTGGAGATGTTCTTCTGACTGGAATTCTTTTATAGACTGCAGGTAAATGATATATACCACATTTATTAAACTACACAAATGCATCTCCTTAAAACAACTCACAACAAATCCACCACGCAAAACACCTCATGGGTGTCCCTCCCCTTCCCTCGAGCCTTCATAACACTCTGACTTAAACATTCATCATACAAACTTTCAGAACCGGATCCTGCCACACAGTGCCTTTGGCTCCCACCAAGCTCCCAAACTGGGAAATAAAGCACAGTGTCCTCCTTAAGTTTGCTTAGTGCTTCGATGAGTGACCACCATCCAGACCTTCAGGGTTACATGTCCCATCACTACACGTCAACAGCTTTTGAAATGGTATTTATTTCTTGAAATAACTTGCTCAACAAAACTGTTCCTGTTCAACGAACTTTATTAAACACTAAGCACCTGTGCTATGGAAACAGCTTTATTTCCAGGGGTGCACACGTATTGTATGGCACATCCAGCTAAGCCAACACAGAAACCACACAGCAACACACCAAGCGCACTGACAGAGACCAAGCCCACTTACCTCAAGAGCTTTGGAAAAATACTCCGAGTTCCCGGGAGACTTTATGAACTTCACAAAAAACGGCTCCTTACTACTTCTCATCCTTTAACTGAGAAGCAAATTCCGGTGAGCGTCTGACCCCCCCTCTCGGCCCTGGCCCCGTCCCACGTGCCCGCCCCACACGGCCCGGTCTCGGCGCCCACTCCCCACGGGGACGGAGGGGCGGGGCAGGCCGAGCCCCCCGGGAGGCCCAAGGCACCCAGGGACCCGTGCTGGGCAGAGCGTGCCCGGCGCTCCCACAGCCCCGTCCCCCACCGTGGCAACAGCGGCCGCTGCCCACCCGGACCCGGACCCGGACCCGGACCCCGACCCCGACCCCGACCCCGACCCCGACCCCGACCCCGACCCCGACCCCGACCCCGACCCCGACCCAGATCTCTTACCCGCCGACCGGCGCCTCGGCCGCGGGCGGGAAACCGGCGGCGCCCCCACTGCGCAGGCGCGGGGAGGGACCGGAGACTCCGGGAGTGGGCACGGCCACATAGGAGGGCGTGGCCTTTGGCGAGGGGGCGTGGTCTTGCCCATGGTGGGCGTGGTCTCTGGCGGGGTGGGCGGGGCAGAGCGGGTTCTGCGCGGGGGGCCGAGGGGAAGGATGGGAAGGGAAAAGAGTGAATGGAATCATGGAATGATAATGGGCTGTTATGGACCTTAAAGACCATCTCTCACCAGACCACGTTGCTCAATGCCTTTATTATGCAGCCTGGCCTTGAACACTGCCGGGCTTGGGGCATCCCCAGCCTTCCCCGGCAACACTGTGGCATCTGGCGGTGTCATTAAAAGGTGTCATTAAAAGGTGTCATTAGAGGGTCACCTGGCCCAGGCATCCAGCGGACCACCATTCCACTTTTAGTGGCCACAGTGTTCTCTAAGGCTCGCTGCTGTTTGCATAATACTTATAATACTCATGCCGGGGGGAGTCACTCCTTTAGAAGAGCCTCTTAAGGAATTAAATCACAGAATCAATTCGGTTGGAGAAGACCAAAATCATCGAGTCCAATCTACGGCCGAACACCACCATGTCAGCCAGATCATGGCACTGCCACGTCCAGTCTCTCCTTACACCCCTCCGGGGCAGTGACTCCCTGAGCAATGTCCAATCACCCTTTCTGTGAAGAAATTCCTCCTAAAAGTGTTTCAAAGGAGAAAAGCACCGAAAGCCCTGCTGGGGTAGTGAATGTTCACTGGTGTGAAACCTTCCATTGGCGCCACATGATGGCACTGTAACCTTAGGAACTGGAGGGAAGAGTGTGCACAAGTCCTTTGTAATTGTTAGATGTTAGCCCTGCAGTCACTAAACACATTGAAATTCTTTACTCTGCCTATTTATTTTAAAAACACTTATCAATCGTCTGCCATCAGTGTGAACTGTGTGAGATACTGCTTTTCCCACCTGTAAAATAAAGGTAAACAAAACGAAACATAATGACAGCCAAAATAACATACTTATCATTAGATTATTAGTGACAAACAGTTAAGAACACTGGCATTATCTTGATGGTCCTGTGTTATTTGATGATGCTGGTTCCTAGTCCACTCGTAAACCCCTGAATTTCTCCTGCCTGCTCTTTCAGTGTTGTGTTTAAGAATTTATCTTCCTTTTTCAATCTTCTGCAATATTCTAAGAAACTAAGGGGATGGGGTGGCAGGAAAGGATGAGTGTATTTGTTTAAACACACAAAAGTTAACCAACTTTAATGGATTCTATAATACAAAATATAATTACAGTTGTTGGCAGAGTCATTCATTGACTATTCCAGCAGTGCTACCAAATACTGTTTTCAATTATCTCCTTGAGTGTGGCTCACAGTTTACTGCAGTAGCTGAAATCCAGCTTGTTTCCATTTGCTGAAATGTGGTGCCTTCTCAGTGAAGGGATAGAAGCCCTTGGTAAGCTGCTGATCCACTGAGCCATCAATCTCAAAGTTCCTCTTCTTTTCTCTGGAAGCTCCTTGTTGCTTGGAAAGACCCATGCAGTGTAAGGAAACACTGCAAAGGAACAAGGTTGCTTTTTGCCATCCCTCTCAGAAAGCTTGTCAGAGTGTCCATGCAAGTTTGGCTGTGGTACATTTTTCCTGCAGGGATGACGAAGATACGTGCCCTGTCTGGCATTAGAGACCTCCAGAGAAAGTAACCACTTAAAGGCAAAGTGTCTTAAAGGCGAAATGAAAGCTCTTGTCAAGAGCAGAATAAAACATAAAATTGTTCTCATAAAGGCATTCTATAAGTAAAAAAAAAAAAAAAAAAAAAAAAAAAAGGCCAGCCTATCTAGAAGGTCCTGCATGTAGCTTCATATCTCTTAAAAATAAACGCATATGTCATTCTATTCTGAAATTATGCAATTTCTTCTTATGCTGATATATTTACCCATTTTAAAACCATACACAAAGTCCAGAAAGTAATTGATGCACAGCATCGAAGAAGAGTATGATGCTGAAAATCTTGTAAATTAGAAGGTGTGGTACACGTCTGTTACACTTTCCATATGGATATAATTCAAAAGTGGTGCTTGATAGGACAAAATTGAATAATTCAAAGCAATTGGTTTGAGAAGAGAGTTTTCTCTATTTCATTTCCTGCTTTCACAAGCACTTGGCACTCTCTTTGGGAGAGTTTGAAACATTTGGTTTTTTGAAAATTACTCAAAAGGCTGTTTGGAGAAGTTGAGAATCAGATGTTGATCTGCTGGATAAGAACAGCAAACAAAATACTCACTTTTAATTTCATGACTCAAAATTTGTTCAATACCACATGACTTAGGGGAAATATAAGAAATGCCAGAGAGGAGAACTTGGCCAAAATCAATTAATAGCACAATTATGGCATGTTCTTGAGCACTTGAGTAGCCCCATATTTATTTCATGTTTTCTGTGTGTTCATGTGCTTTACAGCTTCTCAGCTTTATGGAGAATCAGTCTTATTTAACCATCAGTTATGGAAACTTTTACTCTCCATAAAACTCCTAAATAGCAAGAAAAAAATCATTGCCATAGCCCCCAAATGATACCTGATTCTAAAACAAAAAAGAGATTCTCTATGCCCTTGAATCTGTAGAAAAGGGGATATTTTTACTTATCCAGATGTTTTGATAACTCTTTAAAACATATGCTTATATCTCTAAAATCATCTTTGTCAACCTTGTTCAGAAATTGTTTTCACACCTGTAATGCAGTTGTGGTTTTGCAGCCATTATGACAGCATTCAGTTCTTGTTTTTAAGTTTTTCTCTTATGTAGGCTAGAAAAATGGCAAGCAAAATCACTGCACTAAAAAGCTAAAACCTTGTTGACTCACTGTTCTCATTTGTTCTAACCTGGTTAAAGCTCCATGTGCAATACTTTATTTTTAAAATACAGTCACTGATATTCTGATCAGTGATAGGACATTATATGAGCTTTTTTTGTATGAATAGCATATAAACCAGCAGATGATAAAGTGAGAGCCTTCAGAAATACCAAACTCCAAAGTCACTCAGGTATCAATCCCTACTAGTTAGAACTAATATGAAAATATCTAAGAGGTTAGTACTCAACCATACACAAAGGAAAATACACCTTGAAATATCAGTCTGTTCTAAGTGTATGAAATTTTCCATACAACTCATAAAGATTCTGTATCACAGACCTCAGCAATTTAGCATTATTTACAGAGATACACAACTAGTCAAAAATATGACTAAGACTGAGTTGAAATGAGTGAGGTATCTTGTGTAACATACAGTCAAGAGATGTTTCCAAAGAACCAGTGTAAATTTCTGACCTCAAAAAAAATCAGTTTGTGAGACTGCTAGCTCAGGCCCTCAACCTTCCTGTGGTTTGGGGCTCTATAGCAGGAAATTATACTTCTACTTTCATGAAGAGAACACTTTTTTCCTTACAGAATCCCACAGTAGCATACCTGAGTAGCTAATCCATCCTGTTAATTTATTTATGGGTACCCCAATCTATGAACTAATGCAAGATTCTGTTAGTATGTATTCTTTGATTTTTTTTTTTTTTTCAGCTGCCTTAGGGCCAACATCCAGGACAGATTCCGCAGGCTTTCATGACAGACTTGATTTCAGGAGAGTCAATTCCACTTTGTCACTAGACACAGCTTACAATGCAGCAGAAACTTCTTGTTCTCCAGTAGATTGTGTGTAGGTGGAGCTGGCTCGTTCAGCTGAGTCTGCGTAGAAAACGGGGCAGTATTTAGAGAAGTGGGATGCAATCTGCTTGCGGAAAAAGCTGCGAAGATACTTCCTAAATTTTTCTCCAGCGAAGGCATAAATCACAGGGTTGATACAACAGTGGATCATCGAGATTGTTTCTGTCACCTGGATGGCTTTGTGCAGTTGACCATTGCTTTCACAAGTAGTGATGGAAAATGCACCTTGAAAAGCATGCAAGAGAATGCAGATGTTGTATGGTGCCCAGAAAAAAAAGTAGATAATCATGATAATGAAAATAAGCCTCACTGCTTTATGTTTCTTCTCATTCCTACATTGCAGTAATGTCTTTATAATTTGTGTGTAGCTGCAGATCATAATTAACATCGGAATAAAAAGTCCCAGAATGTTAATCTTTAAGGTCAAGAATTGCTTCCATATTTCTCTCTGCTCTAGAGGATAATGAGGGCTGCAAGTATGGCGTAAACCTTCCTTCTGAGCTTTGTGAAATACTACCCCAGGAACAGAAGCAAAAACAGCAACAGCCCAAGTGACGGCGCTGGTGAGGATGCCATAGGTGACTGTCCTGGCTCTTAAAGCAAACACTGCGTGCACTATGGCCAGGTACCTGTCCAGGGTCAACAGGATTATGAAGAAGATGCCACTGTAGAAGCCAAGGAGGTAGACACCTGAGAGAATCCGACACAGTGCATCCCCAAAAATCCAGTCGTGAACTGCATAATAAGCCCAAAAGGGGAGAGAAAATACAAAGAGCAGATCAGAAATTGCCAAGTTGAGCAGGTAGATGTCAGTCATGCTCTTCAACCTCTTATATTTTACCAGGATAAGGACAACAAGCATGTTGCCTGTCAGGCCAAATATCACCACTAAAGAATAAAGTGGTGGCAAAAGTTTTGCTGCAAAGTGCTTTTCCTCAGTTCCAGGGCAAGGTGTCGAATCGCTGTATTCGAATTCTGTCGTATATGGCCACTCAGTGAAGTCTGTTGTACCATTTCCCATGGTGTTGTGGTCTGGAAAGAAAAAAAAAAAAAAGGATGTTAAACTAGAGGTTTGTCCAAGCTTGGCAGTAAGGAGAATGAAACATTTTGATGTTCTCATCTGGAAGGTGTTCTGTTGAGGAGCAAACAAGCGTTAGTACATCAAGGTGTGAGAGAGAATGAAATTGCAGAGCTCCTAGGAAACCCATGAGTACATCTGTAAAGTCATACTGCTGTATGTTGGAAATGTTCTGTGTGCCATTTCCCACATATTCACTGCCTGGTGCATTTGTCTTTCTCAGCAGAGCCTGTCAGCTGGCAGACCCAACCAGAAGCAGAGGAAAGATGAATTTATTCTGAGCTGTGGCTATTTTTGGTTTGGGAACTGTTGGAAGAGCTGGGCTTCCCTTGCAAGAAGGAGTCAGGGCCTGGGAGATGAAGGTGCAGCAGAGCTGTGAAAGCCCTCAGGCAAATTCTGTTACAGTGAGAGCAGAGAAAGGCTTGTGACTTGTCAGCCCTTCCAGTCACTAAAACCTTCCCCTTTCCCGAGTCCTGGGTAGGACTGTGAGCCAAGTGCAGAAGCATAGCTAGCTTTGTGTATCTTGGTTTCTGAAAAGTTAAGGAGAACTGTGTTCTTACAGACCTCCAGAGAACATGGAAAAATTCCTGAGTGTCCCATGATAAGCCAGGAAGAGGATTTTGTGAAGATGAGTGTCAGAGGGACCAATTGCATACCCTGGTCACTTAGTGGGAAAGTGAAATCAATGCCTTTAGTAGCCACTCAAATAGAGTTATTTGCCATGTGATTAAAGGGCTGCCTTTCTTCCTGTGCCATCATGATGGCTTTTATCAGGCACTTTTTATATGGCAGATTTGTGGCTGCCCATGGCAAGCTGATAGTTTTGAAATGAGCATCTTCCTGTCAATTTGCTGCCTGTTCTTAGACAAAGGCAACAGACTGCCCGTGACTCAGAAGACCAGGCAGTGCCTCTTCCCCACCTTGTGGTGTGAACTCTGACCACTCACATTGTGCAGCAGTGTTTGCCCCTTTCCTGAATGCACTTTTTCCATGGTGTGATCTGCCCTGTGTCATTGCAGATGTCTTTTATAGACACCACACTCTCGAAACCACCACTTCACTCTCTCTGCACTGGAGTTCTGCAAGACTATATGTAACTGAAGAGACTCAGTCTATGACTGGAGTGACACAGGGACAGGCCTCTGGTCTATTTTTTGGTAGAAGCTTAGAGTCTTCCATTCTGGCTTTGAGCTTGTGAAATCCCCAAAGCATCTCTTTTTGTCTGTAGACAAAACTGTTTGGGAGAAAGGACTATTTTCTGCTGTAAAAAAAAGATCACTTAGTATGCTGATATCCTTAATCTGTGTCAAGGTGGTTAACTTAGACAAACATAAGCTGAGGTCTTGGAGAAGGGGCTCTTTGCTAGGTCTTTGTCCACTTGCCTGTGATCTTACAAATGAGTTTCTGCTGCCAGCTCCTGATGGAGGTTCTTATGCTGCACAGTGCAGATATGAATCTGCCCCCCAAAAGGGAAGCTTTATTGGAGCAAAATCTGCATCTTGTAAAGAAAAAGAAGTGCTGCTTCTGCAAACCTCCTTCCCAAGAAGTTCTTGAGTCTGGCTGTTAGCTCTGCTCCTAATGCTATTAAAAGTGAGGATATCCATATCAGAGAGTACTTTGACATGTTGAGTGTGGCATAATGTTTTCTTCTGGAGAACAAGGAATAAGAGAAAATCAGCAAATTGTAACAGTTTGGGTCTCAACTTTGCCCACATGCAGTTTCTTGGCAAGAAAATATCTTTTTTCAAACTCCACAAAGACTTATCTTTCAGGATACTCTGGCAATCTCTGTGAGGCAGTTTTTTTCCACAGTCATACTAACTACATAGAGATAACTACAACAGAGATAAGGTTTTGTTGGTAAAGGAAGTGGCTGTGGCTCCAGTCTGTTGCCAGTAAATAAGTTGATTTTAAAGTATCTAAGTATAAGTATATTATGTACTTTCAGCAACACCTTAAAAAAAAAGAAAAAACCCCTCATCTTTATAAAACAGTATTTGGTCCAAAACATTAACTTCTTTATTTCAAAACATGATGAGACTTGGGCAGCATGTAAATATTTAATATTCCCTTCAGCTAGACCTGCTAAATCCATGTTGCATGCCCTGACAGTATGACCCTGGTATTGCATATAGCTAAATATTCTGATTTACTGTGTGTCAGTCAGCCATACTGTATACTGGGATTATGGGGTGAGGGACTGGCTGCTACACAGTGGCAGAGCCAGCACTTCCTGTCCTGCTCATTTTGCATCTGCACAATGCTCGTGAATAAAAATGGGTATGAAAAACACCTTAGTCATAAACCCAGAGTGGGATTTTATGAGTATGTGATTGATTGGTTTTATGTAAATACCATTGCAGAATGCTGCCTTGATATTACTGTGACAATTCTTCTTCCAACAGCCCCTTCTTCCTGCTAAATGCGATGTCAATGCCATCCCTCCTTTTTATTGACCTTGTTGGTAGGACAACCACATCTTTCCTGCATCGTATCTTCTTCTTTACAGCCCTTTTTGCGTGCTTAAATTGTGGTCTCCCTTTGAGAGGTTCCTGCTGCTGCTACCCCAGCCCCAATCCTCCAGCCCAGCCTTTGCTTCAGAAGCCTCTTCACAAAAGTACTTACTACTCTGAATTGTGTATAGTATCCAGCACATGCTGGCAATGGAAACTACAGATACTAATTTGGAAACCAGAAAAAGGAACTGTAAGTGAGTTTGTGCTTTATCCTATAATCTTGCTGGTTTAGGAGACAGTGTTGGTTGCTGGCTGGTGTTCTGCAGTGGGTTAATCAGCCTAGGCTGTTTACCTAACTAGGGGCATCTGAGTTTATGTTTCCTGACCATAAAAAAACCCCAAAAGATAGTCTATGAGGACCTCTGAAGAAAAGATATTTCAAAAAGAGGTCTATATTATTTTAAGTACAGATTAGATAAATGCAATATTTCTGGAAACCTGCAATCTGCTGTATGAATTCTGTTCCTCTGCTTGAGACTAGAAGTCATGCAGTTTTCAAGAGAAAAGGTCACCATAAAAAAGATGAGCAAGCTCAAGTCACTGTTTCATTCTAAGTTTCAGGTCAGAGCTTTCTGTTGTCAAAGAGGCAAAGATTTTGTTAAAGTGCATTTCAGTACATTTACATAACGCTATGAAATGATAATAAAGTTGTAGCAAATGGAGATAAAATGCTAAGCTATGCCAAATGTAACCAGGATCCATGAGTCAGAGTGTCCAAAATGCAATATTAGATTTTCTGTAGTCATCCTGGGAGAAGAATAAATGCTCTTCACTCAAATAAGCTGTTTTGTCTTGCAGTAACAGTTTAAAAATCTGTATTTCCATGACTGCACATCATTTTCAGAGTAAAAATCAGAGAAGTACACTCCATTATACTTCTTACTCAGACAATCTCTAGATATTTATTTCTTTGCTTACCTGGATTGTCTGCTCAAGTCTGCCAGCGATTTTGTCATTTAAAAATAGTGTATTCCATTTAACATATCCCATGTATTTCCCCTGGGTAATTTTTAAAGATGAATATATTTGCAAGATTTCACTAGTATTTTTATCTTTAGGCTTCAGACTTCCTGAACAGTTACTAAAAGTTAAAAAAAAAAAAAAAGAGAAAAAGAAGAAGAAGAAAGGAAAAAAGGCAAAGATGACTTACCATATATCTTACAGTGCAAGTGATGTGTTGTGTTATTGCAACAGGAGTAATGCTAAACTAATCTGTCCGTCACAAGACGAAGGTGAAAAACACCTCTTCCTGGGTGAGGTGGAAGCTTAAAAACTATCAGCTTGAAAACTACTAGCAAAAAAAAAAAAAAAATCTGTTTTCATTTAAAAAAACTGAAGACCAGTTCCCTGGTTCTCTTTTTTCTAAAAATGGGTCATCAGATGTTACTCTTCTAACTCTGCAAAATGTGCGGAGATGTTGAAATTGTAGAGGATCCTCCTAGGAGCTGAAGTCAAAGTTTCACAACCCACAGCTGTAGTTCTAGAAAAAGGGGTTTATGTCATTACTTTATCTTGTACTTTTAGCTAATCTCTTTGATCAAAAACAGTTTACATCATGTTCATCCCTTTATGTTTTTCAATCATTACATTTCTTGTATGTTTTTCTGTCCCTTAACAAAAAGTGGACCCCTTGAATAAAGTTCATGTTTCCATTCAGAATTAACTGCACTTTCTGTTGTCTTGGTCTGAGTTGCAGTACTTCTATCTTAAGAGTTTAGATTGATTCTGTTTTTCTTTAACCTGGGCTTCTGGACTGTATTTTTTATTTTAATCCCTCTCATAAGATTATGACAATATATATAGTGAGCCTGACCTTTTAAAACAGTACTATTGCTTACTTTTTGGAATTAAGCTTCAGAAAAGCCTGATAAAATCTGATTTCTTGTCAATTGCTTTCCTTATGGCTGATTCCGGTGATTTTCAGAATTAAACTGAAGCTGCATCATGAGCATATTTTTAGATCCTTCTTGAACATCAAAGAAACCATACAGGAGGTAGGAAAGATACAGAAAAGGCAAAAAAAAGATGGTGCCTTACCAGATGCTTGAGAGCCCCTGAGAGAGAAACCCAGAGAAGACACCTAATAAAGTGCAGCTCCCTCCTCCCCTTGACATCTCTCTGGAGGGTTCTGGAATATGTTTATTGGAGATACTAAAGAAATGCCTTTTTCACACGAAGTTCTTACTAGCCTTAAAAGATTTTAAGATGCCAAAAGCACAATAGACATGTCTTTCTTTGGATGCTGCCATTCCTAATGGAAGCCAAGGGAATCACAGTTTCTGAGTTACCTCTCACACCTAGGGGGGAGACAGTAAAAGTGAAAACTCATCTTGTTTTCCTGGTCAACCCTTCTTTGCATGAGGGATTAATCTTTATTCCATGGGACAAGTGGATTAGCTCTTTAAATAGTCAAATTAATAGCCAAAATTAATGCTCAAAATGAATGGCCCCCGTAGGGTGTTCTAAGGGTATATTCACACTGCCTTGCTTGATGGACTGCATTAGACCCACTACACAGTGAGTAAAAAGAGCTGCTTCTAAATATGTTTCCACTACACCTAAAACAAGCTCCCAATTACTGCCCAACTTTTCTGGAAAAAAAAATCCACTTTTACAATGAACTCTTATAATTCTCAAACAAGGTTGTGTATCAAATTACTTTTTCAACATATATTTCTCTATATAATTCTTAAACAGTCTATATACTAAAATTAACAGACATTTTAAGTATTTTTTTTAAGTCTGCTTCATTGTTTATTGTTTGTTACCTGTTACTGAACCCTCCGAAGAGCCTAAAACCATTTCTAACTTCACATTATAGGAACAGGGGAAACAGTCTTAAACCTGTTGCTGGACTTGCCCATTTGTCCTTAAGCTTTTTGATTCTGAAATATGTTCCCACAGAATTTGCCCCCAGAATTTAGACTAACAGCAACAACTTAATACTAAGACCTGTGGTAGACTGGTCTTCAGAAATAGTGCCTTGTTCCCACAAATTAATCAGCTTTATTAATCTGTTTGATTTTGTGGATTTTAGCTTTTTGTTCTCATGTCTCAGTCTGGTCAGCAAGCATAGTGGGGCATTTTATTTACTGATTAAGGGTATTGCACATCAAAAGAGGGTCTCTGTCACTCCCAGTTGTAGCAGCTGTGTAAGGGGAACGCTCTTGGTCTGCTCAAAAGCTGCATCCTATAGCTGGATGAGAGACTCCTCAGAATGAGTGTGCATTGCACTGACACTTGGCAGCCCAAATACTGGGCTCAGTGGGAGCAGGCACCTGGGCTGTGACTATATTACCACCTGCAGAATGGGTACAATTAGCTCTACACCTGCTGCTGATAAGTAGAGCTGCTGGGAAGGCAGATTTGATCATGTCTTGCACGCAGCTGTAGGTGAGCCCAGGCCCCCTGTGCTGTTTGTGGGGCACTGGTGATTTGTTGTTCATCAGTGCTGTTAGGACAAAATCTTGCTTTATCTCCCTCTCTGCTGCCCTACTCCCCTCAGGCTCTCTCCATGGGCCCCTTCAAGAGCTGGTTCCTCACCTGTGGGGTCCAATTTGATGTACTCAGCAAGTATGCAGCCACATACACTGTCAAGTCAAACTGCATTTTTCAGTCTCTTCTATCTAGTGACTGGTTATATGATTCATCTTCACAGTAATCAGGTCATCACACTGCAGCATCTGGTATCTAAGTGGTATGGCACTCCCACAAGGAGATGTTATCATTTATGTGAGGTCTGCACCAGCACTGAAATGCCTCCCAGGAACACATACCAAAAGCTCACATACCAGTGTGACACACCAATGTCATCAAGGAGATTGATGGGTACAGAAATCTGAAAATGCAACGAATGGTTTCCATTCAATTAATTGCAAACTTACACCACCTGAAGAAAAGGGGCTGGGGGGAAAAAGAGTCCTGCAATGGAAAGGCAGATACCCTTCTTAGATAAACGTCATGGGATAGTGCACAGCACTTATTAGAAGTCTATAACTACAGTAAAGCAGATCAATCCTTTTCATCTGGAGAAGAGTTCTAATGAAGACAAGTGAACACAGACTGGATGCATCCTTTTTCTTGTTCTGTTCACAACGGAATATTCAATATGTCTAAATTAGTTTAGTATTAGCATATACTTTATTTAATCAATAACAAGGGGTTCTTCTTTTGAAGAGGCTGAATAAAGACAGTCAGCTAAAACTACTTTATTGTTCAGGGTATTTTTTCCTATCAACCTTTTCTTTCAGACAGTCAGATTCTGGGTGACTGATCTTTTGCTGCCACCATAATAATCACACCCAATCTTAACATCTGTGAGGTGTATTATTTTGAGGAAAATGGGGGGGAAATTTAATGTACCACACCCACGATTTCAATCATGGAGACCAGTGGAAAAAAAATCAAACAAAACATTTTACACATTGGTGTAAAGGAAGCTGAGTTACAAGAAACACTTTGGGAGGTACAAGAATTTCTCATCTGGATTAACACTTCTTCACATGGTTGTTTACTGGCAGTAAAATCAAAGGGGGTTTTTCCCCTGTTATTCTTGGGTTCTCTGTTTGTTTCTCTGTTGTAAATCTTACACATACATAATTATACATTGCAGCACATATTAATTTCATTTTCACGTTATTGTCTTTGTTTTGACTTTCTCTAAGCTGCTCTTATTGAACTGACTGTGTTTCCTCATGCAGTGAGGAAGAAGAGAGCATTGCTCCCTTCCATTTTTATCCAGACTTCTGATGTATGCTGCCCTGTTTTATAAATAAGGGCTTGTCATAGTACAATAAATTTTATTTTTGGGCCACAATGATAAATTTCACAAATTTTCAGCTCTCAGAATCTCATTTTTACATAGGCCTTTAATTCCCACACTTTGGTTGTTTTGGGGGTTTTTTTGAGTACCTTTATAGTACATAAATTCTAAGTGGAGAAGTTGTGTTTGGGGCTATCACAACTGTGCACTGAAAATGCTCCTCAGTGTACACATAAATCCTGGACATTTTATCAGGCAGGTTGGGAAAATCACACACCAAATTTCTTCCCAGTGAAAACTAGGTCATAGAAAGGATGAACAGAGTCTGTACAATGACAGGGTATACGCCAGTATTGAAATAAGGTACCTTGAAAGGGTTGAAAATTCACTGAAGTACAGTACAGGATAAATAAAAGAATTTATGAAAAATTATAGAAAAATCAAACCTGCAGGGACAAGGAAGTAAAAAGAAGAGGACACTATAAATCAAGCTACAAAGGAAATGAAACTGTTGCTAAAGCCAAAGAAGAAGTTTGCTTGAACTTAGTGCTTAGGCATTAACATAGTTAAATAATGACCTATAGACTATGATCACCCCTTATTCACAAAAACACCTCATTCACAAAAATCCCTTCTTCACAGAGCATGCAGGGTAAAGCAAGTGTGCACTGTATGTTTACATGGAGATGAAAGAATGCAAAGCCAAGGACTACAGCTTTAGGTTACAACCTATCTGGG
>JAWWEV010000083.1:42983350-43033893 GCA_035583235.1 Hafferia zeledoni
CTAATTGCTGTCTCATAATGGGAATGGAAGAGCAAGGTTACAGCTTTGTCCACAAGTGAGATATTTTACACCTGCTCCGACAAGTGACGGATGGTTGTGATATGCTGTTTGTGCCACTGTGCAAAACACCATCAGTGTTAGCAAGAGTCAAGGGAAGCCAAGTCAGCCTGTGTTTGTGAAGCTCTCAGATCACACTGCAGTAGTTGTTTTATGTCAGTATATTTTGCACATGTAAACTACTTTGTCATTCTCCTTGGAAGAAATTGTGTAAGCGTTAAGAAAGCAAGCCACAAGTAAGCGATAAAACTGCCTTCAACTACAAAGCCATATGAGTAAGAGAATTCGAAGGAAAGCTGGTATTTCTGCCTAAGTTGTACTAAGGTATGCTGGATAAAGGCCTGCATAAATGAAGGGAATCTTAGCACAAAACCCCCATTTTCATTGCCTGAAGTGCACTTGGTTTCGCCAGAAATCTCAAAACCAAACTATCACTGGCATGTTTGTTTGGAGAATTAACATTGCACACTTGTGCTCCATTTTACAAGACTTCTGCAAGTCAAAATATATTTTCAATATTACTGCATACTTGAAGAAGTTTACTGTCAAATACTGTTTTTCACACTGACCAGGGACTTATCTCCTAGCTATTCATATGCTAAATGCATTAAATGTTAGATGTATTAAACCTTAGTGCTTATACAGTGCTCACCACTGGCACTTCCAAATTCCTCCCTCCACACATTTCATTGAAAAGACTGTCAGGGAAGTCTAAGCCTCACAAGCCTGTGGTTTGTTGGGTTTTTTTCCCTGAAATCATGGACTGTCTGCCTAAGGAAAAAGCTTAAAAAAATTAGGGCCAAAGGCTCTGGACATCAGCCACTACCTGGAAAAGCTGTATCAGAAAGCTGTGACAAGTGAAAACACGATTTGTCTGCTAGCTTGAGAATTGGTGTGAGGGAAGAGAACAG
This sequence comes from Hafferia zeledoni, assembly GCA_035583235.1. NCBI lineage: Eukaryota > Metazoa > Chordata > Aves > Passeriformes > Thamnophilidae > Hafferia > Hafferia zeledoni. Next base: position 42,984,319 of record JAWWEV010000083.1, read on the forward strand.
GATGACCCATTAGGGAGGCAGACTGACCAGTGGACACTGGAGTGCACTGGGATGGGTGAGAGAGCACACCTGATTACCTTCTCCAGGTGAAGAGAAGAAAAGGAACTGCTGACAGAGAGAGAGAGAGCAGTTGTGTGTAGAAGTCATCTAAAGACCACCGGAGTTTGAGCAGACCACTGAGATTTTCGAGGTCTTAAAGAAAGTTAAAGTTAGCAAGCTTCAGAATTTAGTGGCATTATGAGGTCATTTCAGCAAAAATTGCAAACCACTGAAAGTTTTGTATCTCACTTCTGGGTTGATTTATTAATGCATTTGGGGTTTGCATGGAATAATATATTTTGGTTATAATGTATTTCTAATTAATAAGAGCAAACCCCACATAAGATATGAGAAAGAAAACAGTGTGAGGTGTGTTGCTACAGCCAAGATTCTAGTGTAAAGACTACAGAGAGTTATAGTGTGTGGGCACAAATGAGCAATGTCATTCATTTTGACTAATACAACTCTTTTTCTTTTTAACTTGAGCTTAAGTAAGACAAGAAGGTAATACAGAGTTCTTACCCGGATCTTTTTAACTGTGATATCAAGCCCTGGGAAGTGTTATGCAAATCCCAATGACTGTTGGTGTCGTCCTTACTCAGTTTAGTGATGGGTCTCAAACATGTGGCAGAACCTGGCTTTAAATTGATTATCAGATACAGACCTGTATAATCTCAGGCTTTCAGGGTGAGGCACATTCACTGTCTTCGTACACCTGTTTTGGGTTTCCCCAAAGGGCTGCTGTGTCTCAAAGGTAAACCAATAGAATAGTGATGCCACAACGCAGCCTGCCTACCAAGGTGTTCAATGCCGTCCAGTTGGTCTCATGTGTGGGGCAAATGTAGTGCTCACACAGGGCAGAAAACAAACACTGTGCATAGAACAAATTGTTTATTTTTGGTGTAACTAAATTTTTTAGCACTGTAATCCAACAATCATTATTAGTCCAGATTTAATTATCTCAAAAAAAGAAAGAAAAGAGTTAAAAATAACAAAGACATAAATACATATGGGCAGAAACAATAATAATTAAGCAATACTAATGCTAATAATGATACTACTACTACTACTAATAATAATAATAATGCTGTATCATCAACTATAATGAATAGTTAAATTTATTGTATATACCTCTTTTTTGAGTGTAATGCTTTTACTTTTTCACTGCTTCTCTGAGTCCTAAGGTCAGTGACTTCAGCCAGTGAGTCCCTCATGAAATGCTCCCTCTACACCACTTGCTATTTCCCTACTTCTCAAGGCCCCTGCTATCATATACAGACTGTATTTTTCTATATTGCAGCATCATGTTAGAAAGAATAACTGCTTTTTACTATGATCTGTATAAAAACTGGTTGTGACACAAAAGGTAAGCAAAACTGGGACAGATTAAATATAGACACCTACTCAGAAAAACTGCTGTTACACCTAAACCAAGTGAAAATAAAGCTTGGGGCAGACCAAAATGGGTTCAGACAAATCCAGGCTGGTAAACCTCATCCCCAAGGCTGGGCACACTGAGAACAAAACTGGTAGCCCAGCAAGAGCAGTACCAACACTGTGTTGGTGGGCAACAAGGCTGAAAAGGATACTTGGGAAGCAGAGTCTCCATTTACAGGGTACAGAAGTCCCTCCTTTCATAGATCCCCCTGTCACAAGAGGCAATTTTCAGTGAGTATTTCACATGGCAATACTAAGAAGATGTAGAAATATATTTCAGGAAATGTTCTATGTTACCACATGTGAAAAGCAGCACTTAGCAGTTTAGCTGAAACACTGATATCAATCATTTCTACACAGCTTGGTCACTGGAGAAACAATAGTTGCTTTAAATGTGCAACATCTGATTAGAAGATCTGTTCTACAAAAAGAAGTAATTTCCTTTTTCCATCCTCTTCCAAATAGTGGTCAACGTTCCACTAATTTTATGGAACCAGGTTGGGCTATATATTTTGGCATATGTATTCACAATACCACATGCAGCACCAGGAAATCCAGAAGATGTCAAACCTGAATGCTCCTTGGTGCTTTTGCAATGGCATTTGCAGCTGACAACATCTCAGCACATGAAAACTTGTTGTTCTGGTTATGACTAGATTGCCAAATTTCTTTTATCAATTTTACTGTGTATCAGAACCCTTGAAACTCAATAGTGCATCTGCTACCTGCTTTATTCCAAGAAGATTTTTACACCTGCAGAAAAAAAGTAATTGTCACTGACAGGTTTCTACCTAAAAGAAAAGGTGTGATTCAAAAAATGGGAGTACCAGCTCCTTATTTGAGTGTAGTGCTCTTATCCAGAATTCTCAGTGCATAGAAATGCAAACATTTTTGAACACTACCCAGTGTCTCCACAGATCCTTTCCATCACATATAAGAGTAGCATAAAGTCTTGGGGTTAAAACCATTAAAAATAAAATCTCATGTTTAGAGAAGAGGCACAATGCTTCTGAGTGCTCTGCTGTGTACAAGTGCTTGGGGGGATGGTGGGTGTACGTGTGTCTCTGTTCTGGTAGTTCTTACAATAAAAGGGGCAAAATATCTACTTGTATTATTCCTTTTTATAGCCACATTATACAGAGAAAAGAGCCTTCTGAAGGGAAAAGTGTCATAAGAATTTGCAGTCTTGATCTCTGAGAGATGGACTGTGCTTGAGCAAAGGATGTGGGGCTTAGGTCTATGCTTCTGGATTCTTGAATACCAGTCTTTCAAACACAGTAGTGGAAGATGAGGAAGAGGGGAAATAAACTCTCCAGTGAGTCCAGCAAAGCCTGTTTTTCATTCTTAGGTTAAGGCTTCAGGTATCATTTATGCTAAATTCTGCTGACACACACACACACACACAGAGCATGATTTCAGTAGGAGCTGGACTAAAAAGTAAGAGAAATCAGAATCTGACTCTCATCTTGTAACCCAGAGACAATCCTAGTCTACTGCTGAAAAGATTGCTGCATTCATAATGCAAGAGTCTCTTTGGGACATTTTAGGTTCACCCTTGCAGAATTTCATGACATTGGAAGTAATCGTGTGTGTCTGGGGCACATATTGGTGTGTACCACTTTGAATGGCACTGCAACATAAAAGGATCTTTTAAAAATTACAGTACTTTAGGCCATCTCATCCTTTGCAATTTGAAATTCAGCAAAGCAAATAAACAATTATTGAAAAATAAGAATTTGGTGACCTTAACCCTTACTGCTTATTATTTCTTCTGACTAACAAGACTCCAGATATGATCCACATCTGTGTTTTAAAATCAGAGAGTTCCCAAATACTATCTTTACCTAAAAGCAGGTTTTGCTTGGTTTTGGTCTTTTTTATACAACTGTTGACAAAATAAATTTTTTGCTGTTTCATAACTGGCCAACTTCAATCAGAAAAAGAAAAAAAAGCTAGAGACCTTAAAAAAGTGCAGAAGACTCTCCACTGACACTTTATACCCTTGAAGGCAGCTCTCTCCTTCTCAAAATATCAATTAGAATATATAAATATATATATATATTTATACACATATACAGTAAGTTCTGTTTCTTCTCCCTTCCATTTTCATCTGAAACATCCACAGGTAAGATGATGATAAATGTCAGTGATAATTTTAAACAGAAACTTTTGTCCAAACTTCAAAATTCTGGTCACAGGGGGAAGCTACACAACCTGCGATGTTGGTCTGTGTTTCTTCTCAATCCTTAAAGTGCCCATGCAGTCCAAAAAAACACACAAATGCACGAATAGATGCTTTCTTTGTAAATACCTACAAGTCATCTGACAAGTAAAACAATATGATAATTGAGTTGCAAGGCATTTCTTATCCATTGAGGAATAAAACCTAGAAATGGTAATTACACTACCTATAATAAATGAAAGAAATGTTTTCTGTGCTGTGTAGCTAATGGCAAGAATATTTTGGCACTGAGGTTAGAAATGTATGTGAAATTTTTGGGACACATTAAAACATTTTCAGAAGGAAAGGTAAAACTAAGAAAACACATAATATTTTTATTACCCTAGAAACTAATCTGCCTCAGCGGGAAAGTGGAGGTAAGACTTATTTTGCTGAAGAATTTCAGGGTGCCTCTCATTTTCATTATATGTATTTTACATGGTAGCCACTCAAAAATCAATAAAAACATCTTTTCCTTATCCAAAACTCAGCTTGTGAGTCATTAGACAGACTCCCAGGACAACAACAAAAAGGTGCAGCTGATACATTTATTCAAAGATAGCATTTCTAAAACATTAAAAAATAAGTTCAAATGGAAGAAGAGGTTGAGCCTACTTGCTACATGCCATTTTGTGGTGGTTAAATTTATCAGTGAGCGCTGGAAGCACAGAGCTGGAGGTCCCACAGCTCCAGAGGGGACGCAGACCTCTGCAGACCTCCTGCCTGCTCTGATGGCAACGTTTCCAAGTGTACAAGCCTCCACGAGTGATAAGTATGACAGACACCTGAAGGTATTGCTTTGTTATTTGTGGAGGCATCACCACCAAAGGCTGCTCTGGGCAGCAGCAGCTCCAGGGACCCCCTGGCTGTGCCCCTGAGAGCATCCCACAGCAAAGAAACAGGGGCCTGAGCTGAGCGGCCTCTTAATATTCTGGGAGCTGAGGCAAAGAGGGAATGGTGACAGTGGCTGAGGGGATTCCCTCTTTGCAATGTGAAGAGATCCCATGCCTGTCCATTTCCCCACGTCCTAGAGGGGTGCCCTACACCTGTCCCAGAGATGTAAGGATAAAGGTATGGAACAGCTTTCACACAGCAAAGCATATTTGGGATGAGGCAGAAATGATGCTTTCATCAGAGAAGAAAATAAATACTAGAGGAAGCATCCTGCTTGCTAAAATGTATTAAAAGAGCTCTAAAAAACATAATTAAAAATCATTCTGTGGCAAGCTTGTAAAGTCACTATTTTACAAGTGCACCAGCGCTCTTGGGAAATGAAATGTCACAATTTATGATGTCATAGTTCATGGCGTATCCCAAAAGCAGGTGCAGGTGGGATCCCAGGGGGATGCTGCACACCTGGTACAACCTCCAGGGCCACATCAGACCTTTGGCCAGCCCCTTGCACCAGCAGAAGGCAGCTCAGGTGGGCTCACATGACCCCTGCACTGTCAGACCAGCCTGAGAGCTGGGTGGGTGTTGAAAATGACTGGCCAGTGCTGGCACCTCCGGCAGGGCTGGAGAGGGCGCGGGCACAGGACTGAAGCAATCCTTTAAGATGGGCCTTGAATGTCACCCCAGCGAAGGCGTAGATGATGGGGTTCAGGCAGCAGTGGATGAAGGAGATGGTTTCTGTCAGCTGCAGGGCCAGGGCTATCTGGGAGCTCGCCTTGCAGTCATTGATGATGTGCAGGCTCTGCAGAGAGTCCAGGAACAGCACGATGTTAAAGGGAGTCCAGAAGAGGAAGAAAACAATGACGATGATGAAGATCATCTTGATCGCCTTGATCTTGTTCCTATTCTTGCATTTTTGCAGGTTTTTCAGTATCTGGGCGTAGCAGCAAACGAGGATGCTAAAGGGAATCAAGAGGCCCAAGATGTTGGCAGCAAACTGAGAAGCAACCTTCCAGGTATTGTCACCTGGTGGGTATGTGGGGACACACTGCACAGCCTGCTCGATTTCCAGCTCCTGGTTGAACATGATGTTGGGTACAGAAGCCAAGGCAGCCACCAGCCACAGGATTAAACTAATAATTATGCCACAAGAGGCTGTCCGTATCCTCATGGCATAGACAGCATGGACAATTGCTATATACCTGTCTATGCTCATGAGGGTTATAAAGAAAATACCACTATAAAAACCCGTGTAATAAATGCCAGCCATTATCTTGCACATAGCATTGCCGAAAACCCACTGGTCTGAAGCATAGTGGGCTTGGAAAGGGAGAGGCACAACGAAGAGGAGATCAGAGGCTGCAAGATTCAGCAGGCAGATGTCTGTCATTGTTGTCAGCCTTTTTCTGGTTAGGAGAACCCAAAGGACCAAGGAGTTTCCCAGAAGGCAGAAGGCAAACACGAGGCAGTAAAGAATTGGCAGAAAGAAGGACTTAAACCTGTGAAAGCTGTTTCCTTCATTGCATGGAGCAGTGTTTTCATCGTATCCATATTCATATTCTGTTGTGCTGAGGGATTGGCTTGTGGGATTCATCTCAGATACCTGTGCAGGAAAGAGCAAGGGATAAATGGCTGGCTGTCTTGGCACAGTACTCCCAACTTCAGCGCAACTTCAGTTTTCTAGAGAAAAACGAAATAAGAGGGATGTTTCCTCTTTGTCATTTCTGAAGAATTGCAACCAAGGCAGCTTTAAAAGAGTAAAATAGTCTGACCTACTCTCTAAAAGTGAATCAGGGCTTTAGCCACTTTTTTTATTGTTTCAGATGTCAGTTCATGACATCCGTAAAAGAGAATCTGGTTTGCAGATTTAAGTGTTCACATTTAAGAAGTAATGATTCTTTAAAAAAAGTTGGGTTTGTCACTGCTAAGACATTTGAAAATGTATGCTGTGCTACACCTGTGTTGCACTTGCTTATAACTTGACCACATCTTGAAAGAGCTTCAAAGACAGAAAGTTTCCAGGAAGAAAGAATAATTTGTAATAGTCATTACTATTAAGCTGTAGCAATAATAGGAATGAAAGTGATTCATTCAATAAAAGTAGATTATGTGGTCTCCTGAATTCAAAATTGCTTCTCTGGTATACAAAAAGAAAGACAACAGTGAAAATTTTTGTATTGATGAGGAAGGAATCACAATTCACCCTTTTAACCTGGCTGTGCCACCTGTGCAGGGGGACAGAAGGATCTGTATGCACAGCACAGAGGAGCACTGGAATCAGTTCATCCTCTGCTCCAGGTATGGATGCTGCTCATGCTTTCCTGACCTGCCTCAGTTTTCCTTGGGGCACCAGGACTGTTTCAATTGGTAAGTGCCACACAGACAAACCTGTTACAAATACAGCACTCAACCCTAGGGAATTCTTTGTTCAGAAATAACAAGTAATAGGAGCAAAGCAGAGGTGCAATCTACATTGATAGTGTAATTCTCTACTCTATTGCAGATTCAGCTGTAGCTAAGACATCTGTGTTATTAATTTTAACTTTGTGTAAGGCATAAGCCTCTAAATATTGAGTTATTGGGTCACTAGATAACGGCTCTTCATGCAGCAACAGATGTTGGCAATAATATTTCTTGCTAATTCTTTCACTGTGTGAACCTGACACACTGTGACTGTAAGCATTGCAGCACTGGCTCACTTCTCATAAGTGCCTGTCAGGGACCCCTTAAAAGCACATCATAGACTGAGATATCAAAAGTAAAAAAATATTCAAAAAATAAATACTCTGAGATAGATATATAGATCTATAAATATGTACATTGATTGATTGATTGATATAAAGCATCTGCTTTTGCCAACAAGTGTTTTTCCCAGGCTGAACAGAGAGTGGAGATGCTCTGCCTCAGACAACCCTTACATCATTAATACCTTTGACAGCTTCCAGCTAAGGCACAGCACTTTCCATTTTCTCCTCTCTCCACATCACTCAGCAAAACAGTCAGACCGAAAAAGCAGTTTCCCGGAGGGTATAAAGGGAGAGGTAACTGCTGTAGGTCCATTTCTTCTGGTTGCCAAGGTTAGCCCATTAGTAGCACCTTAAATATGGATGGATTTTACCTTTGACAGCAAGAAGCCTCTGCCCCTTCTCTCCTCTTGCTCAGGCTCAGAAGTTTACAGGAGGGTCACTGCACCACTTGCGGAGACGGCTGCGATTTGATGAATTGCAGGTGTTGAAGGGACAACTGCCAGTTACTCAATAGGTCTGGAGGCAAATAGAAGACTTTGTATCTGTGGTAAACAGGAAAAGAGGTGAGAGGGCTATCAAACACATTCTGTGAAACAAAAATCAAATAAGGCTCTTTTTGAAGACAGTAATGGTAGCATTCCTTTTAATGTGTTTGCTAAACGCCCTTCCTCCCAGCCACCCTTGACTGAAATGAAAAATTTAGAAGTTTGGATGTCTCCACAACAGGAGACACCATAATAAATTGGCAACTTTTTACCGAAGTTGATCTGTAATTTCCAGGTCTTGTTATTTTAATTTTTCATTTCCTTCAGCTAATAATAACTTGTATACTGCAGTCTGTTTATATCCCTCCCCTTTAAAAATGTATTAGCTTTTTGATCAAAATAAGAGCTCACAGTTACTGATACCACTTTGCAATAATTTTTTAAGGAGCTTTAATTTGGTGGAGATATTTCAGTTGCTTTGCTATGTTGGAATTTTTTAAAGTATGTTGTAGTGCCTTTAGGATACATGGTAAAGTGCGAAATGTTGAAACAAGAACAGGTTTGATTTCTTTTTATTTTATTCAATAGCTTTAAATTAGTTTTGTTTAGTGTATTACATGTCAGTAGTATGTCCTGGTGTTACAGACACACAGTAAGACATAATGCCTCTTCCTTCTATTTATGTTTTTGTTTAGTTTTCATTATTCTTCTCAGAATCAAAACAGTAACAAATTGAAGATGTCCCCTTTCCATTGTATGCTTTTTTGCATTAGTTTGCTCTATCAGTTATTAAAAAAAATAAAGCAATAGTTTGATATGAAACTGATAAAAGAATAGAATATTTCTGCATTTCAAAACATTAATGTATATTCTAAAATTGATAAAATATTATATTTTTTTCTTGTGTTATTTTCTGTTGCACTAATTATGGTCTTGCATAAAATATTTTAGTTCATTCAAAATGCATCTTTTTTAACTGGGAAACTGCCCAGCTATGTAGTTTCACCAGCCACAATTCTGCATGGCCAGGCAAAGTGAGGCAAGAAGCTGGAGGAGTGCAGCAGGAAAACGTCAGAGGAAATGCTGTGTATGTTGGAGAAAGCTGCAGCAAGTAGGAAGATGCAGAGGATCAAAAAAGGGAGGAAAAGAGCTTGAATTCTAGTGAAAAAGTGAAAAAAAGAAGAGAGCAGACCTGGGGATACGTGTCTGGAGGATGGCTGGCTGCTGTACTTTGGGCATACTAAGGAGGATTATGCTGGTTGTGTGGGTAACAGCTTGGTAATGAGTTATGGTAATACCAGTGTTTTGGAGGGAAAGAGCAGAATTCTGGAGTGTAATATGATATTTCCAAGTGGAGCTCTGCTGTGTTTTGAGAAGTGATATACAGGTTTGAGTCCCTGACCCCACCTGGCTTTCAGAAAGGTTTATGTGCCCTCACTGCTTCTGGGCTGGTTGGTATTCCTGACACACAACCATCTCCTGAGCTTTGCTAAACACAGGAAGAGGATTCATTAAAGGCAAAAGAGGATGCAATTTGTCAAAATCAGTGAAAGGAATGGCGTGAAGATGGATTTAGGAGATGACAACATGGCTTTGGAAAGATGCTGTTTGTTTCTGACTTGCATGTAGGAAGGTGGGTGGGAGGGAAAATCCAAAACACAAAGGGTGGGATTGGGAACTGAAATGACAGTAATTATGATGTTGATAATCCTGATGATGAAAACTAGTGGGAGATGCCTGGGTTGGGAGACGCCTGGGTTGGGAGACAGGGAAGAATCACAGACAGGTTTTATTCTTCTTTCCAAGTTGAGCCCTACTGGCTCTAAGCCCTAGAGGAGACCAAGAGGAGCGTGGGCAGGCAGAGTACTGCTGGGCTGAAGGGTGGTAGAGATAAATAACCACTCGTGTGTTCACAGATGTGAAATGCTGGAAGCTGTAGGTGTGCTAATCTTCCCTTGAAAGCTCAGAGGAGCTCTCTGGTGGAGAGAGGATGAGAGGTACACGCTTACAATTTTCTTCACATCATCTCTAAGCCAGGACGTAATAACTTGTAACCTTCCCAATTTTTCAGTGTGGGAATACCATCCTGAGTTATACAGGGGCTATGCAGGCAAACAAAGATTTTCTACGAAGCCCACACACAGTCCTTTGTAGTCCTCCTGAGGAGGATACCAAAACAGAAAATGTGGTAAACCAGCAGAGGTGCTAAGATGAACACAGAAGTTAAAGGTCACCTGCACCTGAAAGTGCTGAACTAAAGTGGAAAATGGTGCAGAGAGGGTGCAAGGTGGCAGAAGCAGCAGTGTGAGAGAGCTGGCTCAGTCCTCTGAAGCAAAGCCATGGAATGGATACATTTGCTACATGCAGCCAACTCAGTCAGGACATGGCCAGGAGGAAAAGAGGATTGTCTCATCTTAAAAAAAGCACAACCATTTAACAGGAATATTTACCCCCCTGGGCTCAAGTGAGTTTGCTAGTGGGGCACTGGGGCTGTGAAGCAGCCCTCCTGTGAGAGGAGAGCCAGCCAGCTGGTGTAAAATGATTCTTAGTTGAGTTTGTGAAGGGGATGCCTGGCCCGGATGGAACAGCAGACGCTGGATAGTCCCTTCCAGGGCCTTGGGGATGCTTCCAAGGTACTGGGTGAGAGCAGAGGGGACAGGGGGGTCTCAAATTTATTTAGTAAGAACCTACCCAAAATCCACCCCAGAGTTTCCATCTCCCGCAGCCCAAACTGCTGCCTTGCAATGTCCCTCCAGTTCAGTTCTGGCTGGTCACCAATACTAGTGCTACAGATGTCTCTCTGTACTCTTGTGGAATTTCCTCTGAGAAAGAAATACCTTAGAGAAAAACAGAGACAACTGACTGTGGGTGTCTCTGGTGCTTCAGCCTATGGCCAGTTTGGGTTTGGGGCCCTGCATCCACTCAGGACTGTGAGCTGCCAGAGAGAAGAACCATGTGAAGTCACCACTTGATAAAAAGCATCTCAGTCACCACTCAAGTTTAAAAACACTAAGATAAGCTTTCTGGTTTGTCTTCTTGTGTTTTGACAGTGGTTGCCAGGGTCAGCCAGCAGCAGCCACAGCCCCAGACAGCATCACACTGTTCACGCTTCCCCTTTAGCTGTGCCTGCTGCTGTTGCACAGCAGTGGTTATGGTATTTGCACTCGAAGTTACACTTTCTGCTGTTTTATCTTCTGCTTCATTGGGAAGAGATCCCATACACCCCCTCATAGCTGAAGACACTGTCAGACCCAAAGTGACAGCATATCAGAGTAAAGCAGATTTCCACTCCCCCAAACTACTGGGATCCCCAGGGTCAGGGAAGTGATGCTCCACTGCAGCCCGATGGTGAATGGAAAGACTTGCAAATGCCACAACCAAAAGAAATCTTGCTCTGAGACAAACAGCATGGTCACATCCGCAGCTCCTACAACGAGAAACATCCCCTGGCAGCTGAGACCACCCATGCACACTAGCTCTGTCTTTAGCATCAGTCCCGGAGAGTTCTCTTATCCTGAGCCTCCACTGCAGCTCCTCAGCCTGGGGGTCAAGGCCAGCTCAGCTGCTGCAGAAGTGCTATGCCTGCTCTTGTAGAAACCTCTTCTTCCTCCTACAGACAGTTTAGATGAATTAAGTTTGAACACAGAAAGGAAACTGTGGTTGCCACCGAAGACATCACCAGCAAGAACTTGCTTTGCCCTGAGGAGTGTCAGCCACAAGCCCTGGTATGGCTCTTGTTGTTCTGTAAGGCAGATGGGAGGCACATTTCTGACACCATGGCACAGACTCTCATGTTGCTGTAGAAGCCATTTGGAAAAGATGGGAATAAAAGCAAAGTGAGATACCCTACGCAGTAGGATATTTTGCTAAAAAGAAGACTAAGTGTTTCCTGGATTTGCTTAATACCATAGAACCTGGTTGGAAAGTGAAGGACACATTTGCCTCGATGCAATGCTCAGCTCCCACCTATCTCAGAGCTGTGTGGGCCAGCCAAGTCCAATGCTGTTATCTGAAAAGAGCATTTTCCTCTGCCTTTGCTCAAAAGCAAAATAAAAACAGCTTCTGAGTCAAAAGGAGGATCATCTCTCACTTTACAGCTCAGAGGGTTTATGGTGTCATATTGGAAGAGGGAAGACGTGACAGTTCAGCAGAGGAAGAAAACAGGATTAACTGCAACAGGGGTTATGCTATGTGCAGAGATACTGGGCTGGTCAGCTGAAAGGCCATGCAAAATACCAACAATCACCACTGTTGATGAGGAAGACAATGAGGACAACTCAGCTTTGCAGGAGGAGGTGGTGGTAGGTGTGGTCATGATGAGCACATACCCTGCAGTGTGGGAGCAGTAGGGCAGGTAGAACTCTGATGAATGTCCCACCCCAGATTCCTCCTCCTGGCCATTTCTCTGCCCCAACAACCTTCTCCCAAGTGTCTCTGCTGCCTGCATGGACCAGTGACTGCCCTTCCCCAGCTGCAGCACCCTCCCTCTTGCACCTCTCTGCCTCAGGGCAGCAGAGATTGGCAAGGGGGATGCTGAGACCTGGGTGCCCAGGGCTGGCAGGGACCTGTGAGATACAGGAGGAAATCCCACAAAGGAACTGTCTTTTGAGGAATCCTTGCATGTCTCAGTTATTGTTATGATGTCGAGGTCTACCAGCATCAGTTATCAGCACACCATCTTAGTTGGACCGCATCATCTTGATCAAAATTGTTTAATCAGACCATTGCCAGTGCAGAGAAACGAATATGCCACATGGCAGGACGGTTCCATTTACTTTTCTCAATGGGGATAATGTATTTGTATGCCTGTGAACAGAGAGGTTGTGTAAGATTTTGTGACCATGTGAGATTTTGAGTAATGGGGTTTTATATCATCAAAAAACTATATTTTGGTTGGCCAAAATATCTCTGAAAGTTCCAAGTTGCTTGGGAGTAGGACTTTCCCCCTCCAAACTTAGGGGAAGAAAATCAAGAAGAGTTACAATACTTAATTCTGACAAGTCCCAGAAAAAAACATTGCCATTTTTAAATGTGTCATTTTCAAATATAGAATTTTTTTAAATAAATAACTTCCTCTTCTAACCCTTCTTCCTCAAAAACAAGCAAACTTCAAAGCTTCAAAAACTAAGTAGAACTAAGATGTGTCTGTTCTGCTGATAGTAGACAGAAATTTCTATTTTTCTTTTTGGCTTGGTTGGCAAAAATATTGACAAGCTCCACCAAAGTGGAGTTGTATTACAGTAACAAAGTGCTTGTGTGTGCAGACATGTATGAATGTGTACAGGAAAAATCTATTTGGCAGTTTTCTGGCTCTCTTTCTTGCAGCAGATGCTCAGTGCAAAAAAAATGCTGTGAGCCAGAGAGTCCCAAAAACTGTTGCTGAGTTTATATAGCAGCTGGAGGTGTTTGGTGAGGTCTGGACCTGCTCACTCTGCTCCACGCTCCACTTTTCACTGCCAGCACCAAAGCCACAAGGATTATGGCTCTGACAGCTGCAGCCTTGCACAATCGCTTAGTTTCACCCCAGCAGAAATCTGTGCGTTGCAAAACTCCCAGCACAGTAACTCATTCATAGCTGTGTCAGCAGTGAGTGGAATTTTCTCACTCATGCTTTACGACAGGGCAATTGTGGGACGGAAAGAAGTAAACAAATACATCTCTTGTGTATGGAGTCTCTGAGAACAAAAATCTTCCTTACCTGATGCTTTTTTTTCTCACCCTAGAGGACTTTGCTTTTTAGCCCTTTGCTGTCTCAGACCTGAGGTTCACCACTGCATGGGCACCTCCTAGGTTTGCACCTAACAGTGCTTTGCCTAAGGATGGAGAACAGAGAAAGATGCAATTAGTTAGAATGGAGAAATCACAGAAGACAGGGCTGCAGGAAACACTGGGAGATCACGCAGTCTGTCCCATCCTGAAGGCAGGGGCAACGTCCCATTACCACTCTTGCTATGCAGTTGTTCGGCCTGCTCATAAAACCACTGCTTTTCACCCAGCTTCTTCTTAGAAACCATCCCTGTGCTTCTCCAGACCCACTCCTAGTGAATTTGTCTTAATCTAAAACTCCCCTGTTTTAAAGTCAGTTATTTACTTTATCCATTGAGGAACAATTCTAGCTGCTTTAAAATATTCTAATAGCATGTTTTCCTTCAGTCCTAACAGCTCATAATCCATATCTTTTTTCTTTCAGTCATGCTTTCTAAATTATTAATTGTAGCCACTGTTCTTTGGTGACTGTCCAGTTTTCCTTAATCTTTTTTTGCATTGCAATGCCCAAAACTGGCAAAGTGGACTGCAAGAGTCACCTGCCGGGGGGGGCTGTTTCCCTTTGCAATCATGTAGCACTGGTGACTCACAGTTCCCTTATGCTGGATGTCAGCCCCCAGATCCTTTTCTCACAAAGTGTTGCCTTCCCCATACTGTGTTTGTGGCCTTGTCTGACCCTGCCCATCTGCAGAAGTGGGCACTTGTTCTTAATGCACTGCAGCCCATCGCTGCCCGGCCTTTTCATCTGACAAGGTCAATTTGAGCAGCCATCCTGTCCCACTGTACATTTGCATCCCCTCCCAACAGGGTACCATATGTAAAAATAGCAAAATCATGCACTAGACCTTCATCCAGAGCAGAAAAGACCAGAAAATGGTGATTTGTGCCAGGGCAGGGCACAACTCTAGATGCAGGATCCTTCTGAGCAGCTGTCCTGTCCAGCAGTGATCACTCAGGAGTTTGTCTGACCACCTATGCACCCACATAAAGGTTGAGGGGCTCAGAAAGCTTGCTATCTCTGAGGTATGGGGTGCCACTGCTTTGCCTGGCTGAAACTGAGGCTGAAACTGAGGCTGGTTTGGCATAGCTGCCTCTTGGCAGATCTGTATCAGCTCCCACTCTTTTTATTTCTTCTAGTGCTTTTCTGCACCTGTAATTACACTGACCGGCACATAATTCCCTCTCTGATTTAAGCTGATGGTTCCCTACCAGATTATCAAGGCTCCCTGTGCTGGCTGGTGCTCACCACCAGACCTTGGCACTGGCCATACTGGCTAGGAGTAAAGGTGGCCACTGGCCACCACCACCACTACTGGGTCACCTCGCACCAGTAACGCCCAGTTGCCGCTGCTCCAGCCTACCCAGCCCAGCCAGATCACAGCTCTGCTCCCAGCACCCAGCCAGGCAATGCTCAAACGCACAACTGACCTTCCTGATGATGCTCAGGGCTTTCTTTTCAGGGCTCATTGACCCTTCAGGTGGGAAGTCTGTGAGGTCCAACACAGAAACCAGGCAGGATGCCTCCCACTACTACTCTGCCTAACCCTGCAGAACACCTTTTGTCTCTGAATGCAGATGTCACTTGCGCATGGGTGAGGCATTCAATTAGCTACTTGTTTAAATGGCTGGCTGGTTCCTGGCAGGGTTTCAGCTCGACACCATTCACACTCTCTGCCCTCAGGGAGCAGCAGCAGCATGTGGTACAGACCACCAGACTTGCTCCCAGGTGCAAGACCAGTGTCTCCCTGCAGCCTGGCACCAGTGGTACCTCCACAAGGGCTCACTGCCACACTGCAGTGGCTGCACCACTCCTGCCTCTTAACTGGCCTCAAGCCATGCCATCCTGGTGGCTGTGAGGAACTGTAGGGCCTCAGTGTGGGTAACTTCCTATGTGGGCACTGGTGCCCATGTCTGTCTCTTGAGTACATCTTCATTTTTACTGCAGGGACCTCCTGTGGAAGCAACTCCAGATGCTTATCAGATTTTAAAAGGAAAAAAGTTTTCAACACAGGAAACCATATTCTTAAAATAGGGAAGCTGATGTGGTTTAGGATTGGTTGATGACTCGGGGACCTTGGATCCAAACCTGCACTCTGCCACTGACAGGCTGCACTCAGCACGAGAGCATCATGCGCTGAAATCTGGGCAATGGTCCCATTCCACTGATGCTTCCTGACCATACCACACTGTCTCTAATCTCAAAGCAGGCATCTGAGTGGCATTGTTCTGTCTTTCATATATTCCTTCAGGCCTCTGCCCTCACCAGGGGCACAAAAAGAGGCTTTGCTGGGGTAACACACACCTGCTACACTGCTGTGGTCTGAGAGGAGGTGTGAAGAGAGCTTGGCAACTCCGCTGATAAATCTGTATCTAAGCCGCTGGTAAACAGGAAGCTGACAAGCACCTTTACTATTTTTCTTGGGGTTTTTGGTTCTTTTGGTCTGGTTTTTGTAGCTATTCTTTTCCACCTACCTCATCTCAGGAAACACTTTTTTTTGCCACCTCTTGCCAGATATATGCAAGATACCAAAAATGCTGAAAACCTCAAGGTTCACTCAACCTGCTCTACAAAAGGTGGTGAGTCAAAGGGCCTGGCAATAAGAGCAACACAATGGCATTGGTAAAGTCTGGAAGCACATGGGTCAAGCTCACAATGGTGAAAGTAAGGCTGAAAGAGTTTGATGATGCAGAATATAGACACACACTTCTGTGCAATGATTGCATGTTCAAACCTTTCTGACATGTTCAAACCTTTCAAGACAGCCAGGGATAGGTCTCTGCAGACATGTAGCACCAGGCTCTTGGGAACTCATTTTCAACACCAAAGACCCACCCTGCTGTCCACACCAGGCATGTCCACCACCCATGCCACTACAAACAAGCACAGCTGCTGTGCTGAGCCCATGTGTTGGGGAGAGAGGGAAGGCCAGTGCTCAGCATCTCAGCACAGACCCAGCAAGACATCCAGACACATTAGGAGCAAGCAGGACAGACTGTACTACTGTTCAGCAGATTTTCCCCATTTGTGGTAGGCTGAAGGCAGCAATGATGGTACAAAACCTGCAGGGATCAATGCTCACCATATTTAAACTGTCTCCTGACCTCGCATGGTGCTGCTTGAGAGAACAAGCAAATAATCATGCTCCTGCTGCTTATGGGGAGACATGCCAAGGTTTGCAGCAGTAATGCTGGCAGGTCAGGGTGAAGTCATGGGGAGAGGTGATGGGGAGGGAGGCATTCCTCACACCACAGCCTGAGGCTGCCAATGCAACCTTGGCTGCAAACTTGACTGCTGGGCTGCAGCACAGCTGACCTGGCACTGACAGAAAGGAGTTCGCTTTTTGCATCAGCCCTTCCCTTCAACCACAGCACTGGGGAGGATCTCTTAGGCTAGCCAGGGTAAAACAGAACTCCCATTCCTGCCACCTGCACCATCCTCCTGTCCTGTGGGCTGAGGATGGACATGCACAGCTCAGTGAAGATAATAGATCAGACAAAATGTTTTGAAAAGTATCACATCGAACAAGAAGGTGGGTTGAAGAGCAGGAGGAGTCACTTTCCGGTATGCAGATGCATGGGTCAGGTTTCCTTCTCATTACCAAACTGCATCTTCATGTTTTTCTGGTGTGGGTTTCAAATGAGTGGGATAAAACAGATGAACTTTTGCCACTGCATAGTTAGAATTTCTATTTCCTTTAGCAACACACACATTTTCTTTTGCTGACTCTTGTGATATGCTGTAATTGTTCCAAGGACCATCAAGACTTCCTACCTTTAAGTTAGTAGGCAGAGGAGTAAAAGGCCAAAGGATTTATCAACCTTTTGAGGGTCTTTCTGAACAGGACCTAACTTAAGACCTGCTTTTATAGACAAGAATAATGGCAATGTGTCCACATTTCTTGGACAGAGCAAAAGACATCTGAGAAATCCCAAAGCCAAGAATTGAGCCTTAATGCTTTTGGGAATCTTTGAAGAAAAAGAAAATTCTTGAATTAATCTCAAATAATGTCCGAACCAAAAAAATAGTGGTCTGAGTGTTTAAGTTTCCTTAACCCAAAATGCTCTCTGCTTGCTTCATCTTTATTCTACCAAATATGTGTAAAGTCAGCGATTACAACTCGGGAAACCCTTCCCAATGTCAGGTCTCTTTAAAGAAGTGGGGGCAGTCTGCACTGGGAAGCCTTTGCAGCTCGCTTTGCCAGTGATAATTGCTGCAAACTGGGACAGAGAAGGCTTGCCTTTTTGATTACTTAGGACTTTTATCAGTAAAATGGGCCTGAGGATGGAATGGAACAACCCTTGTTAGTTTCTGCTATGTCTCATTTCAATTTGGGAAAATGAAAAGCAAAGTTAAAACAGAAATTGTCCCCTGTAATGTAATAAAATAGACCCACAGTACAGCGCAGCAAAGTGAAGTCACATCATAAAATAAAGGTGCACAACATTTTGGGGTTTTCCTTGCCCTTTGAAATGGGAATAGGTATTCTGATAAGACATCAAACAGCAGCTGACCACATATACCACAGGAGGTTAACGTTTAATGTACTTCCCAGTAAGGCATGCTATTCAACAATACGAGTGTGCTCCCATCATGGTTTCATTTATGCTCTCACTGTTAAGCTTGGTATAAAACACAACTTTTTACTCCTTGCACTGAAGAAGGAAGTGACAGCATAGGAAAATTACATGTTTGTCTCCAGGCTCTGTAGAAACCTGTGACAAAAAAAGGGTCATTAAAAACTTGTGTCAAAAAATCAGCCCCAGGAATCATCTGCAAGCCTGAAATCCAGTCTTGCTTTTAATACAAAGTTGACTTTTAGTCTATCTGATGTCTAGAATCTTAAACTATGGTCTGAGGGTGCTGGTGGCCTGCAAGATCACACAAATGGCCTTCAGGTGTTAAAGAACCATGTCAGAAGTAGCATTCACCACCCTCCATCAAACTGTTGATACCAAGGGTGCTTGGTGGTCCTTCATAAAACTTTTCAGCAAACAAATTCACATAGGTCTTCAGGTATGCACACAACTAATAAAAACTGCAGAACCTGGAAAGGATTTGGAGAGGTTGGTCTAACAAAAATCAGTCATAACTACAGTGAGCAGAGCTCCTGTTGCAGCATGGCTGCCCTGTCCTGAAGGGGCACAGCAGGGACTCCTCCCTGCTCTGGATAAAAATCAGCCTAATTCAAAAAGAAAGGGCATCCGATCTCCAGCAAACAAAAAATTTTCAGCAGCATCAGCAAAGCCACTGGCTCACTGTGTGGTGCAGGGCTGAGCCTCAGGGTGTGGGGAATAGAGCTGGCTGAGCAGGCAGCTGCTGCCTGCTGCTGCCCTGGCATCCTGCTCCGGCTCCATCACAGCCCCAGCGCTGTGGATGGTGCACTGAAAGAGGAGGAATGCCTGTAGTCTGAGAGCAGAGGGCAGGGAATTGTTGCACAGACAGAAAATCTTGCTGCCATAAAAAGCAGCCAACTCTGCTGGCAGTCAGGGACACAGAGGTCTTGCACTTCTTTTGAAGTATTCTCAGAGAACCAGACCAGTGAGAAAGGATCAGCCCTTTGGCTGTCACCTAAGTGTGAACACACAGCACCTGAGCTGAAAACACCCTTCATTATGTCTGTGTTTCAAATCCTCTCTCGTGTCTGACTCAGGCACTAGGGACTGGATTACCAAAGGTGAGAAGCACTGCAGAGCTGACAAATGCACCAGGTCACAGTCTTCCAGAGCCACGGGTGCAAAAATATGGGGATCAGCCCGAGGAGAAGGAGCAACCACCTTTCAACATAGTCACTTCCAAGACAATGCAAACACAGCTGTGGGAGGAGGAGATGTGCAACAGCAATAAGGCTTTGCAGAGTCCAAAAAAAACCAGGCAAGCATCAGAAAGAAAACAACAGCCTGTCCTAAAGATAAAATACCACCACCGGTCAGTCCCCTTGTGATAAAGTGTCAGGGTTTGGGCAGGTTTTCCTCAGTCTGGGTAGGTAAAGACAATTCCCATGCCTGTGAGCATTACCTACCTTCCAGCCTGGCTCTGCCTCAGTGTCCTCTTCCTCCTCGGCCAGCAGGGCTTGCTTTAGCAGGATCCGTGCAGGAGCCTGTGAGGGAGCAGTTTTCAGTGCTGTGGTGTGGGGCAGCAGCTCCTGGGGCTGTAGGGATCTCCAGCTGGCAGGAGCTGGAAGCTGGCATGGGGACAGCACTCGTTGCCTTTGGGCATTGAGGTTCCCCCCCTTAACAAATCGGCAGATACAGCCCAGTTTTCTGGAAAGAATGTTTCTGTACGTTTCGATTTATGAGGGCTGTTGTCTCCCTGACTGCTGCAGCTGTCACCCAGCTTCTCTGTCTCTAATTGTGAGATGGGGTCCCAGAGTGCCTACAAATTTCACGGTACAGCATTAAAGTGGGAAAAATGCTCCATGTTGGAGCAATGCCGGAGTAAGAAGCACAGTGTGGGTTACCCGGTCCAGGCAACTACATGTTAGGTATTTCTCTCTCTTGCACAGCCTCTTTCCCTGTGTCCCATTTACCACCCTGAGTATCCTTTCATACCTGCTGTACACCAGCAGGGGATACGAGGGGCAGCCTCAAGCAGAGGATGGTAAAGGGCATAAAGGTGCCCTGGGAAGAGCAGAAGAAGGGTGGATACAAACAACATGTGCTGATGGCACCTGTTCTGAGGTTCACCAGCCCATGAGATAATGTAGCCCAGAGGTGCCTCTGCTGCCCACAGCCCTCCAGCAAGAGATGTCTCCCCAACATGGTGTGACAGTCCATTGAGAGCACCATTCCCCTGCCAACCCCCACACATGGCCACAACTGCTTGTCTGCCTTCCTTAGCATGGGTTCAGCAGAGGAGTCAAGGGGATTTTAGCTCCTCTTTTCTGTCATCCCGTGTAGCCTGTTAGCCATGAATGGGAGACAACAGGCAAAGAGCTGAGATGAGCAATGAACTTGGGTAAAGAAAGTGAAACAACAGGAGCACAAGGCTCGTGGCATGTTGAGGGGAGATCTAGGGAGGCCACAGACAGCCAGGGCAGGGCAGAATGGGCAGTGCAGCACTGAGAGGGAAACAGAAAGCAGTCATTGAGGATGAACATCTTGCACGCTCCATAGCCTTGGTCACGCTTCACCTGATCTTTCCTTTTTTGTGCCCTGAGGTGCTCCAGTGCCTCTCCCTCCTCTGCTGTGCCGCACTGACCCAAGGAGTCAAGCTCTGCTGCCAGCATCACTGTCTAGGTATGGAGCTGGTCTTCTGAAACTGGATAACCCTTAACTTTACCTGCTGTAAACTGAGGGCAGGATCTGGCCCCAGAGCACTGGTTCCCCTTTGTGCAAAGTCTATTTGACTAAGTGCCCTGACTTCCACTTTTGGCATCACAGCTGTGTAGCTGTCTGGCTCTGCAGAGCTGATGGCACACCTTCTGCTCTGCCACCAGCAGAGTTCCTCCTCACACACCCTCCAGAGGAGGGGAGAAATCTTCCAAAACACATGTGCTTTCTCCCATTACCCTGTAGCTCTCCAAAGCTATGTAGGCAAAGTACTGTGAAGATCAAACATGCCCATAAGTGGTGCTCATGAGGACAGGGAATCTGAGCCAGGTCATGGTAATCAAGCATGCAAACAATCCTGTAAGCAAGCCAAACTCCCTCCATCCACCTTGGCCCAAGTTCTTTGTCTTCCTGCCTTATACCTCACTCTCAACTGCTCATTGTGCAATGTTATTTTTGGCACCTTTAGGACGTATTATTTTGTCCAAGAAAATATTAAAAAATAAGCATTTCATTTTGGAGAGTTTTCCAGAGAGCCAACAAAACCATTTTTCTGATGTAGTGTAAATTAGCTGAATTTGGAGCCAGCACCTGGCCTGAGGTCCTGACTCCAAAACCCACCCTATATTTAAGTATCCCGAATGGTCACCATTAGACTCTGATCATCATCATGGGGTGGTTTGTGATGTGGCACAACAAGGAGCAGAGGTTGCAAAACAGCTTGAGGGAAGGAGTGGTCCAGAGCTAAGATTGCAAGGGAAGCACTGAGAAGAGGAAGATGCATTGAGGTCCAGAATGTCCTTGCCCACATTGCCCCTGCTTGGTTTTACTTTTGAAAAAGTAAAATTAAGAATATATATTTTTGATCATCATGACTCCAATTCCATAGCTGAAAACTGGTTCACTCCTGGGTATTTCTCCTCCCTTTCCATTTTTCCCCTTGCAGCTCAGCAGCTCAGAGAATCACAGGGTTAGGTTTAACCACATGAGTGCAGCTCCGCTGACCACAGTGATTTGTTCAGTGTACTTATCCCACAAGCAGAACTGATGGCAACCCTGAAAGGTTTTAATGGGCAGGTGGTTCATACCTAAGGTTTCAACTTTGTGGTTCTCATCAGGAAACAGTGATTTGCTGAGAATATTCTCTATTTTACAACCATCTCCAGTTCTCAACTCCAGTCAGCAAAGGTTAAGGTGTCCCTTGTGTCCTGTGCTCCCCAGCCTTGCAGATTTGGAATGGCATAAGATCCTCCATTGGGTGACATTGCTCAACAGTGCATGAGCACTTTTTGCAGCCCTGCTCTGAAAGGTCTGGGCAAACTCCCAGACACCACCCAGAGCCTCTGGAACAGACAGGCTCCCATGCACCTCCTTCTCCAAAACACCACCCTGTAAAGAGCCATCCTAAAGAAGAGGGACTGGTGGGATGCTTGAGCTCTTCATGCAGCTGTCCCTGTCCTCCATCACCAGCCCTGCATGCACAACCTCACACATCCCAGGAAGGGCAAGGAAAGAGACCCCACTGCAGGCACCATGCATATCTCAACTGAGCAAACCTCCCTCTCCCACAGAACAGCTTTTCCCACCACCTGGACAGTCACCAAAGGCCAGAAGCAAGAAACCTCTGCTACCAAAAACTCAGGAAGAAAGATGAAAATGGCGTTTTCAAATCTGATTTCTTGCCCAGTTTATTTAACTGCCCAGGCAGAAGAGGAGAGCAAAAAGTGATAAGTGAAATACAGTTTTGACAACAACCTGTTGGTACAATTATGACCACACTTTGTCAGGTCCTCATAGCGTCCCTTAAACAGGGTACAAGTCAACTCTGCCATCTTTGGCCCCTGGGGAAAGCAGATGGGGGGGGGGTCGAGTGGGGAAATGGCAATATTTCTGCTAAGTCTGATTCTCAGTATCACGATGACTTCAGTCAAAGTGCAGGAAGCAGATAAAAATGTACAGTCCCCGCTCCAGGAACATGCAGTGATGCTTTGACTGTTTCTAGAAAAGATGAGTAGGATGTTTTATCTTCAAGACAGTTTAAAAGCAGGTTTTAGGGGAACCTGTATGCAAATGGTTACACTGAAGCTTGTATTAATTTAGCTTGCTTTGATGGGAAAAAGGCATGAAGCTGATAAAGAAATACATGAATAGATGTAACCAGACTTAAATCAAACTGAGGTTTCACTTGCATGGTTTTGTGGTGCTTTAGCTAGATCAGCTCATAACCACCCATTTTGTGTATGGTCAGGTCAAACTTTGTAATTTTTCCCCGGCAGTTCAAATTACTGTCTCCAAAGCCCTGTGCTAAAGCAACTAAGTGGGGTGCTCAGTGACTGCCAGCAAAGCTAGGCACTAGTTCTTAACCCACTTTCTCCACCAGTTTAAGCTGTGCAGCTAAATCCCCATTCAGAGTCTTTGAAAAAGGAGAGTTGCAGAGCCTGCTTTGGTGGTGTTTTCTTCAAGGTGTGGCTTTATTTTTGGCTGGCCCTTTGTAGCAAGAGAAGTAAACCTACTGCCATTTTAGGAGTTTTTCAGTTTTGCTCACTCTTTGCCTCTGCTGTACTGGCATTCAGAAGTCTGGTTTTACTAGGAGAGGTCCCTGCCTCCCTAGGGTCAAAGCTTTCTTCAGCCCCGAAGTGGAAATAAACTCCAAACTTAAACAAACATGTTTTCTTCAAAGCATTCCTTCGCCATTTGAGGTAGAGAGATATTAACAAAATCAACCTACACTCAGGAAAACCACTTCCACAATTAGTCATATTTCATTTACCAGGTATCAGAAGATCTCTACACTAAGCTGTAGAGCACTTCAGGAAAACCAGAACAGTCAAATCTGCTGTGTGCTATGGATACAGGCAGAGTTCCTCCATCTTTTCTGACTACATTTAAAATTCTGAACCTCCCTTGCATCTGATAAGGATATACAAGCCAGGGTGCAAACTTTGTAATTTTTCCTCTGCCATCATTTGAAAAAGATAGACCTTGCTCTTTCAGCATGAAAGGGCAGAATTATTCCCTATTGCTCAGACACCTCCCATAAAATCCTACATGGAGGTTTGAAACAAAAATACCAAAATTTCAAATACTGTTTTGTTTACATTTTTAGTGGGTTGACCCTGGCTGGGCACCAGATACCCATTAAGGCCACTCACTCCCCTCTGCAACTGGACAGAGGAGAGAAAATAACAACAAAGCGTTCATGAGTTGAGATAAGAGCCTGGAGAGGTCACTTACCAATTACCATTGTAGGCAAAACAGACCCAAAGTGGGGATATTAACTAAATTTATTACTAACAGGATCAGAGCAAAAGAGTGAAAAGTAAAATAATCTTGAAAACAACTTTTGCCCTACCCCTCCTTCCTTCCAAGTTCTACCTCTTCCCCTCTCAGCAGTGCAGGGAGACAGGAATGGGGGCTATGGTCAGTTGTTGTTCCTGCTGTTGTCAGGGAGACAGGGAGAGGAGTCTTTTCTCTGCTCCTGTGGTGCCCCTTGCATGGGAGACAGTCCTTCATGAACCTCTCTGGTGTGAGTCCATCCCACAGGTGAGATTTCTTCACAAACTGCTGCCACGTGAGTCACTTCTCCATGGAGTGCAGTCCTTCAGGAACAAGCTGCTCCAGCGTGGGTCCTGCACAGGGCCACAGTTCCTACCAGGAAAACCTGCTCCAGCATGGGCTCCTCTCTCCATGGGCTACAGGTACATTCCAGGATCCTGCTGGCAGCACGGGCCTCCCACAGGCATCCACCTGCTCCAGCGTGGGCTCATCCATGGGCTGCAGGTGGATCTCTGCACCCCAATGTTTCTCCATGGGCTGCAGGTGGATCTCTGCACCCCAATGTTCCTCCATGGCCTGCAGGTGGATCTCTGCACCCCAATGTTCCTCCATGGGCTGCGGGTGGATCTCTGCACCCCAATGTTCCTCCATGGGCTGCGGGTGGATCTCTGCATCCCAATGTTCCTCCATGGGCTGTAGGTGGATCTCTGCACCCCGGTGGTCCTCCATGGGCTGCAGGGACACAGATGCTCCGCCATGGGCTGCACTATGGGCTGCAGGGGAACCTCAGCTCTGGTGCCTGGAGCATGTCCTCCCCCTCCTTCTGCACTGACCTTGGTGTCTGCATTGCTGTTCACACGCTCTGACTCCGCTCTTTCCAGGCTGCAATTGTCATCTGCCCTGCAACTCTTTTTTCCCCTTCTTAAATATGTCACCACGGAGGCGTTACTACCACTCCTGATTGGCTCGGCCTTGGCCAGCGGTGGGTCCGTCCTGGAGCCGGATGGCATTGGATCTGCAGGACATGGTGGGGACCCTCTAGCAGCTTCTAATAGAAGCCACTCCTGTAACCCCTCTGCCACCAAAACCATGCCACAGAAACCAGTACAGCATTACAAGTTGAGATCTGCCACTCGGTTTTGTAACTAGAGATTCACGGAAAATATTTCCTCAGTTTGTCTAATCTGTCCTCCTCTTGAAATCCAGTCGACTGTTGGCAGGGTTACTGTTATCTTAGAAGCAAAGAAAGCCTTAATGACTACAACTTTGATATTTACATCTTTCTGCTGTTTCTGTGTGCTTCTGTCACCTGCCTTATTTAGACCATTTTAAAGAATAACTTATGAATATTTTTAATAATTTTAAAGAACGTTGAGAATATTTAAATTTCTTAGTATAAGAATAAATTAAGAGTATTTTAAGAATTCTAGTGCTAATCAGCAATGTGGATACACCCAGATGGAAGCCAAGACAAGGCAAAGTATCAAAGTGTCTTTGAGAAAGGGAACATTGAAACCTAATTGTCATGTTATCACATTATGTGATTTTCATCTGGTAGAGTGTGAAAGTGGTTGCTGGGGGGGAGCTCTGATGAAAGAACATGCTATCTTCTTATCTAAAATTCAAGCAAAAACATACTATTTTTGTCCATCAGACTTGGGCAGGTGGTGCCTTTCATTTGAGACTCCTTCTCTTTGGAAACACCGTGAGCAAGATGCTAACAGAGAAGCTTCAGGGAACAACTTGTAATTCTTCCTGCCCAGGAGCAAGCTGGGGACAAGGGCAGTGAAGCACAAGGATGCATGGCCTGGATGCTTGAGCAAGGGCACCTTCCCCCTCTAACAGGGCCAGGGTGGTCTTCGCCTCCCTGAAGGAGGGGTCTCCGCTCCAGAGGGGTGCCAGTCTGGCCTGGGCAGGCAGAGGTGATGTGGCATCAGCCACTGCCCAGCAACAGCCCCACCCTGTCAGCCCTGTGCATGGCTGAGTCACTTCCAGTAGCCTTTGGGAAGTTGTGGAGATGGGGAGCATTTAGCAAATAGTTTCAGATGAGAAGAAAAAAAAAAAAAAAGGAAAATGTTGTGAAAAGTCAGTGTGCAAGATTTCATCTTCTAAGGGCAAGGCCTGCCTTTCTTCATGTTCTGCCCTTGCGGTTTTGCTTGAAAATGGTGTTTACCTTTGAGAAATGAGAAAACCACTGGGTGACCGGAGTGCCCTTCTGCCTCCCCACCATGAAACATTTTGGTCCTAAACATATGGGTGTTTTTCTTACTTTTTCAGTAAGAATAAACCCCAAATGTTTTCATTTCAAGTGTATCTGAAAACACACAGTTGCTGCTGAGGTTTCAGTCTGGCTGCAGGAACTGAACCATAAATTACACATGAAGAAACAGCCACTGCTTAGAGCCTCTCATGCACTTCCCAGGAGAAACTTGACTGCCTTGAGGAGACCTCCATGTCCCAGAAACACCCTGGCCAGATGGTTTGAAGGCAGCATAGAAGGAGGAAGTGAGGGAGCATCAAGACAGTCAGCACTACACCAGTGTCATGGAGCTCCAGACTGGATAGGAGATCAAATCCTGCAGAGGCTCATTGAGAGTGACTGAGGGGAGCAGAGGAGAAATGAAACTCACTCCAGTCCTAGGAATGCCTTTATGGAGGGAATGAGTGTCACACCACTAAACATAACTCCTACTCATCTCCGAATGTAAAATCATAATAGGTAAAATTCAAAGCTGTATCAGCCACTCAAGTATTACTTTTATTATTGAACAATGGCTTCAATTTCTTGGTAAAACTATGAGGTTCACCTGCAGGTAAAGATTCTTAAAATTTGCTGTATCTCATGAAAAGCAGCAGTTCACTTTTTCAAAGAGATGCTGGGCAAGGAATTGGGAAAAGCTGGAAAATTCTGACTTGTGACAATGAATGTGCTGCTTGCATTGCCTCTACCTCAATGTTCACACACAGCAGACGGAGGCAGCCTGAAGGCAACAGGGAAGAGGAGGTGAGACAGCATTAAGGTGGCCAGTCCAGGCTGGGGTAATGGAGCTTCTGACTGGATGGGAACCAGCTTTTGCAGGAGCTCATGGAGAGAGCCTGAGGGGATAGGGAAGCAGAGACGGAGAAAAAAGCAAGACCTTATCCTAACAGTGTTGATGAAAAGCTCACCACCAGCACCCCAGTGCCCCACAAACAGCACAAGGTGCCTGGGCTTGCCTAGAGCCACGTGCAAGACATGATCAAATCTGGCATCCCAGCAGCTCTACTTATCATCAGCTGGGGTAGTTGTGGATGCATCCGCCTGCTGAAGAGCAGATGCTCATCTAATCCTCCCTTTGGATCCAGGTGCCTTGTAAGGGATCTCTTGGGCTGCTGAGGGAAGGTAGAGCTTAGCCCTGTTCAAGCGTGCCACCTATAGCTAACCATGACCACTGCACGCAGCCAGCACCCTGCTCCTCTCTGCAGTCACTGCAGGCACAATGGGCCAGAGCTCTTGGCCAAATCTGCTGGTCCTACTGCAAAATAACCAGACAAATCTCTTGGCTCACAAGCCTTTTTTTCCCCCTACAGCTCTATTTACATATCTAAACAAAAAAAATCTATAAAATCTATAAAAATGCAGCAAAACTTAAATGGACACACATTCATTAACCTGGATAGAGAAGCAGAGCACTGCTGCTGAAGGCCATGGACAGGGTGGGCTATTGCTAAACACGATGGGTGTCAAAGCTAACACTCAAAAAATCATTCTGGATCTTAGGGTGCTCCCACAACGTGTATGTGTTCTAAGGAACTGCATTATACCTGAAGTCATAGAATCATAGATTGGTTTGTGTTGGAAGGTCCCCTGAAGGTCATCTCATTCCAACCACCCTGCCACTAGACCAGGTAGCTCAGGGCCCCATGCAGCCTGGCCTTGAGCACTTCCAGAGATGGGGCATCCACAACTTCTTTGGGAAACTTGATCTAGTTCCTCACCAGCCTCATTGTGAAGAATTTCTTCCTAATGTCTAAGTCCAGGGAGGCACAGGTACAATGCTACTAACTCTCACACTTAATATTTTTACAGATTAATAAAGATTTCTAATTTTATCCTTTTTATGCTTTTTTTCTTCATTCATTTCCACAAAATTGTCTTTACTTGTATGTAATTTGAGGGACTCAGCTCCCTGGTTTTATTCCTAGCAGAAAGACAGCAAAATATGAGCATTATGAAAAAAGGACAGCTTGCCATCTGCTAGGAATCAGAAGGGCTGTATTCAAGTCAGAAAAAATGCTAGCAATTTATTTCAGCTGAGAAGCCACTAATAACTGTGTTTTAATGGAGGAGATGAACTGATGTTCCTCCAAAAGCTGCAGTTAATGACTTTCATGATTCATCCCTACTAATTTATTCCTTATAGTCAAGGAGCAATTTTTGTATCCTGGCCAATATCTGCTACAGGCTGAAAAAGCTTTTATCAGCCAGACCTTACCTGCAGCAATAGATTGTATCTTTTGCTAGAACAAGAGATATTAGTGGGAAAAGAGACAATATGGTGGATGGAGAGCTGAGCTGTTTGATATCTTAATCACAGAAGAAAATCTGAAAGTGAAGCACTTGCTGAGGTAGAAGATCTCTCCAAGCATCTTGGTTTTTCATTCTGTGTCAGCTGGTTTTTAAAAACTTCTTTCTGCAAACCTCACTTTGCTCACACCAACCACCTAGTGTTACAGAGAGTTTTAGAGAACAGCAGCTTGTGGTAGGGGTCAGCAAAAATTGGCTTTTTTGGTGCTATCAGAATTCCAAAGTAAGGAAGAATTGTGGGTTTTTTTCAAGAGAAGAAGCAGTAGTTTGTGACAAAAAGGGAAAAAAATTGAAATTCCTCTGAAATAATAACAGGTTTCAATTCTGGCTGAGATGGGAATGCATACTTAGAGCTGGGGTCTGTACTTCCAGCGAGCTCTGTCATGTGGAGCTGAACAGGGGTCTTGGGCAGTGCAGGGTCCTGACCCCTGTTAGGGGACAGTTGCACAAGAACAGAAATGAAGCTCAGGAGTGGTTCATGAAGTCTGCTGGCTTTATTTTTACATGGCCATGACTGCACAGGACCTTGGCTACAGCTTCCAAGAAAGACAGGCTGCCACAGAGCCCCAGTACTGAGTGCTTTGCATTGCCCACATCCTTCATGCTTGGCTGCCTCTTGCCCAGTGAAAGAGCAGCCTCTGCAGGCGCACTGTGTGGTTTTGCAAATGCATGCTTGGCCCCACGAGCACCGTGCAGCCTTGCAAGTGCCTGCTGGAACATGGAGGGGGGTGAAGGTTTGCTCTTTGCACCACAGTCAGCTCAGCTTCTGAAGAAGCGCTGACAAGTATGGAAGTACCTCTGGTCACTTGGGATGGTGTCCAAACTAAGTAGCAAAGTCCAAGAGTTTTGTCCCTGAGTCTTAAAGCCTTTGCAGGGAAACCTGAAAGCCTTGTGCTCCCTGGGCTGAGACACCATGGGGTTGATTCTTTGGACTGGGAGGGGGTACATGGGATCACATCCCAGTTTGAAAAAAGGAAATATATTTGTTAATTCTCTGTCCTGAATGGATTCTTCATGTCATCCCTGGATAATTAGCTGGAATTTCCTTCCTCACTATCATCCACAAATGTATTTCCCTTGAAAAGGGAAAGGATACAAGCTGGTTGCTTTCTAGAGTATTTCACCTTTACATGAGCCTGGAAGCTCGTGCTAACAACTCCTCATTGCCTTACTGCTTCCAGCTTCTTGCCCTTTGGTTTTCTGCCCTTTAATTTGGGTGAAGGAGTTGGCCCCACTTCCAAGCTCACAAACCTGATTTTCCTTGAGATACACAACAGTGGTTTGAGCGTAATATCACTAAAGAATATGCCTCTGCCAGGTGAATTGAACAGGGCAAGGTGGCCTGAGTGACTGGAGCTATCTTGAGATAAACACAGTGCAATCTAGGAGCTAGGGAACAGTTTTGGGAAGAGCACGCCAACCCTTATTGCACAAAGGATTGTTTGCCCTTGCTGCACTTACCACAAGATCTTGCCAAAGGACAGATGGCCAGAGATGTTACGAAATGGCTCAGGAACTGGAATATTAAGATTTTGTCTCGGTTCACCAATACTTCACGCACAGAGCCCCTGATGTTACCTCCTGCTGTGGAATGGGGGCTACAGCTGACTTTCAGCTAAAGAACTCCTTATCTGGGTGGACTTGCTGCTGCTGGCCACCTGCTTGCTCATACTTTGGTGCTGAAATACGCACACACAAGCGACTTGTGGAAGATGGAAATGTGCAGATGCCTTCTGTAAAGTGGTAAAGCACTTTCAGATGCCTCTTGTAACAACAGCGAATCTTCAATACAAGGAAATAAGCAAAAGATGTGGGAGTGTGAGACCGAGCCAGGTCTAGCAGGGTGTTAAGAGTTGCTGAGCTCAAACTGAATGTTTCAGCCAGCTGTATTTCAGCCCAAAACTTTGAAAGGAACAGCTGTGCTCACAGGGCTAGCCAAGGAAAGGGATTTCTTCCTTGAAAAGCCTATTGAGAGGAAAGCATGCACTGATTGTCTGCCAGGAGATGGGTCTCACCTGGTGGCATGGACCAAGTGCAGTCCAGGGCTATCTGAACTGCAATCAATGAAGGATTAGTTTTAGAAGTCATTGCTGTTGTAGTTGTTCTGGGGAACCAGCAGGAAATATTTGCAGAGGTGGGTTCCCCTCTTCAAACGAAGCTTTGCAAATGCACCATGCCTGGGCTGTGCCTCTGGCCTCTGAGCAGACAAGGCACACCAGGAGGAAGTGCTGGGGTTTGGAGAAGTAGTGGCTAAAACAGCACAGGAGTGTTTTCTGTTGTGGTCAATTGTTTCTGGTGTAAGTCATTAATTGCCTCATTGTTAACGTAAACAATTCTCTGAATGTACTATGTTTTGTGGGTTTTTTATCAAATGCGATTTATTTTGCCTTGAGTCATCAGACAAAGAGAGTTGGGAAAGAGTGGCTGTGCTTTGGAAATGTCCTTGCACAAGGAAATTCCTCTAGCTCTGCCTTCTGTAGAAAATTTAATTTTAATTATGAAAAGTTTTGTCTTCCCCAGTCATGTTTTTTTCTCAAAGTCTCACTGAGCCGTCACTGAGCCACTTTCCCACTACCTTTTGAGATGCAATAAAGCCTCAGGCCATTCCTCTCCCATTCTCCCTTGCAATCATTTTTGTTATACCCCTGACCACTCTGCAATTCTCTTTTCTCTGACTCCAAATTTAACCCAAAGAACAGTCCTGGCCTGTAGTTCTTTCCAGAAACAGATGGCCACCTGGAGCAAAGAGTTTTTGCTCTATATGATCTTCTCGAAGACTTGAAGGACATGAGTGGTCAGCTGTGAGCAGAGTGGTTTCTTTTGTCTTTGTTTATTGTTTCATCTGGTTTTCTGGCATCAGTTTCTTCTCAGGCTGCAAAGTGAAGTGGCAGTTTTGCAGTCCCAGTAGCTCAGTAAGGGGTGGCAGCAGAGAGGGCAGCAGAGCAGAAATGAGCAGTGCTTTGATGCCCTGTACCTCCATGGCATGCCCACAGCCTCAGAAGTCTGTGCCAAAGATTGCCTCATCCAAACCACTGCCAAACCACAGAGCAGCTGCCACTCTGCAAAAAAGCAGGACAACACAGCTGCCAAGAAAGCTGACCTGGTGATAGGCAAATGCCATGCTGTGACTTGCCCCATGTTGAACCACCTTATCCCTCTGGGCACAGGACATTACTTGTACCTTAGGTCTTAGCCTTCACAAAGAGCTGCAGTATGTCCATTCAAGAGAGCAACTAGCAGTTCATACTGGGAGAAGAGGGACTATCATACAGCCAGTGGAGAGGGGGATACAACAGTGCTTTATTCATTGACTTAGCTGCAGCCCTTTGTTCTTCAGTCTGGCTTCTGTTTCTGCAAGAAAAGGCTCCCCTTCATTGCCTCAACTGGGTGACACACCAGGAGTGGGGAGTGTGCAGAAAGGGCTCCCAGGCTGGAGCAGTCCACTGGGAGCAGTAGAGGCACACAAAGTGCTACCCACCTGGGTCTGGGTGCCAAGGAGTCACCCAGGATCAAAGTAGGAAGGCCAGCAAGTATCAGTAGGGTGAATAAGGCAAGACCAGGCTCTGTGTTGTGCTACAAACCGTAAGAGTTTGTGATGAAGGGGAAGCAAAACACAACTGGTTACAAAGTGCTGATAAAACAGCAGTGACATACACAGGTATGTTGTTTCCCTCCTTATGCTATACCCAGCCTTTCATTTTGTGCAAACATGACACAGTAGGTAGCATTTTTTCTCTTTCTCTTCTTTCTCCCTTTGGTTAAAGCCTTGTGACTCTCCTGGACTTCAGCATCAAAATGGCTTAATGAGTGGAAATGGCCTGATACAAGTGAGCCTGTTTCATAGTCAATAAAAACAGAGACAGGGTGCACTGCCAGGGATGAGGACAGTCTCTATGACAAAGACAGGTTCCTGTCAATGATGCTGCTCAGTCTTCTCTCTGGAAAACACACCTCCTTCTGCCTGCACCCACAGATGCTGAGGCTGCCACCCATCGACTTTCCCCAGGCCACATCCCAGGGCTGCCATCAGGAGCCTGGCCTCAGGAGCAGGGCTGCACTCCCTTGTACATACTGCCCATATCATTGGCTGTCAGCATAGTTTCTGTCTGTTTCAGGTTCATTCATACAGCAATTGGCCTGGCAGGAACACTGGAAATGCCACTTAAGGGGTGGTACACAAATTCTTTAGAAATATGTCTTATAATCCTCCAGGGGGAAAAAAAGCTGGTGTATCTTAAATACACCATAGCAATGGAATTATATAGAAAAATACAACCCTGTTCTTCATGTGGTCTCTGAGCCATAAAAATGAGTTCATGAACTTTATGTAGAGACTTGAGTATTGCTAAACTTTTGAGTGAAGACACACGATCATTTCTCCCAAAATTTTGATGTGCTTCTTTGTCTTAATGGTCGTCTATGTTTTGCTACAGTAAGAATAGGTGAGAGAATAGTCAGCTTCTTTACACACATTTTACTTAACAGACTTCTTATTCAGCTTTAAGATTGCTATATAAAGATAGTGTTTGATGAGATTCCCTAAGGACAGCCCTGTCTTTCAGTGTACTGTCAGACAGACACATGTACATCTGCACAGAAAGATACAAGGGTAGGGGGTGTGTATCAACATTTTGTTGACAGTAGAAACCTGCAGATATGTTCTGCTTTAGCAAGAAAAGTAAGAAGTGGATTTGCTTGGTTTTTACTGCCAACAAACCCAGCTACTAAGAACCAAAGTGATGCTCTTTTCATGGCCAAATAATGGAACATTTATAATCTCTGTGGAGCAGATGGGAAAGTGATATGTCATGTCACTGCTGTCTGGCCTGAGAGAAATGAGCTAGTGTTCAGTGCCTGGCAGGAGTGTTACTATTAAGACAAATCAGGATTGCATGTCAGACAGAGGGATCAATGCAAGCTCTTTGTTTACAAAAAATACACCTTAAAGTCTCATTTGTCTACACTGTAGAATCAAACTGACCATTTCTCCACTCAGAAAATACCCAAAAGCTCCAGTTTTCTGTTTCCTCATAGCCAGCTATTACCAAGAGGACTATTTCTTATCATCCCTGGGGCATTCACTTATTCATTCCATCCCTGCATGAACTACCAGGAGAAACATGGCCAAACCCTGCCTGGCTGTAAGGAGGGAGCCATGCTCTCCTTTGCACCATCCAGCCTAATTAAGGGACTGGATTCCTCCTTCCCCTTGGGGAACATGGGGAATACTCAGAGCTGGAACCACAATGGCACAAAATCTGTCCCAGGAAACCACAGACAGGATACCTCTCACCTCCATTTCCACACAAGCCTCTTTGGCCGAGGCTGCAGCTTGTGCTTCATTGGACAGCTGCTGCCCAGCTGCCACCCAGCTGCCAGCACCACATCCTTTCTGGCCGGACTTAGTGCCAATGAACCTACTGATCAAATAGACATGGGGTCATGGATTCATCATCACACACCATGGACCTGCAGACCACACACCCTCACCCCAGCAGCCCTTAAGGGGGCAGGAGAGGAGCTGCTGCAGTGCCCAGAGGGACCCCCCCAAATGCCAGCACATCTTGATTATAGCAGGTAACCCATAGCAATATCTTAGTTCCCTGCTGTCCTTCTGTCCAGGAATGTGGTTTGGGATGGAAGTAAAGGCAGCAGCTGATTCAAAAGTAAAGTATAAATGCCATGTTTTGATTTTTTTCCTCAGAAAGCTCTGGAACAAAGGAAGCTAGACCAAAACTGCAGTAAAGGACTCAGAGGATGCATTTGCAGCTCTTGGGAAAGGAGAACCGAGAGAGGGAGAGAAGACAACATCATAACCTCTTCTTCAATGTAAAAACAAACTTGGCTACAAATTTTACACCCATGGCAAATTTGGATGAGGAGGAGGGCTGCTGTTTCAGCAGTGTGACAGCACTTCTAAACAGTATCATTCTTCACATGGCAAGTCCCACAAACCATCAGTTTTGTGTGTCTGCAGAGACACCATGAGCTGATCCTGCCTTGGCCGTAGTGGTACTTAGTATGTAGATTTGAACTCTCCGATGTATTTCAGAATGATGTCCAGGCCTTTATTTTGGGATATTTCTGCTTCCCTAGACTGTGGTTATCACTGTGCGTGTTGTACCTGCCTTGTGAAACCTGTGGGGCATGAGTGGAAACATTGGTCTCAGAAAATTACCCCAAATCAAGAGCAGGTTTTACTTTAAAAATATGGGAAGAGTTTCCTTGAGGAGCCAGGCTTCTTTAGGCTTTGCAAAACTCAGTTGAGCATGGGAAGTTCTACTTGCTTTTCCCTTTAGCAATGTCCTGAAAGAGTTTGTTACAATGTGCAAATCTCCTCTAAGGCAGATAAGAAGTTCATCCACCAGCACCGACCACACTCTCCAGAGTACATCTGTGACCTGGACCAAGTCTACGTCTCTGTCATGACTTCAGGACTTTGCTGTCCATCTCCTACATGTGCCTCTGAGACAGATACCAGTCACAGTTAGGATAGGAGAGATATTAACGTGTTTTTGCTTCCATTAAATAAAATTACTTCTCCTTAACCTGTTTGAAAACCTAAAATCCCTTCATGCCAGAAAAAGTCACATTTGAGATTTTTTTTATTCCTACCCCAATCTGGAACAAGAGATTGGCTAAGGAAGCAGCTCCCAGACAAATTCCAGTTTAGCGGAACAGAAATTTGTTTTCTGAGTCAACCTTTGCTGCCTGGGTAGCTAAAGTGCAAACCAGCCTGCAAAGCCAGAGAACTCTTTCCCCCTGCTCCTCCACCAAGAAACTTGGAGAACAATCTGTGAAACCCAGATTGCTTCTTGAATAAAATGAGTAAAAAATGTCATCAGTGCATGCCTTATGGTAGGGGCTTCTCGCTACAGTATTCCCTTGGTCTTTTCCAATTAAGATGAGATTAACCTCAGTTTGTCTATGTAAATGCCAGGAATCCTCTTAAAGAGGGCTGTCTCAGCTGCCTCTGCCTCGGGAGGAGACTGGCATAGAACACAGCGAGGAGTGAGGCCTCTCTTTGTCCCTCCACTGTCCACAAAGTGAGCAGACAAATCCTCCCAACCACCCCTTCAAGTGCTCAATTTGAAAATGAAATAAACTGGTGAACAATATGTACCTTCAGCTGACAGAAGTTTAACTGAATTTTCAAAGAAAAAGAAAATTGAACTGGAACCACTAATAATATCACTTCCTCATTTCTGTATTAGAATCCTTTTTTTTTTTTTTTCATGATGCTCCAAGGCAAAGCACAGCACTGCTAGAAAATTAAGGTTTCTGGAAAAGCAGATTTCCTGGACAAGAGTGAAATGGATGCCTTGCTGAGTGCTCTTCAGAAGGCCAGGAATGACTTTGAACTCTATAATGTATTTCCCCTCTGTTCCTATTTGTCCTGACAACAGAAAATAAGGTAATAGAAAATAAGGTAATTTCCATCTTTCAGCCAACTTCTGCTCTCAGTTGTACCATTATACATACACTGAAAGCAGTTGCATGATTTGTATTTCCTGTGTGTGTTCCAGGCTAACGCGTTCTTAGCCTGTTGATTCAAAGACATCAATTTTTATCTCCTTTGTGTTATCTTAACTGAAGAACCAAGCGCAGCATTTCTTACTTAAAGAGTAGAAAGGGGGAATTAAAATACAGCAGAGTAAAAATACAGGGTTTGATTCCAGGAGTTTTGAGGTAAAAAGGATCCAAGTGCCTTAGGTTCCCACAAGGTTTCCTTATTGTTGCTGATCTGATGGAGGGCTTCCCAGCTGGTCTAAATGTAATATCAAAGCACTTAATCCTGATCAATCAACAAGGAGGTCTCATGCTTTGTAGGCTGGAGCCTCCAACTGTAATTCCATGGAACCTGTACCACGCAATATGGCATGACATACTGTATCATATTGATTGATTATAATTGAGTACCCACTGCAAAGCTCTGTGTACCCTGAAAATGTTGAGCCACCTCTGAGGGCAAGTCAGTAGTGAAGATCCTCCATCGAGGTCTCACCTGCACGGGGAGCACAGCACAGAGGTCTCGTGGTCCAGGCAGCCTGACATCAGTGTGAACAACTGTGGTGCAACACCTGCAGTGCCTGACCCTGCAGCAAACAGCAAAGGAGGAGCTGGATTGAGTGATTTCAGATTCCTCAGTGGACAGAAGGCAAGGAGGAAAGCTGAGGAAAGGTGCAATAGCTGAGGGACAAAGTGCAACAGCTGAGGTAAGCAGAGGCATTACCACCTCTCCAAGAGTGAGCTGTGGAGATGATGCAACCTGAAGAGGGCAAGGAGTTGGCAGGCACTTGGAAACTGAGGAGCTGAATGTAGTGGTGGATGCTGCAGTGCACCTCAGCCTCTCTCAGACTAGCTGCATGTCAGGGTGGTGAGCTCTTGGCAGCAGGGACTACACTTCGCTGTGTAGCTTTGCTCAGGCATGTCAGAAGCCCTCAAGTTCGTCTGCAGACTGACTGTTCAAATGCTGTAGTCCAGATTTGTGGCTTTGGCAGTGACACTGAGGGGGAAACCCAAGACAGACAAATGAACTTGTGTTGTGAACTATGGCATTACCCAAGAGCTAACTTTGTGGCACTAAAAACCAAACAGGAATAAGTTACTTCACAGAAGCATTTTTCTACTTTTTCTGGAAATGCTGGACACAAAATCAGAGGGAGGACACCTTGTCCCCATGTAACCATACCTCTGACTCCTCCCAAAGTGCAAGACAGAGCCTTTTGAGTCAGATGGATGAGATGCCAAGGCACACAGAGATTTGGAAATGGAAACAAGAGTTTCTGACAGTTTCCAGTCACAGCTATGTGCTGCCTGCCTGCACACTCAGCATCAGTGCTCTCAGGGAAGATGGGCACAGAAAATGGAGACTGTAGTCTATCCTATCTATTCCTATCATCAAAACTGTGAAGAAAATAGATGGGTTGATATACTTTATATTTATTTTGGCACTTAATTGTTATCTGATATAATCTCAAAATACCTTTGCAAAATGGTTCTTTCTACCTTGCAAGCATTGCTTAGCTCCTGACAACAAGCAGGAGGGTGAGCAATACTCCACAGCAGATACCTGGTCTCTAACCACTGCCTGTCCTTCAGCATGGATGTGAAGAGCAGAATAACATGGGATGATGAGGGACAGGACATGTGCAGGTCAGCATGACTCCCAGGCAGAGGCAGGGAATCAGGACTGAGACCTTTGTGAGAAGGTTCCTGAGTTAGGGACCAGCAAGAATCACAGCAGACTCAAGGAGCAGCCCAGCAGCAATTGGCTCTATAGCTCCCAGCCAGTGGCCGTCCTGCCCTGGGCCTTGCTGTCACTGAGTGGTCAGTACGGAGGAGAGCATAAGTGGTGAGCACACTGCTTAGCACTGTCATCTTATCCATGGAGCATCTTAACTATTTGTAAAAAGGCTTCCTTGCTCTGCTCCCTTAGGACTGCTGCTAAGGAGGAGTAATACCGCTAGCCTGAGCTGAAACAGGACATGATGATGGTCAGGACCTCAATCTAACTTGTTTATTGCTTAAGTGTCATCAGTACTATCAAGTAAAACCAGACAGGATGACTGCTTTGGCAAGGATTTATCCTGCGTGCCTAAAGATTGCAGCATGGCACAGACTGAGGGCCACAAGCACCTTTCTAGTTAGGACTTTGACTTGGGTGGTAAATGTTTCAGGGCCACTTGCTGTCACAGTACTGAGTCCCACACATCCCCTGCCTCCAAAACTGAGCAACCACATCCCAGTGGATAGATGGTCTTTGACCTGTGCCGCCTGTGCCATGTTCTGGCTGACCTGAACTACCTACCCCTATGGATGGCAATAAATTTTGGCAGCCAGCAGTGCTCCTGGTGTAGACATAGATCTCCTGTCCTCCAAGGGCAGCATGTCTTTTCCTGGCTGTAGCAGGAAGGTTGTGCCTTCACTAATCCAAAAAGGAAAATGTCACTAGCACAATTTTTACCAAAGCTGTGGAGTTTCTTCTTGCAACTTTACTTTGAAGGAAATCAGTGTCAGGTCTCTCACTGGCTTCAGTCAAATCAGGATTCAAACATAGTGCTGCAGGTAAGCCTTCATCTGGGGTAAAGTGAATTTAGGCTTTGAACCACTGGTTGGAGCCATTGCTGATTTTTCTGCACCTATGTTTTAGCTTAATTTCATGAGGAAATGAGGTTACTGTGACCATGTATGTTTACCTGATTGTACGCCATCTTCCAAGTCCTGACAACTTTTGTTACTGTTGGCCAGTTTTAACCAACCATCCATCTGGAATGAAATTCCTAACTACTGACAGGCAGACAGGCAGCACCCCCCCAGAAAAAGGGTCTGATCTCTGCTCCTGTTGCACCCCTGAGAATCAGCAGGCCACAGAGAGGCACAGAGTACCCAACATGACGATACTTCTGACAAAGATGGGACATGTTTATATATCAGCAAACCTCAAGCCAAAAAACTGGAAGAATCATGGCTTTTCCTTTTCTTAGTGCTTACGCTTTGATATTGGCACTGCTCAGCTTTTTAGGTTTATGCAGAGCTGATCCTCCATGACAAAGAATCATATATACAGTGAAGTGCTTGGGAATTTGATACCATTCCTGAAAAACTGAAAAAACAGTAGCACATTTGAAAGTCTCAGTACCTGCGATATTCACATCAAAAACCAATGCGCCCTTATCCCTCACATACTAGAAACTTAATAAATGGCAGTTGTCACCAACCATATGAGTTCAGAAGCATTTTATTTTCTGACTTTTTAAGGATTTAAGATCTCGATGTTGCTTGGAAGGTAATTTTTTTACCCTTTTATCTACCTGTTCATGTTCTAGTCATAAGAAGAAATGAGACCTTTCTGTCCCAAACCCCAGACAAACAACGTAGTTTCACTGCTTCTTTTTCTGCCTTAAAACTGAAGGCTCCACAGTGGGAGTTTAGTTATAGGATTCATTTTCACAAAAGGTTTTGTTTGATTGCTGCAGTCCTGTGAAGCAGCTGCTGGAGAACAGTGCAAGATTTGCACAGACAAATGGATGAAGAATATTATTCAGCCGATTCAGATAATTACTCATATGAATACCTTAATGAAAGCAACATCTGTGAAATGGGTAACTATTTCATACTTAACACCCATCTCACTAATGTCCTCTACACTCAGGTATTTTTGCTCAGCCTGCTAGGAAACACCCTAGTGTTATGGATCCTCTTGAAATACGAAAACCTTACATCTTTAACAAACATCTTCATCGTGAATCTCTCTGTCTCTGATTTAGTCTTCTCCTGCATGCTGCCTTTTTGGGTAGTGGACCAGTCCTTCGGATGGATTTTTGGTGAGTTCCTTTGCAAAGCGGTGAATGCCGTTTTCTCCATTGGTTACTATTGCGGCGTTTTCTTTTTGACTCTCATGACTATCCTGCGGTACTTGTGTGTAGTGAATCCTCTTTCCACTCTGAGGTCCCAGACGAAGTGCTCTGGTTTTCTCATGTGCTTGGTTGTTTGGCAAGTTAGCATATTAATTGTGATTCCCGAGATGATTCACACCACAGTGCAAGAAAACTTGGAAGGACACAGGACCTGTGATTATGCTGACTGGAAATGGAAAAAGGTGGACATTTATCTGAGAAATGTACTCTTCCTGCTTTCCTTTGGAGTTATCATATTCTGTTACTTCAAGATACTCATAATCCTATTCAGAACAAGATCTCGCAGAAAGCACAGAACTGTGAAACTCATCCTCGTTATTGTGGTGGCTTTTTTCCTGTGCTGGGCACCTTATAACATCCTCAGCTTTCTGATTACTTTTCCACCACCTACCTGTCAATATGCAAAAGACTCCAACCTTGCCTTTCACATCAGCCGTAAAATTGCTTTCTCCCACTGCTGCCTCAACCCTGTCCTCTATGTGTTTATTGGAGTCAAGTTCAAAAAGCATTTGTCGCACTTGTGCAGTCACCGTTCACACTCAGGCAATGGTCAAGTCTCCAGGCCCAGGATTTGCTCTCAAGGCAAATTCCAGCAAGAAGGTGCATCCATCTACTGAAGCAAGACCTGTCTATTAGGACTAATCCTGAAGGAACTTTCAGATTTTGCTTGCCAAGGACAACCTCTAGTTCTTAGAGGTGCCTGTCTGAGAAAGACACACAAATTTACTCTCTGCAAATGTTCTGTATATGCAAAATAACAAAATGTATTTGCAGTGGGATGGAGGGCTGTGAATGCTGAGAAATCACTTCACTGGCCTGTAAGTCTGAACTTTATCCACAGCAAGGTGGATTTTCTCTCATTTGTACTCTCTTTTTAAAAGAAAAAAATTGCCTTTTCCTTTGGGTGCTTAGACATTGTTTCAACAAAAATATTGTTGCATATCCCTTTCTTGCCTGACTTAAAATACTTCAGTTGTATATAGCAATGAACACAGAAGTATCTTCATAGCTTTTAATGCTTTCAGTGTTTATCAGTGCTAAACTAATTTGTCTTTGGGGGGGGGGTGGGGGGGGGGGGAAGGGAAGGTGACTCTCAGGATTAACTGTCCTGAGAATAGCTACAAGACCTCAGAGTTTCTCAAGTTCTCAGTGCAAATATTCTTTTACCTTTTGGTAGATAGACATATATAAAGGTAGCTTAGTGTAAAAGTAGTCTTTTGGGTCTGAAATGGAAAGCTGGGGAGAGCCCTAGAAGGATCATAAGCTGGTAGGCAGATACTTCAGTAGGATGTTAGTTTTCCTCCTGTTACTACTCCTTGCTGCAGGATTCTTCCAGTCTTTAAATAACCCCTTCAGGTGACTGCAGTGGACTGACAGCTCATCGCCTGAGCAGTGCAGGAGCATATTTGCCTCCAAATGCTCTTTCTCTCCTTAGAATTAAACCTCTAAATAAGTGCAAGAGCAAATGGCTTTGTAAATAGTGGGATAGAGATAATTTGCTTAGTTTGTGAAATTAATGTTTGGGGGTTTTTTTGTTCATTTGGTGTTTTTTGTTGGTTTGTTAGTTTGGGGGGGGGAGTTGGATTTTGGGGTTTTTTGGTAATGGAAACTGATATTCCTCTTCATGCTAGCTCAGTAGGTCTTTTTTTTCTCCAGGCAGTGCAACATGTAGCATGTACTCCAGTGTAGCTGAATGACAAAGCCCCTGGAAAACAGAATATTTCATTTCCTAGCATTTATATAGAAAGCTAAGGTAGTTTTGCAGTGATACCAAGCAAGATTTTGACAATGGTTCTAAGCAGCAATTTAGCTTTTTGGGCATCTATGTTAAAATGTCTATGCTTCTTCTGCACTATTTCATTTTGTCTCTAAAGATCATCCAGAGCAGACAACAGATTCTTCACAGTTGCTGTATAGTTTACAAAAAGCAGAAACTCAGCTATGCCCATAGTACAATATCCTATTTATGATTATATCCAGAAGCAAGACTACCTAAGGAA
The DNA here is from genome assembly GCA_035583235.1 of Hafferia zeledoni. NCBI lineage: Eukaryota > Metazoa > Chordata > Aves > Passeriformes > Thamnophilidae > Hafferia > Hafferia zeledoni. The sequence continues at coordinate 43,026,437 of JAWWEV010000083.1, forward strand.
AACCATAAGAATGGGGCAAACATTTATGACACAGACCCAAATAGTCTCCGTAGGGCTTGCCTGTAGTTTCTAGTTTGTGCTTCAGTTTAGTTGCCAGAACAAGGTGATCATATCATGTCCTTTACCATCAGATGAGCCTTTGTGAATAGATCAGTCCCATTACTATCCCATTACTACAGTTACTGCCTAAAACCTGAAAAATTAAGGTTTACTCATTAATCCCACAGGGGAATTTACTTGTGTTCAAACAAACCACCGAAATGTAGAAGTTGTCATTTTTGGTGGCTGTGGTGGAAACCAACCTTTGGCTTCTGTCTCCTGATAAGAAACATTTGATATTAATGTGGTTATCTCTATGTGCTTCAAGAGACTTTGGACTGGGGACTCAATACTTTTAATTAGGAAGAGATAACCTACTGAAGGACAAATGAGTCCAAATTCTTCTTCTTCTGTTCTGGTAAGCCAGGACCACTTCGTGGGCACCAGCAAAGCCCCACAGGAGGAACAGACTGTGACTATGAGTACAAGCTCTCATTCAACTCTTTGTCCTAGAGCCATACAACCCTGAAGTCTTTACCGTCAATATAATTAACATTTGTTTAAAAAAAGTCAAGAAGTCTAATAGAAGCGCAGAAGACTGAAATGATCCTGCTCTGCCCAGTTTTTAACAAGTTATTTAAATCTATTTGTAGCTTGAGTGTATTTTGTTACAGTGTATCTGAGCATGTAATGGGAATGCTACTATTACCCGACTGTATTGCTGCCGTAACCAAAGTAACTCTGAATGTGGATATTTTGCCTCCTGATATAATGAAGTGGTACTAATAAACATTCAGAAATTCAATGGAATACTACATTGTGACTGTTTCTCTCAGCTTTTGATAACCACCTATAATAAAAAAGGTAATTTTTAATTGAAGAAGTAATTGTGAATCTCCATAGCTTAATTTGGCTTGGAAGACTTCTTGAGGTCATGCACTCCTCCATGCTTCTCACAAATGTTCCATCTTCCCAGTCAGACAAGGTTACTCAGAGCCTTGTCTAGTCAAACTCTGAAGATCCTCAAGCACAAGGACTCCATAACTCCTCTGGGTCCTTATTCCAGTGCTTAACAACTCTTGTGGTGGATTCTTTCCTTCTACATGAACAAAGTTTCTTTTGCTGCAACCTGGTGATGTTTCTTTTTCCTTGCCTTCTCTATGTTTTCACATTACATAACAGAAAACAGCCATCAGATCTCCCCTAAGCCTTTCTTTTTCCTGAGGCTAAACATGTCCCAACCAATCTGTCTCCTCATACATCACATGCTCCAACTCCCTGATCATCTTAGTGATCCTCCACTGAGCTGACTTCAGTCAGTCAATCTCTCTTTCTTACATCAGTGGCCCCAAAACTGGATCTGCTGCTATGGATATGCCCACAGGAACATCAGGTAGAGGGGGAATAAAGGTTTCCCTCAACCTGATGGCAAAGCAGGCCCATAAACAGTTAGTCTTTGCTGCTGCAAAGGATTATGACCAACTTGTGTTTAGCTTGTTGTCCACTTGAAATCCTAGATCAATTCTGGCAAAGTTAACTTCTAGCCAGGTGGCCCCCCAGCCCATGCTCTTGCAGAATTAGGCCACTGCAGGTGCAGGACTCTACATGTGCCACTGTTGAGCTTCCAGGGCTCCCGTCAGCAATGCCCTCAGCACCATCACATGCACCCTGCCCAGTCCTGCAGACAATTGTATGTCCAGATTGCTTAAGGAGTCCCAAAGCAACTTTCCTCTGCCATGGATAATAAGTACCCTTCTCTACAAACCCTGCTACTAGGCATAGAGTCCTGTAAGGCACTTGGAGCTGTATCCATTGTCAAGAGGAAATATGTTGGTGTAGCTTCCATTGTTGCTTATACACATATGCCATTAAATACCTGTATTACTAAAGCCACTGGATATGTCCAGTGTTGGTCTGGGGATGGGCAGTCTATGCATCTTTCTCCTTCTGGGAGCTCCAAATCCTGTATACAACATAATGCTTGAGACCTTGAATCTTTAATTTCATTCAATAAATAAACTCTTATGTGGTCTGAGCAAATGCAGAACTGAGAGAAATTTGTGAAGTGAAAAAGGAGAAACTAATTGCTTTTGCAAACCACAGCCTATTGGGGGACCAATGTCATGTTGAATAGTTGCAGTACTACAACTACTGTAGAGTGTCAGGGGTGCCTTTACAGAGAATGGCATCACTAATTTCAAGTTACAATTAAATAGATATGCTCTTGCTGCTCTGGTTAAGTGCATATTCAGTTCCACCCAGTGAGAATGGCAGAACAACAGCTTCTCTCACGAGCAATTTAGCTGGATTAGGCCCTTCTCCCTACCTGTATTTTCAGCAGGTCAACACAAAACTGACCATCACTGCTATAGCCTGTCAGAGCTCTCACCTTCTCTGCAGCCATGGGAGCCTGTGCCAGTCAATGATCTGCCAGCAGGGAAAATCCTCACTGGTAAGGGTTAAGTCAGGTACCCAAATTAATGCTTTCCACTACTAATGCAAACTATCTTAAACAAGAGGACTTAAAATCTACACATTTAAGAAAGAATCCTACTAAAATTAATTATAATTTTGTTTCTGATCATAATCAGAGCAAGAATCAGACTCATAATGTGTGCAATGCATTGGGCAAAGCACAGCACACACTTTTTACTGCCAGAAATATTTTCATTGAGAGTCAGAGACTGCTGAGGTAACAAAACCAAAATATTTTTGTGTTTGTTGAGTTTGTTTCATTCCTCCAAACAATAAGATCAAGTTCTGTTTCTTGATGGCAATATCATTCCACATATTTTAGCTATCTCTTAATCTCCTAAACCTCAGTGTTCTCTTTATCCATATGCCATCCATATATGTGCACATAAGGGACTCAAGTTCATTTAAACTGCCCAGTTCAGAGTCTCTGTCCTGGCTCTCCCCTGACATTGCTGTTTCAGCTGAACCAGCACTGAACCAGCTCAAAATCTTGGTACCTACGTTGCATTACAGGAGTGTAATGCAGCCACTTCTGAGCAGAGATGAACCCAATGTGCTCTGGTGAGAGTCAGCCTCAGGTGCTGACCTCATATTAGCAGAATACTCTTCTAAGCCTCTCAGCCACCTTGTCTAAAATGCCATATTTGCTTCTAGAGGTTTTCCAGAGCTTGGCTGTTTCTTTTTATGTTGCCTGCTCCCAGCTTTATACCTACTGACAATTATTTGTCCAACTATTCAAAACAGAATGCAAACAAATGCAAAAAGTGCTTCCAAAGCTTTCTCCCCACAGTCACAGAAGGTCTCTGATGATGAACAGCAGCCTGTTGTTCAGTCGAGCTACAATGGTATGTTAATCCACTGAGGGTGACCAGGGAAACTGGGAGTTTGCTACTCTCAAAAATTACCTCAAGTGCCTCAGGGGAAGCAAAACCCTCTCCAGTCATTATATAACATCAATTAACTCTTGAAAATTTTTAAGAAAATATGTAGCACATGTAACAATAATGTCAGACAGATGGACAGAATGCATTCTATGGACACATACTCAGAGACCATTATGAAATATTCACAGAATCCACTATCCACAGGAGACCATATTTTCTCCTGTTTTTCTTTGCTTGGTTGTTTTTTTGCTTTGCTTTTTTTTTTTTTTTTTAGTAGATCCCAGTTATTTAGAAGGCTTAGTAAAGCCCTGCTCTAGTCAAGGAGGTACCAAAGTACTGCCAGCATTAAATGGTTGATGACAGTGTAGAATTTTTTCATCAAAATTAAAAATAAATGATTCCATGTATTTATTTGCAAACTTTATGGGGGCTCTAGTGAAATGTGAAGAAAAGAAAAACCACCCAAACCAAACCAGTCAACATTCAAATTGTATTTTCAGAATCACTCTCAAAGAACTGCATCTATCATTATTTAACTTCTGATGTCAGAAGTCAGCTTCAGCACCAAAATATCTTGGCCTACATTTCAGAAGTATAGAACAGAACCTAAAGAACAAAACATGATCCTTTAAAGATCGTTAATACATTCCATCAATTAATGAGCAGACTTTTCCTAACAAAGGCTGGGATGACTGATATTGCCTTTCCCCATATAGTAAAATTGATAATAATTTCCATCCAGCATATCATAGTTTATGAAGAAGTTATTAAATAAATTTTATCAGAAAAAAAAATAGAAGAAAGCAACACACATGGAGCAGATAATGCATTTTTTTTTCTAGTGCAGTTTCCAAAAATGGAAAATCTTGAACTTCTTTTATTGCTAAGAAATGGGAAAATACAGAAAATTCTAAAAAAGTGGTGATCAGCTATGGTCCTAATGGGAAACAGCATGTTTTTCACAGAAGCAATTGATGTGTACATAAACAGGCAATAATTCAATAATTAATGTCAATAATTAAATATTCCTGAAAGTAGCTTGTCATTACATAATTAAAATGAGGAAAAATCCATTCTACTTGATTATTTTTGAGTGAAAAATAGAATTGAAAATATTTTTTTAAAAATCCATTGCAGTGAAATTATATTGGATTTGATTTACCATTATTTGCAGCTGACAAACCTGATATTACTTTTGGAAGACACCCAGTTGCCTATAGATCAATGGAAAACAAACATTTGTTTTCAGTAGATGCTCCTTGCACTGTACTCCATGACTCAGCAAAGTATGCCAAGAAAATCCAGCCTGAAGGTTGTTTCCAAACTATGTAAGACATCCCACTGCATTTCAAAATCCTGTGCCTGAAACAGGTGCATTCCTATAACCTGCATTTCCGAGAACATTAAAATGCTTTGGAGCTATTCAAAAACCATACATTAGATGAAGAAAAATCACCAAAACTTAAGGTCACTTAGTCATTCTCATGTGTGGAGGATGAAAAAATGAGGATGATGAAAACATGTGAGTGACTATGTACTACATGTATTTCCTCAAGAGTCTTGAAAATGGGATGCTTTGATCTTATGGCTGCCTGAGCTGAAGTTTATGATGCTAATAAAGTCATGAGCATTGTGGCAAGAATCGATGACAAACTGCTTGCTCACAAGTTTTATTTAAAATAATTGATTTACCAAAGCAATGCAGACAAAAATGAACTTAGTTTTGAAGCACACTTCAGCTGTAAACCAGCATAGCCTATTTCAGATGCTGTGAAATGAATGTCCTTTCAGAGAATCATGTGCATTATGGGAGGGTTCAAATGTGAAGAGGCTTGTAGAAGGAGCCTGGTGCTGGAGGATAATGTGTTGGGAGTATTAGGAACACCATGCCCCACATACCACCCACATCCTGCCTCAGGAAGTGACCTCTTGTTCCAGTTTCATACCTGCTTTCTCCCAGTCTCTTAATTTATGAGGCCTTTATTAATCCCTACCTACGTCTTTCACTGAATCACAGATACAGCTGGGTTGGAAAAGAGCTCTGAGATCATTGAGCCCAATGTCAACTAGACCATGGCACTGAGTGCCACATCCAGGCCTTTCTTAAACACCTCCCAGTGGGCCATTGCAATGTTTAATTACCTTTTCTGTGAAGAAATTCTTCCAAATGTCCAAGCTGAACGTGCCCTGGACTTTGTCCTCTCGTTCCTTCAGCTTAGGGCTGAGGATTTTCCTCTTACCAGCTGGCGAGGGCAGAAGGGGGAACTCTGCTGCTGGATTTATCGACGCTGACTTTCACATCCGCTTCAGGTGTCCTTGCAAAGAGCTTTATGAACTAATGTGCAAACCAAAAAGGGGGGGAAAAAAAGAAAAAAATAAGAAGAGGAAAAAAGAAAACAAAGAAAAACATATTGAATAGTCATAAAAGCACACAACAGTCAGTAATTATATTAAAAAATAATTGTATTAATGCAAACAACAAAAATTTACCGTATTAAAAAAATCTTTTCTGTTGTGCCCAACAGTAGAATGAAGAGAAATGGCCACAAACTGAAATAGAAGTTCCACCTCCACGTGGGGAAGAACTCCCTTCCACTGAGGGTGGCAGGGCCCTGGAACAGCTGCCCGGGGAGGTTGTGGAGTCTCCACTCTGGAGACATTCCAAACCCACCTGGACCCATTCCCATGTCACCTGCTCCGGGCACTGGAGGATGTCCAGGAGTCCCTTCCATCCCTAACAACTCTGTAACGCTGCAAAAAGTGACTTTGACTGAGGGTACTGATTCAGGGACCCCTCAAGAAAACAGATTTTATCCCTTCTCCATAAAATCATATGGTCTTTACTGATATTTAATCATAGAATCATAGAATCAGTTGGGTTGGAAGAGACCCCCAAGATCATCAAGTCCAACCCTTGATCCAACCCCACTTTGATTACCAGATCATGGCACTCAGTGCCACATCCAATCTCACCTTAAAAACCTCCAGGGTCGGAGAATCCACCACCTCCCTGGGCAGGCCATTCCAATGCCTGACAACTCTCTCTGTAAAGAATTTCTTTCAGATATCCAACCTAAACCTCCCCTGGCAGAGCTTGAGCCCGTGCCCTCTTGTCCTACTGTTGGTTGCCTGGGAGAAGAGACCAACCCCCACCTGGTTACACCATCCTTTCAGGTTGTTGTAGAGAACTGTACTAACTTTGTATTTTATATTAATTTTTTATTTTAGCTTGTACCTTAGTTTGTCAGTGATCTTAACCATGCATAGCTTTAGAAAAGAGGAATTTAACCCTGTAAGCTGAACTTTAAGAAGTAAACCAACACCTTGGTTAGATTAAAGCTGTAAGAAATAAATCGGAAACCCTGTGTTAGTTTGAGGCTTGAAGCTGTAACATTGTTTAGTTAAAAGGAAATACAGGGCTGGAGAGATAAGAGCAGCCCATTAGATCTGTTAAAAGTCACCCTAAATACACTGCTTAACTCTGGGGAGGGGTTATCAGTTGTAACTACGTTTATAAACCTGGAAACACAAAAGTCTCGTTGAAAGTGTCTTTGGTGGAATTATCCCCCATGTTCCCAGCGCCGAATAAAAGGAAGAATTTTGTTCTATCCTATTGGATTTGACTGTTTCATAACTCAGTACCAGAAACCCCCCCGCGCCGCAGCTGTGGCCGAACGGGGCGATCCCCCCAAAGCCGCTTCACCCGCTCCCGTTCCCCGCACTCTCTCCCGCAGCGGCCCCGCCAGGCCCTGGCACCGCACCCTCCACCGCCCGGGGCGGCCCCGCCGCGGCCTCACGGGAGTTGTAGTCGGGCGGGCGCGGCCGCGACTCAGCCCGGGCCGCCTCTCCGCGACATGGCGGCGGTGGAGCCGCGCAGGTACCGGCGGCGCCTCCCGCGCTCCGGCCGGGGCAAGGCGGCGGGGCTGGGACGGGGGCCGGGACGGGGGGCGGCGGGGACAGAACAGGGGGCGGCAGGGACGGGACCGGGAGCGGCGGGGACAGAACAGGGGGCGGCGGGGCCGGGACAGGGGGCGGCGGGGCCGGGGCCGGGGGCGGCGG
>JAWWEV010000083.1:43033993-43080740 GCA_035583235.1 Hafferia zeledoni
GGGGGGGGGGGGGGCGGGGGATGGGGGGGGGGGAGACTGGACTGGGGCGGCGGGGACAGGACAGGGGACGGCAGGGCTGGGACAGCGCGGCGAGGCCGGGCAAGGGGCGGCGGGGACGGGACAGGGGGCGGCGGGTGCTGCGGGGAGCGGGGGGGAAGTAACTTGTGCGACTTCCACTTGTTGCTTCTCGGAGCTCGGCTTCGAGGGGAGGAGCCCCGCGGGCCGTGGGGCCGGCTGGGTCGGCCTTGCGGCGGGGTGAGCGCTGGGGCACGGCCCGGGTGCGCTGGGTGTTGCTGCTGCTGCCCCCCCGGAGCCCGCAGCGCCACCAGCCAGACCCAGTCCCCTTCGGTGCCATCGTGCCCAGCTGGCAGCGATGACTTTAGACCGGCATCAAGCCCGTCCTGTGTTTTCTGCCCTGTTGCAGCTGTAGGAGGAGCGGAGTCACCCTGCTGGAATCCAAACACCCGTGTCCGTGCCCTCACCCCGCTGTAAAGTGCTGACAGGCAAATATTTGCCGCTTGCCCCTAATCCCACTTTGCCCTTGTGTCGGCAAATCCCCGGCGGGTGGACAGGGAGAGGGTTTTGCTGGCACAGGGGCGGCGGGGTCTGTCCCCAGCGCAGATGCCGGCCCTCCGCCTCCGGCTTAGCTTGATCCTGGTAATCCAGAGCGAGCAAGGAAAAGGGGGAAAAGAGAGGGTTTAGTGAAATGGTTGTCCGCCGCCTTTGGGCGCTGGATGCTCCTCGGGCGGAGGTCCTGCCGTGGTGAGTCGGGCTGTGTTTTGGGAGCTGGTGAATTCCTTGCTGCTGGGGCTGCTGTTCAGGAGTGCAGGGTCCGAGTTCTCTGCCTGGCTCATCGCACCCACCCTCCTGCTCGGGTGTGCAAGGTTGGTTTCGCATACAGAGTTGCTCAGCTGTAGGTGGGACACTCCTGGTTCTGCCTCTCACTTGAAACCAAGTTTAAAGTTTAAACGGAGGGAGCAGTACCAGGCCTTTTCCTCTGATGCTGAAGAGTGAGAGTGGGTGTTACGATTTTATCCAGCTCTGACTTCAGGTGCCAGTGAGGCAAACTAGGATGAAACTTTCAGGGTGAAACATTGTCTCGTCAGCAGCCAGGTGGTGTGTTCTTTCTCGGTGTTTTTGTTATTTCGAGTTCTGACACAGTGTTTCTAAACATGCAGCAGGGGAGATAGACTGGCTTGCAGTAGTGTTCTATGTTTTCCGGATTTTATTGTGTACAGGGCAGTTTCCTGAAGTCTTTAGTGATCCTCGTGGGAGTGCTTGAATTTAAAAAATGTTCTAGATTATCCAAATAGTGTTTCCAAACATTCACGTTCAGAAGACTGAAAAGTTGTATCTGAGACACTGGTGCAAAACAAGTGATAGTCAATTTTGCTCTGCTTGTTGTAGTATATATATCTGTAGTATATATATTTGACAGCATTTGCTGTAAATGTGGTTTCACTGCTTCCAAAGAGCCTGTTAGTTGGTCATGGAGCCTGATTTTCATGCATAAAGGAGTCTCTTATGTACACCATCTGATAACAGTGAGTGTATTGTATTTGCAGTCCCCTCCACTACTAGAGGGTTACATGAAAGGAACAGGAATTTGCCCTAATGTCCTACAGGCCAGGATCCTCTCAGACTCATTCAGTGAGTGACTCAGACCTAAACAGACAACTACGTAGAGAAAACTCTTCAAGATGTAAAGAAAAGTATCTAAAATTGCAGAAATTATATGGTGAGCTCAAGGAAAAGTAATGCTGAAATTTTATTTAACTTGGATAGTTATTTGTTTTTCTTAGTTGATCACGTTTGAAAATTAACAATTGCCTATTTTTCAAATAAACACTGAGCCCTTCTAGTATTCTTTAAATGTTGTGGAGATTATTAAATTGAAGGAGACTATAAAAGCTCTAAGTGCTTTTGTTGTTAAATAGTACTGATTTTATTTATTTATTTGCATTGCTGTGTTTTTATCTGTTTCATTTTGCTAGTGCAAGGAGATTTTTTAGCAGCTTTTATCTAGTCCAGTTCATGTTTTCATGTGGCAATTCCAGTTTGCCCCAGGAGTGGTAGCTATTTGTGTCTAAAAATTCTATAATAGTAATAATTGAAAGTCCTTTGCCCAAATGTATTCTGAAGAAAGTTTTACAATTTGTAACAGCAGGAGAAGAAGCAGAACCATTTTGCAGAGTGCCTGGATCTCACTGCTTGGAACAGTCATGGAAAATTGTTGCTGCTCAGGGCCTTGACTTGTATACCCTTTGCTTTGATTTAGCACTTTTGTCCATCACAGTATTTGGTGTTTGTTGATGGTATAGTGATATTTATAAACAGGTAACCCCTGGCTGTATCCACCATGACATTTAATTTGCTGCTGGGAAGAAGGATGAGCACAGGAAAGGTCCTGCTACTGCTACAGGCCAAATTAGGTTCTGAAAGTGAACCAGTTGGATCAGGGTATCCCTGAATAGGGCTCATGCCAAGCTTGCATCATCTGTGAGCCTCTCTGCTCCCAGCTGGCCCAGCAGTGGCAGTCTCATAGAGGCCTCTCTTCCAAACGCTTTGGAATTTGTAACCCTGAAATTTCCCCTTCCTTCCAAAATGGGGACCTTCTCTGGCAAGTCCACAAGAAAAGAGGGAAAGAGGAAACACTCTATACTTCCTGCTACAGAGGAAGGAAAACAAGAATTCTTTCTGCTGGCTCTGGGGCAGCATGATTCACCTGGTGGCCTGTCTGTTTGGGTTGTCTCAGTGTGGTTTTTGCTTGCCTCGCCCTCTATTTGATCTACACGTGTGCAGCCAAACCCTGTAATTTTCAGTGTTGCTTGTTGCTACTTCACTGGGAGCTACATATAGGCCAGGAGTTGTCCTAGGGAGCTGCTGCTGCTGTTGGCTGATGGAGGATGTGTGGAATGCTGCCAGTGGGCAAGTCTCAGCTCCCACCTGCCAAACTTCCCAAAACCATTAGCTGGAGAAGCCTTTTCAACTACTTTTGAAACTTCATGTTGGAAAGCCAGTGTGGAATGGTAGATACAGAGGTAAAAAATCCTGCTAAGGAAAGGTCCCATTCAGAGCCAGGGTGTAATGGTTGTTGCTTTTAACTATCTCGGAGTCTCAGAGGTGGCTGCAATGCTTTAGTCAGGCTGAGCGTGCTGAGGAAGTTAACCAGGCTCCGAGACCAGCTTTGGAGGCCTGGAAAACATGAGAGTTGTTGAAATCTCCAAGCTTGTACAATGAGCGAGTTGAGTGCCACGAGTCACAAATGCTCCTTTGCAGCTGGTAGTTCTATTTCTGAGGTGTCTACATGGTGCTCCTCAGAGCAGCAGCCAAGCATCAGATTGAGAATGTGTAAATAGTTGTGGGAGTTCCAGAGGGGAAGAGCAGGTTTTGTGGCAGCAAGGGTACACAGGGACATGGAGAGAATAGTTTAGGGGAATGAGATCATGAATGGGGAAAAATCTTTTAACTTTTGAATGAAATCTGTCTTTTCAGCTCACCATACAGGCAGCAGGGGTACCTTCTCCAGAGGGAGGGAAATGGGATGGGGGCAGCATGGAGAAGCAAGTCCCTGGGAGAGTTATGGTTCATTGGTAGATGTTGGTGAACAAGGCAGAACTCCTGACATGGGTCAAGGTCTGGTGTGTTCTAAGGAAAAAGGGCAGATGAGTTTGTTAAAAGTGATACTAGTGCAATTCCTGTTATCAGAAGAGTGCTCTTCTCTTTGTAAACTAACTGCTTCCTCAAACAGGGAACTTCGTTCATCATGAAGTAGGGCTGAGACAGGGTTGTCTTTGTGAGATACATACAAGCCTGTGGTGTTGTTTGAAGAAAGTGTTTGAGTTCATGTTGTTCAACGGTTATGGATCTGCAAGAATGTCAGAGACAAAGCACTGTGTTCTCCAAATCAGGAATCTGTCTATTGTCTGATGTATCTGTCCTGTTTGGCAAAGTTCAGTGTAAGGTTTTAAAGGGTTTTAAGCTAGGTTTTAGTGGAGGTGCAATTCAGTAGGCCTAGCATTAAAAATAGATTGTTAGGGTTGCCAGCTTTGCCCACTTGAGGTTAAAAATTAACTCTGTTTCATGGAGTTCTCATCATGCCACTTGTACGGTCATGTCTGTTGCCTAGTTTTGATCTTTTTCTAAGAACAGGTTGCAAAGACAAGGAATAGGAATTGAATGCAGGTCTGTTTCCATAGAATAGGGAAGATTGCACAAAGAAATTTATAAAACTGTACTGATTCTTTTGTGTCAGTCTGTCCTGTCAGGTTAGTGGTACAAGCAGTATTTTATGAATGTCATTAGTTTAGGCTTTTCTATAAGGAGTTCTTAACTATAAAAATGCTCCTTCTCTGTGAGCCATTTGCAAAATATGTGATTCTTTTTATGCACTTCATCTTGTTACTCTATTCTGCTATGCCATAATACACTTCAAAACAAGGTTTGTGTGTATCAGCATGTGGGAAATCCAGCATAGGTTTGCAGCATGGTCTCATGCTTGAGGTACAAAAAGAAATAAAAAATATTCCTCCAAAACCTTTTTTTGTCATTGAAATGTGAAGATTTGTTGGTGTAGAAAATGAAGGGGGAAGAATAATTTAGCAAGAAAATTTCACTTCTCAGAATAGAAACCATAGCTGACATTTAGGCTGTGCCTGCCTTTTGTTTTCAATTGTCCTATGTCATGTAGTCCAGTGTGTGTGTTTTTAGCAGTCACAAGTCTTTGTATGCAGTGTTAAAGCACAAAGGTTTGAGTTGTCCAGTAAAAACGTGTGTGTCATCATGACAGAAGAGTCACTCTGTCTTTTTTCCAGCCATCTCAGAGCTTTACTTCCAGCAAACAGTTCTTCAGCTTCATGGATGTCCAGTTTTATGTACCTGCATGGTACAAAATGGAAAAAAGTAGCAGCACAGCTGCCATGAATTCCACTGGGGCTCTGTGTTTCCTGCAACAACAAAGTATGAGGCAGTTTTTCCAGACAATGAAATTATTTAACCAAATCAGTGGTGTTGTGGTCCTGACAGGTAGGGACTTTTCCTAGTTCTTCCTTCATCTTTGCTATGAGGTTTGCATTGAGTGTGCCTTATAGACAGCTGTGTGATCAGGTAGGTTGAGGGGTTTTCCCACAGTGTGCTTTGCTGTTATCAGTCAGTATCTGCTCTTAGAGGACAAATCCTGCTCACACTGCACGAGGGAATAACACAGTTAAAGCTGTTGTGATTCACAAACATAAGATTTGTCTCAGTGTCCTCACTTGCCTGTTTTGTTTCATATAGAAAGTTGGAACAGGCATAGGATGGCAGGCACCAAATAATTAAAAGTCTTGTGATGCCATTGGGGGCCATGTGATGAAGTGCCCTTGTTTGGAATGGCTAGACCAGAGTAGTTATATTAACAGGAAATATTTCCACAAGCAGTAGAAAGTAGTGGATCTTGGTTTCCAGTGAATAGTTTCTGCAAATCTGATTGACTATTTAGCTGAATTACACCAAGTCTGCAGTGTGAGCTCTGCTCTTAGTGTATGCTGAAAATGCACTTGGGTGGGGAGTGGATTCTCTGCTATTGGGCTGTAATAGAGGTCTCATTGCAGCCTTTTTATCAGTGAAGGGGCATTCTGCTCGTGGACTTCCACCCAAGTTCCTGTTCTGGTTGCACATGGAGGAGTGTAGTATTTTGAAGATGTCTACTTTGTGTCAAGGTTGACCAAAGTTGACCAATGAAGTTAAAAAAAAATGTAGCTGCAGGAGATGCAGACATGATGTAGAAAATTTTGTAAAATCAGATTTAAAGGAAATCATTGTTGCTACTCCACTAACCAATTTAATTACAGTCATTAAATTTTGTTTCCTCTTTTGTATGTGTCTCACTCCCCTTCAGGTAAATCTTTTCCTTTCCTGTACATGGGCTATTTCCTTTCTGCTTCTTTCTTTAATCTCCAGGATATCCTCCTCTGTAAAGAAGATTGTCACCCCCACATTAGTATTTATACCAGCAGGAGAGGCAAGAACCACCTTCAGAGATCAGCAGGCCCAGCCCAGGAGTGCAAGGAGGGACTGATGACATCGCCTGTCTTGCCACCTCTGTGCCAGGTCCTTAGTGTAGCTGCCCTGTTGTCATTGTAGCTCTGCAGTTCTTGTGCAAGTTAATGCCATCAGCCTTAGTCCAGTGCTGTTACGTTGTTATGTAAGAGGTAACGATGCATCAGCTAAAAAGCTTTTGACCCACAGCAGGTCATTTGTGCCTGATGGATGTATCATGCTGTTTTCACATAGCAGGTATTTGCAGGCGTGCATAATAGGATAGGAAGTGCTGGAGGAACAGGGTTGTGCTCTAAAGAATTCTGGGGAAAATGTTCTGTGTTCAGGAAGGACTAGATCAGGTGTTTACAGAAGTTCTTCCTGTTCTGAAACCTTGGGAAACCAGCTAAAGTACAATTATCAGCTTTCTTTGCCATTGGAAGTGAGAGGCTCTGCACCTTTGTGAGGGATGGACTGTGTTTTCTAAGAACACCTCTGGAAGGACTACAGAGGGGAGAAACACATTTCTCCCCATTTTGCAGAAGAGAAGGCAAGTAGAAAAAGTTTCAGCACATTTGCCATATGTAATACCCCAGGTCAAAGGATCCCTTTCACCCCGGGGAAGAGAAGGGGTTAAGTGCATGCAAGGAAGGGAGAAGCTGTGACACCTTGCTCCAGGTATTGAGAAAAGGGGGGGCAGTAGAGACAGGAGTGGGCTGTGCAGCTACATCCCTTCAGCTGAGTTGTGGTCTCTGTTCAGGATTCTTGAATTGTGCCAAGGAGATCCCAACAGGAATAAAGATGTGTGTCTTGGGCTGATTTGGCACAACAGGATCAACCCATTGGGAACAGACAGCCTTCCCCTGCACGGTGCCACTGAGCTGTTCTGCACATTGTAGTCATTTATCTGTGACTTCTGTGCAAATGCACTGACTTTAGCAGTGCTAGTGGGGCTGGGGAAACTAAACTGCCTTAGTCCTGCTCCAGTGAATATCTGATTGGGCACCATGCTGGGAATTAGTGCTTGACAAGGTCCTGTGCTGTGCCTCTCTGCCATGGGATGCCCCATGCCATCCTCCCCACTGGTTACTGCAAAATAAGGGCTCAATTCCCAACTGTCTGCTCTTCCAGGCTCTCTGTACATGCCTGCTGTTGGCCTGGTCACTCTTTTCCTGCCATACCTCTTTGCACCTCTGGAGCCTTGAATTGAAGGTTGTTCTGGCCTTTAGGAAGGACAGGCAGGATCCCCTTCTTTGGTCCTTGCTCTTTTCCCTCTTTTTGTGAGGAAGAATATTGGTTTGGCCACACAGTTTGGATTCCATTGCCCACACGGCACAGTCCGCTCACTTAATTGTCCCATCTGTAACAGTTGCCACTGAACAGATATGGATAATGTTACTGTGTGTGCTTAGAAAAGGAAACATTGACTCACTGGGTTTGTTTTTCTGGCTTCTTTTCAGTAGTACCAATACTCAGCAAGTTGCCAGGAAGTGCGGTACTTAGTATGATCACTCAGTAGAATGGAGACAGGAATCTTGGGTATGTAATGTTGTTGATTTAGGGTAAAAAATTGTGTTTGGCACCACAGAAGGTCAGCTGGTCTATGATTGCTGGCCTTGTCTCCCTGGAGCAACCCAGTTACAGTGGAGATTTTACAGGCCAAAGCCCTTCCCCAGACAGCACATGGCCCATGTGACACTTGTGTCATAACAACTGCCACCAAAATATGGAAGTGGAAACCAGTAGGTAAAAGAACACAGGTATTCAGACAAACACACTGGTAAAGCCCAGTTTCAGCCTTCTCTTTATACTTTTCCATGTTTCTGTCTCTATGGCTTTGTTAAGGTTTGCTTTGTTTCAAATAGAAAAGAAAAGGGGGTTGCATCAGGACCATTTCCTAACAATACCTTAGTACATAGGGTAGGAAGGATGGCCCATTTGATGAATTTAGACACCTACTTCAGGCATGCCAGTTTAGTTCTTTTGGGAGTGAAAGAAAGGAAAGAGAAAAGATATATCATTTGACCTAGACCTAACCCTGACCCCAGGATTAGTGTTAGTTTGTAAGATTTTAGTTACAACTTAATGTCAATGTGAATTATAACAAAAGCACTGAAGTGCATCAGCAAATTTTCTAAAGATTCAGTACTTTTTGTGCTGCACTTGTCTGAAAATTTGGCTGGATCACTGCAGATGGAACTCTGAACAACCTTTGAACAGGATGCTTAGTAAGTTCCCTGTGCAGTCTCTATGTGGCCTTTTTTTTTTTTAATGATTGTTCCCAGATTAGTGTTTGAAAGTTTGTGTCCCCTGGCATGATTGGTTTATTAAAGTGCTTGAGGCTTTTAATTAATTTTACTTATGAAAAGATTTTCTCTGAGTGCTATGTGTAACTTGTCGTTGTCCTAAGCAAGGGAGGTGGTGCAAGGTTGCTTATCCAGCCAGGGATGCTGTAACAGAGCCTAAAATAAAGTGGTGTCCTCTTACATGTGTTGGGAACAGTGGGTTCTGAGAACTGGATGAGAGGTGTTTCTCTTGCTAAAACCAGGCTCCAGTACTTCATCTTTTAGAAGTTTTTAGGCATTAAAAATACACTCCAGTGCCAGAGAACCAAGCACGCATAATTTTTTGATTCCTTGGCCCCTGCTTAGTCTATGTCTTGAAAGTCTCCCTGGAATGGAATAGTCGTCATATCTTTTTACTCTGTAGCCTGTAGGGAAGATCTAGTAGAGGGTTTGGGGAGGGAAAATCACATGTCATTGGAACCTCCCTCAGGGTCACAGGATGGATTGCATGAAATGCCAGCCTGAGCTGGGCTGTCCAGCTGACTCTGTTGTATCTACAGAAAGAGAAAATTGCTCTCTGAGGTTTGCTCAGTAGTTTTGAAAGAAATAGCTGAAGAAGTAGCTGAAATGGAAAGTGAAATTTAGAAGGAAATGTAAAAGGGGATTCCTCAAAAAGAATTAGACTTGGAATTCATTACTAAACTGACCTAATATGCCAAAGTACCTCTCTGCTGCTCATTTGAGCTGATAAAGACTTTAATTTAATTTTTGATTTTTACAATTGCAGGTGTTACAGAGAAAAATAAACAGCATCAACCCAATGGTCATCAAGGATATGAACTCTGCTGTTTTTATCTAGATGGATGAAAAGGTTAAAAGCCCAGAAGGGGAGTTTCTTTTGTTTCCAAGATGGCAGCAACTAGTGGTGAAAGCCAAAGCCAACTGCAGCGGATTATCAGAGACTTGCAAGGTACAGTGCCATGCTGGCAGACACATTGCTTGGGCTGGGCTGCATCCTCCCTGTTTTAGATAACACAGAGTAGGAGCTGTGTTTCCAGTTGTGTAACTCTTTTGTGCAGCTGTCGTAGCAACATAATTCGAGGTGTGTGATGTGACTTGATGACTTTTTTTTGTTAGACAAGTGCTGTACCTTCTGCAGGACCTTAAATTCTTAAGTCCTGCAAATTTAAACATACAAGATAAGAAATATTTTCATACAAGATAAGAAATAATATTAAAATACAATTTGAATTAAGGTGTCTGTGAGCATGCATTATGAGCTAGGACTTTGTTGGCATGCACAGAGCTGTGATGTTACAAGACTTCATGTGAGATAAGAAGGCCTGATTTTTACACCTTTATTTGATGAGAAGCTGGTGTGGAGTTGCTGCTGATGTGGGAAGGGAAGAAAACAGGAAGCCAAACCAAACTGGGAAGGGAGATGCACAGGAAGAGTGCTGGAAAACTGAACCTGCTGTTCTTGCTCCCTCCAGTAGAAGCAGCCAACCTCATTTCAGTAGTTCTGTTGCAGACAAAATTGGCAGCAGGTTCTTAACAGTTTTCCTGCCCTGTCTCTGACCTAATCAGCTGCCTAGACCACGATCCAGATATTTTTCTTTTTAATTTTCATTACAGTATATGCACTGAAACTGGGAATCTAGATCTTCCTGTATTATAAAAAATGAGATCTGTGTGCCTGCTACCAAGAAGAGATTTTAACTTGCAAAGGGGATTGAGTGGGACTGGGAGCTAAGGCTCACTCAGTCACCTGAAATAAGTACAAAAACCAAGTGGAAAGCAAGTTCAAAATCAGTAATTTCTGATGCTGAGAAGTACACCCTTTGGGGGCTGGGGTGTCCAGAAGGACAACAGAGTGTGTTTTGACTTAGTTTCCTCACCTACTATGGGTGTACATTGTAGGTGAGAGGAGTTGCTGTATGCTTATCTTTTATTTAAATTATTTTGCCCATTTGTGCTTGTAACCAGCACAAGCTGAACCTTCCTGAATAAAGCGTGGAGAAGATAAATGTGCTGACCAAATGACTGTTCTCGTGTTACTGATCCCCTTTAGCAGATTACATGCTTTGTCCTTTCTAATCAGAATTCTGTTTGTTCTGTGGCAATACCTTAATGTGCACATGAGACAGCAAAAAGTTATTTCTCTTTCCTCTGCTGAGGTAGCAGTTAGCAATTGTCTGTTACCAGTTTTTGCTGAGTGTCAGAAGTGCTAAGTGTCTTTTTAAGAGGAAGAAATAGTCCATACAACAGGTTGGCATAGCTTGAGCTCTGGTTTTCTTACAAGTGGTCTTAAATTGCAAGTGTATCAATAATTCTTTTTTGCACTGTTGTTAAGACATTTCAGCTAAAAGAAACTGAATACGCATGCATAATGTCCATGAAAAAAACATCTATTTAGATGTTTATGGATTCAATGCTATATATTGTTTACATTCATTAACTATTTTGGTGTCTTGTTTTAAAGATGCTGTGACTGAGCTAAGTAAAGAATTTAAAGAAGGAGGGGAACCGATCACAGATGACAGTGTCAACTTGCAAAAATTCTCCTACAAGCTTGAGTACCTTCTACAGGTAAAAAGTAATGTGTGTCATTTGCAATCCACCAGCCACCCATGGCCTTGTTTTCTCTTACTGCCTCTTCAGTATGTGAGGCTTAACTCAAGTAATCATAAATGTTCAATTGAGTCTGTCTTTCTATTTTTTTTTTTTTTGTGTGTATGTGGTAAGTGGACTGAAATGGATCCTGCTTACTGTACTTATTTCAAGTGAAAATAAATAAATGTAGTCAAAAGGCAGGGCTGGCAGTTTGATGGAAGAATATAAGGTATTTCTTTACTGATCTGAAGATCTGAGCTTGATTTAAGAGATATATCCTGCTAAGTTATCCTGGAAAAACTGTGGTAATGAAATCTTGACAACATTTTGATGCAAAATAAGTACTAGTGAGCTGTTCATTTTGCAAATATAGTAGTGTGAGTAATTTACAGATTTTTTTTCAATTTCAGTTTGGAAATTCTTTTCTTTATTGTACAGAAGGCTTAATGCAAAAGGCTGATTTTTAAACTGGAATGCTGCCTTTTTTTTTCCATCCTCAAAATTTAAGTAAAACAGGACATTACTGGGCAAACTGAAATTCAGTTTGCATAGTCTTGTGTCCACATATACTGTAATTGTGTCACTGATTGCAACAAAGACATGCTAATCTGGTTTTAATCTAGACAAGGGAGTTTTAATTGGGTTGCAGAAGCTTCCTCAGAAGCTGAAGAATCCTTTGGGATTTGAGTGGCCCAAGCTGCAACTGGTTGTTAGTTCATTGTTCTTGAACAGCTGCTGAGTCTGCTGAAAGTCTTTGTTTCGGCAGTTTTGAAAGGATTGTCTGAATTTTAAAGAGACTCAGGACATTATGATTGTTACTGTCTGTAAAGTAGCCTTTGTAACTGCTGGGTTGCATCAGTACAATGCAATGTCTCTTTGCTGGGTGAATACATTGGCTAAAGCTGAGAGGAGACATGAAAGCACATGTGGCTGGGAGAAGAACAGAATTCCAAATAGCTATATATAAAAATATTTATATTTAAGTTTTGCTCATTGTATTTTGTTTTCCTTGTTTAAGTTTGACCAAAAAGAAAAAAGCACATTGCTGGGGAACAGAAAAGACTACTGGGATTATTTCTGTGACTGTCTGGCAAAAATCAAAGGAGCAAATGATGGAATCCGCTTTGTCAAGTCTATTACAGAAGTGAGTATATCAGCTAAGCATCATAATACGTGGTTTATGCTTTGGTATCTTTTCAGAGAGCAGTAGAAACAAACAGACAAACAAATACACTGCTTTTAACATAGCAAAAAATATTGGGGAATTCTTTTTAATTCTCATGTAAAGAATAAAAATGCAATGTTACCTATTTTACTGGAGCACTAGATTATACAGGATTAGATAGCCTGACTCCTGTTTCAAAGGCCACTTACACAAGTGAATGGATCTGTTTATCTCTGGTTGTGCCCTGCCTTTTCATAACCTTTCTGCTATTTTTTCTAAAAAAAAATGAAAAATGAAGTCAAGCTGCCATTTTTAATGCACCTTACAGCAGGACTTGGCTCTAAGAGTAAGATAAATAGTTTAGCATATTTGACATTTCTTAAGACTTTTTCAGCTGGTCCTGTAGTTAAGGAGGAGCAGCAATTTAATCTTCTATCTCAGCTTTGTTCCTCTGTGTGAAATAGCTTGATGAAATGACTCTGAATCGTGTTCATTATTACCTTGTTTAAGGTATTATGAACAGCACAAAAAGCCTTGTTTCTGTTATATATAGTAATGAAAGCTTAATCTTGTAAAAGCCATGTTATAGCTTCAGCTCAATGAGTGGGTGAAATAAATGCTGTGAGAAGCTTTCTGTGTTGATCCTGTCTGAGTCCTTAGAACTGTTTAAAGATTTTCCTTGTGGGTAGAAGGGGAGGTGGTGTGATGGTGGTGGCCAGCCCTGTCCTGGTGCTCAGGGCCATTATCTGTCAGCAGGGCTAACTGGTATTGCCAAGTTACTGTTTACAGCAGGTTTCCCTGCTATTCTCTTAGCGATTCCTCCACAGCAGCTCTAGATAATGTTGGTTTGATCCATCTGAAAGAGAGCCATGATACTGCAGTAGAGGCAGGCTCTGAGTTCTTTACTTTACTTTCTTCTCCCTGCAACTTCAGCAGTATTGAATTTTGCTGATCCAAGGTGAACAGTCCAAGGAAGGGCTCCAGTTTGTTTTGCCGCTGGGAAGGAAAAGAGTGGAGCGACACAGAAATTTGGTTTGAATTTCCCATTACTTCCAGGAAGACTGGTGAAGCAAGGGCAGTAACTGTTACTACAAGGAAGAGCCTCTGACTATAGATAGATAGTGGACCCTAAATTCTCAGAAGCAGTAGCTGATTTGATTTCTCTGCAGAGGTGACTGTGCTTTAGTCTTCAACAGTTGCCTGTGGCAACTGCTCTGCTTTTTCCTCCTTCAGTACCTCTGGCTGCTTGATTGTTAGCACAGTATCAGAAGTTATTGTTTGTAAGTGGGGTATTTTCTATTTCAAATGATGTGCAACTATAGAAATTAGCTTCTGGAATACTTCTTTTAACTTCATTAACTTGTGGTTTAGGAATATGAACACTTAAAAAGGAATCATTCAACCATTTCAGATGACTGAGCTGGCAAAATTGGGTCCAGAAATGAAATGACACAAAAATATGTTTATTATTTCCCTTCATTACAGGTAGAAATCAGCAGCCAGTCTTTGAACCTGGCTGGATAGAACATAAAGGTTTCCAAATGTCATTTATTTTCTCACTGAACAATACTTTGAATTCCAAAGGGTGAAGTGAACAAGAGGAAAGAGTAGTAGCAGTTAATTTTAAGAATGGTTAAACATTTAGCGGCATAATGCCTCCTGTGCTCTGCCTGCAGTGCTTCTAATATTAGGGTGCATGATATGCTAGAGGGGTGGAGCAAGGAAGTGAATAGGAATACCCTGGAAACTGTTACCTGTTACTGCAGAAGGCCTTATTCTTGATGGCAGTAGGTGAGCAGTGAGTTCTCATCGTTCCTCTTTGCCTTTCAAAAGGTTGTTACATTGAATACACATCCCTCCAAATCTTTACAGCCATACATTGCACCTTGGTTACAGTGTTTGCTGCCAACATGGAATGCCAGTGCCAGACACTGCCTGCCTCCCTCAGTTCCCTCAGGGCTCTAGCAGGACGTGGCATGGTTTTTGCTTCCTAGTCAAATAGTCTTTGGCTACTTGTAGCTGCATGTATTTAAATATTTTCCTCTACTCCTCATCATATACATTTGTTCTGGTATCATCATGCTTAAAAAAGGCATTGCAATTTAAATTGATAAATCAATGGGAGTAAGGATAGGATTCATTCTGTGGCTTCCAGTGGTTTTTTTTGGCAGTTCTTAAGATATTCACTAAATATGCCAAGTTAGGAAAAACACTTGTAAGCTTCTGTGCATCGAGGGGGGATAGCATCTCTCTGAAGAAATTTCAGACATCTCCAGGGTGAATGAGGGTGAAAACCAGTTGGTAAATTAAATTTACTCTTTCTGGGGTACTTAGTGTTTGGAGACTGTGGTATTTTGCACTCTGTGTCCTGTAGAATTGAAAATAAAAAGCAGTAAAAAGTGTTGCTTTCTTTGCTCCACATTTCATTCATGTTCCATATATAATGAACATTTTTGTATGTAGTGGATTACTGAGCTAAATGAGGAACCTGTGTCTTACTTCAGAGCATAAGCCCAGTAACAGCCAAAACAAGGAAGCTGAGAATTTAAGGTATTGCTCTCGCATCATCACAGTGGAATACTGATCAGCAGGAGGCAAAGCTTGTGTGGCCTTTGAGTCTTCTTTTACACTAAATTTTCAAGCTAAGTTTACAGTATCCTGCTCAGCCCCTCTAATATTTGTCTTGGCTTCTGTTTTAAATCACAAATTTATTTGCTTTGTTAGTTGGATGAGCAGTGTGGTGAGAAATTTTTTCATCACATTCCTTTTCCATTCCTAAATTGATTACTCATTTTTATAGAAACAACAAATGAAACACTACTATTCAATGTTTTGCTATTTTGCAGGGCAGAAAATGGTTCAGATGTAAAAGACAAAACAAAATATCAATCTCCTAAGTCAATAGCTTTAACAAAATTCAGTGCTGAGTTTTGTGATCCCCCTTATGTTGATTTAACAGCTGTCTTCACAAAAAGATCCTTTAATTTCAGTGATGCAGCTGCTCTTGGTCTGAAGTAAGAATTAGATTTTAATCAACTTAATGGCTTAAGAAAGGCTTTTTGCATTGTCTGGGGTTACTGTGTCCATGGGGATGTGTATGTGTATATGTGTACATCTTTGTTCTATGACTAGATCTGTCCTAAAGCTCTTCCAGCTGTGGCCATACTCATCTTAAGTAATTTCAGCAGTCACTTCTGGCTTTGCTGGGCACATTGAGGTTTTGCCTTATATTGGGAATTGTCCTTAGCATAGTCTGTACTCAGGTACTCAATGTTTTAGATGATTCATTGGTCTTGTGATGCCTTTTATATTATTATAAAGTGGACAATAGCCAGCTGTAGAAACACATTCATCATTATAAAAAGATTCCACCCATGATAGACTTGGGAAAAGGTGTCTCTCTAAGCAGTTCTTACTGCTTTTCTTGTCAACTTTTTCCTTTACAGTGGCTTATGGTGGGGGGGGTTTTGTGTTGCTATCTGTATAGACTGTTCTGGCCATGTTTCTACATGGTTATGAATGATATTTAGAATTTTATTTTCTTGTGGTTTCTCCCTTCCAGCTGCGAACATCTCTTGGAAAAGGAAGAGCCTTTCTTCGTTACTCCCTGGTTCACCAAAGACTGGCAGACACCTTGCAGCAGTGTTTTATGAACACCAAGGTGACCAGGTGAATAGCAAAGTACCTTGTTAATCCGTGGGTGTTTGCTCAGTGTGATCAAGCAACATCACCTAATAGCTATTGAAAGAAGTTGAAACCCTTCCAAATGGTTGGCTTAGAGAGCTGGTAACAGGATATGAAGGATAACAGACCTTTGGCCTGGGTCACTGGTTTGTACCTATCTTGGGCTTGTAAAGATTGAAAGTTATTAGTTTGCAGCTAAATGTACATGGAGTGGGTGGTGCTGGTGCTTCTGTATGTTGGTTCCAAAGGTGATGTTTTCATAAGTATTGAAGATTCTGGGTTTGATCGGGTGTACATCGTGAGGGAGGATTAATTTGGATGTGTTGCACAAAGCCCCAGAAGGCATTTGCATATATCTGTGGATTGTCATACAGAAGAACAACTTGCTCCTGGCCAAGGAACACCAAAAATAGTTTGTAGTTGTCTGTAGGGATGCTGCTAGGGCTTTTAGAAAAACCCAGCCATTTTCACAGTGTATTTAACTCTGGGTGCTGCTTTCTGTCCCTCGTTTTCAATGTATTAAAGGAGTGCTTTAGGTATTTACTGTGTGATTTGCCAGTGTATAGCAAATATTTCATATTGTCAGTGATTTGCCCAAGAACTCGAGGAAAAAATATTTTGTGCAAGGGCTTGTCTAAAGATATTTATGTGGAATTAATTAAACTTGTTTAATTTAATTTACATCAAAGGGATGGGATGTAGTTTGGTGGGTCTAGTTGTTTTCAGTTTGTGTTTGGAATAGTGTATCACAATTTTTCTGGGGTGGAGTAAATAATGATGTTGTTGAGGTTTTTTTGCAAGAGAAACTGCTGCTTCTCTTTTGCTTATGAATGAGTATTACTTCTTTTTTGTTTGTTTGTTTTCAAGTGACTGGTACTATGCAAGAAGTCCATTTCTGAATTCCAAAATGAGTTCTGACATTGTGGGGCAACTCTATGAGCTCACTGATGTTCAGTTTGACTTGGCATCAAGAGGGTATGATTTAGATGCCGCTTGGCCAGCATTTGCCAGGTAAGATAGAACCACTTTGTCATTTTGTATTAACAGGGCCATAAACCACCTGCCTGCTAAATAATCTGTAAAAGTTTCTGCTTTTGGTGGTAGGAATACCTGTGTTAGAGCAGGTATATGCTTTTTCCATGTAATTAGTCTATGAACAAATTGGCCTGTTTTTCCCTCAGTGTACTGTGTACCAGTGACCAGAGTTGATGCTCTTCAATGCAGCACTCCCAGCAACTGCAGTTTAGGCCCAAATCTGAAGCTATTCTCATCTGTGCAGGCACAAGAACAAATGTTCTTAGCTTCTTCTGTTTTAAGAGCTGAGACATATAGTGGCTGGACAGGCAAGCAGTGTGCTTCACTTGGAGCAGTGGTGATCCCACCAGAAGTGGGGAATAACAAAACTTCTAGGGATGGTCCAGATCCATTTGTATCAGTGGGGGTTTTCTAGGGCCACTTGCTGCCACCACCTGGTTGAGCTGCAACCACACAGCAATACAGTTCCTTAGAGCAAGACTCCATTGGTTCTTGTGGATGTGGAAAGCCATGGCTACCAACTCCATAATCTTTTATAGGTGCTTTTGATAATCCTGTTTTATTTTACATTAACTTGAATGGTTGTTGGCTGAGGCAGCAGGAGTAGTTATGCCTTTTTGTATGCAGTAGTTACCAGTGGATAAATCTTGCATATATAAGTAGAAGGACATGTAAATATGTGCTTGGACTTACCTTATATATTGTTTGTTGGTGTGATCAACAGAAGGACACTGACCTCACTTGGATCTTCAGCATATTTATGGAAGCCCCCCAGTCGCAGTTCCAGCATGAGCAGTTTAGTGAGCAACTATTTGCAGGTAAGCAAATTGCAACTAAATGTTTGTGTGGCATGGTGGATCTTTAGTTGGCATGGTAGAGGTCTAATAGAGAACTTGGTAGTCCATGGTTAGGACTCTTATAATGCTAAACTACAAAAAGCATTCTTAATTAAAAGTAAAGGGAATTATTTGGTAGCTGAATCAACTGAACATGCAAATCTTGTAGAAGAAAAAAATATATTCAGAAGACTGCCTGCAGATAGCTGTGTTTTCATTTCTCTTTGGGGAAAACAAGCCCCATTTCTTATCAGTTGATATCTTGTAGTGCTTTGAACACAGTGCAGTGTCACTGTATGTTAGGAATCTGAACTTGCTCTCATTTCAGCACACCATTTAAATACGTGTTTAATTTTACTTAAACTTTCTGGTTTTCCCCTTCTGTTCCTTTAGGCCCAAGAGTTTCCCTCCAGCCCTGATGTAAATAGCTCACTAAATGCTGAACAACTTGAGGGCTATGAAGAGATGCGTTTAGAACTTGACCAGGCTGAGCTAAGGCAGAGGGAACTTCAAGATCGTATTCACCAGCTAGAAATGGAAAACCAGGAGCTCCAGGCGGCTGTCAGCCTTCAAAAAGAACAAGTACAAGTAGAAAAGGAAAAAAGCAGTAACTACAGTGAGGAGAACTCTCGGCTGACAAAGATAATCACAGAGTTACAGAAGCAGTGTGAGGTTTCACACTCCACTCAGAGCACTGTCCATGACCTGCAGAAGTGCCTACAGTCACTGGAATTAAATGCAGTAGAGCAGCAGAAGGAGTATTCAACAAAAGTGGAGCAGCTCTTGTCCAGCAAGGATGACTGTGCCTCGAAATTGCAGGTTTCAAATCAAGAGCTGGAGGCCTCGAGGGCTTTGGTTGCTATGAATAATCTTTGCATTGATGAGCTCAAAGCCAAGCTGAGTTCTGCAGAACAGAAGAACCTCAATCTTCTTGCAAAAGTTGATGCTGCATTGGACGAGAAGGGACAGCAAGTCACAGCCCAGTGTGACTCTGCCCTACAAATACGGGCGCTGTTAGAGAAGCTTCAGGAGATGGAGAAGGAAAAGGCAGATATGCAAAGACTCAATGATGAACATGCATCTCAGCTGAAAGCAGCAAAGGAGGAGCTGCAGCGGAAAGAACAGGCACAGAAAGAACTGGAATCCAGATACAATCGCCTTACTGCTGACTCCAAAGAAGAGAGTGAAAAGCTGACTGGGAGCCTGAAAACCATGACAAAGGAAAAGGATGCACTTCAGAAGGCTCTGACTCTGAAAGGAGAGGAGATGGCTGAGCTCCAGACCCAGGTAATGGGGTCGCTGGCTCAGGTGGGGTCACTCGAGAAAAGTCTTGAGGAAGCCAGGAAAGAAAAGGAGAAACTTGAGGAGGAATATGGTAGGAGGGAAGGAGCACTGAAGCAGGAAGCCCAGTCACAAGCAGAGCAACTTGAACTACAGGAGGGTCGCTTAACAAAGGTGAGTCAGACTGTGTGTAGCCTTGAGGAGCAAAACCGGAAACTCATGTCTGAGAAGGAGCATCTCGGGCAGAAAGTCAAGGAGCTGGAGGAGCAGATGGAGCAGCAAAACTCCGCACTGAGTGAATTGGATGAGGAGAGCAGGAAGCTGAAAGCGGAGAATGTGAATTTGCAGCAGTCCAAGAACAAGATGGAAGGGAAGCTGAATAATCTGGAAGCTTCTAAAGCTTCCCTGGAAGCTGAGGTAGCCAGGCTGAGAGCCTCTGAGAAACAACTTCAGAGTGAGATAGATGATGCTCTGGTGTCAGTTGATGAAAAAGAGAGGAAGCTCCGGGGTGAGAACAAACAGCTGGATGAAGATTTGCAGAATGCCAGGAGGCAAAGCCAAATTCTGGAGGAGAAGTTAGAGGCTCTAAACTCAGAATATGAAGAACTAAAGCAAAGAGAAGAGACCACCAAGGAGTCTTATGCCTCACTGGAAGCTCAGCTAAAGAGTGCCAAACAGCATGGTTTACAAATGGAAAAAAGCTTGGGCACCTTGAAGGAAACCAAAGAGTGTCTCCAGTCACAGCTCACAGAGAAGGAACTAGAACTGCAAGGCATGGAGAACCAGTGTGAGCAGCTCAGAGCAGAAGCTGAAAGACACAGAAAGAAAGCAGAGACTCTTGAGGCAGAAAAGCTCAGTGTTGAAAAGACATGCCTTCATCAGACAAAGCTTATAGAGTCACTCTCATCAGAAAAAGAATCAGTGGAAAAACAGCAACTACAGCAGGCAGCTTCCCTGGAGGAGGCAAAAGAGCTGGCCTTGAGACTGACCATGAGTGAAGAGCAGCTGGAGGTCAGCCGAGGTGAAGTGTCTAGGCTGCAAGCAGAAGTCCTCGACCTGCGAGTCAAGCTTCAGCAAACCACTGATGAGAGAGAGAGGATGAGAGGTGAGCTGGCAGTCACTGCGACTGTCTTGAGTGAGCAGAAGGTGCTTGTCCAGCAACTGAAAGAGCAGAGTGAGTCTCTCAACAGAAACCATGTGCAAGAACTGGTACAATGTAAAGAAAGGGAAGGAGTGCTGAAAAAAGAGCAGGAGACAACAGCCCATCAAAAAGCTGAGTTGGAAGATAATCTGCTGAACCTGAAGGAAGAGCTATCCAAGGTTAAGCAGTACTTGGACAATGCTAGAATGGAAAACGAAGAAAACAAAGATCTTCTCCACAGGACTAACACAGATATGGCTGAACTTGGTATTCAGATTTGTGCCTTGACCTCTGAGAAGATGGATGCAGAAGAGCAGTTAGCCCAGGCCACAC
The DNA here is from genome assembly GCA_035583235.1 of Hafferia zeledoni. Classification (NCBI taxonomy): domain Eukaryota; kingdom Metazoa; phylum Chordata; class Aves; order Passeriformes; family Thamnophilidae; genus Hafferia; species Hafferia zeledoni. The sequence goes on from JAWWEV010000083.1 coordinate 43,054,385, forward strand.
AAAGGCTCAAAGATCTGGAAGAACAGGCAGCAGAACAACAGAAGAAGCTGAAGCTTGACATTTCTAATCTCCAAGAGGAGAACAAGAGCCTGCAAGAGAAATTAGAGGAGGCTCAAATATGTGCTGCAGCTGTCCCAGCTCTGCAACTGCAGCTGGAGACAGTAAAGAAACAGGCACAGGGTTTCCAAGAGACCAGCCAAGAAGAGCTGTCTGCAATAAAATTTCAAATGAGCACAGAGATTCTAAATTATCAGACAAAATTCAAGGTAAATTAATGCAATTATTATAGCTGAGGGAGCTGCTTTACCATCTGCTGCAGCAATTACTGCATGAAATCCTAAGGTTTGTGTGGGTCAGGCTCTGAGACTAACACTCAACTAGCCTTAGCCTGGGAATCTGAAAATGTCACTGCACGCATGACCTAGGCCTGTCTGAGATAAAATATCTTCCCAGTTTTATGGACATGCAGTGTGGCCATCCAAGCACAGTGGAGAAGCCATCCAGTACTTGAGAGGGTGATGGTTTCTTATGTTGGCACTGAAGGTGATGGCATCTGCTGTAATTATTCCCCTCTGGTCACAGCTGTGATTGTTTTCATTTTTGGAGCACTGCAATACCTGTTCCCCACACACTGCTTCTCCTTAGAATTGATTTTGATGAAAGCAAACTTAGACTGAGACTAGATGTTTTTGCAGTTAATTCCCTCCTGTATTTTTGCTTTCACCTGCTCAAGGTAGCAGCTGAGAAGATCAAAGTTTTGCTTCCAGAAAAACGTAGGTCAGCCCTGTATATGTGAAACAGCACACCTAAAGGCTGAAGAATTTATTTTGTTTGTTTTGCCATTCTGAGATAATGTCTAAGACTGGTGCTTGATCAGAGGCTTATGCCTGCATAAGTTTGACCTTCTTTTTGTTCAAAATTGTAATAGCCTATGGAAAGTAGCAGTAAAACACAGCTAGTGTGCCACCACAGAGGGAGTTTCCTTGATGCCAAGAGCTGAGTGTGTCTTTTGCTGTCTTTCACGAGCCTAACAGTGGTGCTGCATTTATCACACGCATGGCAGTAAAAGCACTCATGATTCACAGGTGGGAATTTTGTAGCTGAAAGGGTGTCCACTAGAGGATTTCTTACTCCTGGCTCAATCTCTCTGCTAGGCTGTCAGTGAGGAGTGTGGGAAAGTAAGAGAGGAGCTTGAGGAGCAGAAGCGACAACAGCATGCTGCGGAGGAAGAGATTACAGAGTTACAGGTAGGTGCTTGATCTGATTTAAAACCAGAGGTGTTTGTGTCAGCAGGCATTAGTGTTACAACTGAGAAGGCAAGCAGCATTTCTGATGATTGGCTGTGAGTCTGAGAATGCCCTTGAATAAATACAAGGTGCTGCAGACAAAATACTTGGCAGCTGGCAACTAGCCATCAAAGCAGAGAAAAAGCACAACTTGACTTAGGATTTGTTCTACTTTGGAAGCCAGTCAGGTTTTATGTAAGACCCGGTTGTGTCTTCTCTTTTTAAATGTGGGTGCAGGTTTAAAATGTGTCTTTCTTAGGCCCTGGATGCCCACTGTAGACAGCCACATGTGTCAATTCTTCTGTTTGCAGGTTGCAAAGGGTGCTGAATCAGAGAATTAATCTGGCTGAGAAATAACTCAGCTAGAAAAAAGAGAATTTTTGCAATGAGTTTATTAAACAGTTGAGTTAGCATGGTCATACCAAACTGTAGGGAATCCTGAGACCAGAAAGTTAATGGTTCTGAACGTGGCCCTGCCTGCTAGCAGAAATACATACACTTTTAGATGCAGTTGGATATATTCCCTGAGGACTCCAAGTTTGGCATACTTCTCTGGAGAGCATAGCTGTGAAACAAGTTGGATTTTCTTGTCCATTGTCCTTCATATTCCATGTGGCCTTAATAAACAACATTATCCTCCTGATTAATTGTCTGTTGAAACATTTAGGTGGTGAAAAAGCATTCAGGGTGCATTCTTTTGCCATTATCTGTGAGAGATTTTCCTTGATAAGGAAGCAAAAGCTCAACTGACACGGACTAACAAGAATTACAGGTTTAACACTCTTTTACTTTGGAGTTTATCCCTTATTCAGTGTGACAGAAGTAATCAGTGACTAGTACACAACTAATTACTGCCTGCTTATACAATAATATCTTAATTGGTCGTTTGGCTGTAACTGATTCTGCTGAAACATTGTTAGCTGTCCTGGTAATTGTCCTGTGCATGGTAAAGTGTTGGTTTTATGTGTAAGGAAAAACAGTAATTTGTTTTACTAGGCTGCAAACACGAGTTTGTCCAGAAAGCTGGATGAAGCCAGAGAGCAACTGTCTGAATCAGAATCTGCCCGGCTGCAGAAGGAAGAGGAGGTGACATCTCTTAGAGAACTCTTGGAAAGGTGAGAATTTGGGTTCTTTACACAAGCCATTAATTATAAGCCCAGAAAAGGAACAATAACCAAAACATAATGAAAATTGCTGTGGTTTATGAAGTACCCTGTGCCACAGGGCTTGTACAAGGCAAATAGTGCATGGGCACTGATGGGGACCATCAAATTGGCACTTCAGATGAGAAATATGTAAATTACACAGGTTTAAATTTTATTAATTGTTATTTATTGTTTTATTAATTGTTAATTTAGATTTTATTAATTGTTAATTTTATTAATTGGTTAATTTACATTCATTGTATGTCTTCCCTTATGAAATTGAAAGACATTTTTATAACATCCTTTTACCATATAGGTTAAGCACAAAATTAAAACAGGGGCTTTTTTTGCAAGGAATGGATAATTTAAGGTTTTAAACTGTTTGTTTTTTCTCTCCTCTCCATGAAGTTTCAGGGGATCAGTAAGAATTATTTGAATGGGGCCACATCCTGCTTTTCTTTGTCAAGTTTCTTATCAGCTTTAATTATCTAACTCAGGCTGTATTTTCAGTCTGTAATGTGGGCCTGTGTGGTGCAGATAATCTGGCAGTCAGATCTTTATGAGGTGTGGGCTCACACAAAGTCTAATAAGTTAACCAAAGCCTGTGTATTTTTACATTTTTATGCTGATAGCATCTGGTTTATTCCCAGTGTGATAGCCATCATAAGCTTTATAATAAACAGGGCATTCAAAAAATTGCTGGTTGCTGACTGTGTTCACAAGGTAGTGGATCTATGTGCATTTTCAGTGATGCAGAAAACTGGAGAGATTCTGTCTACCTCTAGAAAATATGCACACTGAGAACCATTTCACTGAAACTACCTGTTTGTCAGGGTGGAGGATCCCTTTCTTCCCTGGGGAAGATTTGAATGAGTAAGAGCTAAAAACTACTCTTAATTGCCTTTGTATTTGATCAGGATCCAAAAAGAAGCTGATGAAGCAAAAGAGAAGATCCTGGATTACACTGAGAAGCTCAGCAAGGTGGCAGCAGACAAAGATAGCAGTGACCAGAAGTTATTTGCTGAACTGGATGACCTGACAAGAACAAAACACTTCCTTGAAGAGCGTTTGATAGAACTTATCAGGTTGGTATCAAAATAAACAGCAAGCAGAAGTTAAAGTCCTAGCTTAGGATCTTGAGGGATACTGCCTAGGTGATCCAGTCTTGTATTCCTGAATTGAACATACAAGTAATGGCCAAATTCAGCAGCAGCTGAAATTTTGCATTTCCATAATACAGTTAAAAAATGAAACATCCAATATTATCTCCTTAACTTGCCATCTGTTTTGCAAAAATATGTAGTTGTCTGAATGGCATGTGTTTTTCTTCCTGTCTTCCTAGCAGTTTCAGGAGGTTTTTTTATCTATATTTCTGAAAGCTCCTCAGAAATTTAGAGAATTTTTACTGTGAAGCTTTCACCAGCATTCCAGTTGAGGTTTAACCAGCACTGATACCTTCTGGGTGTTTTTCTTTCTTTTGACTGTGTCTCTGCAGAGATAAGGATGCTTTGTGGCAAAAATCCGATGCTTTGGAGTTCCAGCAGAAGCTGAGTGCAGAGCAGAGGTGGCAGGGGGACACAGAAGTTAATCACTGTCTGGACTGCCAGAGAGTGTTCTCATGGATGGTGCGCCGACACCACTGCAGGTCAGTGTGTTGAACTGCATTGTACTGTTCATAAGGTAAATGGATGAAATATTTCATAATGTTAGCAGTTCAATGGTCAAATCATTGATGCATGATATTGTACAGGCTGAAAGAATACATGAGCTTACAAGGGGATAGGAGACATTAATGGACAGGTCCCTTGAGATGTATTAAGGCAAAGATCTGGTTGCAGCTCTGACTTTGGGAGTCTGGTAGTTTCTCATTTCTGGAAACAAAGATAATCAAAACATTACATGGTGTGTTTCATTGAAGGACTGTGCACTTCTTTGTGCATGCTCTAAACAATATTCACTAGGGTAGTTTTGCTATTGTGATGGAAGTATTCCAGAACAAATTCCAACCTGCTGTGCAATTATAAAATTTTCACTTGCACTAGGTAGATTCAGAGATAGTTACCAATTGCAGAGTAATCTTTTTTAAAAAGTTGATATTAAATTATTCCCATAGAGTTGTCCAATCTAGATTTATTAAAATATATTTCAGTGGATACATTTCAGGGTCCCCGTAGTATATTTGATTTGGCTGTTTACTGTTCCTTACCCTCATTACCTGATTCATCATGTAAGGAAAGAAGTGCTGGGACTGTTTCAACTGCATATGAATATAAACAGCATTCTGTGGGGATTAGTGAATAATGAAGTCATTTTAGGTAAATTACTCATTCCTACTAAAATCTGTGAAAGATGTTTGTGTCTTCACTTACTAATGATTTAAATGATTATGAAAAACAAAACCATTAAACTTCATGAGTAGCAGTCATCCATGCTGGATTCTTTTCTTCATGAAAATATTAACATGCTCATTAAAAAGTAATTGACAGGTTTAAAATACTGAGAGACTTCAGAGTGCAGAGGGCAAGAGGGATGAATGTACATGTCCAATACCTGGGTTTTTTTCCTGTCTGAAGGGGAGAGGGGTGATTACGAAGCAGACATACAGATGTGTTCTTACAGTCCCTAAAATCAAGTAGAGTTTTGCTCTACCTTAGTATGAGATTTGGCCTGTGTAATATTATTAAGTGCATTTTCTTCCTATGTACTTAACATAAATATTATTTATTTGCATTGCATGTTTGTATGCATTTGGTTGTTTTATGTCTTTACATTTAAATGTATTTTTATTTCTTTTTTATTATTCTTAGTTTTTTCTGTTTTCCCTGTTTATTAAGGTAGCAAAGTGTGAGTGTGAATTTCTGTCCTGTGCTTTTCAAGAAAGGAGCACAGTCTGTATTATGAGTTCTGCCCTGGATGTAGTTTTCATGCTTTTGCAGAAAACAAGACCATTATGACAACCCCCCAAACTCTGTCATGTAGATCTGTTCCACCTGTATATGGTACTCTTCTAACACCTTTGGTTTTGAATCATTTCTAGAATGTGTGGTCGCATTTTCTGCTACTACTGCTGCAACAACTACATGGTGACAAAACCTGGTGGAAAAAAGGAGCGTTGCTGCAGGGCTTGCTTTGGTAAGCCTAGAGTCATTGTGGACAGTACAGATGACTCTGGATCCAGTGCCAACCAGGAAGGATCACCAGCTTCATTGGAATCGCCTGTGTCACCATCTGAGAGGGCTTTTGGTTAGTTTATTCTTTGCATGCTATGGAGAAATTAAGTAGGGGTTTTTGACAGTCTCCAGGAAACCACATGGTCACCTCCTGCTCCAAGGACCTGCAGGAGGTTATGGAGTGTTTTCAGGGGGAAATTTGATCGGTATTGACAGAAATGTGTATCCTTGAGTGTCAGTCAGCTCAAGGTTTTTCATTAGTTCTGGTAGTTACTTAATGCTTCTATAAAGGTAAAGGAATGGCCCAGTCTTCCCCATTAAGGGTTTTGCTTGTTTGTTTTCCAGACAACCAGCTAATATTGTTTATGTTTCTCTTCATGTCCTTTTATGGCATAGTTGCAAGTGAAGCTTCTAAACCACCAGATGATGCAGCATTTGATATAATCACCGATGAGGAGCTGTGCCAAGTACAGGAATCAGAGTCTCTCCACAATGAAAGTCAGATGGAAAGAGTGTCTCTGGATCAAAACATGACAGACCTGTGAGTAAACACTGCCTCACGGTGCATGGAGAGGGTACTCTTTTGGGTTTGTTTTCTGGTGGTTTTTTTTCCCATTGAGTGAGAGTAGGCAATCTCTGCATGAAGAGAGACACCTCTGTTGCCAGGCCACACGTTCATTAGATAAACGCAGCCGAGTTTTGACCTATTTGCACAGTCAGCATCAAATGCAGTAAATATGAACAGCTCCATCCTCTCCCTCCACCTGCTTCTCCACCGCATGGGGGAGTAGTCCCAGCTCTGTGGTGCCATCAGGCCAGCTGTCACCATTAAAGTCAGCACTCAGGCCACACTGGATTCGTGGTCATGCACACAACTTACAGCAAGAGCTAAGTGATACTGTCAGACTCACCTTGGTTTAATATCTAACAGGACAAGGAGGGGGAGAAACTTAAGGAAAGATGTGCTCTTTTTATGACAGGCTTCATTGAACTAAATGTGAAATAACCTGTCTATGTCTGTAGGATTCCTTTCTACCTTAAAGATGACATCTCACAGAAAAGAAAAAAACCAATTGTGTAGCTAAATCTGGCACAAGTTTGTTCTTTTTTTCTTAAGAAAATGAGAGTGAATGCAGATTTCAGTAATTTTTTTACATCTATTTCTACATTGAATTAGCATTGAAGAAGATCTCATCTATCTAAATACTTGGTTTTCAAATTATATTGTAATACTACAGTGTAATGTATATCAAGGTTTATACAAAACACTGTTTTACTATTGTTCAAATATTTCAAATATTTTACAAAAAAAGTAAAAAGAGAAATTTCATCTAAAATATGTACTTGGTTTGCTTCTGAGCAGAAAAATAAGCATGATAAATCCAAATGCTAAACTGAAAGTAGCCACAGAGTAAACAGTGTGTTGCTGATAAAGCAGACCTAGACTCTTTTGCCCTCAGCAGACCCATTTCCGATATAAACCACAGTGACTTGCAGTTTGGGTAGAAAGCAGACTGTACAGAGTTGTTTATTTGGTAAAAACAAAAGTTTAAAAATTCTACATTTTTGTTTCTTTGTAAATAACTTGTCTGTATTCAGCCTTTTTTTGTAACTGTTGACACTGACAGTATATTCCTGCTTTTGATGTGCTGGGCAGACATGAATGAACTGGGCTCCACAATACTGTTTGAGTTTAGTATTGCCTTTGTTTTGAAAAGGGACAATTTGTTGTGAGGGATTGTTTACTTGTTTGTTGTATGAAGAAAAAAGTGTAATGTGCTACTAATTTGAATTAATGCTGTCTGCAGATGGCATGTCACAGGTGAGTTAGCTCTGGAGAAAACAAGAAGGAGAAAATAAGTAAGTGTGGGTCACCATTTGTTACAGTTTGGGATTGATCGAGATTCATCTTGTCCCACCAAGTATTCAATCTGGAAGGAAGGAAGGATTGCCACTAACAATGGAATGTTATTCTTGAAGAGTCCCCATGGAACAACCTACTTGCACCATGTAAACTTTTGCAGGTTGTCCATCTCCCTGTGTTCACAGATTGTAGGCAGGAGAGCCAGGAAATAGTGTTTTATCCTCTGCTGGTCATGGTTATCAGTTTCATGAGCAGGTGGGAGGGTCCTACTATGGTCATACTTTGACCTTGAGAGATCCTTTGCAGAGAATGCAAACCACACCTGCCCTTTCCCATGACACCTGTAATGTTTGGAAGGTCTCAGTAGCCTGAACACTGGAGAGGAGAATGGCCTTTTTACATTGCAGGTGACTTGAGCATCTCATGCTGATTGTGTGGTTTTGTGTTATGGGAGATCTCTAGAAACATACGTAAGTCAGATGCCGGTGTGGTGCCTGTGGTGTGTGTTGAGGGAACAAAAGTAGAGAACAGTGTTGATTGTGACAGCACAGTTTTCTCACTTCTGTCTGTGGTGTACCCAAATCCTGAGTGTCACTTAGCACATGAGCAGATAATGCAGCATGAGATACTTTGGGAGTTTGAGAGTAAATGTGCCAGAGCTGCTGCAATGAGTACAAACAGAGGTCCTGCTAACCCTCTGTTCTGTCTTTGACAGCAGCCCATGGCAGATGTACTGAAAATTTCCCAGTGTGTTTTCTCCCACATTTCAAGGATCTGCAGTTTAGTGGCTTTCTGAGTTTCATTGCTGCAGATTTCTTGGGTGTACTGGACTGACCACCCTGAACTTCATGTAGACCTATAGTCTTTATCCCTTTTTGAAAGTGTCCCGCTAAATGTGGCCTAAATCCTATGTGGAAACTTTGAGTAGTCTCCTCTGGCATTACAATAATGGGGGGTTTTGCATGAAAATAAATACTTGGAGTAGAATTTTCTTTGATATTGCCCTGGGGAAGACACAAAGGGTCCAATATTGTCCTTGCTAGATGCAGGTCTGAGGAATGCATACAAATAAGTAAGTTTTCAGACCAGACTTCTTTGTTGAGATCTGCTGAAAATAATCCAGTCTATTTGGGTTTTGCCAGAGATTTGAACTAACTGGTGCAGCTCTATAAATGAAGGAGATGAGCAGCCAAGAGAGGGAAGAGGAGGGAGGCTCACTGTTCAAATAGAATATCTGTGATAGAAATGCTCTGTTGACACAGTTTTTTATGACCTTACTCTGGCTGACTGGCAGTCACACAGACCGTACCTATTCCAGGTGTGAGTCCTGGCTGGATTAGAAATGCGAGTTTCTGCTCAAAGTAGTGAATTATCTTAAAGGACATTCCTATTCCTATTTGTCCTCCTTTTGGTGCCTACTGTGCTGTTACTCTATTTTTCACTTGTTCTCTTCACTTAGCCCTGCCACTGTAGTTCTTTCCTTGAAGTGACATGAAACAATTTCAACAAAATTACTTCAGAACAGCAACTTTTGAGAGACTGCCTTTATTGGTACAGGTCAGTTGAGAATCAATTAAAAGTCACCTTGGTCATGAACTGCACAGGTGTGTGGCAAGGTAAGATAGTGTACCAGCAGGTAACTCTGGCTGAGCTTGAAGCAGCTCTTTCCTACAGGTTAGGATTAAGCAGCAGTTGCTTCATTCTTTCAGTTCTGTTATGTGTGTTTGGAGCAACCTGATTGACATCTTAATGTAAGAAGCTGAGATAAGTTGTGTAATTGTGGTACATCCTGTTACTCTGAGGCTCTTTTGAAGTGTTGTATTTTTAAACTTTTATATCTAAAGCATTCACATTTGCAGATTGTGTTCTAAAACAAAGGTCAGAATAGTGCACTGTGTTTCCATTTTTATATATCATAGGCATTACATGCCTGCAATGAACATTGCAGCAGCAGAACCATGATCTTAGATAGAAGAGTTAAAAAACCCAACAAAACCAAACTTGCCACTACCCTGGTACAGAAGCAAAGAGTTTATTCACACGTTGGTAGTTGTAGAAGGAACGTCTCAGCCTGTCTGAGCTCTGGTTGCTTTAGTTTGGATTCTTCTTTTTCTTAATGACTCATAACATTCTTTGTTCACCTAATTGCAACTAACATGGCTGGGCAAGGTGCCAGTGTAGCCAAAATGGGGAACTGAATGGGATCGGAAGCATTCACTGGCCTGCACAGAACCAGCCAGGAAGGAGCAGGGACAGGAGCACCTCGCTCCATCCTCTTTCTGGACAAAGCCTGCCTTGCTGTGTGTTGGGACAGCAGCTTCACTTGCCACACACATGTGAAAGCACGGCACGTTCCTTCCTGGTTTTATTTGTAAGGATATTTCACTGTGAGAGAAATGAGAGATTGTGTAGCAAGGAAAGGATTGACTAAGCAGCTCTTTTCTAAGGGGAAAAAAGGACGTGGACACAATGGTGCCAGTAAGGGTCAGGTACCACTGAGCTGCAGTGCTCTGGTAGGAAGGACTGAGTGTTAATGGAAAGGAAAGGAACATCCAGAGTGAGTGTGATTATTGCAAGAATGGTTTGAAACAGTTAAAACTGGTATTTCAAAGCTGTAATACAAAGGACTTTCAGTCTTTGGACCAGACCCAACACTGCCTTCATCACAGTCAGCCCACAGCTGCATAAAGCCCTCCTTCTGCTCCTCTCCAACAGTAAATAGCAGATGATCATGGCTAGCATAGGAATAAGCAAGGGACACTGGGATCACTTCAGAGGCAGTTCTGTGTGATGGTTTGGCTATTCTTCCTGGCATACTGCCTTATCAATATTAAATACCTCACTAAAAATAAAGTGGGATTTGGAAAATGCTAAGACAGATTAATTTTCCCCCTGTCTTTTGTTTTTTGGTTTGACACTTAAGTGTTGTGGTGGCAAAAATAATAGCAACAAGCTGGTCAAAGGTAATAGACATTAGAGTTAACATTGAAGTGTGTAAAAGCTACATATAATAGAACACGCCGTGGTGCCTAAAGCCCACTCCTGAGCAACAGAATATGCCCAAAGTGGCAGCATCCAAGGGAAGACCCAGTCAGCTGTAGTCAAGTTCAGCAAAAACACGTCTGACAATATCTTCAATTTCACGTGGAAAAGTAGTCTGACAAAGACAAGTGCATTTGCTGCTAGGGCAAGGCTGAAAACAACTGAACACATATAGGAAGACTCTTGTAAATATGAAAATTCTTACTTCTGTTTTCACTGGGACCAATAATGGAGAAGTTACAATAAAAGTCAGCAGCATCTGTAGTTGCCATGTTACCTTCTTTTTAAAGGCAGCCTGTACAGAGACACATTGAGATTTTTTTAACTCAGCAAATAATTAAATCCTAATGCATCCAGGAGACAGGCAAAATCCTAAGTGCTAACAGATAAGAGTTGTAGTAAAGCATCCATGACAGACACAAGCAAATCTGTTTATTTGTGGAAGAGGATTGGCTTGACAAGACCCAAACACAACAGTTGGTGGATTTGAATACAGCATCTGTTAGCAGATTTATACTGATGGGGGCTCGAAAGCATACTCAAAAGACAATTACAAAGAGGTTTCTGAAAATAGTATAAGGATTAAGCTTTCAAATACATAGGTGCTTTAGTGTTTGGATTGAGGGCTTCTGGGGAAACCCATATGAGAAACAGAATTCACTTTGCCAAATCCAGCCTTTGGGCTCAGGTTTCAGGCTCTGAGTGCCAGAGTCGCTTGGCTTGTGTTGGACCTGTCCTGAATGGCATGGTTTGAGTCTCAGTGAGCTTTTGAACTTATGGTTCAGCTCAGCCTCATTTTGTTTTTTAGATGTTAGTCACATCATCAGATGGCAGCACTTCTTCCTTTCTCCTTCTCAAGTGACTTACTGGAAACATGGAGGATTTTCATTAATGCATTACCAACAGCCATCTTTGCAAGTTGTTTACCTGGTAAATTAAATCTTTTGCGGGACAGGTTTTTAAAGATTTAGCCCAAATGTTAAATGTCCTCTCTTGTGAGCTCCAAGAATGTTTTTGTGAGACTAATCCTAGTAGAAGATACTACTCAGCATAAGTTTAGCAGAATTCACCCCTGAATCATTAATACTGGCTGAAAGGCCCCACCTGGTGAGTTATAATGTACAGCAGTTTGAATGTCTCTTGATTCTGCATGAGAGGGTAACAGCATTGAGAGAAACTACCCCACGCAGTTAGATCTTTGCAGCAGCCTGCGGTACCGTTGCTGGAGTGCTTCTGGGACTCTGACTTGTAGAGCAGTACGCTTGTACCTCTGAGTACTCGAGTTTGGTACCTGCAAATGTGTATTTAAGAAAAACAACACCAAATTTGACTTACTTCTGCAGCATCATTTATTGAAATAAGACTACCGACCCAAGAAATGCAAGGCCTTGTGATTGAGTTCTCCCTTGTGCTTCATTACATGTGGTAGCAATTGCTCTGCCTCCGAGAAATAAACTTGGAGCAAGGTGCTAAATATTCACAAACTGTTCCTGTCAAACAGAGGAGCAATGGGTTGTGACAACCACCTGCTTTTATCAGGTATTTTCAGATGCAGCACAGGATATGAGAATGATACAGTGGTGGCTAAGCTATATGGTAGCATGTCCCCTAAACCAGTGTGACTGTCTGCCTGGAGGAAAGGTAAAGTTCCCACTGTGCTGCAGAGGGCCAGCAATTGGCCCTTTCTGCCAAAGAGGTCCATTAAAATTCCTTACAAGCAGAAAATGCTCAGAGTTGCTTTTGAAATGTCCTAATCAGGCATTTATGGAGAGTTCACCTAAGCTACTCTGGCCAGCCCAGTTCCCAGTGACCTCACTGCAACTGCTGCTTCCTGTCAGCAGACATGCTCCTTTCTCAGACTGTATGGACAGGGATGACCTTCCCATGGACACCACTACCCTCCCTCCCAAACCATTTGCTCTTATCCGTACACAGAGAACCTTGGGATCAATTCTGTGTAACTTCTAATAAACTCTTTACCAAAGATAACTGCAGTATTAGCAGTAGTCAACCCTTTATCATGCATTCAGGATCAAAAGAAACTCATAGATTCTTCATTTCTGCTTGCTAGCCTACCTGTAATTTGACCTGTTTCCTCCTGTGTTTCATAATCTGTTTCCATACAGTATCTTTTTGATGGCCTGCTCAAAGAAGCCCTCTCTGGCATAGAAATGGTAAAAACAGAGATGGGCTGTGTGAGTTCACCTCAGGGAGTGGCCTGTGAGACCAGCTGTTACTCCTGGATGGGTCAATCTGAAAACATTTGATTGTACAGCTGTGAAGCCCCCTGTGTACAGAAACCACAGTGGCTGCAGGGAACCTGCAGGCTCTGGGATGGAGCAGCCACTGTGGAGGTACAGGCTGGCCATGAAGGGCTAAGCAGCAGCTCTGCTGAAAGCTTCCTGGTGGATAGTGGGGTAAACCCATGCCAGAAACAGACTCTGCTATACCTCTCCTATAATTCTGCCTCTGTTTCCCCCTTACAGAACTGTGCAAGGGGAAAATTCTAAGGTATCTAAGCTAGTGTTACCCACAGAGGTGACTATAACCTTGGTAATCTACAGACTGTGCAGTATTTGGGATATTTGGCCGGCAGCTTGACTGTGTAGTGTTGATTTTTTGGTTTGTTGGTTTGTAGTCATCTGTTTACTGCCTCCTGCTGGGGAAGGGACTTGAAAGAACCCTGGTAATCCCTACTTGTTTGTTCTGTGTCTTTTGTAAATGAGCATCTGAAAGCTGTCTGCACCTCAGAGCCTTTGCCAAACCTCTTCCCTATCACAATACTGAAAAAAAATTCTCAAAAGATTTTGCATGTTGTCCCTTGGAGCATGGAATATCCATTTGTCATGATTATTTCCCTAGCTTGCTTTCTCTGTATTGCCTCTGGTCTTACAGATAAGAGTGTAACTAATTTTAAAGCAGGAGAGCCTTTTGTGTTGTTTAGGGGGTTTTCTGGGGTTTTTTTCATACATGATTTAGCACAGTTAAATCATACAGAGTTTTTTTGAGAAATAGGAGGGATTTCCTATGTACCAATAAGCAGGTCACCCCCAGCACATGGTGGTGGATCTTCATGTCCATCCATTTTTTTCCATCAGTTGTCTGTGTAATGCTTTCCCATCCCAACACATGTCAGGGTTTGCTCATAACCCTCCCATCCCTTTCCCACCCATACACACTCCTTTATGCAAGACACTGTCATGCACCCTGTTAAAAAGTGAGCTCTGTATCCCCCATTCTCCATCCCAAATCATGCCTGTTTTCTAGCCCATGTCAAGGGCTGTCTGTGGCATTCTTTCTTCTGATCCTTCACCATCCTCTTTCTTTTTCCTGGTCTTTGTTGGGCTGAGGGGAAAGCTAATAACCGAGTTAGGGTGCTTGGGGTGGTTCTGACCTGCTAGATAACAGCAGGCCCAGGGAGTCATTGGTGCACTTCAGCATAATGCCTTTGATTGTTTCTTTGCATTTTCAGATGTGTTTGCTGGGCTAAGCAGCTGTTAGGGGCTCTGTACAGCCTCCACTCTCCGTTTCAGGTTTCTGGCTTTCACAGAATTCGGTAAGATTCTCACCCTGGATGACTGAAGTTCTCTCCAGAAATCACTGCACCACTGACAGGCCGATGGCTTTTGGGATTGCACTGCTCAGCCATGTGGAGCCAACACCTCAGACACAGCTACAGCTGTCAGAGCCCAGGTGTTCATGAGAACAGAAAATTGCTGAGTGCAGAATTGTTAGCTCCCTTCAGGATTTAATTCTGAAAAGGATTCCTTACTTCTAACTCCCAAAGCCATTCATGATGTTGGCCACAGCATTTATAGTATCATTTATAAGAAGTGCTTTCCATGTATAAGAACAGGCATAGTGGACAAGACCATTCACGTGAGGGACAGTGACCAATATCAGGTGCCCGAATAAGAGCATAAGAACAGGACAAGCATGAAGTTATACTTCTTCAAAACGCTCATCAGCCTGTGACAACCTGTGTCTTGAGGATTTGCTGAATCAGAGCTGCCTCTTCCTCCTGTAGTGTCTTTTCCATGCTTCAGTTCTTCCTGCTTTTCAGCCCCATTTCATTCCATTAAAAAAAAAAAAAATAAAGGTAGAAAAAGTCCAGTCTGTTTAAATAGATAGAGCAGAGGATACGTATTCATAAGCTGGAGACGTGGCAAGCTGAGGAACATCTTAATGCTGCCATATAGGGTGAATAGATCATGCAGGAATAAATTCCCCTGTCAGGTGGACAAGAGCTCCAGTTAAATCCTGAGACCGTTTCTTGCATTTTCCACATAGGCTGGCAGACCTCACCTTAGACTGTTGCACTCAATGGGGGTATCATAAAGAGATGCAAGATTTGCCTTGTGATTATAATGCACTCTGGTTTAATACACAAAGTAAGAGATTTAGCATTCCCTTAGCCTATAGTGAGTAGATGTGTGGTGAATTTATTGGTTGGAGCAAACAAGTGAAAAGCTAAACACCTAACCATGTACTGGGTTGCAGCAGCAGGAATAAGGAAAATCATATATTAGAGAACATGGAAAATATATTGGTCCTGGGATTTAATGTACATTTCAGAGTTCCAAACAAAAGGTGAAATGAATGGATTAACTAATGAACTCTAATGGCATTGTGTAATAAATCATGGAGTTTGACACTTCTGGGAAGCCTGTAGTCATGTAGTTCTCTTTGTCTGCATGAGTTCAAGGCTGTGAAATAAAAGCTGTGTAGCTATCATGGTGGGAAGGGAGACCTGTGTGGCTCACAGCATGAAATCTGTTGCTATTCCCACCATGCAAGAAAAATATATGTATAGTTTTACAGGCTATGGTTGTGTTTTTCTAGTTTTTTTTCCAGAATCAGTTTTCTTATCCAGTTATACAATAGTTAACAATGAAATTATTTATATCACTTGCTAAGTATTTGCATAGGTGTTGCATTAACCTTTATGGACCAGCCTGTAGTACATCATGCCTACCTTTCAACTGAGAGACAGTGTTTGGTTATAGCTCAAGTTTTGCACTTAATTACAGGTGTGAGTTTTCTATGCATATCCCAACTGTCTCTTGAGGGTATTAATAGTAGTGGCATGACTCTGAAGAAGTCAATAGTTATCCAAGAGGCTACAGGAATAAGAGAACAGGAATAACAGAACATGAATTCTGCAGATAACAGTGCTTTGACTTCAGAAAATGTGTAGACAGTGGGTGCAGTTTCATTTGCAGTCATAACAGTAAATTCTTCATGTTTCCAAGCAATAATGCCACTACACTAAACTTACACCTGGATGCATGTGCTGCCACAGTATATTCAGATGCTGCTAATGACCAGCTGAAGGATTGTTGCCTGGAGATGCTTTCTCCTGCTCTTCTACCCAGCAGTGCTCCTTGTAGAGATTGTAGAAGAAAATGCTAAACTGTGCAGTGGTTTTGAGAATTGGTCTACAGCAGCTGTAGCAATTTTGCCCTTTTGGGGCGTGATTACACTTGGTGGTTCAGAAGTACATATGGTATTACATTTTAGTAGATTTCACTGGTTTTTGGAAGGAACTGACCAGTTGGTTCCCTGCATATAAGAATCCTTGGCATTTTTTCTGGGAATGACAGCCTGCCTAATTGTCTTAGTTACCAATCTGCTGAAATGCTGAGGAGCAAAACAATCAGTTAGAGAAGCTCTAACTTATATGGAAACTATAAGCATTTGTTTACTGACTCTCAAACTCGCCCTACTCTGTGTCCCGCCCTGTCATCCATAAGTGGTGCTACTCCAGTGTTCACCCAGACCATACACCGTTTTGGAGGTAAGGAGTGGATAGCAGGCTCTTCCATCCTCTTCCTTTGCTCCCCATGACACATCATGGTGTGGAGGAGACATCCTGCTTTATCATCTTGTGACAGCTTCTTTAGTGTATTTGTGTTCAAATCATAGTTTTCCTTGGAAAAAAGATACATGGCAGTGATTCTTCAGTGATAAAATATGTTTTATGTACAATTGTCAGAGTAAGGAACTGGATAATATGATGTAAAACACCTCACAGATTAAATCCAGGGAAATGCCTTATCCCTTTGCAAGCTTTGTTTAAGGGACAAGTGCAGACTGTTTTGCTTGTGTCTGCCCTTCATGAAGTTTCCACTTGCCAGGGAACCTTTAAAACCTGTCAGCATCTCAATATGGAATTTATCTTATGATTGCAGAAGAGATGTTCTGGATGTACCTATGTATTCTTCCTGGCTCATGAAACCAGGATAGGAACAGTTTTATGTTTGTGCACAGTGGTGAGCAGAACAGGGCTGCAGTTTTGCCCAGGCAGTTTTGTAACTAGAATGTGCAAAATAAGAACCCTAGAATTTGGTATCAGGACTACCAAAGCATTTCTATTTTATGAAGACATCAGCATGCAAATGGTACTTGACCAAATACTACTCAGACAATCATGATTTTCCTTTTTTTCCCTTGTTCTAGAAGCAGCACATGTAATTCTTCAACCTTTGATGAATCTGAAGAGTGGCAAGTTGCTCAAGATGCTGAGATATGCTTGTTGAAGTCAGGGGAAATCATGTAAGCAGAACAGTTTCATTACTTCCAGGCTGAAAGAATAAAGGCTGAGATCAGATACCAGCTATGTGAGCACAAGTCCTGCAGGCTCCTGGAAGAGCTGAGCCCTTGTGTCCCACAGTAGAGTCTGATCTGAGGAGGATGAGAGGGTATAACTCAACTATGCAGAGCAGCAGCAATGAGCCAGGTCCTTTCTCTTCAGTCCTACAAAACTTTAGTGTAAATGGGGAACAAGAAGGAAAGATGTGGGCCCACTTTGCATCAGAAAACCTTCCTTTCTATTCCTAGAAGGAGGTGCTGTGAATAGGAGGGGGCTTATAGAGAAGACTATGCAGTTCTGGCAGTCTTTGAAAGAGACTGCAAGGACAAATCAGGCAGTGCAGCACTAGTTGGACCTGTTTGCAGTCTGAAAAAGGTATCAGAATGAGGTCAGCTCATACAGTGCTTTAGGACTCAGTGTCATCTAGGTGCTAAGAACTTCCTTTTTGACTGGAAGTATTTTGAGTCAGCTCTTTTGCAGCTTGTTTGGGTAAAACAGATCAACATGTAGCATTAAATGCTTCAGAGGATCTAGACAAAGCTGCTGTTCACGTTTCATCCATCTATCCCCTCTGTATTCCTAATCCCTATTTCCTGTACAATTAGTATAGAAAGGTGGATAAATCAGGTGACTTATTTTTGGCTTAAATTTTTGCTTAAAAAGAACAATAGAGGGCAGCAGACTCTTTTTTCATTGTAGTGACTAGAAAGCTTTATTCCAGCACTGGTGTTCTCTAGTTGAATTGAAATAAGTGAATAAAATCCACATTTGCAAGAGCAGTGAAAGTTCTTAATATCAGTCAGCTTTTCTGTAATTTTTGCCTCCATCTAAGGCTGAATTTTTGTGCATCTTGTGGACCTGTCCCAAATATGCTGTGGAGTCTGTCTCAAAAAGATGGACAATAAAAACAGTGATTACTGGTTTTGTCTGAGTAAGTGGATTGGATCTCTTCAAGTAACTGTATTTTTCTCCCTCACAGGATCAAATTACCCCTTACAGTGGAAGAGATCATAAATTTTGGAGAAAGCAACAGAGAGCTGTTCATTAAATCCAGCACCTACAGTATCATTCCCATCACTGTTACAGAGATGGGGCTAACAATTAGCTGGATCTTTTCCTCAGACCCTAAAAGCATATCCTTCAGTGTTGTCTACCAAGAGGCCGAAGACACGCCGCTGGATCAGTGCAAAGTAAGCTCTTTGTTTCCCTACTGCCTCAGAGATCACAGGGCACTGCAGTTGGCTGCCTGAAGGAATCAGCAGGTATTGCCAGGAGAACTCCACCAGAATGCCAGTTGCCATTGCATTAGGGATTTGTTTCTCCAGTTAAGATGCAGTTCTGCTAAAAGCAGAGCTACATCCTTAGTTATTTAATGTTGCCTGCAAAAGTTGAGTTGAAAAACACTGTAGCTTTTGTTGGTTGCATCTGAAATTCACCCACTATTATTAAACAGAAATAAAAGTCCAAGGCTGCAAAAACCTTTTTTATTTCTCCCTTTTCAATCTCACTTAATTTGTAAGATCTTTAGGGTTGATTTTGCCAGAAGCCACAAGAAAAGAGATAAATTGCTTGGATTACCTGTATTTCTTACTATGAAGTATATATTTAAGTGCCTTGATGGTGTGCAAAATAGCTTTGCTGGTGCCCAAGGTACCAGGTTTTATGCATGTTGTCCATATTTCATGAGTATAATGGATTAAGTAAATGTATTTTACTCAACTAATTGCCAAGTTTCACTGAAGACAAGGCAGCTGTTTGTTTAATCCACTGTGGAAGGGGGAACTCTAAGGCTGTGCTTTACAAAGGGAATAGGACATTTATAGAGTGTGTGTTAATTCACAAGATGGTTACTAATTCCATGTAAAATATCTCTTAATCTGAAAGCTGAATGAAGTGTGAATATTACTTTTGTCTTGATACATTTGTTTGTTATAACTTTTGAGTTTTATAGGGTCATCCTTGATCTATGTCAGCTGCTTTTCTGGCAGCTGTGCTTGGGTTTTACAGCAAGACACAGAGTCATAGATTGACACACTTTTGCTGTAAGATCAGATAAACAATTCATATTTGCTGAGAAATCTTATTTTATAATGCAGGGAGTATAAAAGCATATATTAAAAGACATATTTAGGTAAATCTTTTTCTTGGATATATGGATTTAATGTAGCACTTGCCAATGTTAGTAAAGTTGCTTAGATTAACATTTAAAAGATCATGATTTGATTCTATCTCTAAAGCAAAGAGTTACAGGTTATTGCTGTAAAGAGATTATCAAAAGAAAACAAGTCTCACTGTGAGATTTTAGTTTGGGTGAGTTTTTAATACTCATCAGTTAAAATAATTAGTTTTGCAGGCATATATGCACTTGGCTGAAGTCTAAGTATTTTTCTGAAGGCAAATGTCAATCTATAGGGCAAATAGCAAGCTTCATTTTGCTTTGTATTGAATTCCAGGTTCTTATCCCTATGACTCGCTGCAACTCTCATAAGGAAACTATCAGAGGACAGGTGAAAGTCAGAAACCCTGGAATCTACACACTGATATTTGACAACACATTCTCTAGGTAAGTTCTAGCTGGGTGTAAAAGGTGAAATGGTCTTTGATTTAGAGACTGTGGAATGGATCAGATGTGTCATTATTCTTCCATTCAGAAGTAAGTATGAGAAATTGGCCAAAATATCTTCAAGCTGGAATTTGGGTTCTTGTTCTTGTTTGGGTCTTTTTCTGCCCCCATAGCAAAATTCCACTCTTCTGTCTCCACCTCTGGGAAGGTAAACAGAAGTAAGCAAGTCACTTGTGATTCTTTCCAAGAAAGTTTAGTCAGGATTGTCATGTTATTAACAGCAGACTTGACAGCCCTTGCATAGATATACTTCTTGACAACAGTCAGTTTTTTACCTGACTATAAACTGAAAGACAATACACTTTTAAGGCTTCCTGTCTGGTTGAGTTCAGCTAACGTGATGTTCTCGCTCTTCTTCC
Organism: Hafferia zeledoni; assembly: GCA_035583235.1. Lineage (NCBI taxonomy): Eukaryota > Metazoa > Chordata > Aves > Passeriformes > Thamnophilidae > Hafferia > Hafferia zeledoni. Next base: position 43,074,466 of record JAWWEV010000083.1, read on the forward strand.
TTGACAGGTTTATCTCAAAAAGAGTGTTTTATCACTTGGCTGTTGAACGACCTGTCATCTATGATGGAAGTGATTTTCCATAGCCTTGACTATACTGTGTTATTTTTAAATATATTTTTAAGAAATTATATTATTTATGTACATGTAAGCAAACTGATTACCACTGTGTTTGAAGACTTTGAAACTATGCAATAGTTGTAATGCACTTAAGAGGAGATGTATACACTAAAAAACAGAAGCCTTTTCAGGAACACTAATGGTTCTGTACTGTGTACAGATTGCTGAAAAGCCAATGCTTCATTTAACAGGTCAATAATAACCAATTTTTTTTTCAGTGGGAAGAAAACTAAGTGTGGGTGTGTCTAAATGCAAACTGAAATTCTCTGCTGAATTATTAAATTATTTTTCTTCCAAAAACATCCTTCAAAAGGAAATTTAAAGAAAAAAGTGTATTTTTGACCTCTTCACTGAGGAGTAAACATAACCATTTCTGTTCTGCTGTTCTTAATCAGAACAGCAATTATGCAATACTTCAATCTTCAGAGGCATATATTGTAATCCATCTAGAATTTTTTATCTTTTCCAAGTTTTATAAACAGCAAACATAGGAGTTTTTTACATTTTGGGCTAAGATTTGATAAGTCTTAACTGGCTTTTACAAATGCTTTGGCACTAAATACCAGTTACAAAACAATACAACACAAAGCAGCAGCTCCTTTCACTTTTTCTCACCGTACTGTGTACATTGGTTCACTGAAGCCAGCTCTTATGGTGAGTCCCAGTGGCACAATGAGGAGTATCCTCTGTAAAGTACTGCTCACTATTAGGAAAAGGAGAGTTCCTTTTTCCTGCCTTAGCACCTTAGCCATTAGCAATCATAGGAAAGCACAGTTTCTGAGGACATCAGCAGTGTCTCTCTCTCCCACATGGAAAGCAGCAATAATGTTTGAACCAGTCTCAAAACGTCCATCCAAAACTGACTGCATATCCAGGCCTGATGAGCTCTCCACCCTGTGTTAGTGTATTCTGTCCTTTTCCTAAACCTTGAAGTTGTCCTATCCAACTGCTAACTTTCCATCTCAGATCTAGGGGCAGGCTGTAAGTACTGCCTCTTAAGAGAAGACTGGGTTCTCATTTATACAAAATTTCTGTACAAACCATCTGCTTTCTATATAGAATTTCATCCTTTTGTCAAAGTATCTGAAACTAGATTTTTTTTTTGTTTAAATATCCTGTCTTCTGATTCAATAGCAAAACATTCGGCAGGAGAAAGAGAAAAGCTCTTTCTCCCAACCAGCCCTCCTCATCACTTTAGGTGTATCTGATTTCTCATGTCATTGTTCTCCCAAGGAAACCTCAGACCTGGAAGGTTTTAGTGCAACAGTTGGCAGAAGACCAACACAGCCTGTCAGGGAACACTGTAGAGACTTGGTGGCAGCTGTAGCTGATATACAGGAGGCATGGTGAGAGACAGAAAGTAAAACATAAGGGGAAAGGAGAAAAAAGGGCAAGCACAAGCTGAAGCAAATTGTTTAGGAGAGGAGAAAGGGGCAAACTTGTAAATGTAAAAGCAAGGGCAGGGAATTGGAGGGATTAGCTTGACTAGGGAAGAAAGTCAGGAGAGTCCAGCTGGTGGTTTTATGTGTTGCTTGTCCCATAAGGGATCTCCAACACCAAAAAACTGCTTGTTTAAAAGATGGAGGTCACAAAACGTGTTTCACATTTACAAAGTAGCAGCTGAGGTAGAGGGAAGTTTCTGATCATACAAAAGAATTGCAGATAAAGCTAAAGGTTGCTTATCATTTGTTCCGGTTGTTAACAATATATAAATGCAGTAATCTTGAAAAGGATTGTGAAAGAATGACTACCTTTCATGGAGCACCTAGATTTTAGGTGTCTGGCTCATCCATAGTGTTCCCCTCCCTTCAGCCTCCCGTGCCTGTACCGGTGGTGTGCTCCCCAACCTCTGCCCAGCAGAGGGGTCAGTGCAAGGGCAAGCTGGTTTCCTCCTCCTCCTGAGGCCTACAGTGCAATTAAACCCTTACCTGGCTGTGTGCATGAAAATGAGATGGACAAGGGCAATAAACAGGCAATAAATAGCACACAGATCAGTTCAGGAATTATGGCATATTTCAGTGTTGAAGCTATGTTTTATATTTTATTAGGCAAGAAGAGATTATTTATTGCTTAAAAATGGAGTACTGTTTACCATAAGCTATGCAATTTCACTAAGCTGTTACTGAAGTCTGCTGCAGTTTTCCTTTAAGCTTTTAGGTGTGGATTTTAAAAGCATTTTGCTGGTTTTAGGTAGAATACTAATCTTACTGGGGTATCTTTCTTAAAATGCCAAATACAAGGTAAAGGGACACTGTCAAGTATCTTGGGCCCAACTATGACATCTCTGTTCAAAAGTATTTGAAGTCTCTCTATTCAAAATTATTTGATGGCCTTGCTTCTTCATTTCCTCTCCACATCCAGTTCTTAACATTTTTTCATATATGGCAAATATTTTTAAGCCACTGTTTATGTAAATCTAAAAGTAATTGTCTCCATCTAGTAAGCCAGATGCTTCCCTGAAAGTCTTTCATGTTGACAGTCCTGAGACTGGCTAAGGATATGTTTGGGAAGAGGGGAATAAAACCACTGGATTGTTTTCATTTAGAATTTGAGTATTTTTGGTACCTTTTCTTCAGGTTTTCCTGCCCCTTGAGAGTAGTTTTGAAAGAAACGGTAGTTTAAAGATCAAAAGGTTTGCTCCTAACCAAGGAGAGTATTTAAGGAGAAAAAGTTTCAAATGATGAAATACTCAGGCTGGTAAGGTACAAGTGGACAGGAGCACAGCTGTTTAAAGCAGCTGCTCAAGAAGAAGAATCCCATCATATCAGCTAGAAGAGGCTGTGCAAAGATGATAGTAAAGAACCTGGCAGTTAGTACCGACCTTTTGTTTGAATGTCCCAGACTGGAGCCATGGAAACCCAATGAAGGACTTCACACAAGTGCAGGTTTGTGCAAGAGATTATTTCATTCAAGCACTTTATACCTCCATTCATAAAGCACTTGTTTATGTGAGCTGTGCCCACGATGCTGAAAAGTCTGTTTATTTACAAGTGCTCAGGGGATTTGTCAAACTGGGCTTTTTATTATCTGCAGGAATACAAGTAAGAGAAAAAAATGTTTAAAGTTGATCATAAAATTAATTGAAGGGGATGTCATACTCGTAGGACAAAGAGATTATATATTGTGGTCAGCGTAAGCAATTGGGTGTTTTTTCTGGGTGTTGGAAGGGGTAAGGAAGAATGGAGGGTATGACTTTTTGTTATGCAGAGGTTTATGTGAAGGAAAGAATGTAGTTTCTTTGAGAAAATGACAGTGTTCCTTTACTCAACGTTTCTCCTGTTTCTTAATGAAAAATGAGACATGTATTGCATGAGAATGTACCACATTACAAAACAGCAAAGCTACAAAAGCCTGACTTTGCTCCTTTCTTAAAATTGAAATTGCACTATGGTTTTAATTATGCTCAGTAACTGAGGTGGTAACTTGTTCAGAAGCATCTTTTGGTCTTAAATGCCAAAGAATTGCAAACCCTGTTCTCATCAAACTTCATGCTCCAGATATGGGAAAATTTATGTATACCAGTGTCTGTACAGTTACAGAGATGTAGACGGTTGTGTACTGGAATGTTTCTTGATGCTTTTTTTCCCTTTTTTAACCTCAGGAATTAAAAAATAAAATTCTTTATCATTGCGAATCTGTGTCACTTTCCTGCCTTGTAGAGATAGCGTTGTGTGTAAGATAAACCTGCTGATTGTATGGTCTGCTTCTAAGAGGGAAAAAATTTTACAAAATAAGGAAAATAGAAAATAGTTTGTCATACTGGTGGCAAAGCACCAAGTCGGTACAGTACAACAGAGCAACAGTGGAGATGCGTAAGTGTTGAGTGAGCCAGACCTCAGAGGTAAAACCAGAGCAGCCTCCAGCATGGCAAGTACAAGAGGACTTGGCAAGGAGGTGACATTGCAGAGAAGGTGCAGTGAGTGCTGAGGAACAGGGAGTTCCTCACGTGCTGCCGCCCCAGCACGGCAAAGGAGCGGTTGGAGCTGCACTCCTGGGTGTCACAGGCAGGAGAACTGCGCTTGGCCCCTGCCTTGGCAGCAGCCACTGCTTTGCATCATCCTTCCCAGGGCCATCCTGAACGCTCGCCAGCAAAGACACAGAGGACCAGGATTAAGTCAAGCTTGAACAGGCATTCACAAAGGAGAAAACATAGCAGGATTTAGCAGTTTGCTTATCCTGTTATTTCTTTATTTGCATGCAGACAAAATTTGGAAAACTAATACAATGGCTGCAGAAAGTCTATCAGTTCACACTGACTTCTGATGGGACTTACATATCAGACAAGTAATTACAGGTGTGAAACAGCTGCTTACAACAGCTGTGTACAGATTGCTTATCCAAAGAAGAAAGCCAAACTAAAAGCAATAACAAAGCTTGACTATCATTTATCCATATAATCTGGTATTTTTTGATAGTCACAAACCCACCCTGTCTTTACACCAGCATAAGTAACTCCAAAGTTCACAATTCACTTAAAAACTTATGAAACAGTTCCTGGTTTAACAAGTCAGTTCTAAATTAAAATCCTACATTTTTTGAATCTGTATCTTTCTTTCAATGCAGTTTATTTTTCTTTTGAAAATTACATGTACTAATGTGGAAAGACCCCTTTAATCAGCTGTCAGCCAAATGTACATCCCCTTAAGCTCAAAAAGTACAGTAAGCATTTCCAATTGTTAAACTCCAGGGTAGTCTGTATATACTTGAAATGCTATCCTGAATGTTTGATTTCCCCAGGACAGTAGCTTTATTTTCCATACTGCCTTGGCAACCACGATTTTTTAAAATAAGCCATGTAACACCTGGTTTTTTATACCTGGTTAAAAGTTGTGAGTAAAACAAACAGCTGGTCAAATTTTAGGTGAATGTCAGCCAAGGAGTTTGTCACTCTAAAGCTGAAAGCTTAAGTTCCATAACAAAGCGTTTATTGAAAAACGCACCATGTACTCGGCTACAAAATCCTTATTCTGTGTTAGCTCAGGTTCCTTCTCCTAAAATCCCAAAAATGTTTTCTTCCCTGAGCTGCTTTCTATTCTTTGTCTACCTGTGTGTATGCATGCACTTGGGTATGTACACGTATGGCCAGGCTTCGCAAAGATGATTTGGGCAGGGCTCTCCCCCCGTGCCCTTCCAGCCTGTGCAGTGGATGTTTTAGGTGAGGCACAGCGTGCGCAGAACTGGCCCCACCGTTTAAGTCCTGAGGTCCATTTGCCACGGCCGAGCGAGCTTGGACAGTGACAGTGAAGTCCTCGGGACCCTGCTGAGCATCCGAGATGTGACAGGATGGGATGGCAGGGAGGGTTGAACTGCCAGGGGACGGTCCCACTGAGACTCGAACTCAGGACTTTGCGATTCAGAGTCCAGAGTGCTCTCCTTTTTGCACCACGGGACCACCCTATGCACTTATACACACGCACATATGGCCCCCAAATTATCGGGAAGGAGCAGTGCGCTGCCCATTGGCTGCGGCCGCGGCTGTCTAAGGATGTTTCCAGTTTTGTGGACAGCATTCCAGCTGAGAGGAGTCCGCTCAGACAGAGCCGGCGCCAGGCGCGTTTCCCGTGTGACCGTCCCGGGGCCGGACGCTGTTGCGGGGAAGCCCCGCACGTTGGGGCGGTGCAAGCGGGCCGGGCCGGGCCGGGGCTGCTCTCCGAGGGCAGGCGAGCAGTTGCAGTGCGGTCCTGCGGCAGCAAAAGTCGGGAAGTACCAGCACTGCTTCCCTGGTAACGCTCTACAGGTAATGGTCCAGGTCCTCCCCAGAAATCCGAACGCCAAGGGTGAGATAAGGAGCAGCCCCGCCCCGCGTGTGGCGCAGAGGAGGGGAGAGGCCCAGGTGTGTTTAATGGAGCCCGGGGCGGGGCTCGTGGGCGGGGCTGGCGCTGAAAATGGCCCGGATGGGCTCTCCCAGCTCTCAGCTCCGCAGCTGGCTCGTACTGGCTGTCGCGAATGCGGGGCTCGGATCCACCTCGCCCTAGAGCAGTCCCTCCTGCCCGGCTTCTCTACCCCAGCCGAGATCCACCCTGCCCTAGGGCAGTGCCTCCTGCCCGGCTCCTCTGCCCCGGCCGGGATCCACCTCGCCCCAGGGCAGTGCCTCCTGCCCGGCTCCTCTGCCCCGGCCGGGATCCACCTCGCCCCAGGGCAGTGCCTCCTGCCCGGCT
>JAWWEV010000083.1:43088454-43100255 GCA_035583235.1 Hafferia zeledoni
ATGATCTGGTAAATGGACTGGAGTTGGACCAAGGGTTGGACTTGATCTCGGAGGTCTTTTCCAACCCAATCGATTCTTATGATTCCGTGATTCCAGGGGCAGGGCCCGAGGGCGGTGCCGGTGGGGCGGGAGGAGGCAGCAGGAGTCGGGGCCGGGAGGGCAGGAGGAGGCAGGCGAGGGCGGTGTTGTAGGTGCCGGTAGGGCGGGAGGAGTCGGGGCCGGGAGGGCGGTGCTTTGGGTGCCGGTGGGGCGGGATCGGGATCAGGATCAGAATCAGGCTGAGGCTGCGGCTGCGGGCGCAGCGGTGCCCGTTTCCCGGCGGGCCCATCAGCTGACGCCGCCGTTTCCTGCCCGCGCCCGCCATGCTGCGGCTGCTGCTCCCGCTGGCCGGCCTGGCCGCGCTGCTCCGGGCGGCGGTGAGTGCCCTCCTCGCTCCCCTCCTCGCTCCCCCTGCTGCAGGCGCGCCCGCCGGCTCTGCGGGGCTGAGCGGCTCGCAGGGGCCTCCTCCCGCCGCCCTTGGGCCGCTTTTAAACCACGGGCGGTTTGGGGCGAAGGGGGCGCGGGTGCCGGGCCGGTGCCGTGCCGGAGCAGGGCAGGGAGGGCTCCGTGCCCCGCTGCCGAGCAGCCCGGCCCGCGCCCCGCCGTGCGGAGCCGAGGGAGGGCTGGCGGTGCCCCCTCCGGGAGGGGAGGGCCAGGGTCGCTGCCCGGCCGGAATGGGGTGCCAGCTGTGCCAGAGTCTCCCAGGAATCGGGGGGCGCTGCGGGAGCCGGTACCGACACTCCATTAGCACTGGGAAAACTTGATTTTCCTGTGGTGTGTGAGAGGAGGGAAAGGGGTTGTTCCTGTTCTGCTTCCACTGTTGTAGCCGCTTTGTCCCGGAGGACACCATTTCGCTGCCTAAGGACAAACCCTTAGTCTGGACAGTCTTGTGGCTCATGCCTCCAGTTTAAGACAGAGTGACACTATTACCTTGGTAGGTGTTGCAATGGAATCGTGCTTAGGTGTTTAAAGATGCACGAAAAGCAGCACAGCCTCGTGTGAGACCTTCACGGAAGGGAAGATTGGGTAACAGTAAATGTGAGTGGGTTATGGCTGAGCCTTCCAAAATTTTGAAGGTTGGTGGATAAGAGGAATGGAGAACCAATACTCACCAAATCTGGTAGTATTAGCACTCTTGGGGCATTTAACAAACAAGTTTAATACTGATTAAATACTGTAAAAATATATAGTGAGTTTCAAGAATTTGCTGCCACATGAGGTTGTAAGAGGTGGGCAGTGTTTAACAGATTAAAAAAAAAAAAGAATTTGCCAGATTTAAATATATCGGGTTCATAAATAACATCCAGAAATGACTAGGCAAGGATTTGCCTCCTGACATCCCTAGCATAGCAATTTGTCAGCTGGAGGAGTATGAGGGAGCAGACCACAGACAGTGGCCAGGGTCATGTCACTTCTTCAAACAGCATTTCTTGTTACTGTTGTCCAGACAGAATATTGCCTGGTGTCTAGGGACCTGTGGACTTGAATCAGTAAGGCATTTCTTAGGCTTTTATCTTCCTAGCTTTGTGTATTTTCTGTAGAGGCCTGTGTGTAAAATAGCAGTTTTTTATTACCAGAGCTTGAAGAACTGAGGCTGAGAAACACGATTTGTCTTAGCAAACCACATTTCCCTGACATAAGCAATAAGCAATTTTAAGACTTAGTGTAGTCCTCAAAATAGAGCAGGGTCCTGTCATCACAGAGGCTCTGTTGTTCTTTTAAATTAGCTTGGAAAGGTATGTGCTACAGATAAGCAACCTGCCAAGATGGGGTTTGCAGACTTCTGGGCCCAAGTTCACTGCTGAGCCTATAAGGCTGCTTTTGTGCCCTAGTTCTGAGATATTTTTGGCTGTAATGTTTGCTTGCTTTTTCTCTAGGTGTGTGAACTGAGAGACAGGAAGTGTTTTGAAAAGAAGCATATGCTACTGCATGACTGTTGTGTCAGACATGGTCTCTATGGTACATTATAAAAGACCTTCCAAACTTTTTTTCATCTATGCTTAAAATAAAACAATAGATTTGTTTTAAATAGAAATGTGCAACCTGAGCACACCGTGACTGAGCAAAATACCAGGGAGTTCTGGTACAATTCAAATATAACTGATGTTTGCTTGTTTGTTTTCAATATGTGAGCAGATGTGTTAGACTCTGCTCCTGTCTAAAGGAGCAGAGTGTGTGATGTTGTAATCCCTTTTCAATTTAGTTTCATCCTGTTAGACCAGGATATGCTGAAACAGATGCTGAGTCTTGGAAAGATGTAGTGGAAGTGAGCTGGAAGTGAGTAACAAAACACAATGTGAGTTTCACCTCTGCTACTCATTTTCAAGGCTTTGGAGAAGTCTGAAGGATATTTGCAGATACATCATTTGCAGTTTCTGGGACCACAGTTGCATCTGGTGGCTGTTCCAGTGGGGATTTCACTGCTGCTGCAGTGTGTGTTAGTAGAACCTCTTGCCTTGGGTAAGAATGATGTAGGGTGGTGCTGCTTTTCAGATGGAGTCAACTGCTTGGGAAGAAGAACTGAAAACACGTGTTAGGTTAATATCAGAAACAACTTAGTCTCAGGATATCTGTGGAATTTCCAAATACTGTAGTGATTGTTTCCAGGACTCATTGAATCCCTGTTGTGATCTATTGCCCTCTGCTATAAGGAAGTCTTCAGGAGGAAAGCGCATATGGAAAAAAAAAAGGGGTGGGGGAGGAATCATTGAGGGAGGGAGGCAGGAGCTTGGAAGGGGACTGCCAGAATCCAGTCTTTTCTGTTGTCTGATTTATTCCACATCAAGACTTCTCCTTTTCTTTATGACAGTGATTCTGCATGACCCAGCATCTTGGGTAGTACGTAGAGTAACAATCCTTTATTGCAGTCTGGGAAAAAGGGAATGTGTGTAATATTTTAAAACGGCTGATACTGGTTCCTGGTTGCAGGCTTTGTTGACCCAAGGCATCCCTTCATAACCACATTATTGCCTACTGGAGACTTCTGCAGAAGAGAAGGGAACAATCAGGAAGCCAAGATGATCTCCTTCAAGCAACTGCCCCTTGAAGCAAAGGCTGCAGTGGCTGCAGGAGTGGTTTTCTTCTCCATGATGCTGTCACGGAGTTACCTGGCAGAAAAACTCGATCTCAGGACACGGCACTGGGTTCTAAGGCTGCAGATGGCACTATTTGCTAATACTCTCATGTTGATGGGATCTCTTCATGTTTGGAGAAGCACAGTCACCATGTTCACCAGGTCTCCAGCTGCCAGCTCCTTCTGTTTCACGCTGTGGAAAATTGCTGTGTTCATGTTTCTAGCTTTGGCTCATTCAAGCTTCTTTACATTGCTATTTCTTGTTGCAGAAGAGCCCTATTTCTTTTCTTTAGCTGCCTACACTTGCTTGGGAGCCTATATCATTCTCATCTTCTTCCTCTTCACTCTAGGCTCTGTAGAGCAGGCTTACAAGTTCTTGGCAGGGAGAGGCACTAAGGCAGGCACTGGCAACAAGAACAGAACAGCAATGAAACCAGTTTTGGCAGTCATGCTGACTCTTGTGCTGACTGTTGTTGGGCTGTTAAATGCTTCCCAGCCTCCTACTGTGAATTCAGTGGAGATTCCAGTTCACAAGCTGCCCTCAACCATGAATAACCTGAAGGTGGTGTTGCTTTCAGATATCCATCTGGGGCCTACGGTTGGGAAGACCAAGCTTGCCATGATAGTGAGAATGGTTAAGGCTTTAAAACCAGATATCACAGTGATTGTTGGTGACCTGACTGATGCTGAGGCAGAGATCATACGACCTGCTGTTGAGCCTCTTGGAGAACTTGATTCCCCCCTGGGGACGTACTTTGTCACAGGAAACCATGAGTACTATACATCAGATGTTAGCAACTGGTTTGAGCTGTTAAAATCATTTAACATTCAGCCGCTGCATAATGAGAATGTGAAGATTGTTTCACCAAAGAGCACTAATGACTGGTTCTGCCTGGCTGGTGTGGATGACATTGAAGCAGATGTGTTACGCTACTCAGGACATGGCATGGATTTGAAAAAAGCTCTCAGAGGTTGTAGCAGTGAGCATGCAATAGTGCTGTTAGCTCATCAGCCAATTGCTGCAAAGTGGGCCCTTCAGGAGAGACCAGACATAAATTTAATTCTCTCTGGCCATACTCATGGAGGGCAGATGTTCCCTCTAAATGCTGGAGCTTATCTTCTGAATCCATTCTTTGTTGGCTTGTACAAAGTTGGGCAGAACACCTTCGTCTATGTCAGCCCGGGGACGATGTACTTTGGAATACCCATGAGGCTGGGCAGCAGAGCTGAAATAACAGAGATAATCCTTCATTCTCCTTGAGGAGTTCTCCATTTGACAGACTTCTACCATTCATTTTTGGTCAGTATATTGGCTCTTCTGCTATGAAAGCAAATCCTTTTTCAGGGAAGCCAGAGATGTGTTGGGCTGAACTTCAGCAGGTTCTGTTAAGTTTGAACAGAAAACACTATATCTTGGGCCTATGAAACAAATTTGGGGCATGTTGGAATACTGCAGAAATCCTTTGAGTTCGTTATTACTGCGGTTCTGCATTAAAAGCTAGTGCTGATGTCATGGAGATAATGTGTCCTGTGCATGTTGAGTAATATCTGTGTCCTGCAGCTACTTCATGTTTCCAGTGTTTGCTGCCTTACCAAGTTTCAGGCAGATGTTCTCATGCAGTGAAATCATTTGTGCATGTTTGGCAGAAGGGGATACAGAGTGCCCACTGAGTATGCAAACTCTAGAAGCCTTATGCTAGAAGGGAACAGTTTAGCCTTTTTTTTAATTGAGGCTGGGTATCCTTATCTTGGTAGGTATCTGCAACATGCACTAGGGCTTCCAGTCAGTACAGTAAGTTGCCAGGCATCAGTTCCGGTTAGAAAGTTGGTAAGACTGGCATCAAAGGATGAAAGTAGCAGTCATCTCAGGCATTTCCCCAGAATAGCTGGGCATCTAGCAATTATTTACTGAAAATAACTCTAATAAAAGCAAATGAGAAAGAAATATTGAAATTAACTTCCGTTGCTGTCTGAGCATACAGTACCTCCTGATGTAAAGCACTAAATCCAAAGCTGAAATACTCAGTGTCTCTTCTCTTCATTCTATGTTTTTTTTTTCTTTCTGCTTAATTTCTATTCTGCCATCTCTCTCTTCCAAGAGTAAGGAGATGCTATTTGAAAACAATGCAAATAGGTTAATGCTTGAACTTTGTTTAAGGCTTTAATATCTCAAGTAAATGGTGTCCTTTTTTAAGGAGACTAAACTCTGCAGCAGGTGGATTTCCTTAAGACCCATTTGTGTATCAATGTCCTGGTTGTCTGATGGGCACACAGCAGCATAACTGCTACAGGATAATGAGGGATGGAGAATTTCTTCCTGTCTTTTATAGAAGGGTATAACATAAATTAGCGTAATTCAGGGAAGTTTGAGATACTAGAAAATATTAATACAAACATTCTTGTTTCTATGTCTTTGTGTTCATGTAAGAAAGCCAGGATGTAAATTAACGTGCAAATATTGCCCTGGCTGATGAACAGTTTACTTCTGTACATCTTCCTCTCCCCTCCTGAGAAACACCACAAACAGCAGGAGCCTGGGAATCCTGTCTCTGAGGTCTGCAGCTGGAGCCACAGCGTTTCCCTTGCTCTGCCTTTCTGCCCACCTGCCCCTGGCTTCCTCTTGGGCAGACCCTCATGGCATGGGGTAGAAAAGGGCAGTTCTTACATGAGAGACTGAGGATGCTAGGCCAGAACTGAAGTGTTCAGTCTTTTCCTGCTTTCCTGTGTGAACCTGTACCATAAAACCATACACACTTCTGTTTTATTCTTCTGCTTCTGTTCTTGTTTTGAAGGAGGTGTGTTTGAAAAGTACCACAGACTTTGTAAAGTGGAGGGTTTGTTTTTTCTAAGTTAAATTTTGAAGTTTCAGTTCATCCACTCCCCTCAGCCCTTCCCCAGGCAGAGTTTCCAACTGCTAGGCTGGTTTTGTATCCTGTTCCTCTGTACAAACATCTACATTTTTACTCAGGAATATTGAGAAATACTGTGAACGCGTCATGAGGGTTGGTGGAATTAGTCTGAAAACTCTGAACACCTGACCAGGCAGGCTCTCTACTTGCCAGACTAGATGATTTCTGTTTCCCACCACCTATAATTTAGTAAGGTTTTTTTTTTATGCTTGTGCAATACTACCTGCTTCAGTGTCGTAAAGTTTCCCTGTGTATTTAACGCTGCCCACTGTCTGTGTGGGCAGTGAGTGCCACCACTTTGCAGCCAGTGACAAAGTGCCAAATGGTCTTTGGCAGTGAGAATGTCGATAGCCTGTAGCCCTCTGTTATTCACCAACATGCCTTCAGTGATGAGTTGTGTTCTGAGTTCACTAGGGCAGAGTACACCCTCGAGGCCAGTGATCTGGGATAGCTTTTCACTTGCTGCACTGAGTATTTTACCATGTAAAGAAGACTAATTGTTAAGCAAGTTTCCTTAACAGGAGCCATTTTTTGGACTAATTTTAAATGGTGTCAGTTTCTCAGTGAGTTACTAGTATTATTTTTATTTTTTTATTTTTCTTGCCCTTTTTATTCCTCTCTTCATTCTGTTCAAATGTGTGGAAAAGCCTAGTCCTTCTGTCCCAGGACTTCTTCATTATTCTGCCTGTGCCTCTCTTGGAAGATTGTTATGTATCCTTTCAGAAGTAGATATGCATCCTTTTAGGAATGGTCATATTGTCATTTCATAGATTTTTTTGAGTTGTCCGACTGTAATTTACTTCTTGTTCAATTTTTTTTCTATAAGTATCTCCCTCTGTTTGCTTGATGATTACTTATTACTTAAAATGTTTTCTTTCTGTGCCAAAAACATTTCAAAGCCTTTTCTTATTTACTTTTTAAAATATGAATGGAAAGTATCCTGGATTGACTTTCTTTTTGATAAAAGGAATTAGCTGTTTCTAAAATCTCTCTAATAGAGCAATCTCTAATTGTCCTTCAAGGTTCTTTCTATACTTTTCCCATTTTGACTTGAATGTGCACAATGTAGACCTGTGTTCAGTATTCCAGATGAAGAAAAATTGCTGTGCTGCTTATTTTGTAATTTTTTTAAAGATTTTTTTTTTGTAATTTTTTGTGTGTGTGTGGAATGTATTTGATTTGGAGAACTTAACTAAATGAATATGTACTTCTTCCTATAAAAGGCCAGTTCATTGAGGGATGGGGGAAAAGTTGACTACTGTCAGAATTAATAGCAGAATAGATTAGTATCATCACTTTGTGAAAGTTATATTTATGTATTATATACTTGCAATAGAATGGATTTAAAAATATGTAAATTGTGGTATAACAAATGCTTTAAATGTTGGTATTAAATAAAATTTTATTCTTCTATCAACAAATATGCCTGTAATGACCTCTTGTTTTGTATCAGTGTCTATTGTAGCCGTTCATGCTGAATAGTTTTAACACATTAATTCTGTTTACCAACAAAACGCTGCTGACAATAAGACTGAGTTGTTTTGGAAAATCTCACACCCACCCTGCCAGGCAAGGAGAGTGGGAAAGGTAAGGCTACTATTAAATTTTCCTGAAGTGTACGAGGAAAAGAAGGTGCAGGCTGAAGGGATAAGGATGTGATGCAGAGAAAAAGATCCCTGCAAGGTTACTGAGACTTTTTTGGAAGGAGCAGAAGAGAATGAGGTGTTTGTGGTTCTCAATTTTGGTGCTTAAGCTTTGGGGTAGAGAAAGGGAGTGTTCTGTGTTTGAATGGTCTGCATAAGAGAGGCTAGAAATCTTCACAGGTGGACGGGTTTGTTCAGAATTTTTATCCACATTTGCTTGCTTTCCAAATAAGAAAAAAACCCCCCTGTTTTGTAAATTTGGAGAATGAGAGATTCTAGCCACTGTTAAATAGATTTGTGTGTTGGTGATACTAATTTTTTCCTATGTCGGGAGACTTAAACATTATAAAATATCAAAATAGCATTAAGGTTGCAAAAATAAATTAGTGCTTGATTGAAGACAGAAAGAACAAATTCTTTAGTTCTTCCTTTTGCATGTGAGTATGCTCTGAGCATGTAAGGTGCAGCATTATACCACTGGCTCTAGGGAGTCTGAGTTTTCATCTGGGTGCTGATATGATTTGGTAAGAATGAGCTGGCATCCCAAACAGTGCTGCTGGTTTGTGTCTGTTGGATTTGCTCAGCGAGCAGACCCACTACCCCTTCTAGGGAGATGCAACAGGAGTGAATTCCCTGCAAGGGGGCACGGGCTCAAGCTCTGCCAGAGGAAATTGAAGTTGGATATCAGGAAAAAATTCTTTACCGAGAGAGTGCTCAGGTATTGGAATGGGCTGCCCAGAGAGGGGGTGGATTCACCGTCCCTGAAGGTTTTTAACCTGAGCTTGGCCGTGGCACTGAGTGCCATGATCTGGTAAAGGGACTGGAGTTGGCCCAAGGGTTGGACTTGATCTCGGAGGTCTTTTCCAACCCAATCAATTCTATGATTCTATGATTCTCTGATTCATAACCGTGAGTATGGAATATTGACAGAACCAGATGTAAATTCATGAGGAGAACTCTCTTGTTTTCGTTACAAACCTTGGGTTATGAGCTGACAATAAAATAATGATGAGTAATTGATCATGAGGGGAAGTCTGTTTACAATGGGTGAGGAATGAGATGTATTGGAAGTGCTCTGGAAGCTTCCTCCCTCTCCTCACCCCCATAAAAACACTGTGTTGGAAAGCAGTGTATGTGTTGGGGACATGATTTATAGCTTAAGAAGCGTGACTTCTATATGGCAACTGGTTCAGTGATGACCACTTTCATAATTTATACTTTCTTCTAATTGTTTTTTGCTTTAAGGCAGCCTTGGTTCTCTGCCAGCAGTATCTGTCCCTGACGATGTGTAAACAGTTGTTTCCACATTCATCATCTCAGCAATTACCTGCCATAAGTGGAAGAAGTGTCTTTTCCATAGGCCTCTTGGTGTGGTCTAAGGTCTCAATGAGGGGACTAAAATTCTCTTACAGAGGGAAACCACAGCAATTTATTTTGACTCTCCTTATTTCCAGGAATAATGGCCTTTCAGTGTGTAATGTGCTTTTATCCCTAATGATGCTTTTCTTTTTTTGCTCTTTTAGCATTGCAGAGCTGTGTGACTGCACTTGGGTTCTGGGTTCCATTTAGTCACGGTCATTTGGAGGCACTCAGCTCTGCACTAGTGCTGTGAGTTGTGGCAGAGCCCTAGAGTAAAATACATTGCAAGAATGTGAAACATCTATTTGCTGTTTGTAAAGGTGAATGGTTTTGTTTAGGGGTACACACACTACAATTCCATCCTAGTGCAAGTTTAACAGATCAGCAAAAAGTCACATGTATTTGAATTGAACAGAAGATAAGCCTCTGGTACATACCTTATCCTCTGCAGTGATAGTTTACTTGAGGTTTAACAGCCTGGAGTTACTACAGCATCATAATTTCCACTGGAGAATCCCAGCCTTTGAATTGCATTTGTTCCAGAGCACTTGGTTTGTATTTCTTGGCTCTGTAAGATCCTGATTTTGTAGAGGCCTGGCTTGCCCATACCTTTGTTGAGTCAAGATTTATTTCAGATTTCATAAAACTCTCTATTAAGTAATCCCAAGAATGTGTCTGTGTTTATGGAATCAGAGCATAAAAAGCTTCTGGTGTGCCACACTTGTCAGTCCCTTACGTTTCTTGTTTCCCTGCTGGCTCAATGTTGTATGTTCTCATATCTGTTGTTAGACATCCACCACATAATTTCACTTGTTCTCTGTTGTCAGAATTTTTTGGATTGCCAGGTGCATTTAGGACATTTTCCACAACTTTTTTTAGGTTTTCTGTAAAAAAATGCCTCTTGCAGTTGCAACACACTGTAGTCTTCCTCACTGGAGTTTGTATCCTTGAAAGGTTTGCAGAGAGTGTTATCTAACTCAGTTGCTCCATTTAATGACAGTCTAGGGCTTGGCATGTTTGCTTAGTAATTTCTTCCTCCATTTTTTCAGGATGGTGTGTTTTTTCTCTGAACTATATCTGCTAGTTTGTGCTCTTGTTCTTTTGTCCTGTGACACTGCACTGGCTCCTTTTTGTTTTCTTGTGCTGAGGCTCAGGTGGGCTATGGGTGGCTAATGGGGAGTCATTCACCATCTGTTATTTTGGGACCATTATATCTTCTACTGTGGACAACCCACAGATGTATAGACTGTTCTCAGTGTCTTTAAAGGCAAAAAAAATTATATTGTGTATTTGTTTGTCTGTTTTGTATACAGAATGTACCCCCGAGGAGCTTTGGGATTGATTATGATTGCAACTGCTTTGTCAAAGATGGGAAACCTTTCCGTTACATCTCTGGTAGCATTCACTACTCCCGGGTGCCCCGGTACTACTGGCAGGACCGCCTGTGGAAGATGAAGATGGCAGGACTGGATGCCATTCAAACGTGAGTTGCTGCTGACTTTCCAAAAGATTTGTAGTCCTGGGAGCTGTAGGAGAAGTAGCTCAGTGGAATGCCACCACTGGACTCTGAATCCCAAGGACCTGAGTTCGAGTCTCAGTGGGACTGTCCCTTGGCAGTTCAATCCTTCCCTGCCATCCCATCCCGTCACATCTCGGATGCTCAGCAGGGTCAGTCCCGGTCAGTACCGGGGGCTGTGACAGTCCCGAGGACTTCACTGTCACTGTCCAAGCTCGCTCGGCCGTGGCTGATGGACCTGAGGACTGAAACGGTGGGGCCAGTTCTGTGCATGCTGTGCCTCACCTAAAACATCCACTGTGCCACACCCACGTGGGGAGAGCCCTTCCCAAATCTGCGTTTGTGAAGTCTGGCCATACATACAAACTTGGTTTATTCTTTTTTAAGTAATAGGTGAGAGAGCTCTGGAGAAGGGAATGGTGGTGCCAGAGACCTCCAAGAGTGTTGAGTGGGTTATAACTAACAGGCAACACCTCTTGCTTCACAACCCAGGGTGCAAATGTGACCTGAAAGAAATTGTTGGACTGTGAACTTTGGCAGCTTCAACAACACTGTATGAGCTCTGCCTTTGCCAAGGACGTTGTATTGTGTGGTCAAAAGGTAGATCAGGTGAGAGGAGACAATAAGCTATTTAAAGCTATTTCACCAGGAGCATTTAAATTTAGAAAATCGTTGAGAACTTGGTGTTCTTGTTTAAAAAAAAAAGTTTAAGGAGCTTTCAGTTTTGTGTATGAACCAAACCCTTTTAGTCCATCTTTCTTGCCTTTCCTACCTGATTGTGTACTTACTACAATAGGTGAGGAACAAATTAAAAAAAAAAGGAACACTCAGTTTTGCTAAAGCTTCCTCGACAAGGGGAGTGGTAGAAAAGTGCAAGGTACAGTCTTTCCAAGCAATGGCTGTAATTCCCAAATGAGTTTCTTTTTCTTTCTTAAGTCATTGCAAGGCTTAGGGCTTCTCTTTGAAGCTGCCTGCTTTTGTGCTGTGGACTGCCAGGCAGTTTGGTTCTGACAGTGCAGAGCCTGCAGGCCAGGGATTTTGCTCAGTGTGAGTGTTGTACCACCTCTCCTTCCCCACCCTTGAAATCTGTATTTTTGTTAGACCCGCAAGTTGAAGATTTGCATTGTACAGCTGGGGATGTGATCTGTGTGAACAGACACAGAAAAAGAAAAGAAGTTGTATTTTTCAAATTTAGGATTCTTCATATTTTTGTGTGTCTTAAATCTCTTCTCTGTCTTGGGATGTTACAGTGACTGTTTAGT
>JAWWEV010000083.1:43100355-43118073 GCA_035583235.1 Hafferia zeledoni
CTGCCTTTGCCAAGGACGTTGTATTGTGTGGTCAAAAGGTAGATCAGGTGAGAGGAGACAATAAGCTATTTAAAGCTGTTTCACCAGGAGCATTTAAATTTAGAAAATAGTTGAGAACTTGGTGTTCTTGTTTAAAAAAAAAAGTTTAAGGAGCTTTCAGTTTTGTGTGTGAACCAAACCCTTTTAGTCCATCTTTCTTACCTTTCCTACCTGATTGTGTACTTACTACAATAGGTGAGGAACAGATTAAAAAAAAAGAAACACTTAGTTTTGCTAAAGCTTCCTTGACAAGGGGAGTGGTAGAAAAGTGCAAGGTACAGTCTTTCCAAGCAATGGTTGTAATTCCCAAATGAATTTCTTTTTCTTTCTTAAGTCATTGCAAGGCTTGGAGCTTCTCTTTGAAGCTGCCTGTTTTTGTGCTGTGGACTGCCAGGCAGTTTGGTTCTGACAGTGCAGAGCCTGCAGGCCAGGGATTTTGCTCAGTGGGAGTGTTGTACCACCTTTCCTTCCCCACCCTTGAAATCTGTATTTTTGTTAGACCTGCAAGTTGAAGATTTGCATTGTACAGCTGGGGATGTGATCTGTGTGAACAGACAGAGGAAAAGAAAAGAAGTTGTACTTTTCAAATTTAGGATTCTTCATATTTTTGTGTGTCTTAAAACTCTTCTCTGTCTTGGGATGTTACAGTGACTGTTGAGTGAGTGTTTTTTGGGGTATTTTTTGTTCTTTTGCATTAAAGCAAGCAAGCTCTATCTTTCACATTATGAAAGAGCAATGGGATTAAATAAACACATATGGTCAGGACAGGGTTTCTAGAATTGCCCATGTAATTATTTTTTGCTGCATTAAAAGTAATCTAGAATGTACCTGAAATTATACTTTCTGGTGTGTGGCTTGAGGGTCAGCCTGTGTCAGACACTGGCTCTGTGACTCCTGTAATCCATAGTGTCTCATATTTCCCTTATGTCTCGGATCAATTTTCCTCCTCCTCCCAACACCCATGTGTTTTCAGTGCCCTCTGTTCATTTCCAGCTTTTTCAAACAGTCCCTCTGGTTTGTTTTTTCTGTTTTGTTTTGTTTTTTTTAGAATTGCCAGTTCATGTCTCTGCTGCATCTCAGGCCTTTTAAGATAGGAATATATTTTCTCTCCTGTTCCCACTGTTGTTTAGTGGCAAAGTTTCTGCAGGGCTGGTTTAATGTTTTCCTTGTTGCTTTCTCCCTTTTTCTTTATAATACCTCACTAACAAGGTGGGTTTTTTCTTATTTATTTTCCTTTTTTTTTTTTTTTGCCACTTGTTGAAATCTTCTGCTCTGCTTCACTGTTTTGCATTAGTGTCCTGCCACTGTGCAGGAAGAAGTGGAGACTGTCATATCCTGCTGGTGCCAGCTGGTCTCTGTTGGTCTTGGGAGAGCTGAGTTGTGCAGCTGGCAAGTGGTAATGGGACCTGTGGCCTTGGGTTTTATTGGTATGTCACCAGTGACAGATAACAGTTTATTACAACCTCCTTGTAAGAGCAGATTGAGATTCTATAACTTTCTGCCCTCTTACTGCTTTTACCTTTGGATTTTTTTCTGCTGTGGTGGAAGATAAGTCCTAAATGGATTTTTTTCTGCTGTGGTGGAAGATAAGTCCTAAATGTGTACTTTAGAAGCAGAAACTACCCCAGTGCCTTGCATTTTCTACAAGAACGAAATCCATGCATCTTTCCATTTGACACTAATCTCTCTCTTTCTCTCTTGATGCTAAAAAAGCACCTTGCCCACCAAAACCACTTTTACTTTTCTTAGAAGTTTGCCAATAATCAAACCTTACTGCTGTTGATTGTTTGAGATAAATTAGTGAATGTTCATATTACACCAAACCTGCTGTGATTTTATATGGTTTTCTTAAAAAGTGCAAATCGATCTACATAATTATTTAGTTGTGTTTTTGGTTTATCCTTGTCTTTCCTGCATCAATAGTACTACCAGCAAGGGGCTGTGAAGTCGTTCTGGAATGGACAGCAGCACTGCCAGACTTTCTGGTAGAATGTGGTAGTTGGACTCCCAGTCTTGAGGCCACCTCTGTAGACTGTGATTTTGCAGCTTGGGGTTTTTCCCATGAGATAGGAAACAGTCTTGCTATAATTTGAAACATGAGAACCTTCCTTGTTCTTATCCAGGTGTTCCTGGTGAGGCTTACCACTTCAGGGGAAACAGGATCCTTTTATTATAGGATTGTTCTTGTAAATACCTTGTGGTCAAAGCCAGCCAGACCTGTTCTCCTTCCTGTTCTCTGCAGCATCTTTTCCAAAAGACTCACTCTGCCTTGGTGCATCATTCAGCTCCTGACTGAGTCAGCAGCTCATCCCAGACTCTGGAATAGGTGAAGTCAGTACATGTGTGTAACTACTTGCATCTGGTGGCATCTTAAGCAATAACAGAACATGAGAAAATGGGTGACAGGAAGCTTGATCTTATATTAAAGCTTCAAATAACAGGGCCTACAGCTTCTAAAATAGCAGGTTGAAATTTAGTGTTGTGTTTGGTGTGACAGCCCAGAAAATGATGGAGAAGGACACTGAGGAGCTCCAGTCCCCACCTCAGCAGGCAGCACTCAAAGGCATCAGGTCACATGAGGATAACTCCGTGTTTTCAGTTCCTGAACAACGTCTGCCAAATGAAAATGGGTGCTGGCAAAGGCTTCTGGAAAGGATTGAAAATTAGGGATTTGTTTGAGTTGGTTTTGTGTGTGCTTGGGTTTTTGTTCGTTTCTGTTTATTTCTTTGGTTGGGTTGTTGGGTTTTTCTTGTGGAGGAGATAAACAATTAACCACTAGATGGAGCTAAATATGTACAGGATTTACAGATCAGTTGTGAAGCTTCCTGAAAGAATTTGCAGTTATTTTTCTAGGCTCATAGACAGTTAACTCCATTTAACTCCATTTGTTGGCTAAATAAATGGAAAGCTGTAAATCTGTAGAAACTCCTTCTAGGAAAGAGCTGCCTGTCTCTTAGAATTACTTAAACACAATTTACTGTTTTTAAAAACTCATATATGTGTAATTTAACTAGCTATAATATGTATATGTATAATATGCCACTCAATTATGAAAATAGTAGAAGTTATTTAATTTTACACTATTTAAAAAAACCCACCCTGATATTACAGAGAGAATTATATTGTACATTAAGATAGTTAAAGTGTGGGGTTTTTTCCTGTAATACAAGAGGAAAAGTATGACTTCTAAAGAGAAATAAGATTACTGGATAAAGCTTAGAAATTGTGTGTAAATGGAAGGGAAATGCTATCACTCAAATACAGGAGAATGTCATGTTTCAAGTTTAAAAAAAGGATGTGGCTTTCCTTTATAAATTCATTATTCTGTAGCTAAAGCAGTACAGCATTAACAACTGATTATAAATGTACAATGAGACTTATAAGACTTATACTCACTAATGATAACAATTTCAAAGTGAAATTACTTGAGGCCATTTCTAGCTGTAGAAAATATATTGGGGGATTAGTGTCTTAGTAACAATTTTTAGACCAGTGTTTAAAATACATTTATATCATGATTCATTCTCTAAAAAGCCCTTACATACATTTTTTTCTTAATTTTCTTCCCTTCTTTTCCACTTCTCTTTTTTTCTTCCAGCCTTGTGGTGAAGCATGAGACATAAATGGAAACTGCTTCTGGAAGAATTTTTCTATCTTGTTCAATCATGAGCGTAAGGGAACTGGACAAACCTTCTGTCCTCATCTCAGACACTATTAAGCATATTTAAACCTTCAGACTTGTTTCTAGAACAAATTCATAAAACTCTGCAATATTTTCATAACTAACAGATGACAAGGTATAGTTAAACTGCAACTAGAATGCTTTTCTCATATAACCTGTAATTAATTACCAGTACTAAATAGCTGGTTTGGTACAGTAAAAAGAAAGGAGTAGAAATGATTTCTGTGTCTCTGTAGCCTTATTTTAGGCAGTGAGAAACTGTTAGGAAGTTATTATCTAGCCATCTTTATTTAGCTCAAACACGTGTGATGCTCTGGTAGGAGCATTTTTCAGTGAATGAATTGCTACATCTGCCTCCCTGTACAGGGACAGACAGAACTTTGCCTCTCGCCACAGTGTCATGTTGGTGATTCACAGTCAGACACTGCTTTTCAGTGGAACCTGCAGATCCTTTCCCTATTAATACCACTTCCATATGTCTTCTTATTTTGTATGTTTTTACTTTTTCTATGCAAAAAAGAATTAAAAAGCAATAACTTTTAATTCCTCGTTAGTTAAGAGCACTTGGAATCCTTATAGTGTTCACTGATGGATGTGGAAGTGCTCCCCAACTGCAATCATGCTGTGCTTTACATCACCTAGATGTCAATAAAAGTTTTGCATATAGTTAGACCTACCAAAGAGACTTGGGATACTCCTCCAAATAATCCATTGCTTTCCCAGCATATTGTGTGTTGTTGTTTTGTTGTTAATTTTTATTCTATGTTGTTACACCAATTATCTTCTTTTTTTTTTCTCTTGCTTTGTTCTTGACCTCCTCCTTTGTGAGTGGTTTACAGTATTCATCTCCTTACCAACCTCCCACCCCTGTACAGCTGGCAGCTGACTTGCTAACATCAAAGCTGTTAACTACTTAAATCATGGAACAGACATCATGCTTTCAAAACAGCACTATCAAACCCTATTTTTGCATTGATATGGACTCCCACAGACATACTGTGAAGTACTAAACCTGATTTCAGTACTCTTTTGAACACCTTCTGCCATATGAAGTAGCTCACAGAAGAAAGGCCCTAGGGAAGGGCCCTCTTGTGTTTTACTGACCTGAAGGACCAAGTTCAGCAGCACAGATCTCTGGGACACGTAATGCAAAGAGTTGTGTCTGGGAATTCTGCTTAGTCTGTTTCCTAATGGAAGGTGATTTTCTCTCTTAACAGGTATGTCCCATGGAACTACCACGAACCCCAGATGGGCGCATATGATTTCTTTGGTGGCAAAGATCTTGAGTATTTCCTGCAGCTTGCTAATGACATTGGATTGCTTGTTATCCTGAGAGCTGGGCCTTACATCTGTGCAGAATGGGACATGGTATACAGCCTTTTGTAACAGTGAGCTCATTTCCAGAGTAAAACTGATGCAAGTATTTCTGCCTTGAAGTAGAGAAACATACTTGATGTATCTTTGGACAAGAGTCTTGGTTTGGCATATTAAAATCCATGCATCCCAAGTGACTTCTTACAATACAAGTTTACTCTGTATTTGTTTTTTCATTAGGAGTTAGTACTTTCTTGTAGAAAGTCAGTCTTGATGTCTCAGTATACGTTTTGATAAAAGGTTAAATTCTTCTTAGATTTCCTAAAAATGTTCACTGAAGTCGTTCCATTTCTTTTCCCAGGGAGGTCTTCCTGCATGGCTGTTGGAGAAGGAATCTATTGTTCTCAGGTCTTCTGATTCAGGTAGAGATGTCAAAAAAAGGTTATAAAAAATATACTTCAGCAGCAAAGCAGCTTACTGTTTGAGGCCATTAGTACATAATTAATATTTCAGCTTAAGTTTTCTTGTGAGTAAATTCTTCAGTACTTTTAATTAGAAGTGTGCATTCTAGAAGTATATAGAATGAGAAAGTAGGGTAGAAAGTTTTCAAGGTATTGAGAAGTTGGTGCCAAGAGAGAAATCATTGTCACCATTGAGGAAAAGACCACAGGCAGCTTCAGCTTTGAAATTTTTGTTTTTTTCATGGCCACTTGGCCACTTGTCATGGAGATCCTTTGATCCATGGCTGGTCATTGTGAATATAATTCCAGAACTAGTTGCAGCATTCTCAGGTGCTGCCTGGCCATGGGCCAGTCACAGGGAGATGAAATGAGACAGGAGATTAATGTGTTTATTGGAGTGCGTGTTAGGGGACAAATATATAGATGGCATATCCCACTTTTGCTCATTTTTTATTTTAAAAATAGTACACATAGCACCATTTGATTTGTTTTTTCCCCTCTATTGAAATGTATTAGGACAACCTGTGTGAGACATAATGGAGTCCCTTTGATGATTTTCCAAATTCATTAGTATTTAAATGTTTTACTTTTTAGTAAACTACTGGATGCTGACATTTTTGAACAAGTATAAGCAGTCTGTTCATTAAATGCTGTTCATACTTTGTATAATTAGAACACTAGGTAAAAACTATCCATATGTAATTTAAAACAAAAATAAAAGAAACTCCAGAGAAGTTACGTGAAATGTTTGTACTTTGTGTATCACAGATTACCTGGCAGCAGTGGCGAAATGGATGGGTGTCCTTTTGCCAAGGATGAGGCCTTACCTCTATCAAAATGGAGGTCCAATCATCATGGTGCAGGTAACTTTCTGAAATTCAAATGAGCTCAAGCAGCACAAACACTTACAACCTCTCTTTCAGACCCTCCATGGATCTTGAGTGGTGGTGTCCCATATGTTCATTAGCAATTTCAGGTAGCTGAAAGGTTCTGATGAAATACTTCATCCTAAAGAAATGAATGCAGTGTTTCCAGAATCCAGAGACCACTCATCTGCTCTGTCAAAGTTGTTTCCCACAACCACAGAAAGCAATAGAGGGAACTTGTGTAGCTTTTTAGATGTGAGATTCATGCCAATTCTCACATAAAGCCAAAGTACAATTGCCTGAAACAGTCTGGGAGGAAAAAGGGGAATCAGGATACCTGCAGAAAGAAGCAAAAGCAGTATGGAGTAAGCCTAAAACCTGTGACAAAAACTACCTCAAAACTTAGGCTTTTTAGTTCTTAGCACCTAACTTAAGTTGTAAATGTTTCAGGGCACAGTGTTTTATGTTGATAGTGAGTAAATTCCTTCTAGATGTACAGGGGTGATTAGTCTATATTTTTAGTGTTTGACTGTAAGGAAAGCTTTATTTCAATTTTTTTTAAACTCCCTGGTTGGCACAGGACTGAATAGGAGACGCTTCTTTTAATATGCCCAAGATCATGTTGTTGAACATTGTGTTTTGTCTATTGAGCAGAAGCACTGGGCAAAATTATTCTTTGGCAGAAATAAGATACTTATAACAGGGTTTTCAGAAATAATCTTCAGATCTGTGTAGCATTGGATCTGAAGCTTGGAAGTCCATCTCCTTGGGGAAGGGGCAAGATGTGTACCTCTCAGTAGCAGCAGTGTTGTCCTTCTCCCCTAAGTACTTCTGAATCTGTTGCAGGGCTTTGCTGTTCCTGTGAGCCCTTTGGAGATGCCCAGTTTTGTTGCAGTTTTGGTCATGCCACAACCTGTTCTATGGCTTTGTTGTTCTGCTTGGGGGTGTGGGTTATAGATCTCAAATTTTAGTAGAGACTGTGTTCTGATCACTGTAGCTAATTAGCAAGGGTAGATACTTTTGGTGGGGAGTGATTTGGTAGAAAAATTGCTTAGTTCTGCTTAGTGATTGCTCCACTGTAAGATACAGGTGAGAGGAATCAGTGCCTAGAAGTCTTGTCTTCTCTTACTCCTCCGATCTGGAATTAAAATTCCATTTTCAACATTGCTGTCAAAGGAAGAAGAGGGTTGAATTTGGGCTTTCTGGTTTTGGTATCAGATGCAGCTGAATTTGGCTGTGGCTTTACTGACTTGCTTTTACTCTGCAGGTAGAGAATGAGTATGGAAGCTACTTCGCTTGCGACTATAACTATCTGCGTTTCCTTCTGAAGCTCTTTCGCCTGCACCTTGGGGATGAGGTGGTGCTTTTCACAACTGATGGAGCAAGCCAGTTTCACTTGAAATGTGGAGCTCTTCAGGGTCTTTATGCAACAGTGGACTTTGCCCCAGGTTGGAGACGGCTGTTTGATACCAAGAGTTTGGGTTTGTGTGTGGTTGTGGCAGGACAAACTGACTCAACTGCTTGACAAACCCGACTGCTTTGCTTCAGTGGGGTAATAGGCATTTATGTGTATTTGCTGTATTCTTAAACATACAAGAATCACCCATGAGCACTCAGTTAGAGAGTCATAATCCTGAAATCATGAATAAACAATTTACACTGCTTTTAATAAGTATCTCCTAAAAATTAGCGGTAATAGTTGTTATTGATTCTATGTATTTTTTAATATAGTTTTTTTTGTATTGATGGTTGTCTTCGTCTGTCCTAGAACCCAGCCCTCAAAATATGTTTCTTTTTAAGCCAGCGGTTATTAGGAAAAATAAAAGTACTGCTGAAAATCATCATTAAAAATGTGCACACTGCCACAATTTGCTGTGATATAGGCCTGAAGAATGGCTAAGCATCAGTAGTGTGATGAGAAAGTACCCTTTAGATAGGAGAGTTAAGGATTTAAATGTTTTTATGCTGCATGGATTTGGCAAAATTAGGCTTAAGGCAAAAATAGGCTTAAGGCACAAGTAGCAAACTCCGAGATAGATATATATATTTATTTAAATATATGGCCTCTTCTGTACATTATTCTCTCTACAGCCAAATGTGTGCTTGTCAGGAGTCTGTTTTCTTACAAGTAGAATGAAATTGTGAACTCCTTCATGTGTATCATCTATGAGATGGCGAGTTACTCATGGAAATGTTTGTTTCCAGTCACTATGGCTTGAGCCACTAGGAGCGATCAGAAGTGAAATGCCTCTTTAGAGATTGCCTGGCTTCTGTCCTTCCCCATAGTCTTGGTAAGGTAACCCCAGACCTAGACTTTCCCAATGATCAAGTAGCAATTCTGACACAACTCAGACGTTTTCATACCAGGATGTCGTTGCTGAGAAAAGCTGGGTTTTCCAAAGATGTATCTCAAAAGCAAAGATATATACACATGCATGCATACATGTCTGTATATATTTTAAATAAGTTCTGCAAATGAAACACTGGAATCAAAAGTATTGATTCCTATGTTTGCTGGAGTAACTTTCTTGTCATGACTTTTGCTAGGTTGAAAGGGAGATAAGACACCTATTTCAGTAAAATGAATGACCCAAAAAGTCATGGATGTAGCAACTCAATTTTATTTCTTTCTGTTTATAGGTGGCAATGTTACAGCAGCATTCTTAGCTCAAAGGAGCAGTGAACCTAAAGGTCCTTTGGTATGTCTTTTCACATAAGTTTCTTGTGTAGTTTCTAATCTTGAAGCCGTTATTAAGAGAGGAATTGACAACAGTGCATTGAACAGTTTTGGGGACACGTTGACAAAGACATAATTTCCAAGTCACTCAGAAAAAGCGAACAGAGGATCTTCCGTGGGTGTTTGTCAAACCCACATTAACTGCTGTTCTGCAAATACTATTTCAGTCTCAAAATGTATTGATTTTGTTTCAGTAGTTTTCCTGGCTAAGACAAATGTTTACAAAGCAGCAGAAACACTAAGTATGATTAGATGAGTTAGTGAGATATGTGTGTAGGTGAAAGCTAAAAGCAAAATTAGAAGGGCAGCGTAGAAGTTGTTTCCTGTTTTCAACCACCCTAGAGGTTTTATACAAGTCATAATGGGATGTAAGATCACTGGAAGCCATTTTGACAAAGGGAAAAGGCCTCTTGAGGATACTGTGTTATCTCTGTGCTATGAAATTGTTTAGAACACAATCTGAAATACTTTGTTTTCATTACATTTACTCTGTGTATGCTATTCTGCAGAGAATATGTTGGTTTCATCATTTATTTGAATGCCAAGCATCTGAAACATTCACGTTGACAGGTTCCCAGGAAATCCATGCTCTTTGCTACTTGAGCAATTGTTTTCAATGTCCCTATAAAATTACTGAAACAATCGTTTAATTTCTTTGTCCAGTAATCTGGAAGTCTGACCAGTCTCCTGAAAAAGACTGGTTTAGTATATATTTTGCTGTATCTATAGCAGTTTAAAAATGGCTCAAATGAGTCAAGGTGGCTTTTTTTCCTTCCTTCTTACAGTTAGTAACCTTAAATCACATTGCATTCTGTTCTTGTTCCCTCTTCATGTTTTCCCTTCCTCTTTTGCCCTTCCTCCTTTCAGGTTAATTCTGAGTTTTATACTGGATGGTTGGATCACTGGGGGCACCGTCATTCTGTTGTGCCCGCACAAACTATAGCTAAAACACTCAATGAAATCCTGGCACGTGGTGCTAACGTTAACCTGTAAGTGTGTGTTCAGTAGAGGTTAATTTGGGGGGAATTTTTTTTCCCCAGTTCAGCCAAACCTGATTTAAGTGGATGGATTTTTTTTTCTTTTTAGGTACATGTTTATAGGTGGGACTAACTTTGCCTATTGGAACGGTAAGAAATTATTTAAAATATACTAATGATGTAAGGGAACTGTTTATGAATTAGGTGGTAATGTGTTCTGTGAAAGAATAAGCTGTGCCTACTTTCACATGAGAAAAGATGATTGCACTAGCTATTCTCTATTGCCAGCCTATTGTACTAAACCCACATGGTATTTGTCTTTGCCAAGGCTACTTCTGCTTCACTCAGTCCTGTGAAACAGCTGAAACACACATAAATGTGTTTCTCTTCAGAATATTTATGAAGACTGTGTAACAGAGTGGTGTGAGCTCACAAGGACATTGTCCTCCACCAGGAATAGTTTCACTATGTCAAATCCCACATACCAAGGCCTACATTGAATCTAAAAATGTAGCACAGGATTGCTATGATTGGAAAGAATTCTCAGAGTTAATGTCTTTGGAAAAAAACTAGCTCTTCCACTGTTTCTATTGCTTTTTCTTTTTTCCTCTTCCTTTAGGTGCAAATATGCCCTATTTGCCACAGCCCACCAGTTATGACTATGACGCTCCACTGAGTGAAGCGGGAGATCTGACAGAAAAATACTTTGTGTTGAGAGAAGTCATTGGTATGGTGAGTGTCCTCAGGACAATTTTAGAATGGTTCTTTGTAACATCCCTGGTTTGCTGCAAACTCCCTTGTTCTTGCATTGGTAAAAGTCACTTCTGAATTTACTGTTTTCTGCAAGTGGCAGAAATGAAGGAGAATGAGACAGTGAGGCCAACCTAACTGCTTGTTACAAAAGGGGAAAGATCTTGCACCTCTCTGGCTGTGCCTTCTGTCCTGATGGCTCCCTCCTTCCTTTTAGAGGAGAGGATGCAGACACAAGACCTGACATCAAAATGATTGAGTTGTCCTTTTTTACTGTATTTGCTTTTTTTTCAGCTTAAGGTCAGTAAGCTGAATCAGCTCCCTCAGTCAGCTGAGAGCCAGTGCTGCCACAAGGGGAGCAGAGGGAGCCAAAGAAGGGTTTAGCTGAAAGCAGAGGTGGAGGAGGAGAGCAGAGAGCATTTTCCTTGCAGCATCAATCAGCCACCACTCAGTCAGCTTAGGCTCGTGACTCAGCATCAGCCTGATGTGTGCTACAGCTTAGTATTTTGGCTGTCTGTATCCCAGGGCTCATGCTGTGGTTTGGGACCTCTGTGAGAAGAAACAGGCTTATCCATCTTGGTTTTGTGATTTCACAAGCTGTAGCTAGTGAATGGGACCAGCTTTGCTGTAAAAATGCGGTGTCTCTACCAGCTGGAGATAGAAGTGAAACATGGAAACTCTCTGGCTTTTGAATAGCCTTGTGTTGGTGGCTGTTCAGGTGAGGCTTAAGACCCAGTGCCATATGAATCCCAGGGCTCAGGCTTGTACTTGCTGTTCTGTTGCATCCCAGCAACATTCCTATTCACCTGAAGACGTTTTTATACTGGAAGTAGTTCTCCCAGAAGTGTACTACCCTTTCTCTAGGGTTGAGTATTCATGTGTCTCTGTAACTGTGAAAGGTCTGCTTTCTTCAATTTCTCCATTTTCCCTAAGATTATTGGGTTAAATTGATGGGAAAATTTTGATGGCCTTTCCAAGGGAAACCTCCTGTCTTGATACAGCTTTTTTCACCAGAGACATCTCCAGGCTTCCTGTTCTAGAGTTGTTCTCTTCAAGGCAAGGTCCCTGTCTGAGATGTGAATAGTACTCTAGTGCAGTGAGAGAGCTATGGTAAGAGCTGAAGTGTTCAGTATAACCTCAGGTGTTCTGGGTCATTTTTTGATGTGGTTGGTTTGTTCCTTACCTTCCATATCCATAGGTTCTTGTGAAGTTTTACTGTCTCTGCTGCTGGTTCTAGACCTGTAACAGTCTATCTACTTAGTTACAGTTTGAAGTGAAGCTGATAAAAGAAAATAAAGTTGCCTGTAACTGATGACTGTTCAACATGTGAGCTGTGCTACAAGGCCAACATTATAATCTTCCTTTACAATTTCATTTAGTTAAACGTAACAGAGAAGAAGAGTTTCAGTCTACAGCTCCTTTCAATTGCTGACAGCATTCTCTTAAGTTTTACTGTTTGGGCTGAAATTTCATGCTTTTGACTTCTTCCCTTGGGTGAATAAAGTTTTTGTTTTCTTTGAGTCTGGATATCTTACTTATTTTCAAATACAGAGAAGAAGAAATGAGCTTTTTACCAGAAATATAGATCAGGTTTTCAACAATCTATAATTGACACTTGACAGGAAAGCATTGGGAATTACACTGCTGGCATCTGTTTCAAAAAAAAAAAAAAAAAAGCAGCCAATTAAAAAACTCCTTTTCTTGGTGCTGCGGAAAGCTTTTAAGCCTGAGTTTTATGCTGGTTATACCATGTGTAAACCTAGAAAATCATGCCTTGCACTAAAACTTTCCAGCTGAAGTCAAAGTAAAATCTCTTAAGAAAAAGATTGATTGGACAGTTGTGTAGGCCAGGACTGGAGGGAAGCTAAAGGTGAGACCTCAGGGGTTCATGGAGCTGTGGTCTCAGGGCCTGCTTCTCAAAGGCCCCAGCCTAGGCAGTAATGGATTAGCAGGAAAGGCACAAGAGGCTAAAAATTCCCATATGGAAGTGCTGGTAAGGAGGGCTCAGGGCGAAACACTGCCCTGCAGACTTGGAAAGGTTCACTCAAGCCCCCATGGACTGGGGAGATGATTGCAGAAGGGTTGTGGGAGTAACTCAGGCTGTAGCCACAGGAGGGCTCCAAGGGCATTGTGATCCTTTGGCAGCTCAGTTTATTTGTTTTGCTTTTTACCATTACTGCAAATTGAATAGTTGTTAAAATTTGTTTACCATATGAGATCAAGTTAGATTTTTAATTTAGAAAAACCTTCTCCATCTTAAGACTAGATGCATCTTTAGCCTTTGGTGAGATTATTTACTTCTAGCCAAAGTTCTGCTTTTGTAAGCTGTGAAGTATAAAGTGAGCATTCAGTTAAAATGTGTTTGTATATAAGTTTTGAGAGTTTTTTTTTCCTCTTTCTCCTTCCAGTATAAGCAGTTACCAGAAGGTCTTATCCCTCCAACAACACCAAAATTTGCATATGGGAAGGTTCGCTTGCAGAAGGTAAATTAATATTTGTAGTATGCTGTGTATCTTTTGTAATGCTCTGTGTTTGCTTTTACAGAAGATGTTTATAAGGGTGTTATGGCAAGCTCTAGATATTCTACAAATTAAAGAGGAAAACCTTGAAAGCAAACTTTCAGGAAGGAGGAAACAGAGCTTGCGAGTTCGGAATCATGCCCATGTTGGAAAATGAGAAAATATATCTTATCTGGATATAAAAACGTAATTTTTACAATATGCAGTATGTGCCTGAAGTTCTACTAAACTGAAATTAATTTATTATTAACACAAGATAATCATAGTTAGTGAAGATAATTAAGATAATTCATGTATGAGTAATGTAGCTGGGGGAATGTTACCATGAGAGCTGTGAGCAAAGAGTGTTTTTGGAGCTGGTGATGCCTCTGAAGTAGAAGCAGCAGGGAGGATATATGTGTCTTTTAAATGCTTCTATATGTTTAAATTTTGAATATGGAACATTTTTCATAAATTTGAAAGTCCTACTGATAAAGTTTCTTACAAGATTTATGCAAATCTGTAGCTGATGAGAGAAACTAAATTAGTTTCTTGGTGAGGAAAAAGCACACAGAACCAAGCCTGCAGAACCCAGCCTTGCTGTATCCTGTGTGACAACAGTGGTATAGCTGGTCAGCTCGCAGGTATCTGGGGTTTGCCCATAGCACCAGCATTTTAGGACCAAGGACAATTTTCTGTGAGATCTGGTTGAAAACTAGGTTCCTGCAGTGAGTGAAGAGGATGGTTTAATGGGCAACAGGAGAGACAACAGGTATGAACTTGGCTATATTCCTTCTGCTGGACACAGACAAATTTTGAGGTAGAGGATTACTGAATTTTGTGTGCTGGCTACTGTAACTCCTGATGCTTTGATTTTATACTTTGTAATTTGAGTTTGGCAACCATTTTTCCAATTATCAATACAGCTGATCTGTTATGTGCTGCAGCTGAAGGGTTGCAAAATTTGATAGTGATAAGGCTTTGCAGGCATTTTCAAATCGTTCTGCTCAAGTGGTGGGCAGAAATATTTTTCACATAAAAGTGGTTCACCAGTGAAGTTGTAACAGATCTATATCATTTTCAACAGCCTTTGAATGTCTTTGTGCCATATGAGGTTTCACTAAACTGGCAGCAGTGACTAATTAGATGCTCTTATCTGTACACCCACCACTGTGACTGCTGTCTAAGGTTGGCAGCACTGGGGAGCCCATGTCAGATTTTGATGCTAATCTTCTCATGGTTCATGGCTCTCAGATAAGGCTGTCCAGTTTCACTAGAATGATGAACTTTCTCTTTCATGCCTTCAAGAAATGAATGCTGCTGAGTGCCTGGTCCAGACACCTGTCTTACAAAGGAGTCAGGTGACCAAGCTTGCTCAAATATCACAGCTTTGGCCTGGCATCACATGGGAATCCCTGTTCCTTCACTTTTACACTTCCTGCTTTTTTGAGAGGAAATGTTTTACTTTCCACACAACAGTTTTAGGAATCCAGATGGCATATGTAAACTGCCAGGCATGAGGTTTCTATCATACCTGTACATATACTGCTATCTGCAGTGAAAGCCTCTAGAACTGTTTTCTGTGAAAAAATCAGCTTTTTGCTCTGTGACCCATTGCTTAAAGTCAGCAGCAGTTTGCTCTGCTTGGTTACCCTGCAACACAGGATGAGTCTCAAATCACAGAGGGTTTGTAGCATCCCAGCCAAAGCCTTCCTCCCAGCTCCATTCTGTCCCCTGCTGGGACCAGATCCAATGCACCTTGTTGTATGGAGAAGCCTGAATGTATTTGGGTGAATATCAGAGAGGGAATATTTTAAGTAATAGGACATGGCTTTGGGAATAGTGAACTTTCTAGCAATGTGATTTGCAGTGGCAGTGCCAAAGCAGGTACTGTGTGAAGCTTCACTGTGCAGGTGAGGCCCAGCAGTCAGTCTGCTATGCAGAGTACTGAATCTACTGCAGTGACCCAACTCCCTTGACACTGTTTCAAAAAAGAGGAGAGAAAGGAGACTTCTGAGTATTTTCAGGAGTCATGTTATATTTAACATAGGTACATGTAACCAGAGCATGCTGTTCTTTATTGTGTTTTTTTTCCCCACAAGATACTCTGTGACAATTCAGCCCTTAAGTACCAACTCCCCATATCAGACAGTTGTTCATTTTGAGCTATTGAATTATTTTAAAGAATCCTCCTGGGTGGGAAAAGTATAATTTATTAAAATATGCTGGAGACACTGACATGGCTATGTAAGAGCAGAAGACAGAAAAACAGGTGATGAGAAGTCTTGTTACATAGAGGCAAAAGAGAAGTGCTGAAGATGATGAATGAGGGCAAGCAAAGGCAGGACAGCAGCAGGAGTTATTCTGTTTCTCTTTTTTCATGCTTGGTCTTACACTTAAGTTTCGAAGACTTTGATCTGAAATATTGCTGTTTTTTATTAGTAGTCATTTGTTGTTTTTCAAGTTGTTTTTAAAAATTCCTGACAATATTAGTAATTTTCAGATTTACTGTTAAGTTTCTGTTGTGATGCCAATTGTCCACTGAGTAGCAGTCAACAGGAACTTGCAGCAAGACCAGATCTTGAGGGTTTTGTTATACGCACATGACTGAAGACTGAAAAGCTGAACAAAAGTAACCTATTGAAGTTTCAAAGAAACGAGCTTTAAAATCAAACAGGCACATGTACAAGCTGCTAATACTCAGCTGAGCAAGGCACAGAGCAGCACTCACAACCAGGTAGTAGTTCATTCAAGTGACTGTGTGTGCTCTTAATGCTGCTTACGTTCATTTCTGATATCGCTGTCCACCTGGGACTAAGACTACTAGTGCTCATAGGATTGTTGTTTAGTTCTTTAAATTAACTCTGCCAGTGTCTGTGCATCTCTTGCTTTACAGCTGTTGTAGAAAACCTGGTGGTTCAGTCTCTCCTGTGGCCTGCCAAGTCCTCCATATTGCTGTAACATTACTGGCTCCCTTGGAGGAGCACAAGATAAGGAGTGGAGCACATACACAGTATGGAATATTTGAGGAATTTTATTCTATGCAAGAAGATTGCTGTTTTAGATATAATGTTTAAACTGAAAACATAAGAGCAAACTATTTTCATGAAAATTTTGCAACCTGTTGTTCGACCAACAGGCTTCTTGCCTGAGTGAACGTGCTTAGCTGTGAGCTAGTGAGAGTGACCCAACCTCCAGGCAGTTGATGGCATTATCTTTTGTATACTTATGGCATCCTTTTGCTAGTTCCTAGCAAGATTTAAGATAAGCTCGTTTCAAAAGCCTGTTTAGATCTATGTCTACATGGTTCTTGTGGTTTAATCCTGGTAGGCAGCTGAGCAGCACACAGCAGCTCACTTTGCTCTCCCTCTGCGGGATAGGGGAGAGAATCGGAAAGGTAGAGGTGTGAAAACTTGTGGTTTGCAATAAAGACAATTTAATAGGTAAAGCAAAAATCGCACGCATAAGTAAAGTGAAAACTGCACGACTGAGTAAGGCAAAATAAAAAGTTGATTAACTACTACCTATCTGCAGGGAAGTGTTCTGCCATCCCCAGGAAAATAGGGCTCCATCACAGAATCATTAAATTTGAAAAAGACCTCAAAAATCATCAAGTTCAAGTGTTAACCCAACACCACCGTGTCCATCACAGAATCATTAAATTTGAAAAAGACCTCAAAAATCATCAAGTTCAAGTGTTAACCCAACACCACCGTGTTCACCACTGAACTGTGTTCCTGAGTGCCACATCATACACCTTTTGAACAGTTCGTGTGTATTGGGTGAGATAAACACTATCACTCCAAACATCTCCCCCTTCCTCCTTTTCCCCCAGCTTTTATTGCCTAGCATGGCACCATATGGTCTGAAAAAACCTCTTGGTCACTGGGGGTCAGCTGTCCCAGCTGTGTCCCCTCCCACACACTTCGTGTGCACCCCCAGCCTGCTCTCTGGTGGCGTGATGAGAGAAGCAGAAAAGCCCTTGACTCTGGGTAGGGCCTGCTCAACAGTAACAAAATCATCCCTGTGCTATCAACACTGTCTCCAGCAAGAATCTAAAACACAGCCCCATACACTTACTGTGAAGAAATTTAACTGTATCCCAGCCAAAACCAGTACTGTAATGCAGAATTAATTATGTGTGCATAGATGATTCATTCTGATTTCTGTTGCATCACTGCAAAATGCTGGATGTATCTTTTAATATTTCAGCACTGCTGTCATGTATGCTCTGGAAAAATTCAATACTTCTGTTATTGAAGTAGCCCCAGAAGTCTGAATTGCTGTGAATGCTTTTACAATACAGTTTGACAAGACTTTAAGCACCTAATTTTTTTGCTGGTTTTTTTTCTCAAGCATTGGAATGAAATCTGTGTTTAAAAGTATTTTGAATG
>JAWWEV010000083.1:43118173-43165072 GCA_035583235.1 Hafferia zeledoni
TTTAAGCACCTAATTTTTTTGCTGGTTTTTTTTCTCAAGCATTGGAATGAAATCTGTGTTTAAAAGTATTTTGAATGCCTAATGTGTAATTACCACTGAAGAGTGACAATAATTCTGATAAAATAGGTTGACATCTTGCAGGAAAAATTGCAAGCAGTTTGATTTTTTGAGCTTGTAAGACAGTATGCATGTTGTGGGCTTTTTGAGTAAACTAAAATTGAGAGAGTTGTACATGGGTAGAAAACTCTGTAATTGCAAAAGGAAATTGCTGATGGCAACAAAAGGCAATTTAATTGTACACATCTAAGTACTCATTCAGTGAGGTATTTTTGTATCTGACTACCCTAAACCTGGCTCCCGGTCTCACTGAAGTCAGTCCAGCTACTTACATGTGACAACTGAATGACAGCCCTGACATTTTTAAAATAATGTAAGAGTAAATAGGGTAAATTCATCTTGGATAGCTTTTGATGGGACCAAATTGTATCCTTACTTAGCTTAGAATGATTCCAGAGTGACTTAATAGATATCAGTGGCATTTTCCCTTGATTCCAAGTATAATTGAGCAAAATTTAGATAATATAGCTGTTTCCTATTAATTGCCCAGAGCAGTTGTGTTTATGAGAAACTACTGGGTTAGTTCTTGTTAAATAATAAAGGGTCACTTTTATTTTTATGAATACATAGCAAATTTAGAACATCTACTGTTTTGAAACATTGCTCCACATGTAGCGTGTTTCTTTCAGAGTTCATCAGTTGTCTGTTTTGTATTGTGTTGTTAATGTGTCTGCAAGGATGATGTAAAGATTTGTTAACTCTCTGGACAGATGGAGCGAGCTGGCATGGTGGCTGGATATGCAAGCTGTTACATGTGGACTAGGACTTACTGACCTTCATGTATCTCCTTTTTCTATGCCACAGGCAGGCTCTGTGGTGGAGGTTCTTGATGGACTGTCTCCTTCTGGACCAGTAAAAAGCACTTACCCATTGACCTTTGTTCAGCTAAAGCAGGTGAGCATTCCTTCAGTAGGCACTTTGCAGTAATTTTGGGAAGTTTATTTCAACAACCCTCTGTGGTATTACTCTTCTTATGTCTTACACCTTATCCCAACACAGAAGTAATAGTATTATACAGGTATCCAGGATTTTTGCATTGCTGAACTTGCCTTTTTTGAACTTCTTTAGTTTCTTCTCCACCCAACTCTCCAGCCTGTTCAGGTCTCAGTGATGACTATGACTTTTTTTTTCCATTCCTGATGAGGAACTTTGTGAAAAATATTCCAGAACATTCGTGATGTAAACCATGCAGTATTTAAAGATGATAGATAATTAAAGATAATAGATAATTAGATAATATTACATAATATTGATGAATATGTCAATTTCGGGGCAGTGAGTAACAAGTGAACTCAGTTATGAAGGGATTTTCCAGCTAGCTTTTCATTGATTTTAATGAAGAAATAATACTGTTGGTCATTAACTACTTTCTTTTTATTGAGGAAATACCTTCTTAGATAGACCCTTATCTTATAAGGTTACATAAATCTTCTGATGAAATTTAAAAGTGGAAACTCTGTAGAACTTACACCCATTAATTAAAGGTCAAAGTGAACTCTGATCTGAAATGGTGTCTGTGATAGATGTTATCTGAAGTGAATGAAAGTTGACATTTCAGTCCAAGCACATAGGCAGAAATGTGAGATATTTCTAATTCTGACATGAATTAAAACTATGGAATGACTTGGTTCATGAATCCGCTTGGGTTTTCTTTCTTTTCTTTTCCCAGTACTTTGGGTTTGTGCTGTACAGAACTGCCCTTCCAAAGAACTGTACGGAGCCAACAGAACTGTCTTCCCCTTGGAATGGAGTCCACGATCGTGCCTATGTCTCTGTTGATGGGGTAAAAACACTGTTTGCTGGGGATAATTTCTGCCATGAGTGGCCTTTATGGAAGTCATGAGTGCAGTCTGTGTTTTTTTCCCCTCCTTTCTCTACACTACCAAAACAACCCTGATCTTATATAATCACATGAAGGAAATAAGGAAGTAGATAGTTGATTCATACCAAGTGTTCAAATTTGTATTTAAGAAAAAATGACTGTATTATCTTACCATTCTTTAAATTTGAGTGTTAGTAGAGATACATGGCTTAAGTGAGTAAAAGACCTAGAGAAAGTGTTAACTTGCAGGTTCATGAGATATGTTAATGGTTTATGTGCTTGGTGGCTTTCTGCAGTGTTTCCACAGATTTTTTTTTTTACTGTTGTTCTCTTATTTTTTCCTTTGAGGGTGAGAGGAAGGAGAAGCCTGAGCCTATGTCTTACCTTATGAAACTGACTTCTGACCACAGTTTCAGAAACAAAAAAAGAAGCTTATTGTATGGAATGTGAACTTTGTCTTCTTTCCGATAAGAAGGGTTTTGTTCCTGCTTAATAAGAATTAATATAAATTTATGGACTTTTATCACCTATTTTTTAATTAATATTTGACCCGTGCTGACTCTCATCGTCTTTATGTCTGGGTCAAGCTCTTTTTCCTTATGTTGTGGAAATAGGAATAAATAAAATTGAATATTGATGTATGCCAAACTGGAAGATGAAGTCCCTTTAAATCACTGATATTGCCAAAATTTTTTCAGTCAGTAGACTAAATTTGGGAACTTGCTTTTTGTGAATCCAGTGCATCAAAACCCACTAGTCCATCCAGTTGATGTGTACTAAAGTGTGAAATTATGAACATTGACATATCAGTTCAGGAGATTATTTTTCTTTTTACTCTTTTTTTTTTGGTAATTTCATTTTTGTTTTCTTCATGCAAGTTAAAAAAGAAATAACAGAGTCTTTTTGTTGTTTTCTTCCTTGTGTTTTAATTCATATAGGTTCCTCAGGGTGTCCTTGAAAGGGGCAAATCACTTACAATAAACATAACTGGGAGGGCTGGAGCAAATCTAGACATCTTGGTAGAGAATATGGGCCGAGTCAACTTTGGTAGATACAATAATGACTTTAAGGTAAGTAAAATCAATTGAGTTATTGGATTCTAATGGCGTTTCTTCTTTTCCGCAGGTTAAAAAGAAAGTAGTGGGTTAGAGAGAGCAAAAAGGTCAGGATTACACAAATGGAACTTTACCTCAAAATATAATTGCTCACTAGTTTTCATTTGAGTTTTTCCAGTCACCCAAATCAATGTGAAATCAAAAACTGCCAGACATATTTTAGATTTTTTGTTGGTTCACTTATGTTATCGCCCACGAGATTTTCCGATTGAGTTGAGCCTGTAGCTAACATTTTAAAATGTGCAAAACTGTTTGTATAAACTCCATAAATGGGTTGGAAAGTGGTCTAAAACTTGATCGTACTTTGAGGTTTGTGAATCCTGGGATTGCATTTGGGGGGCTGGTGGGTTTGGAGGTTGTATGTGTGCATACACACACTCTTGTATCTCTCTCCCTGTCCCATTTCTCTTGTCAGCAGCGTGCCCTTGCAATATTTTCTGTGTGGCTGGGAAAGGCTGTCTCATGAGCACTTTACCATGCAAAAGTGACAGTTCAGATTTGGACTCGTCAGGTTTTAGAGATAATTATCAGAAAGCTTCCAAGTGCTTCTGACTTTGGTGGGTTGACCTTGGCTTCAACTGTGTGCCACAAAGGCATTCTGTCACTCCTCCATCAACAAGAGAAGGGGAAAAAATATGACAAAAAGTTTGTGGTTCAAGATAAGGACGGGGAGATCGCTCAGCAATTACTGTCATGGGTGAAACAGGCTCGACTTGGGGAAATCAATTTATTGCAAATTAAATAGAGAAGGATAATGAGAAATAAGAACAAATCTTAGAAGTACTCTTCCCTCCTTCCCAGGCTCAACCTCACTCCTGATTCTTCTACCTCCTCCCATCGAGCAGCACAGGGGGATAGGGAATGGGGGTTATGGTCACATAACTATCATCACATAACTGTCTCTGTTGCTCCTTTCTCCTCGCACTCTTCCCCTGCTCCAGCATGGAGTCCTACCCAGGAGAGACAGTCCTTCACAA
Organism: Hafferia zeledoni; assembly: GCA_035583235.1. Lineage (NCBI taxonomy): Eukaryota > Metazoa > Chordata > Aves > Passeriformes > Thamnophilidae > Hafferia > Hafferia zeledoni. The sequence goes on from JAWWEV010000083.1 coordinate 43,122,205, forward strand.
ACTTCTCCAGTGTTGGTCCTTACCATGGGCTGCAGTTCTTCACAGACTGCTCCAGTGTGGGTCTGTCCATGGGGTGCAGTCCCGCAGACACAGACTGCAGGGTCACAAGGACTGCCAGCAAACCTGCTCTAGTGTGGGCTCTTCTCCACGGATCCACAAGTCCTGCCAGAAGCCTGCTCCAGTGCAAGCTTCTGCAGGGTCACACCCTCCTTTGGTGCATCCAAGTGCTGTGGCCTGGGATCTTCCTCGTGCTGCAGGTGGATATCTGCTCCACCATGGACCTCCATGGGCTGTGTCATCATGGCCTGCAGGGGAATCTCTGCTCCTACACCTACAGTGCCTTCTTCCCCTCCTCCTTCATTGACCCTGGTGTCTGCAAGGCTTTCTTTCCCATTTTATTTCACTCCTCTCTCACAGCTGCTACACAGGGTTGGGATTTTTGGCTTTTCTTAAATATGTCATAGAGGCACTGCCAGTGTCACTGATGGACTCAGCAGCGGGTCTGTCTTGGAGTCAGGTGGAACTGTCATTGTCCCACATGGAGCAGCTTCGATGTCTTCTCACAAAAACTCCCCTTGCAGCTCCCCTTGCTACCAAAGCCATGCCATGTAAACCCAATACTACAGGGGTGCCACTAACATAGCACTAGGAAGGGCAGGGCAAAAAGTAAATATTTCTGGTTTTTGACTTAATGGGATCCCCAGTGCTGTGTGATAGTTGATCAAAGAAAGTTGTTCTGTAAAGGCCAGTCTTGTGTTGTGTTTGTGCTGTGTACAGTTCACAGCATGCTTTTTTTTTTAGTTTTTGATATTATTAGGACACAGTGGGTATCAGTAGTGCCAACTCTGTCCATACTGTCTGTTGAAGGTATTTCACCTTTATCTGAGTGGCAGGAGAGGGAAGCTGGCTGGTATCTTAGTGTTTTCCCTTCATGTGGAGGGAGCAGCAATGTTTTTATGTGTTTAATGACAGGCCAGGTGATACAGAAACTTACGTGCTTAGTGCTAAATTAAGGTAACAAGAGTGCTCAGTGTTGCTGTGGTTGAGATGAAATTCACACTTACACCAGGGTTTCAATCTTTTTAAGGTTTAAGAGTGAAAGCAAGTTTAGGAGACATGTCCATGTTGAGAATAGTTCTCGCATAGCAGGATCCTTCTGTGTAGAAAAGGTGGTTTTTCTTAGGTAGTCTTGGACTGTGTGCATCACTTCTTCCCAGAGAATCCTTCCATCTTGCTGTTCTTTGTGTTGATTTTGAAAACTGGCAATAATTACACCTTGGGGTTTAGATGTTTTGTGTTTTTGAAAATCACGGTAGGGGAAGAAGTTCCTACCTTGTGAAGCCTTGCATTTTTAAGGCAATAGGATGGTTTCCAGGGTTTTACTTGGCTGGGGTTTTATCACTTTTTTGAGTGTGAAATGGAACTAGGCATTTAGATTTTGGGAAGGAATCTTAAAAGGATTTTGGTTTTAAAACATCCTGCTGACCTAAATCTTGTTGGAGGACACAAAAAAAGAAATTGTGCAGTTTCTGTTTTTTAGCATTTTTTCACATGCTCACTGTCATCTATGTATCAGTTTTACTTGAAAAATTTATATCCACATCTGGTCCATGGAATGTGCATTCTTATGCAGACCAAAGTAAGAATGTTTAGTAGGCACTTTATAAAATTTGGAAAAATCCTACTGTTCATAGTGCGTAGAGATGACCTTAGTGAGGCAGGTTAGAAGGTTCAGCCTTAAAGTGTCATTGCGTTACTTCAGTTGATTGCTGGACAGAGTAGAGTCTAGGTTGTATAGAAAAGTTTTGTCACTTAACTCTATGCAGATATTTTATTTTGACATAAGAAGAATAAGCTCCTGTTCTGTGAAGTGGACATCTAGGTAAAGGAAGAGAAAACCAGTTAGTGCTCATACAGATGATGAAGCCTGTGGAGTCAACGCAGAGCTTACTAGTTATCACAACAGATACACAGTGTAGTATCAGCCCTCTAAAGCCATAGAAGCTGTGGTTTTGCTTGTTCCTGTTTGACAGGTGGTGTTTGCAACAGAACTGAAGTTGCGCTGAAAAACAGGGTCTATGCTGGGTCTGTTCAAGCAGTTAAAATCAACCCCTTGCATTGTATTGAAACGCCACTTTAGGAGGTACTACTCTAACACAATCAGGGTGTATGCAGGTGTTAATGTTCCTTTCATTCTTCTTAAATCATGACATTACCTGGCTTTTGCCTTCATGAGCTGTGTGCGTTCATGTGTGCATTGTGGGGTGATGTGAACGACTGTGTTTGTGGTTCCGTGGAAATGAAATGGGACTCCGTGGGCTTGAAGCTGACTGTAAGCTTAAAGTGTTTCACTGAATTTGGCATGTGCATTGGGTTTTGTGATACCCTATCTTGTCTGGAGAAGATTTGTAGGAAGTAAATACCACTTTCTATGTTATTATGCAGGTTAATGGTTAATGTCTTGGGTTAGTGACTCAGTGTTACCAAATGATGGTATCTCAGACTTAATGATATATAATGTTGCCTCTGCTTTTTAAGCCCTAGGTTTTGAAATTGTGTTCATGTCACAGCAAAATTGAAATTTTCCCAGTTACTGGAGAAAGAGCTGAAAAAAACCCCTGGGTATCAATAAAAGCTTAAAACTTTGAAGAGGAATGGATCTTTTGTAGAGAATAAATGAAGCCCTTTATCTGAAGCAAAGCTTATAACTTGGTGAAGACCAGATGCTTGTTTCTTCACACACAGATTGGCAGCCAGCTGTTGCAAATACTTTGATTCAGTTTTTGTTCCTGACTGATTTGTAGTTGCAGACAAATAACTTCAATAGCATGAACTAATTATCTTATATTTTGGTGTTATTTTTTTTTCTTCCTTTTAGGGTCTAGTTTCAAATTTAACTCTTGCTCAAGATACACTTGTTGGATGGGAAATGTATCCTCTAGACATAGATGGAGCAGTGAACTATGGCATCCTTCCTCTTCTTGATCAGCTGGAGAGATCTGTTGGCAATCCACCGAGTTATGAATTACCTACGTTTTACACTGGTTGTCTTTCAATTCCTGGAGGGATTCCAGACTTGCCACAAGACACCTATGTCAATTTCCCTGGCTGGACAAAGGTACAACTTTTGGTTGTAAAAACTCAAAGTCTACTTAGAAAGCTACTGAGACTTCTATGGACAATCAAAGTCCACCTCTCTTGGGTGGGTAGAAATTGGTTGTGGTGGGATATTTCAAATATATTTAAATGGCTAAGAAATAGATTCTTTGCTCTAAGTAAATTTACAGATAAAAAACATTAAGAGAAGGGAAACATACCCAAAAAATACATTATATTCATCTAAAAAGTGGAGCATCACAAAACAACCCAAAACCAAAACAACCCAACCAACCCACCTAGTTTTTCAACAGCAAGAAAGATCAAGTATCAGGCTGCTTAGAAATGCTTCATTTAGTTGTGAGGGGATTTTTTTTGTGTATTTTTACCTTGAGATGTGAAGCAGAAGCAGCGTTTTGTAGGGAAGAAAGTGAATACATGCTTTGACTTAACAGTTTTTTATTCTGGAGTTAGTGACATGCTAAAGGACACTTTCTTGGTTATATGAATTGATTAAAAGTAGCTAAGAACATATTTGAGGTGCTGTGTGAGGAGCTATGTGTCCTCTTGCAAAGTATAGTGTTGGACTCAGCTGCTGGTGTTGTGCCTGTAGATACAGGTCTAACACATGGAGGAGGTTCCTTGTAACTGGATGGAACAGATCAGAGAGTGCTGCTGTGAGAAGCTTGTGGGCAGATCTCTGTTAATGGAACTTCTCTCAGGGCTTTAAAGTGTTTAAATCCAGGCTTTAGGGAGGTACCTGTGACAGTGTTAGGTAGCAAAATTGTTCCTTTTTGAAACAATTAATTTACTGGTATTACAATTAAGTAGGAGAAGGATTTGCTGTTGATCTGTCTTACCTACCACTATTGCAGTGGTTGAAACACTTCACAATATGCAGAAGACTGTGATTCATTGCATGCACTTAGTGATGAGCTTGGATGAGGAAGTCTGACTTAGTCCCTGTTCCTGCATATATGTGTACGTCTCACACAATCACTGAAGAAAATTCAAAAGTAGCTTTTTTTGCATGGCAACTGAAATCTGAGACTTTTTCAGTAAATTCTGTGACCCCTTCAGTCATAGATCTTCAGGAAGCGAGATGGCTGTACTTGCCTATTGGCAAACTCATATTTAAAATGGCAAATTAGTCCTAGAATTCTTACATATTGGTGAAAATTTTTTCCTCTCATCTATGGAAACCTTTGTTTTACATAGTTTGTACACCTTTTAAAGCAGTCATGGTGAGAGAGCCCAGATGAACTGTAGGTTGGGCTGTTGAATTGATCCTTTCAGCTTTATATGGTTTAGTCCAGAGTTTTAAATAAGATATCCAGGAGCAATGAGATTGAGGTGATTCTGGGTGTGGAAACTGAGTCTTCCAGAAAACTTCAGCAATGAGCAAATACCTTTAAGGCAAAGGACCTTAAGGGTGTAAATTCCACTCAGATCCCACTGTATCTGGACCTTAATTCCCTGAGTGGCACTGTGTCAATTACTGATGCCAAAGCATGGAGAGGAATTCTTAATAGGGGTTAAAACTCCTAGAGATGTTAGAAAACTCTGGCAACAACACTTATCAAGAAAACTTGTAGTCCTAATGATGGTTCTGCCTTTGCATACTCGGGTGAGGAGTATAGCACGATGGACAGCCTGGAAGGAAGAGTGCAGCAGTAACAGTTCATGCCCTGTGCTGTAGCTTGCTTGCCTTCAGTGGTTTTTAAGCCCTTAACTGGGAATAAAACCTCCTCCACTCTCCCCTGAAGAATCACCATGTCCTTGAGCACACATGCTGCTGAACATGTGGTTAAATTTACTGGACCTTTTTTTTCTTCAGAAGAAGATAGGATTTGGAGTCAGAACTGTTCTTGATTTCTGTGATTCCATGGGCTGTAGCTGCTTTCCCTGCTAAAGGAAATCTGGCTACTGGAGATAAAGTTCTCCCCTCTTTCATTTTATTGGTAGTGCATATGGTGTCACAGTTTGCTGGGTTTAGGACATACAAATTCCTGAGCGTGTGACAGTCTTTAGAAACTTCAGAGTTAATAAAGACAATTTGGAATTGAAAAATTTAAGTTCATAGCTTTACTGGAAAAATGAGTTACAACCAGTGGCTGATAAAGATCAGAAGCGGAGATCTGTCTGATCATACCTCCTGCATTTGAACTCTAATGGAGTTGGTTCCTACAGTAAACACCTACTTCCCACAGGTTTACTGTCAGTGTCTGTAGGAGGACAGCTGCTGGCTGTCTAGTGGGTACACTCACTAATCTCATATGTGGGGAGTTTGCATTAATGCCATATTTTCTTATAAAACTACTGCAGAAGCAAAGTAGTGAGTTTGAGTAAAGATAAACTTGATTAAAAAAACAGTTTGAGGTCAGAGTAAATTAACACCTTGGCAAAACAGTGCAAGATAGGATCTTATACCACGGAAGAGGGGAAATAACTGCGTTTGCAAATGTGCTATCTCCTTAAAAGTTTCTCTTGCGTGTTTCATAAAATTTGTTTTCATAAATACCTGAAAAAGGAAACACAAGAAAAATACCTCTAAAACAGCCTCAACAGCAATGCTCACTATATTACAATTGTGCTTCTGTAAATCCTGTTAAATATTGTTCTGATTTCGGTTATCCCAGACAACTTTAAAAACCACTGAATGCTGTAAAAGTCCTTGCTTTCCACTGATTCAGACAATTTTACTATTTTTATCAGTGAACATCAATGCTGCAAGTTAGTTTGTTTTTCCTCTGTATTTTGATTACCCAAGGCCACAGCAAGAGGAGAAAACACAAATGTTCCCATCCCTTTTCTTGACACTGAACTCTTGTTTGACATGCAGTGAAAGGACACTTTGAAGGATTAAAAGCAAGTTATTTATCCAAACTAGCTGTATATCCTCCCTTCTGTCTTGCTTAATAAGCAAAACTCAGCACAACTTGGTAGAAGGCAGTTTACAGTTATACTAAACATTCTGCATCCCTCCAATTTATAGACGTTTGGAAAAATCTCCATTTGTGTCACTTCAGCGTGTCTGTTTTGTGGTGCATAAATGATTGTTTTGGCTTTTTTCTCTCTCTGCTCGCCGATTTTTTAAAATCTTTCGATACGTAAGGTATTTATAATGTTAGGACAGTATTTTGAACTAGGGGTTCTGAGCACCTCAACTAAAAAAAAGCAATTTAAAGAGTTTTTTTCCAGGTTACCCACAATTTAATTGCACCTAAAACCAGCAGACCACCAAGAATTTTAATGATTGTGATGATTGTATGTAACCACAATAAAACACAGTCCTTTCTTGCAGTGTGATTTCACAAGTACTTGTTTTGACTAAGAGACTTCTGAGTTTCATGTGTCTAGACAAGCTGCATCTGTTCCATGAAATCACTGAACAGGAGGGGCCTACCAAGGTAGTGTAGTTGCACACTTGTACAGAGAGTCACAACAGAATTAGGAGCTGCATTTTTCTTCTGTGAGTTCTTCCTACTTTTAACAATCAGCTTCAAGCAAATAAAGTCTTCAGGTTTGTTTTGATCTTAAACTTGGTTCAAAATTCAGTGCAAGGAACCTGCAATTGTTTTCCTAAGTATTGTCATATTTGGAATTGCTGCAGTATTTGATCACTTTCTTTTTAAATATTAATGGTAGCTTTAACTGCTCAGGGAATTTAGATTCTTTTGACTGTCTTTAGCATTTTCTTGAACAGATTTTCTATCCTGGTGTTCTATCGATAAAGGAAATTTGGTTACCGTATGAAGAGCATTATGCTTAAAGCTATTTTGTCATTTGATCTCTAACAAATTATTAAAATGTTTTTTTTTTCTCTCTTAACAGGGGCAAATTTGGATCAATGGCTTTAATCTTGGTCGATACTGGCCAGCCCGTGGTCCTCAGTTGACCCTTTATGTTCCAAGGAATGTGCTTGTTTCATCGGTGCCAAACAACATAACAGTGTTGGAGCTGGAGAGTTCTCCTTGCAGCGCCCAGGCGTGCGAAATAGAATTTGTAGATGAACCCAACATCAATGCAACCACACAGTCTGAAAATTATGACCCCCACCTCTTTATTAGAGACATGTGGCTGAACCACCTATAATGATTTGAGTATTTCTTTATCTTCCCTCCACTTTGCTTCCCTTTCCATCAAATCGTACTGATTAACACCAGGTCTTTAAAAAAGGGAAAAGTTGTTTAGCTGAGGCAACTTTTTAAATTCTTCAAAGACTTTTTAATCTCTCAGTTAAATATTGAAGTTCTTTTTAAAAATAAAAGCTGTATCTTTAAAATTTGCCTTTGACTGTGAAATTGAACTCAACTGGAAGGTAATGTTTGCATCAGTCCAGTAAAAATGTAGTCCTTGTATGCTGCTTGCACTACAGTAACCTTCTTACACTTTTATTTTTTTACCATGTTTTGCAACTGGAGAGAAGCCTACAAAGTGGGTGCACAGGCCCTGCCAGCTTGCTGGTTTCACTCCTGTGGACTGGTAGGTCAATGCTGCCAACAGACAAGACTTTCAGCTTCTTTTATCACGTGGTTAGTATCAACATCATTTTAGTCTAATTGGGCTCACTGCCAGTGTTAAGTGGACCTCATTTTTTTTTGACCTCCATGCAAGTGACTTCTGGAAAATTTCAGTTGGTTTCTTATAGAAGCTGTGAGAACAACTGCAGAAAAGAGCACTGAAATGCCTGCTGGTCCAAACAGCAGTGACACAGAGAGGAACCTTGCAGTCTGCCTGTGTCCCCTCTTAGGAAGCCAATTTACTGCCTCCCTTCTGCTGTCTCTGAAGACTTAAAGTGAATTGGGAAGTACAAGGACATCTATAACATTTAGGCTGTTGTGTTTGAACCTTAGCCTCTAACTAACCTGCCCGCAGAATGTAGGTTTCGAATGAACTGTTTTTCCTCTAATATATCCTTTTTATTTTTATTTTGTTTTTCCTAATGGGTTTGGAGTACCTGCTTTTCCTTGGAAGTGGAATGCTTTAAGTTAAAGAATTTTATTTTTCTTCTAGTCATTGATTCACATAATCTGTTTTGTTCCAGTAAACTGGTGGTCTTTGCAAGTGCCTGATATTTGCAAAGATGCACAAATTCTGTCAGTCCAGCTGATGTTCTAGAGCAGACAGAACCTTCTCTTTGGTTCTTATGGTTTTGATGTCAGTCATGCAAACTCCATGGTGATATTTAAAAAACAGAATATGATAGAATGAAGTATTTTCATAATCTGTAGTTTCTTCCTTTGATTGTTGTCTGACATTATTAAAATGGTTCTTTAAAGATTAAATTCTTCCTCTGTGTGTTTGAGAAGAAATAAAAAGGGGAGAAGGAAGAATTATGAGCAGTGCTAAGGGAGAAATGAAATTGTTAATTCTCTGTGGATGAGAAGTTATTTTTGTTGATGTCTTATCTATTTTCTGTGTTAGGATGATGTGTACAAAGTAAAGCAAAATGAAGTAGCTGTAATGGGCTGAGTGGACACTGGAGGTACCACCGTTTTTTGAGATGGCTAGTGCAATAACCTGTCTATTTCTTCTCAGCTGATAAGGCTCAATACTGTTGCTGGAGAAGACAGTGAAAAAGCACTTCATTGTCTATGTCTGCTACGTGTTTGATGGGCTTTCAGAGCAGACAGATGTGGTTCAGCCGAGACTGACAGCTTGTTCTTGTAAATTCTCACCTCAAATGCTGTTTCTAATGACTGAGGGCTGTGTGTTGAGTACCAGACACATTTCATTCTTGGAATAAAGTGGTCTATACTGACCACAGAATTGCCTTTTTTGTGTTTAGAAGCAATTAGAGAATTGCCTTTTTGATGTTAAAAAATGGCAATTGCACACAATTTTTCTTGTTTGGCACCATCCATGATGGAGACCCTGCAATGTGCTCTGTGTGCAGTTATTAAAAATTAATTACCTCAGAGCCAGGCCTTGAAAGTAAGGAATGAGACAGAAGGAGTTTTAAACTAGTTACGGGTTTTGTGGCTTGAAGTCTTGTTGGAAAGCAAGGCATCACTTTAATTGCAGCACTGGGTGTGTATGTGAGTGACAAAACTGCCTCTGTAGAGACACCAATACACCTCTTTTTCACTTGATCTTGTCCAGACTCCTTTAGACTCTCTATGCCCTTTGTAATTCTCTGGAGCAGGCAGCTCTCCAATCTCTCCCTACTCTCCAACCTCCTTGTGGGCTCCACAGTGCCTGTGGTTTTCCTTTCTAGCTTTTTGGTGAAATACTCACTTGTTTGCACAGTTTGAATGTTTGCACGAGTGACCCTAGAAATAACCCTTCTGAATGGCAAGGGGAAGGAATCTGCTCTGTTTGGATGGACTTTGTCTCTTTGATGTAACCAGATGGCTGACTTTAGACTATTGCAGTTCCCTGCTTCTCATTTTGGATATTCTGCAATCACTCAGGACAACAGCACCTCTGTGTATCCAGAATGGATTCTCTGACACTTTTCATAGGATATTTTTCCTGGAAATCCATCTGTATTTGAGTGAGTAGCTCCCAGTGCTGACAGAGCCTTACCTGAGCCTCTGGCAGCAGCGTGGTTATTTACTAACTATTGTTGTCTATACCAGCACAAAACTACTTGAGAATATTTTTCTGTTACATGACTTTGCGGTCACTCATCGTCTTCCCCTTTTCAGTTCCAAATGCTCTAACCTGACTTCCCAAAGGAGCTACTGATTGATGTGCAGTCCCCATTTTTTCTCTTTAACCTGTTCTTGGGTGTATCTTTTTCATACTGTGAACATCATTTTAACAGATAAATACAAGATGAAAAAATTGTGAGAGATGATCTGTCTACCCTGAGGCAACATCATTTGTATCTTAATTATTCACACCATGTTTGTTTAATGTATTCTTCAGGATTTCTTGTGACGGTGACTCCAGTCTATCCTAAGCAAATTATTCCAGTGTATACTGTTGGGAAACTTGTTGAGAACTAAGTGAAGTCTTCATTGCTGTATGTAAGGCAGTTATCACTTTCACTATCCACAGCCAACACAAAGTATGTATTTGTGCTCTGAGCCTGCTTGGTGTCCCCTCTGTTACCTTTTTATCTCCTTATGGACTGGATTTGCAGAAATTTGAAGAGGTGCAGAGTAACACAGACAAGATGTGAAAGGGTAACCTAAATAACTTGGTCCATGTGCTACAGCAGCTTTTTTTTGAAAGAAATGACTGATTTACAAGAGAGTTGTCTTTCAGGCTGGCACTTAAAAGCATGGTAGTTAACCCCAAGGTCCTGGCTGGGAGAACATGTGACAAAAGGAACTGGAAGCTGCAGAAGAATGGGGCCTGTTTTAATGGTTCTCCTTCAATGGGAAGGCAAAACTGGGCAGGAAGAGATTATCCTGGAACTTGATGCCAAGGGCTGAATGGAAAAAAAGTTGGAAAAGTGTGTCACAGGGATCTTTGTTACGCTTTCACCGAATAAAGTGTGTATGTTTAAAAATGTTTAAAAATCCCTTCCCTGTTGCCTGTTAGGTTATCAAATATGGGAGTAGTGAACTTTCACAGCTTTGGAGGAAGCCTTGAAATTGTGTTACCTCAAGAAGTTTCACAGAACAGTGCTTATTTCAGGCTCTTGGTCCTCTTTCAGTAGGATATATGGTCTTGTTGGCCAAGGAATTGAGGAAGTATTTACTAAGTCCTGTTTTGGGCTTTAGCACATACACCTGTCCCTCAGGAGGTAAGTATATATAGAACTCTGAAGCCAGAGTCTTAGGAAGGCCCCACTTTTAACTCTGCAGAAGTCTAATGGGAAGTACAGCCTTGCTTGTGAGACTTCCCAGCACACATTCATAGCAGACCCTGTGCAAGCATCATGCTGAGATTGCTATCTTGCACTTTCATGGTGTGCTTACAGCTGCATGCCCATAATTTAGCCTTTAAAAATTGTTTTGGGAGATGAGAGGGAAGAAAAAAAGCCTCCTTAATGGACATGGAATTAAGTTTGAAACTCTAGCAGAATGGGCCTTTGTTAAGCAGAGTGGACCTGTTCAATACCAGTGCAAATCCAGTAGAAAAATGCAGCCAATATGTAAGGTCTAAAAGGATTTTTCTGTTAAGTTTCCTTCTTCATTTTAAGTATGTGCACTATTTTTATTTATCTTGCTGCTTCTGTAGGGCTCATACTTCTATATTAACTGAGCATTTTCAGTGTTGTCTGTGATTGTGGGTCAGAGCGTGGATCTGGCCACAGAGTGGGCAAATGCTTCACCATTGAGGATCATGCTGCTGATGCTGGAGATAAGAAATTATTCTTCTCTATTTCCTGTTTCTTTCTTAATATTGCTGGTTCTTCCTCTTGCAGTAGGAAAGTCTTCTGTGTAGAGAAACTCAAAAAATTTCCTTCAGTGTGTTTTTGTTTGTCTGAAGTGGGGCTGATTTCCAGCCCATGGGTATCCATTGCTAGTTTGCAAACTGGATAAAGATGCCTGCCTGTTCTTCCAGCTTGTTTATACCTGTCTTCTTTCTTCCAAATCCCATTTGTTTTCGCAGGTTCCACCTGTCTTGGTCAGGTGTACAGAGTGGACACTCTCTGTGGATCTTTAGTCCAAATTTAGCCAGAAGTCTCCCCTGGTTGTGGACTTGTACAATAGCACTCTGTGAATTCTGTGAATAGTCTGTGAAAGCATTTACCTTGGGAGAAGTTGAACTGCTGTGTGCTGTGTCTCGTGGCTGCAGGATCTGAATGTGTTCCTGTGCTGTGGGTGAAGGTGCCTCCAAAGCATAGGTGGAATTGCTGAGGAGAAGGAGGAAAAAGAAACTGATAGCTTAATCTTAACCTTCCACATGCCTGACTGGTGCTGAGCTTTAGACTGTAACCTTTCCCGTTTGCTGAAACTGTTGATTGCTGTTTTCACCTCGGGCATGTGTGGGGTAAGATAGAAACTGCGCAGAATTAAAATTTGCACTCCTTTCTTGTTTCTTCCCTGTTAAATTTTATTTCTGGATTTTGTAACACTCTGGTGAACCATCAAGGCTTTCTGGAAGACTGAAGTCTCTGAGAGAAGGGTCTGGATCCATCACTGTACATATCTTCTTTCAAGCTTTTAAACTTTTTTCCCGCTGCATTTTAGGATGTGGTTTGCACTAATCATGAATAGGTAGATCCGGTGTGCTGAAGAACCCGAGAACCTGATACTGAACTCACAAAGGGTTAGCATGATTTCCTGCAAAACCTTGTCCGAGCAGTGCCTTCTGCTGCTGTGCATTCCTATGTTGCTCTTTTGGTCCTTTGATCCTGAGCAGTATCTACTTCAAAAGCTGAAGGTAAAACTATGCAAGTCTTTTGACTGTAGCCAAACATAGACACTTTCAGATCTGACTTTAAAGCACTGAGTCCATCTAGCTCTGCTGAAACAACTAGCAGCAAGCAGCTCTTTTTTAACTTTTTCAAGTTTAACCTTTCAGGTCTTTTTGCTTTGATTCAAAGGCTTCAGAGGTGGTGAAAAATCCCCAACTTACAGCTTCTAGAGATCCTTTCTAATTTTCAAACTATATGATGCTGATACAGTTGATGTTTTACTGTTAGCCAAATTTTTGACTTCTCTTAATGTCTCTTAGTGAGAAAGGAGGGACAAAGCTACATGCCCTTACCACCCCAAAATTAAGCTTGTCCGTCCATCCTAGGAAATAAACAAAACTTGGACAGGTGCCAGTAGTTCAGTAGTTTGAAATCAGCCAAAAGGCTTTTGGGGTACGTTTTTTAGTTCTGAAAAACTCAGTCTGTGCAAAGAGATTACAGTAGTATACTTGGTTGGTATGAAAGTTGTTTCTCCTGTTCCTCTAGGTACAGTACAAAGTGCTGAAACAGAATGTTTAAGCACTATGGAGATACAAGCAAAAAAGAATATTCAGTGTTACAAAACATGGTCTGGAAGCAAAGCCCAATGAAGACAGAGGGGAAAGCATAATAATATGTCTGGTAAAGAGTGAGTTGTTTGGTGGGTTTGGTTTTGTTACAGTTTTTTTTTCTCGGTTTTTGTTTTCTTTTTTTCAAACCTAAGCAGGTTGGCAGCAGAAAGGGGAAGGAAAATAATTTTCTTTGTGATACTTCCAGCTACAGGCTGTGGCCTTGCATCTCACTAAGCTGACAAAGGTGAATGATGCTGAGCTCTGTAGTTTTCTGATTTCTTAGCTACAAGTGGAGAATTTTTCCATGAAAGAAAGGAGGTGAACTGGAGTGAAGATTCAGCTCGCCTGGATGGATGTGCAAAGTGGGGAAAATAAATCCAAATCCTAACAAAAAATCTGCCTAACTGCAAGATTGGAAATGCCCATAGCTCTCCTGGTACTTGTCTTGTCTTCCACTTTATCCCTGCAGTGCGAGGTAGAAACCATACTATTTCTGTCAGTCCTTGATGTGCATCACCTGTTTTCAGTTGTTCACAAAACAACAAGGTTAGATGATGCCTGGTTTGGTTTCCCTGTGGTTTCTGGTAAGCAAGTACCTTCTCTGGAAATACAACCGTGCTGTTGTACTTGTCCGGCAAGGTGGGTGGAAGAATCAGGGATTCCCACTGTTTCTCCTCTCTCTGAGTTTGTCAAGGGTTTGGTGCAGCACACAAGGACACTTTTGTCTCAGAGGCCGAGGGCTTTGAAAATACACAGAGATCAGCTCATATTTTTGGTTGTATTTGCTTTCTTTTTCTCATTTAATAGAGGTCTGTTTTTTCATAAAAGAATCATGGCGTCCAGTTTGACCAAGGGCCATGTAGCCCTTTACCCTCTTTTGAAGTAGAGCATATCTGATCATCTCTTTTTGAGTTTCAGCACCTGAAGCTTTAAGGTGAATGGGTTTTTTTTCGTACAAAGTTGAGCTGGAATTCAGTGCTTTTAAGGTCTTTTCAGAAGAAGAGACTCAGTTTTGACTTCTGACTCAGCTGCTTGCTTGCCATGACTCAGTTAGCAAAAATAATACCCCAAAACCTCTGAAGTTCACACTCTGCAATTCAAACTGCAATACAGCGACTGAAATACCTTAGAAGCATCAGCTCTGTTCAACAGTCTTGCTCAGTGCTCCATAGTGCATTCTGATTTGGGAGATGGCTTGTTTATTGTCAGGCTGTGTGCCTTTTGATGCAAAATTGTGATGCTGGTTTAGCTTGGAAAGAATGTTTCTGTTCTTTCTTGCAAAGTACTTTGTTTTTTCCTGTTACCTGTTATAGTTCGTTCATGCAAATTGGTGAAACCCCCTGATGATTACAAATGTTAAAACCTTGAGTAGATCAGGCAAGCAAGTTGAAAAGGGGTGGGGGTTTTATCTGAAAACCTTCACGATTCAGGCCAAAACCCATTGACTGAGAAGTGTTAGGAAGACATTGCTCAAAACCAAAGACTTGTGTTTAGAATAATGCATTATGAAGTTGTTTTTACCTTCTGTGGAAGGAGATGAAACTTCCAGGGCTGCGAGTAAAAAAGAGGGTATGGTTTTTGAGGTCTTGAGACCAGGCAAGAAATCAAGCAATGAATACACAGATTTTTTTTGTCCCTGTAATAATACTAGCTTTCATTGTAGCACTTTGCATCTGTAAAATGCCTTGTTTTACAAAGGAGGGCAGAATTTTGATTTCTATGTAGCAAATGCAAGAGTAGAATTGACTGGGATCCCTGGCAAGGCTGCAAACAGAACCTTAAAAACAGCTTTTTGTTTTGTTTTTAATTAGGGAGAAGTAAAGGACAAGAGTGCTACGGTCTCTTTTGTGCCTATCAGCTGTAGTCGACAGGCTGTGACATGGTTGGGCTACTTCTGCCTGGTTTAAGTCTGCAGCCCAGTGTGATAAGGAAGCCAGTGCAGACAGTGGAGGCCATCTAGTAAGCTGCAGGTAATAAAACATGGGGTTTTTTCCTAAACGTGACCACTGTCTGCATGGACACAACTGGGGCCTGTTCTGTGCTCTGACTGCGGTCTGTCTGTGTGGGGCTCTCAGCATAAGTTGTCACAAAGGAGAAGCACACTTTCTTTCAAACATTGTGTCTGGCTGGTGGATCTACGTGAGGTCTCCCCTACAGTTTGCTGCTCTCAGAGTGCACTCACATAACCTATGCCATTCACTGACCAGGCAGGTCTGGCTTTTGCTGTGAAGGATCTCACTGATTTTTTTTTTTTAATTCTTTTTTTACTGTGTTTCATTTTGCTTTTCCCAAAGCAGTAACTTTGTGGAATCTTGTGCTCTCAGGTTTAGAAAACATGGCAGATCCTTTTTAGGTATCACTTAAGTTAACATTGATACCAACTACATACTTGCTCCATTGTTGGGCATTATCGGCTTTTCTGCAGCTGTTTCTATATACCTTTCAGAAATTTCTAGAGCTCTTTTTACATTTTTCCAGAAACCTGGAAGCCAATACTTACACAGTGAATTATGCTGGCATGAACTTCAAGAATTGGGTATGTGCCCTTGTGACAATTCAGGCTGTATTCAGTCACATTGTATTATGATGGAGGTGTTCATTGTGAATCACCTTAGAGAAAAGGTGGACTTTTTTTTTCTGTTTATGACACAATTAATACTTGCTCTGCCTCTGTACAAACTCATTCCTGGAATTAAAGAAGAAAAAAATCATGCAAATTAAAATTTGGCAGAAGCTTGGGTATCTAGTACTGAGCTGGCTTTCTCAGTCTCTGACGCAAATTGTTCAATAGTTTTCACTTAAGGATTGACCTTTCATAAATGCTAATATGGTGTTTGATCATTTACATTTTATTCACATAGTCTCATGTGATAGAGTCTGTAAAACGCTGCAGTCTTTTATACTATAGAAGCAACAAAAGTTATTTGCTAGGCAAATTCTCATGGACAAAGTCAGCAGTTTAAAAAAGAAACAAAAACACAAACAAAAAAACCACAGCAAAAAATCCTGGTTTTGCCCTGTAGTCTTCAGCAACAATATTCGTTGTTTTACTGAAATTTTGCCAAAAATCTGGCACATTTCTATGGATATGTGGAATAAGCTACTGATTGAGCAATGTGATGGATTTATTCTATCAACATTGTTTAAGTGTGTTAAATAAGACAAATACTTGAGTTTTTTACTACAATTTTTGACATGAGGACTTCTGAAATTATTTCTCCCATCAGAATAAAATTATAATAAGAATTCAAAGCAGAAATAATGAAATATTTTATTTCAGTAATGTTGACAAATATGCTGTGCAGGCAGAAGTGTTGGGTTAAAAAGGTGTTGATCATTAGCCAGTACAGCTGCCACCAAAAATCTGCTGTCTTCAGTGTTCAGATTTTCATAGAGCCAAAGAAATGTTTGGATTGCAAGAGACCTTTAAAGGCTGTCTAGTCGAACAGGGACATCTTCATAAAACTGCCTTAACAAATGGAAAACCACCTGCCCGTGTATTCACAAGACACATCCTGCTTGTGTGACCTCTGGGTGTGGAGAATGTGAGCTTAAGCTAGTGAGGAAATGAATGGATTGACTCCATGTAACTGGAGAGGATGCTGTGTCATAAAGATTCATGCCAAAAGCCAGAGCAGGAGCAGACAGAAGTCAGCCTCCCCACAGGGGATTTTGAAGGTTCCCTAATATTTCTGAGGAAAGGAAGCGAGTACTGGCCTGCATTATGCAAGGATGGGCTGGTAAAGCAGAACTGAAGAGAAAACAGCCAAAATCCAAACTTCCCTTTTCTTTCTTTTTGTAAACTCTTCAGCCCCTTCTCTGTAGCCTTGCAGGGGTTTGTGTGACACCTCATGCTGCGGGTTTCACTCTTCTAGAGAGCGTAAACAAGTTTCTTGATAGTGAGGGCAGACCTGTTCTCTGCAGCTTCTCAGCACTGGTTTGTCTGCAGGGCTTGCAGACAATGTCATTGCTCCTTGCAGTCAGCCAGCCTTGTTTTCTTTCCATTCCCGGTGCTTGGATATGACCAAAACAGGCCTAAGCAACAGCAAAATCCATCCTACTCTTCCTTCTATGGGTGCTTTTTACAGCTTTCCCACATGCTCTGATAGCTGACAAGGCAAGTCAGTCTGCGGTCATGGTCTTACTTGTGGTCAAATTTCAGTTTAGCTGCTTCTGAGCAAGTACAGAGATGTGTTGTGGTCTTTCTTCACTTTTATTAAGAAGCTTTTGTGTTACCACTAGCCGTGTTACTACCGCTCTTTTTATTTGTGAGTGATGGTGACAGGTTCAATGTTAGGGAGGACCTCTCTCTTCAAATGACCTGCCTAAACCACAGTACTTCTATGGAGATATTTTAGGGAGTGCAAAGTTCCTGTGCAAAAGAGACAAAACCACTTTTCACGCAGGGATGTCCACTTCTTGTTCTAATCACTGTCCCAGCCACAAAAGTTTCTTTCGGAATGTGGCTGCTTGGACCTTCTTGGAAAATGCTAATCAAATGCCACTGGTCTCTCTTGAGCAGAAAAGTGCATCTAGTAATGTCAGTCTTCATTCAGTCTATGTTGTCTTACATGTTGCTAGCAGCACTGAGAGGGTTTTTTATGAGAGTATCATATCTGTGGAAAAAAATCAGATTCTTGCAGATCAGATTCTTGATTACTTGCTGTTGTTGTTAAAAGCAAAAATAAGGAAACAAACATCTTGGAATTCTAAGAAATTCTTAGTGCCATAGTAGTTCTGTTTTGCAACACCTGAATTCACAAAAAGCTTGCAGTGTGCAGTTACAGAGCTACTTAAACTGAATGCACGCTGTTACTTGTTTTGAAACAAGAAACTAAAACCCAGAGAAACTTCAACCCTTCAAAGATGACTTGAAATAAAAAAGCCATCACAAAACCTAAAGGAGTAGTATGATGCATTGGCAAATCAGGTATTTGGGCTGCATTTGCACAGAGAATGAATATTTCTTTGCTTTTGCTTTCTGGTGCATTTAGACAGCAAAGAACACCTTTTATTGGAAGATGACATTAACTGGTCATCTTATCTCCAGATACTCATCACCCTGTGGTCCTCCTTGAAGGACTTGCATCCAAATGAGGGCTTTCCTGGCTAGGCCAGCCCATATTTGGCTGTCAGAAAGGGCATGGTGTGGGTGGCTCGTACCTGGAAGTCTCCCTCACCAAGCTGAAGTGTGACTTCTCCCCAGGGAGAGCTAGGAGGGCTCTGAGATTCTGTCAGAAATGTGCACTGTGCTCAGTGTCTGAGCTCTTGCTCTCTGTCTCAGCTCCCCTAGCTATAACATAGCAGGTTTTAAAAGTAAGGTCAAGTGTCCAGTGATGCAGGAAAACATCACACTCTTCAGCAGACATATTGTGCACATGCTGTCATTTCTGAGAGCTCAAAGGAGGATCAGAAATAAATTGAGACAAAAGCCTGAGCATGGCTTGTGAATAGTCTTCTTTTGTGACAAGCATATCAGGGATATATGGAAGGATATGCACTGTTAAAGGAAAAGGGATAAAGGGACAGCAGCATTGGTCAGTCATGCCACTGCTTAATCAAGGAGTTGGCAGAGGACTTGATTTTGGTAGTCTGGTAAAAATAAAGAGGTTAATTTTTGAGCTTCATTTCTGTGAGAAGTGGCTTTGATTGAATAACTGTCCCATAAGATGGGATTTTGTTAGTTTTTCTGATGGATTTTGCTGTTGAATGACTGAAAAAGAGAATCCTCCTGGTAGCTTCTAACTTGGTATCTCCTCAGTGCTAATGCTTGCTGCGTTAGGAGTGATTTCTCCCTGATTGCCAGTGGCACCTACATACATCATTGCTGTGTTACATAACATGATTGCAGGTACGACCACCACTACATCACCTTTGAATGGTCTTATCAGTTAAACAAATGATAGAAATCTCACCACAGTCATGTCATTTCCAGGCTCCTGCCTAAATGCTTCTTTCATTACTGGAGTAGCAAAGTCCTGTTGAGCTCTCTTTAGGCACTGCCTTAAGCACCATTTAAATGATCATTTTGATTGGTGTTACTAAATGGCCCTTGATTTCTAATTATAACTCAAAATCAAATGGAGATGTTGGCATAAGAGACAGGAGTTGAAGAGGTTGATCTCTGGCTACATTAAGAGAGAGATGTTGGAAAAAACTGCAAACAATTATGAGCTCCTGAAGGAAAACATGTCATGTAAATCTCTGCTGGCAATTTTAGACCAAGCATCCTGCTAACAGAGGAGATGTAATGCCTGTTGAATTGTACTCTCCTTCTGAGCAGATGTGCAGAGCTGGTGCTGGGACAGTGGCAAGCAGTTATCTTACACGGAGGAGAAGAGCAGTTCCTGGCTGGCTCTCAGACTGAGAGGAGCAGATTGGGATGAGGCTGCTGACCATGATGCTGCCTCTACACTATTGAAAGGGATGAAGCTGTCCTCCAGAGCAAAAGATAAATGTGTAATTCAGCTTCATGTTTAGGGAGTGCTTGTTGTGTCCTAAGCACTGTATGAAAACAGTTTTTAACTTTTCACCATTTTTTGTATTTCATAAGATTAGCTGATTTCCCCTCTCATCTACCTTGCTACAGCTGCTTAGCAGAACTGAAGAGAGGATGCAGGCTGGGCTTCTGAGGAACCTTGATGTAAAAATGTGGGTTTAAGAATGAGTCAGCTTTGCTTCACTTAAATGTCTATCCATTCTCTTTCATGGTTCACTGGGTCTGTACATACATCATTCATTGCTGGAAACTCTTGTTCAGCTAAAATGACACCTTTGTCAACTGACATTTTGAAAATCCCTGCTTTATTTTTGTCCGTGTTAATTCCATTATCATGTCCTTTGTCATCACCAGGTATTTTAA
This sequence comes from Hafferia zeledoni, assembly GCA_035583235.1. Taxonomy (NCBI): domain Eukaryota; kingdom Metazoa; phylum Chordata; class Aves; order Passeriformes; family Thamnophilidae; genus Hafferia; species Hafferia zeledoni. The sequence continues at coordinate 43,142,036 of JAWWEV010000083.1, forward strand.
AGCCCCCTCTCAAAAGAGGAGTGGCACTGAGTGCCATGATCTGGTAAAGGGACTGGAGTTGGAACAAGGGTTGGACTTGATGATCTCGGAGGTTTTTTCCAACCCAATCGATTCTATCAGTCTGTGATTCTATGATTATCCACTGCAGCTTGGTGCATGAGGCAGGAAGGTGCATTCCAAGTGACAGAAAAGGAAGCCACCCGCATTTGATGAGCTCCAGCCCCAGGACCTGGATGCTCGAGCCCACCACTTAGATGTGAGATCCTCTTTGCAGCCAATTCAGCAAACCTGCTCAGAGCACAACTTTCAGCTCAGTTGCTCGTCCAGCACAGACACTGAGTAACTGTGAGCATTACTGAGAGAACTGGAAGAGGTTATTTGCACACAGAGAAACAATGACAACATTCACCTGGGGGGAGCTCTGGCTGCACCAGGCACCCCCTGTACCAAAGGCAAACGTGCACAGGCTGTGGGGCACAAAGTCAAGCAGTGATGTGAAGCACATTTGAGTTTTGTGTGGAAAAGGGGCTTTACACTAACTCAGTTTATGACAGTGCTGCATGGCCACTGGATGCAGCCTGTTAGTTCCACATATGAGCAGATTCAGCATGCTCCCTCACAACAGGGTGTGCTCAGACCCGAACCAGCCTGTGAGCCATTCCTTGACACCACTCTTAGCCCCAGATCTCTCAGGTTTGTTTAGAGCCTACGGCTTGCTTTCTCCTTGTTGACCATCACATTTGCCAGGGCAGCACAGGCAGCCCTTTCCCAGGTCTGCAAAGCAAGGCTTCTCAAAGCAAACTGTGTGTTCTTACTGACCAGAGGGGTCACAGAGTTAGGACCAAGGAAAAAGCAACTGCATTGTCTTGTCAGGCTTCCAGATTTGTGCCAGTTTGGGCCACTGCATAGCTCAGCAGTTCACGGTGCAACTATCAGCATCACCATCTGTGAGAACGATGTGCCACGCTGGCTTGGCATCATATGTTGGGTTCAGTGATATCTGTGAGAATTTGAAGCACCTGACATGAAATCTGTCTTCCTTTTCAAAAGAGGTGATGGATGGCTTAACCCATTTTTTGCATCAGTTTTTCCCAATGATTTACTCAGTAGCTGTTAAGGTTTTGAGTAGTAAGAATTTATAATATTTTTCTTAGAAATACAGATGCTTTCTTATTGGAAGTAATGTCCTCCCCAGCTATTCCCATTATCTGCATTAATGCAGGTGCTTGCTTGTCAGCCTCAGCAAACTGATAATGGTAATGCATTCCCAAAATTAATTATGAGGGATATGTGCATGCATGAGTATTTAAGTGTGTGGCATTTTATTTCCAGTCCTGGATCATGAGAGAGGTCATATGCAGGTGACCTTCCACTTATGTTTCTTATTTTGGGTGCTGAGTATAATGGCCTTACAATAATTTTACATTTCTTCTCCAGCCCCTTCCTCATGCATTTTAATTCCTTGTTTGCTCTTTGCAGCCTTGGCCGCAGCAGGCACTTTGTTATTGACAGTCTCAGAAAGTAAAAGTCATCTTGCTGAATGGCTGTTGTCCAGCAAAAAGACACACCAGAAATACCTTCTAAACATATTTTTCAACTCTTACTTTATCTGCCACCACAATACTGATTTTTGCCTCTTTTTTTAATGAACATTTTTTTAAATCTAAACACTGCAGTGTGACTTTCCTTCCTCTAACGGATCTCTGATTAATATCGTGTAGATCTGTGAACAGCTACTGTAGCATCACACTTGTGCACTTTGCTGTTATCAAATGCAAGGATTTGTGTGGTTTCTAAGTTATGACAGACTGTTTCTACACAATCTCTGTTTTTACTTTCTTTTGTTTTGCCAGATACACCCCCAGTAAATGAAAATTGAGTCTTTGGGTTAAGTACTTTTGGAACAAAGAACATTCACTTTAAAATGATGCTTCACATTTATTCACACATGCTGTAAAATGAGCTTTTAAAAACAGTTTTATTCAAAAATATTTATTTATTTTTATGTGTTAATAAAAATACAGAATTTCTATGCTGAATTACAGTGATAAAGTAATTCAAAATGCTATGTATACACCTATGTATAGGCATATATGTCAACCCAAGAAAAAATGCATATACAATACAACATAATGGCTTTGCTTTACATCTTTGTGCACATAAAGAATATATTTTGTGTCCTTTTTCATAATGACAGAGGGTGTATCCTCCCTCTCAGATGAAACATTTAACAGTAAAAGGTACTGTTAGTAACTTCCTAAGAGTCACTATTGAACAAGTCCTACACAGATCAACTGTAGAATAAAAAAATAATATAGAATAAATGAATGTATTTTGCAAGTGCACGTGCTGATGACAAGCTGCTCTCTTGCCTCTGCCCACCCCTCCAGGTCAATGTCTTGATGCTGGTGGAAAAGAAGGCACCTGGCATGGTGCTTTGCAGAGAGCTAAGGCTGCTCTTACAGCTGAGCAGGGATTTGTAATCACAGCAGAGAAACCTTGCACGTCCCTCTACCATGTTTCACATGTAGGACACCTTCTGTCATAATACTCAGAAAATCTAGATGCAGAAATAAAGCTGAAGTAAGTAACTATACAGCACTAGCTTATTGTTAAATGCATCTGCATTTGCTTAGCTTTTCAAAGTTCCTGCTTTTGTCAGTTTGCCTGCTGGTGAGTTCAGTGGCTGGCCTGAAACACATTACAGAGCGTCTTGATCTCCTGTAGACTGCGTGTGGAAGGAACTTGTAGATTCAGTGTGGTAAGTGCTGTGAACTCCACACCACTTGCAAATATAGCCAGGTAACTGCCAGTTCTTAAAGAGCATCTTCAGGTACTTCTTAAATTTTTCTCCCATGAAGAAGTAAATGATTGGATTAAGGCCACAGTGGAAAAGCCCGAGGATTTCTGTTACCTGGAAAGCATAGTCCAGATTCCTGCTCATTTGACAGTCTCTAATGAATCCTGTAGTTTCCAGCAGTTGTAAGAAAATAACTATGTTGTAAGGGGTCCAAAAACAGAAAAACACAATCATGACAGCAAAAATCATCTTCACAGCCTTATTCTTTTTCTCATTTCTACAGTGAAGTAATGTTTTAATGATCATGGAGTAGCAAAATGTCATAACTATAAAAGGGATTAGAAGCCCTAAAATGTTGATTTCCAAAGTGGAAAAAAGTTTCCATGTTGTGAAATTGCCTGGATATCTCGGTTTGCAGGTAGTATAATTATGTTCATTATAAGATTCTCTAAACACAAGCTCAGGAACTGAGGCTGAAAGAGCTATGAGCCATACGACAAGGCTGGTAATCAAACCATGGAAGGCAGTCCTTGCTTTCATAGAAAACACTGCACGAACAATTGCCAGGTATCTGTCTATGCTCATAAGCATAATAAAAAATATCCCACTGTAAAACCCAACCAGGTAGATCCATGAAATGATTTTACACCAGGAAGTTCCAAAAACCCATTGGTCTAGTGTGAAATAAGACCAGAATGGCAAGGATAAAACAAAGAGCAAATCTGAGATGGCAAGGTTTAGCAGGTACACATCTGTCATGCTCTTCAGCCTCTTGTATTTGAAGAGGACCACAATGACCAGAATGTTTCCAGCGAGCCCGACCAGGAACACAAGGGTGTACAGAACCGGTAGGAAGGAGGCTGCAAACCTCCTGACGCTTTCCTTACTGCATGGCTTTGGAGCATCATTATAATTCTCATAATAGTCATAGAAGGTTGAGAGTTCAAGGGACTCTGTACTTGCAGAACTCATGTTTTTTCCCCAGGTCCTGAGAAGGAAAGAATATAAAGATGTCAGTGACTTCCAGTGTTTCAAGACCGTGTGGTTACTCTGCAGCCCTGACTCACGAGCAGTGACTGTCTCACAGCTCCCAGCACGTCTCGTTACAGGTTCTCAGACATTATGTAAGCATTATGGGATGCATGTGCACGCTTGCAAAATGTACTGTCCTTAACATGCACGTGCTTAGTCCTTGCAGCACCGCACAACTTGGATGTTGAGCACACAGAGCAGCACTGGAAGGGAATGGATGAGAGGAAAGTAAATGAGAATGACAGACCACAGATATCAAAGCAGAGAGTGGTAAGTCCGGAATAAAGTTAAAAGCAAAGCCACTGTTCATAGCAGTTCAGGATTTTACCCTTTTACCCTTTTACCTTTCCCACCAGGCAGAAGACAATAATAAAAATGCATCAGACTTTCCTAATGAAATTACACTTACTGAAATCTGACATGAGTTTTTATTAAGTTGTGTCTTTGGTAGCTAAATGAATATCATGAACTTGCCATATATGTGCACTTTTGTAATAGGCAGATACAGAGTTTTAAGTGATGTTACTTTGAGGTAACTTGCACACTGTACAAATACACTGCTGATGTATTACTCTGTGTTATTTACATCATAGCAAGTGTCATTCTTTTAGCCTAACATACCAGAAGTTTAAGTCTGAGTTTTGTTCTTACTGTGCATGCTATTCACATCAGAAGTGTCATTTTTTAGCCTAACATACCAGAACTGTAAGCCTGAGCTGTGATCTTCTCCTTTGTCTTTATTTTTATGAATGGAAAGCAGAAGAAAAATGAGTTTCATTGCTTTACTTGTCTTTACTTCATACGTTGCTGCAGCATAACAGCAAACATAGACCATCCTTAACCTGACACCAACTGCATGTAGTCCCAAGCATGACATCTTTCCAGCCTACAGTTCTGTTCTGTTATACACAGAGAAGAATTTAATTTGACTTAAAAGTCACAAGGACAAAACTGATTGGCACCAATGGTCTAGAGATGACAGCTTTGCAACAACTGCTCCCAGTGAATCTAAACTAGTTTCATCATAATATACTCAAATATTTAAAACTAAAAAACATATGATCACAGGATGCACATATACACACTTCTGATGATGCAAGAATTCTTAAAACTCCTTTAAAAATTACTTGAACAACTATAAAAAGTAAATGAAAAAGCATCGCATTCACACACATAAATTATGAGTGTACATAATACACAACTGTTTCAAAATTGCATTTTATAAATTTTACCTGTTCTCCTCCTTTCTTCTCAGATGATGTGAAGAAGCTTTTTTGCTCTGAGGGTGCAGAATCACTTGCTTTTCACCAGGTAGCTCTGCCAGGGAGGTGCTACCCACACAGTAATATTCAGCAGCTGCAAAAAGCAGATGTCACTAGGTAGCTGTGTCTCAGCGGAAGCTTCTGACTTCCTTAGATTGTATCACAAGTGCTTCTCTACTCAATGTTCATCAGAGATAGTCCCATTAAGTCAGAAACAGGGTTAAATACATAATGTTTAAGAAAATGCTGTTTACACTAAGGGCCTGACTACTGAGTTAAAGCAGCTTCATCTTTTCCAATAATCATTTAAACAGATGTCACTAAGTAGCTGTCATTCATTAAACACCTTGTTCTTTCTTACAGGTTGTAAAACGCATCTTAGTCTCAGAAAAAAATTATCAAAGGATCATCTGTAGTGAGCAGAGAGGAGGCAGGCACTTGGGGTGTGTGTGGGAGGTATGTTTCTAGTCTTTTTCTGAGAGATAACTAATTTTGCAAGTTACACTATATAATTGTAGAAGAAAAAAGCTGTATAGATATAGTGTAGGGAAGGGTCTTTTAAATCACTGTTGTTTGATCTTCCTAACTCCTACTTACCTTACTAAAACAGAAATGAAGGCATGTAAATTCACACTGCCTTTTTGCTTGTTGTTTCCTTTAGTGCGTTTTACATACAGCAAATCTGCCTCCTGCCACTGACCGGTACACACTGTAACAGTAGTCAGAATATCAGATAAGAAGTAGGATGTGCACACGCGCATGTGTGGTCTGAGGGCAGAGGGTGCTGAGGTTTACCATGGCTCTTTGTCACAGCAGCTTCTATGAATCTCTCCTGAGAGTGTGGTGGGCCTTATTTGTCTTTTTGGGGATACTGGGAGGGGAAGAGAGAGCACAGAAAACAAGTGTTAGTCAGATGGGATGGTTTGATTCCTGCCAGCAGGTCAGCTGTGCTAGTAGCTGGCAGGTGTTGCTCTCCTCTGTTTCCCAGAAAAGGTCAAGCAGAAGTACAAGCCATTTCTCAACAGGGCAGCCTGCTTGTTTGTTAGCAGGAGAAACTGAAGAGACACAATGAGAAGCAGAAACAAGAAAGCTACAGAAGGTAGTTGGGAGGTTAGGAAGAATTGGAGATCTCACTCCAAGAGAGATTATATGCTTTCTGGTTTGCTCTCTGGTGTTATTCCAGACACAGGTATAGCTTTCGTTCAGTTACGCTGTTTGCTGCTATCCCGTATGCCTCTGAAATTGTTAGTCTACCCAATAACTTACATTTGGCTGAAGTGTTTCTTCCAAAAAACTTGATGTGAAGGCAGCGTGTGATGTGGGATCTGCTATTTTCATGTTTTGCCAGAATAAAACACTTGCATAGGAAGGAGCTTCTCAGTCATCTTTCACCATTTGCATATGTGTGGATTTTTAAATTGGTCCCTGGGAGATAGATGTTCCTCCAGTGCAGGCTACTGTTCTGCAGATCATGTATGTTTTCTCTTCAGTTTACTAGCGGTCCTTTAAAGATGTGGATGTCAGATAAGCAGACAACACTGTGGTACATGTTTCATAAGCTGTGCTCACAGAAAATAGAAGCTGTTCCTCTTGCTGCTCTTTGGCTGAGTAGGAACCTAATTAATCTCTTCTTTGATGCCTTGTTGTACTAGGGCCACAAGTTCAGCTCTTCACCCACAATAACAACGACATAAAATTTTTCTTTAAGGATCTGCTTTTCAGGAAAAAAACCACCTCTTGCTCTGTAAGCCTTGTTCTTTCTTAGTTTTGGCTGTAGTGGTTTTGCTTTAATAACCACCATGCATCTGCATGCTTATCTTGTCCCACTCATTATGTTCAACTCTATCAAACTAGATGTCTTCCTTGAATTTCAACAGTGGTGATTTTTTTTTTTTGATTTCCAGATGAAGTAGTGAATAAAACTGAATCCAGATGTGATCTGTGTTTGACCCTTTAAGAACCCTGCTTGGTTAAGGAATGATTTACCATCATCACTAACCTTTTGAGATCTGTTGACCTGTCTTTAACACACAGACCACACTTCAGATTTGTTTCTTATCTTCCAGTCACACTGCTAGGATGGAACAAGTCTGCAGCCTTAAGAATGCCAGTTTTGTATCATCCATATGGCACTGGCCTGAAGAAAGCACCTTCCTGGCATATTGTCTTTTCACCAGTCCTTCTTAGGAGGGCTTTCAAGTAGCAAATGCTTCCTTAGCAGCTTTTTGTATCTGCTCACTACCTGAGGTGCAAGGATGGGCTAATGCCACCAGAGGAGTAGGGCAGCAAAGACTCCTTGTCAGGGCATGTGTGTGTAGCTGTGGGATGGAGTGGAATGGCTGGACCATGGTGTCTTGCAAAGCAGCTGTTGGCTTGCAGACATCTGCCATGACACAATGCATTTCACTGCATCAGCAGATGGGAAAGTCTGTCTTTGCATGGAGACTAAGCAAGAGCATTTCTGCAGAAAGAGGAATGCTTAGTCACAGAAAGAGAAGAATGATTGCAGCTACAGATGGTGAAAATTTGTAATGTGCAAACTCCAGAAAAGGAAGGTTTAAAAAATGACAGTTCATGAAAATCAAGCAGATAAGAATGAACTCTGAAACACCTTCTGATGGCCTACCAAGGAAAAGATTCCCTGGGGGACCCTGCAAGGAAAACTGTAGAGAAGAGAGGAAAAAAAAAAGAAATGTCTGAGCAAATGAGACAATGCAGAAAATAGAGGAAAGGTGTTGTTGGTGCAGCTCCTGCAATGGCTTGGAGAGAAAGAAGAGTGAAAGGGACTGAATATAACTGTAGTCTCTAGCAGGGGAGCTCTGAGGTCCCCTTCTAACATGCTAGCCTGTCTTTCCAGATCCTTCTTGGAGAACCTGGCAAAGACTATCAAAAGGAAAATGGCAGGAGAAGGCAAGAGTAAGAGGAAAGGGGGAAAGGTTCTCAGTGATGCCACTGTAAAACTAACATGTTTGCAGGGAAAAGGGAGAAGTAAGAAGTTGTCTTACCTCTTTAGTAGATGGTATCAGGTATGTGGCACTGACCAAATAAATCACGAGAGTGCAGAGAGGTGGACCAAACCTGATTATCTTGACTTGGGAGGAGATTAACCTTTCATATGGGTTGGTGGGTGAGGGGCACATTAAATCCAACAGGAAGGAACTTAATAAAAGCAAAATGCAGAACCACCCACACCATGAAAACCTTGCTTCTCACCAAAAGATTATTCAGCCATTGCTATCCTTTATGAGAAGTCTTATCATTATTTTGCCATTTTACAGGATGCATAAGATCGTTTCCCAGGGAGGGACTGGAGATAGGCATCTATCTAACCCACTATCTAGGCTGTGAGATACCCCTGATATAAAAGTGCACCACCCATTCCCTCTGTTCTCAGTGTTGGCCATGGATAGATGATTTAGAGTGTGTTTGTTTGACAAGTCCTTGTTCACAAGGGGCTGCCCCAGAAGAGAAGTAAATTACAGTACATAAACAGAGATAACTATAGCAAGAATCAGTATTTTGACTGACTGTGTGAATCAGTGCAGAACCCAGGCTGCCAAAGTCACAGATGGACAAAAGATTATCTTTCTCAGCAAACCATCCTCTCCATCAGGCAGCCAACTCTTTTGTGCATGGTCAGGTCTTGTGCAGTTCTTTTGCAATTCGAGTGAATTTGGATCACAGTTTGTGCATCTGTAGCTCCCATCCTTGATTGTTAGCAAAGTGTTTGGGCCTCCTGTTCCCTGTACAGTTCCTTTGGTTGTAATTTTCAATGTATTCCAAGTTTCCTGTGAATGACTAAAACTGCAGCACTCTTGACAAGGAACTAAAACAGGGAAGTGAATTAATTTCCTAGTCTTAGAGAGAACCGCTGTGTACACTGGTTCCCAGGTGATTCACTCATAATCTTTGTGAATGCATGAATTCCCTTTGGCTAAGATAGCTGTTTGCACTGTCAAGAAAAGGATTTAAGCCCCAAACATGTTTTCCTTGCTCAACACTAAACTGCAATTTCCCTAATCTTTTTTTCTTTCATTGGTGGAGCCCTGTGGATTCTGCTGTTTTTATCCACTGGTGATTCTCTGAATGGTATCAGCCATACTTTTCCTCAGCCTAATTTGCTTTCTTTCCACATGCTGTAATTGGAAAGCTGCTATATTCAGAACTCCTCATTAAAAAAACAGAACTGAAACTTCTTACCTCACACATCACAGAAACAGTAACTTAGTATGCTGAATTTTACTTAAAATAAAAATCAACTCATGAATTGTATTCTTCCTAAATGTAAAACAGCACAGTGACGATCTTTCTTTGTCTGTTCCATGATCTGTCAAATGTCCCCAGGCTTTTTTTACAGGTAGGAGAGAAATTTTGGGCCATTTTGACTCTGAGGAGCAGTTGATATCTGAGATTTAATCTATCTTTCTTTCTTTCTCTTTTTTTTTTTTTTTTTTTTTTAAAGGTCCAGCTATCACTATGAGTCCCCACTAAAGGCTGGTCTTTCCAGAATAAAAAAAAAAGACAAGGCAATGGTGAAAAGCAGAGATGTTCTAGGTCAGTTTATTTGATATTTATTGTGATGAGTGTAGATACGGGGAACAATGACAGTCTGGTGTAAAGGCTTTGTAAAACAAAGTGTGTGCTTTGTGCTAGTGCCCCATGTCTCAGGCACTTCAGTTGCTGGTAGTCTTAATACAAGTTTATTAAACAATTTGCCTTACCCTAAATATCTACACAACAAAAATCTTTTCAATCTCTCCCATCATGTTCTTCACATGGCAGTTGTAATATAAAGGAATCTAATTAGAAAAACTAAAGTATTTGAAGAGGATCAAGACAGAAAAAAGCTAATACTTGCTCTTACTGATTGTATAATCTTTCTATGTTTGCTAAGCCCCTGGAACTCTGGCACCACATGGAAAGGCTGTTTTACTGCAGTCCTCTTCAAGACAAGCTGTACAGCCAATTTATTTAATACTCAGTTCACTCCTAGTAGCAGGGAAAACCACTCAGGGCACCAAAGTAATCCTGTGATAGTAACAATAATAGGTTTTCATTGGAACATTGCTTTCATCTTTGTGATTCACAGGATATTCTGTTGTGTTTTCTGAATTGTTGTTGAAATTGTTTGTAATCAGTTTAACATTCACAGGCTCTCATTGCTCAATAGCAAGCAAATAATTAAAATCTCAAAGAAATTGATGTGTCTTCGAGCAGCAGAATGTAGTGACTAATTTTTTCTTACTTTTCATAACTAAATTTTTTGCACTCTGTACTTGTTCATCAGTGACTCCACTTGCTAGACTAGGGTGTCCTCCTTTACCACAAATGACTTTCAAGTTCAACAGAGTTTAATAATGCCACCCTCTGGTGGAAATGCAAAGAAAGCACTGACGCTAAAGATGGGCAGAAGGCTCTGTGGAATAAGCTTAGGACAGAGGGTCCTGCATGAGCAAGGGTGATTACAGGGATAGTGAAAGGGTATGGTGACTGTGGAAATACTTGGCTTCAGGTGCTGTCAACCTTGTGTAAAAAAGATGTATGTCATTGTCTGCAGTTGTTCTTTCCAAATCTGATTTGATCTGTTCACCCTGGCCTGTGCATTCTGTGTTGCCTTTATGAAAACCTGTATTTTATCCATCCCTTGCACTGTAGCCTCGTGAAACCTGAGCTGTCAGGAGGATCTGGAGTAGAGATCAGCAACAGGACTAAGAAAAATGAACTGAACAAGAGGTCGAGTGATGGGTGAGTATTAATGATTTGAATGAGGGCTACCTTGGGAAAAAAACCTCAACAAAAAAAACCTGATCAGAGTCCCAAGATATGACCCCAAAGGGGAAAGGGGCTACAATAAAGCAAAGGCTGCCTAGAGAGGGGCTCTGAAGCCACTTGGGGGTTATGATCTAGGAAATTTTAGTCAGCTGTAATACTGCTATTCACAAAACAGGCAAATCCAGCTTTGAGCCTCCTCAGCCACCTTTCTTCCAGTGCAAAGACAATGCCCTGGTGAAGATCCTTCATCTCTACCAGGAAGTATAAGATGATGTCCTTACGAAGTGCTGAAAAACCAATTCCCATGCATCCTTACCCATTCCCATCCCTGAGTGGTTATAGGCCATTAGCACTATTGGCTGAGGCCTTTCCAGTGGGAAATCCTCCCCATTGCCATGTGCTCCTGCTGTGGTCAAGTTGGGGTCTGTGTTAGCCAGCAGTTGCCTGGGGCAAAGCACATGCAACAACCTGTTCCAGATATACCATTTCATTCCAGTTTGCTCCTACGTGGCTGGGGACTAGAAAAACAATTGACGCTGCAGCTCAGGGTTTCAAAGCAGTTCTTTTGTGTAAGGAACCGTCCTGGTACAGTGCATAGGAAATTACACATAGGAACAGCAGCTCCTGTCTGTCACTAGGGGGAACTGTCTGAAGGCATCAACTGCTCTGCTTCCTCAGCTCCTTGGTGTCCCCTAGTGTGCCCTGCAAGTCTTGGCCATTGCAATTTGTGTTGCCGTTTCTTTGTCTCTCAGTGCTGCTGGCTCTAATTTTAATGTGGCAAATGTAGCATTTATGGGCTAGATGCAAACTTCTCATGGGAGAAATGCAGCTTCCCATGCCTGTGTTGTCCTGGGATATGGACCTGTATGTAGTGGGACTGTTGTGCTGCAGCTGAATATGAAGCAGTGACAAATGCATATAGTTTATTAGAGACTTAAAATCTGAGTGGGATGGAAAAATAGACTGTTCCAGTGACAGCTGCAGTTGGAAAATGGATAAGGTCCCCTGAATAGTGAAACAGCTGTGCCAGAGTCCTTGCTTGCATTCTCTATGCCATTCACTAACCTTCACTTTCAGAGATAAAAAGTTAATGTGCTCCTTCCTGCTTATTGAAGTATCATAGTTGGAAATTTGGTAAATGCAAACTGTTTTAAACAAGCAAACAAGTGTCCCCAATGGGAGCTATTGTATAGTGTTTCTTTAAGAAGAGAAATGACAAATGCAATATATTAACATCTGTGTTTTGAATATTAGTGTAACAAAGAAAACCATACAGGAACAGCTGGTGGATTTTTTTCCCATGTTGAAAACAATGTGTTAACACTTGAGGTTTGGGTGTGTATATGTTGAAAACAAAGCTCTTACAGTAGCTACCATGTAAATTAGGAAGTTCTGATTAACAGTAGTAGCAGAATCATCACCAACTTCAACAGAAACTGTATGTATGTGTTAAGTGCCAGAAACCAACCTTTAATAGTTATACATTGTTTGCAATTTTTGCTTTGATTACTGAACTTGAATTTCAAAATAGTAACTGTAGATGATACAGGTTTTCATTAGAATTCCAGGTGCCTTACAGAGTTCAGAAACTGAAGTGCAAACAGTACATCTTTGAGCAGGACTAGGTAAGTCCTTAATACAGAAAATATTCAGTAGCTGTTTTAGAAGTGGTGTGTCAATGGCCTTTGGTAAAGCACCACATCATGCAATAACTACAGAGGAAAGATGTTACCAGCAGAAGGCTGCAAAAGCAATGGTGGATCAGAGATAGTGCAACTTCTGGAATTCACATTTGGGAAGAATAAAGCTGGTAACTGAGATTTTCTTTGAAAAATTCTCATTTGTTTTTCAGTGATAGCAGGACTTGGGACTTGCATGGATCGGACTTGTCCCTTCACTGACAACAAGGTAGACCCTTGTCCTTCTAGGATAGGGCTTTTGTATCACCCACAAGATCTCAGTGATGGACCTCACAAATGTTATAGAGACAAACTGGAAATGATAGAATTTAACCTATAACCCATCAATTTATAAATAGGTTCTCTGTGAAATACATCATTAAAACTTCAGATTATTCTGGGCCAGGACTTCAGATCCACTCCCAGCAAATACTGAATCCAAAGGAATTGTGTGGGTAAGTGACAGGCTCCTTCTGATGCCAGTGTTGAAAATTACAGCTTTCACTGCTGTGCCATTTCCCAGGCCAATGCAATGCTCTGATTGTCTGCATTTTTAAGTTTTTTGTACAAATTAAAACCTCCAAGAATTCAGAGTACTCATGCTCAGCTTCAGAATTAAGAAACATAAATCCTGTTATTTTGGAACTGTGATGTAATATTTGAATGAGAGGGCTTCACAGTAGTATCTAAAAATAATTATGTCCATTTATCTCTCTGCAAACAGTCTGGCTGAATATGTCTCTTGGTTATTCTATTTTTAAGCAGAGCATGAAATACAGTCGTGAACCTGCTGAGGAAACTTGGTATCAGGTTTTATTAGTTCCTCAAATTGTAGCCCATCTGGAAAAAGATGTATGCTAAGTGTCAGTGTGATTCTCAAACAGGAAAAAGGTTGATCATGATGAACAAATAAGTTGCAAAGATAGCTCACCACCCCTCAAAACCCCAAAGCCCAGCACCCCTCCCCTGAAAACACAGAGATTTCCTGACCTCTTTTTTGCAAAACCAAATACTATTCGGTGGACAGATACAACAAGTCTGCATGTGTGTGTGCATTTCCATGTGTAAATTGTGTGACTTGCTAAGTGAGCAGGAGTCTGTCCTTAATTTATGGCTGATGGAATGGCTTTATCCCATGCTGAGAGACTGGTTTACTTTCTCACAAATAATGGGTGATTGCTGGTCCTCAGGGCTGTGTTTATCCAGTCTAAGGATACATATATTGTTAGTGGTCTACATAGAAAGCTTTACGTGTTGTAAACTAGCCAGGCAGTAAGAAAACACCAGTTTCCTTCAGAAGATGTTTTGAAAGAGAAGTTGTATCTTTAAAGAAAGGTTAAAATTAACTGAATGTCCAGTTCTTAAAGACACATCAGTGGGATTTCAGTCAGGCTTGAATGGCGCAAAGAACCCCAGAAGGAGTGTAATATATAAAATTAGCAGAAGCCCAGGAAACTACACAGTATTAGCTGTCATAAATGACACAAGAGGCATGGTGTGAGCAGGAGGTGGCAGGGCTGTGGCTCCCCTTGCCTGCTGGTGTGGGGCAGTACAGTGAAGGGCAGCAGTGCCTGTCTCAGCTGCAGCTGAACCCATTCCTGGTAAACTTTGCTGCTTGTTGCTCTCAGAGCACTGGTATGTTTCATGGAGTCTGAAGTTTTTTAAGGAACAATTACAAGAATACTCTTCCTGCTAATACAAACAAAATGAAAATGTTGATTTGGGTTTTCAGTTGGGTTTTCAAAGATTTACCACTTCTGCTCTGTGAAGGACTCTGCATAAGCCAGCTGTTTGTTGCAGAGCCCAATGCCTAGTAACCACCCTGAAGCTTTTAATCTCATACAAATGCTCAAATATTGAGCAATAAGACCATGCATGTAAAATGGAAAATTCTATGCTATTTAATAATTTGTGAATATGTGGCATAAAACCTGACGATGTTATGCTGGCAAGCCTTGGGAGTCTTCCATTGCATGGTGTGGCAAAGAAGAGAGGAGGAGTGCAGGTTGTCAGGAGGGGCCCTTTACTTGGAGGTGAAGGATTTTTGCAGCTGGAGTTTCACACATTGCAGCTGGCAGAGGACGCAGGTCTGTCGAGGCAGTTTGAGTAGCAAGTCTGCCCTGCCAGAGGATGATGCATATGGAAGGAGTAGGATGCATTGTGCTGGTGATGGGTAGGATTGCTGTGAAAGAAACCACTGGGATGAAGCAGGAAAAGCTCTACTTTGCTAGAAAGCTGGCAGAAAGCTCTAGGCTTCCACCTTTCATTCTAGAGACAGCACGTGCATCATATTTAAAGGTGCCTTTTACTCTTCCCGCTCAGTAACTCACCATTGTCTGAACAACTGAAGTGGAGTTAAACAAGCCAAGTGAGCTTGCATTGCTCATCTTGGCAATCCATCCTCTTCAGGCTGATTTCATCCAGATGACTTCTTGTTTAGTCTCAGAGCACCTTCCTCTTTCTTTCTGCACATCTTAGCATTTCTTTAAAAAAACCTTTGTAAAAATACCATATCTTAAAAATAACTCTTAGGAGTAGGGACAGACAGAGTTGTGTCATAGAACTTGATTAGGCAGACTGAATTCTGAAAACTAATTTAATTTCAAGTGACACTCATGCTACACTCAATCTTAGACAGCAAATCTGGAGTCTGGAAGTCTACTTTTAGGTGAAAATTGAGCGTATACAAAGAATTTTATGAAAAGGTTGGGTTTGGGGTTTTCTTTTAACAGCAGAATGTGATGAATGTTCAGTAGCAAAAGAATGGAATATTTAATATTTGTGGAACTATTGTGTATGGAAAATTGCTCAATGGAGACACTCTCTTCCAAGCTTTCTTAGAAAGAATGTGGTAATGAGGTCCACAAAGAAAGGGCCTACTCCTCACACTGCCACTCTAACACAACTCATTTATGTTAGTTGAAAAGTGAGAGTGCTTCTTCAGATTTGACATATTGCCAGTTCCATCAGTGTATGGAAATAGGACCCCCACTGTCATGGGTTTCTTTTGTAAGATTAGTCCTTGATTTTATCTTGTAAAGTGATCTCAACTTCATTATTTGCAACAGTCTTTTTCCATTTACCCAACTCTAGTCCCCAGTGCCAACAAAAATCTCCTTTGCTCTTGCAGCAGATGATGGCTGGAGTTTCGCCAGGAGACCCTGGGAAAGGGCTCTCAGTTGTCTGCTTGACATTTGCCATCCCAATGCACTGTTATTGCAAGAGTCAGAAGGATATTCAGAAGCTGTGGAGGGAAGCATGTCCTCTGGGATGTTTTAAATCTGGGTATGTTTGCAGTTTTCCCTGGGGAAATCAGCTGTGGTGGGGAGGTGCCAAAGGCTGAGGAAGGTTGTGGTAGGGAGCATGGGTTAGTGGTTCTTCTGTCCCAAGAGCCATTGTCTACAACAGTGCAGACACAGTTGTCTACACAGTTGGTGTTTCCACCATGGAGCAAGCAGAGCACGGGTGTGAAGCATGTACTTACCATGCTCAGCTTGATCGTGCTATATTTGGACCAAGCACAGTGACATCCAAACCTATACGTCCAGTTCCCCTTGTCCCAGCCAGTGCTGATCAAGCTGGCAGCCCCTGGCTCAGCAGAGAGCTTGGGGATGTGCCAAGTGAAGGGCTCCACTGAGCTCTGGCATGGGCTCAGGCCAAGCCCAAGGCAATCAGGAGATATGCCTACTGGCATACCTGTAATCCTTAAGGATGGTCCTTGCTCTGATTATTGCATGCTATAAACACAAAGTGCACTGTTGGCTCCACAAGTGTGTTAAGAAATAACTTTTTTTCTTTAAACAGTTGGATTTTATTAGGTACAAAAGCACAGGTAAAAACATTGCGTTCACTAACCCCAAAGTCACTTCCTTATGGATATATAGCATCAAAAAAATACATCTCTTTACTATAAAAAATATTCTCCTAACAGTCAGCTACCATTCATTAAAGAGATCTCTTTCACTAAAAAATGACACTGACATATGAATATGCTTCAGTGATGAACTCATTCAAAAGCTTCCCTATCCTTACATTCTTCTCCATCTCCTTTCCTAGTCACAGAGCACTCCTTTTTTTTCTACTTTCCCTCTTCCTTTCTCTTGATTCCGTTCCATGTGTAGCACTGACATATTGTACTGCTTTTGTTTTTAGAATCTTTACTGGTTTAGAATATTTAATCCTTTAACAAGAGACATGTCAGTAATTCAGTGCAGACATTAAGCCTCTTCATATGGCTAATGGCAATCCCTCAGCATTTGCTAGCCCTGCAGAAGACACATGTACATACACTTCTCCTTCCCAGAGCCTTTTAGACAAAGACAGAGCCATCCTGGTCACTGGTGTTCAAGGTTATGTTGCTGATTGCAATACTTTCTCCATAACTAGCTGAGTGGGTGACCTGGTAGTGACTGCAGGGGCCACAGAAGCACAGGAATGGGCAGTACTTCATGCAGACTTGATAAAGGTATTTTCTGAATTTTTCTCCAGCAAAGGCATAGATAAGAGGATTAAGACAACAGTGACTGAATGCAATGGTTTCAGTCAGGTGCATTGCATAGTCCAGTGATTTAATTTGATTGCAGCTGGTAAATAAGTCATAGTGCTTTAAAGTCTCTAGAAAAATCAGTACATTGTAGGGGGACCAAAACAGAAAAAATATGACTACTACAACCAAGATCAGTTTTATGGCCCGTGCTTTTTTCTGATTTTTGCAGGACATCAGGGTTTTGATGATCCCACAGTAGCAATAGAATATGATACAGACTGGGATGAAAAAGCCGATGGTGTTCAGCTCCATATTGCAGAACACTGGCCAGATGTTCTCCAGCTTCTGTGGGAAGACAGCAATGCAGTCACTTTCTACCAGCTGGGAGAACACAAAATGTGGCACTGACACTAAAACTGCTATTGCCCATACTCCACAGGTTACAAGAAATCCATGTCTCATTGTTCTGGATTTCAGAGAATATGTTGCTCGAACAATGGCCAAGTACCTGTCGACACTGATAACAGTGATAAAGAACATGCCCCCAAAGAAACCAATGTAATACAGAGAGGAAACAGCTGTACATGGAATAGTCCCAAGGGTCCATCCACGCACCGTGTTGGAAGCCCAGAATGGGAGGGAGATCACAAAGAGAAGGTCTGAGATAGCCAAGTTCAGGAGATAGATGTCAGTTATGCTTTTTTTATTGCCTTTCACAATAGCAAAAAACACCATTAGATTCCCTGTG
Organism: Hafferia zeledoni; assembly: GCA_035583235.1. Lineage (NCBI taxonomy): Eukaryota > Metazoa > Chordata > Aves > Passeriformes > Thamnophilidae > Hafferia > Hafferia zeledoni. Next base: position 43,159,815 of record JAWWEV010000083.1, read on the forward strand.
AGGCCAAGAGCAAACACCGCAATGTAAAATATTGGCAGGAATATTTTCCCAAATTCTTGGATGTCAGTCTTATTGCAGGACAAAGCATGTTCATCGTAAGTGTATTCTGCTGTCGTTTCTGCGTACGCTTCCGTCATGCTGAATCTGCTGGCTAGAGGCAAAATGGAAAGAGTAAAGAAAATAACGTTAGAGGGAGTGATCCACTACCTGCTGTGGTAAAGTACTGAGACACTGTACCAACAAGCATGCTCTGGGGTTTTGTCGCTACTTGGCTTAGTGATGTTTCTGTGAAGGTGATGGGAGCACTGTGAGGAATGCAAGCCCTCTCCCAGTCTGCTGGGCAGTGCTCGGCAGGAAATGGTACCTCCCAAACAGCTGTTGATCAGCGTGCAGTGCCTGTCAACACCACTAACAGCCCGGGCTCACCCCACATGTTAACCCTGGGGTGTAAGTGTTATAATACACCCAGTTTGGCCAGGCCTAAGCTGATGCTTGCTGATGAGGGAGGAGAAAAGTCTGCACTGGGACATCATTTGGCAGCAAGTGGATCTTTGATGAAGCTTTTTTAAAAACCAACCTATGATCAAAAGAAGAGCAACAAAGCATCTTGTGACTGTTCCTGCTTTGGCTGTGAGGCTGGAGCCAGGGCTGTTGAGCTTGGCTGAACCCAAAGAGAGTATGGGGTGCAGGTGTGTGACCTCTGGGCTCACTGATTTGCACACCCAAAAACTCAGAACACTTGTCAGTTCCTCTGCAGTCCCTTGGGATGTGGTGTTCAAGTCTCCTCAAATATTTCTGTTTGCAGGGAACCAAAAATTCCTAGAGGGGTGCAGATGTTGCTGTATTCATTCTGCTCCCTCATTGGTGTAAAGAGCTTGTAAGTACCATTACTTGCTCTCACTGTAGGAAATGAAGGAAATGAAGGGGTGTGATAGGCCATGCAGGAGCCCAGGGAGATGACAGCATGACCAAACCAGTCTATTAAAGCTGAGACTGAAAGGAAAGGTCAGTGACAACAAAACTTCACCTAATAACTATCCCTTGGTTACAGTGTCACCATCTTCTTACAGAAACCCTGCTGACAGTAAAGAAGTGACTCAGTTCAGTGACCATGGGCTGTCTTTAATACAGATGTTTACACCTCCTGCTAGTGGGACATGTAGTCAATACAGCCAACAAGGAGCAGTGCATCTGATCTAGTGCAGGTCAGGCCAAATCTGCTTTAAGACAAGAAAGACTGCTTTTCAGACTCTGCTGATTGCACCTATAAAAGTTCTTTTCCCACAAGAGCATGGGCATATTACTCAGTGATAGACACTGATGGCGTATAACTACTCCCACTCCTGACACTTACAGCTAATTAATAATGAGCTGGTTGGAATCCCAGCCTACATGTCCATGTTTCACTGTTAACAATGGCTTTTATACCCTCTGCTTAAAATAAGCCTTACAAGACTAAGCATGAAATAAAGACGTCCTGAGGTGTGAGACTGTCTTTTGCCCAAGAAGTTTCCTATGACATGGTGGCAATTCCAGTGAACTTCCCCATGAATGGTTACTGTGACCATATCAACATCTTCTCCTAATGCCTCATGGCCAGAACACCATTTGTGGTGTTGGCCATGAAGTTCTGGCTTCTTATTTTGTTGTAATCTCTCCAAAAGGGTTTTTTTGTGTTAGTTGAAAATGCACTGCGCTCTCTGTTTTAAAATATCTTCTTATGCTGAAAGTTCAAAACATAATCACCTCCGAAACATTTAAATGAGAAGTGCCCATAGTCACTAAAAAACAGTCTTTGTGGTTTTTGCACAGGAAAAGTGGGCTAGAAGAAGGGCTGTCTCAGCACTGGTAGCTTTGGGGCATGGGCACAGCATGGGGAAAGCTGTTTGCAGCAGGCAGGCACACCCATGAGTGTCTCTTGCAGCATCTTTCCCCTTGGACTAGAAGTTGAGTCTATCGAGACCCAGGTCAATTTTCCAACTTCTGGAGTTGTGGTCTCTGACTCCAGCAGACTTAAAGGGATACAAATAGGAAATGCTTAGGTGCTGGGTTAGGAGCTGACAGCAATTGCAAACAGGTTGCTTATATTCTACTGATGAGATAACTAATTATATTGCCTACACAGATACTGTCATCTCTTTATCTGACCTGTTGAGGGATACAGATATGAGCAAGAGACTTCATACATAATCTCAATAACCCATCATTTTCTGCCTTCCCATCCTAACTTCTTTCTTCTTTTCTGAGACTAAATGTATGCAGCATGGGCCTTAAAATGTAAATAAGTGCCAAGGTACACCAAGTCTCTTACGGTGAATATGAGTCACTGTGTGAGCCCACCCAGCTCCTTTTCAGTCATCTGCACAAGCGCCAGAGCCTCTGCCTTACTCTGGGAGCTGATGTGTTCTACAACTGGTTGCTCACCAATGCAATGGCATGTGGCAGCTGAGGGCTACAAAAATAACTGGGGCTGGAGCACCTGGTCTGTGAGAAGACACTGAGAACTGGGTTTGGTCAGGCTCAAGAAGACACATCTCAAGTGGGGTCTAGTGAAAAGGTGTAAAGGTGAAGCAGACAATGTTCTCAGGGGAATAAGAATAAGGAATAAGGGCAATAGCCACAGGACATTGTAACTCAGTGTATGGAAAAAGTTTTTTGCCATAATGGTGATCAAACACCAGGACAGGGCTCCAGGCAGGTTGTGGGATCCAATCGCTGGAGATACTTGAAACTCAGCTGGCCATGTTCTGAGCATGGATTTGGCAAGAGACCTCCAGAAGTCCTGACCTAACCTCGTGATTCTACGACAAAGCCAGACAGATATCTTGGTGTTTCTGCAAAGTCTCCCAGCTTCTCTGCTGTGTAAGCATCTCTTTCAGATGTGTCTTTCCTAGTATGACAACCAAAAGTCTCATCGTGCACTGATTGAGGTGTGCTTGTACCATTATCATCTTTGCTAACTGTGCAGGCATCCAGAGAGGGCTGTTCGGTGGCGCTTGCCTAGACTGTCTGTGCTGTGTGAAATCCCTGATCTGTAAGACAGGGGAGTGCACATTGGTGTAGTCTCCTCTCTGAGAACCTCTAGCTGTGCTGGTTTTTTATATGCTTGCTCTCTTAATTCATAACTAGAAAGGCAGCTTGTTGCTCTGGAGAGTTTCCATATGTGTCCGTACAAGTTGCTGTGCTCTATTGGACACAGAGGATTTCACACATGTAAGGAAATATAGCTCTGTGGGTTAGCCCTCAGGTCTGGCAGACTTCTGCACAGGCTGAGCAAACTGCCATTGTCTGGAGTGAAAGCTGGGTGTGGGAATGGCCATCTTCTTCACTGGAGAGCATTTACACAGAGGTGCAGGGTGAACTCCTGGCCAATTTTCTCCCTTATGCTTACAATAAATGTTCACCTCAGAGAAAAGTGAACTGAAGAGTGTAGAGGACACAGAAGGAGGACTGCAGGGCTGTGAGGTTCCTCCACCACCCATTCTCCCTTGCTCAGTATAGGAAATAGTAGATTCACTTCTGCTTCTCATGGAACTGCTCAACCACTTTGCTCTCTCTCCAAATTTCCCCAGTGGTTTTACACCCTACTCTCCACAAACACTTCTGCTCTTTATCACGTTTATAGCCATCTCAAACACCAAGAGCCCTGTTTCTCAACCCAGCTATTCCCAGTGACCATGTGTACCCTATGTAATGCATAGGGAAGTGAAATTTTGAGACATCCAAAAACTCCTCTAAGGACCAGAAGTTGCATTTCAATCTTTAAACAACACTGGCATCAGGCTGGGTGACACAAGAGCCAAATCCTGTTTATGCATCTGATCTTTCCAGTTGTCTCCCCTGGCACTTCAGCCAAGTGCCAAGAAGAGGGGATCTGCAAGCACTTGCCTCTCCTTTGTACCTTTCCTGTCACTGAATTAAGAGAAGTTAACAAATAACAAAATCCAGACCTTAGCCAGAGGGTCACGCTTCAGATTTGCACAATATGCTAATCAAAGTATTTAAACCTCAGAAAGATTTTCACACCTTAGTCAGCATTTCTGAGTGAGGCTGACTTCTATGCTTTTCTCATGCAGGCAAAGCATGTTTTCAGTGCATGCTGAACAGGCTGGTGATTCAGCTGGCCCTGGGAAGCTGCAGGCTTTGTGGGAACCCCTGTGAAAACCTGTGGGTGCATATCCCTTTCTCACCCTTAGATCTGAGCTGTCATCACCCTACACAACTATAAATGCCATGGCTTTTTTGCATTTGCAGCTACACCCACCTGCTTCTTGCCAGCTGGTGATTCTTATGGATCACCTCAGGCACCTCCAGATGAAATCTTGCAGCTATGGTGGCACTTCTAAGACAAAAAAAGAAAGAGATTTAGGGGAAATAATCCAGAACTGGGTGGAAACTAGCAGAAGAAATGCAAGTTGTAATAGCAGTCTGTGTGAAACTCTTTAACAGCCTGGTACCAAGTGAGCAGCTATTACCAAACTGCCACAGACATCTCTAACTGTGGTTTAGATGATACGCAACCCAAAACTTAGACTTATGGACAATACATTAATCAGAGATGGGGCCCACTTTCTAGTTTCTACACTGAGCTAGTTCCTGTAATTCACCTCATTCATCTTTCAGAAAAAGATCGCTCCTTTCATAGAGGATGGTTTCTGAAGTTGCTTGGGATCATGTTGGATAGCCAGGATCAAAAGCAAGCCCATCCCAGCAGATACAGTTACTTTAATTCTTAAATTTCAGTCTTATTCAGTCCTGAAGTGGGAAGTTGTTCTCCCTGTTCCATCTCTACAGGTGCTGGAAGCAGCTGACACTATGCCAACCTCCAAAAGCAGAAAGCAAGGTGAAACACCTAACGTAACTTAATCTTTAACCTAGGTACAACGAAATTTAAACAGTTAAGAGGGAGAACGCAGCTAAGAGTGTGCCTTTATGGAAGAGGAACTTTAGTTTGGATATCTGATGATGCTGCAAGGTTGATAGGGGGACTGTGTGGGAGAGTTGGAGATCTGATTTGCACTTCATACTTATTTGATGACACTTGTCTCCAGCTCAAAGCAAGATAAGTCTAAGAAAGCATTGCAGTGGGATTTGGACTGGTTTGCCATCAGATCTCAAAAGACAGACATCTATGGGGGAAGCCTCCCTGAACTAGGAATATTGTTTGTAAAATATTTGTGGAAATAACAAGTTGAAAGCCCAAAACTCTTCAGTATTTTCATCATTGGTCTGATAGCAGATTGGGAATCAGAGCTGGC
>JAWWEV010000083.1:43165172-43207107 GCA_035583235.1 Hafferia zeledoni
GGTAATGTGATTCTGGGACTGTAGGCATAATTTGTTAACACTTGATTTCATTTTTGCTTGTGTTAATAATCTTGTTAATTATTTTAGTGGGATTAGCTATACCTTAAAGTGATGTGTGGAAATTCAAACCAGAAACATGCAAGATAGGAATAAGATGCACATTTTTACAGTGAAAGGCTAATGACTGGAACATACTTCAGGTAGGAAAAGGATGTTTTTGCATATCTGAGGGTCTCCACGGGAAGAGAAGATACTGGTCTGGGAAACAGATTTAGGCCAGACACAGGGGAGAAGCTCAGCAGGAGGGTGAAGCCTTACAGCCCCTGATAGGCAGGGAGGCAGACCATATTGGGGCACAATTCTCTTAACCATTATGACTCTCTTAGTAATAAATGCCTGAAAAAGTCAAACTGTACACTTCACCAGCATTAGCTAGTCCAAATCCTGGGATGGGATCCTCTGGAAGGAAATGGGCTTCTATGAAGAGCACGGAGCAGTTGCTGGGGTTAGGTTAGTAGTGAGGCTGTATGATAGCTGTGGAAAGAAAGCAGCACAGTTTGGGGATAACTGGTTGTTATCAAACAGCCAGTCTGTGTACTGCAGCTCTTAAATCCTGTGTATTTTTCCTCCTTCTAACCAGTTCTTTTATCATTCCTCCAAAACTTCTGAGTGTGATGTAATCTCAGATATGTCCTTGCTCCCTGTCTCCCTAGTTCTTCCCTGATGGCTTTAAAGTGAGGAAATTCCTTTCTTTGGTGTTTCTTTTTTCTTCTGTGATTTATTTGCAGATCAGCTGGACAATATCTGTGGCGTGTCAGAGTTCTGCAAACCTAATAATTAATTGCTCGTTGATTTGGGTAATTTAATTTATAAAAGCTTCACCTAAGACTTCAAGGATAAGTTACTTGAAAGTAAGTAATGATCTGGGCTGCTTTGTTATTGGATTTTCTAATTCAAGGTGAAGTTGAAGGGGAAAAACATGATGCAGAGGCTTTCAAAAAATTAGGGTATTTAAGGTGTCTTAAGTAAAAGATCCAGAAATGGAAGCTGATTAGACCACTGCTGATTAAGATAAACATAAGGTTGAATATTGCAAATGTTTGTGGTATCTTTACAAAGGCATTTAGGTCAAAGAGATTAAAAAAACACCCCTTCCCTGAACCAATTCTACCATTTTTACATAAACATCATAAACTAAATTAGGAACAGACACCATTAGCTGAGGATAAGGAACATGTACATCTCCAAATGTAAACCAATAGTTTTAGGTGAAAAAATACATTTGAAAAGATCAGACTTGAGTCATGGAAGGCAAAAGGAGATAACATAGAGTCCAAAATCCCTAGGATCCCTCTCACCTTCACCTAAGGTGTTATGGCATTGGAAAGTGCTTTTTCAAAGATGCTGTGTGCTAACCTGGAGATGAGTGCAGTGCAGCAAGTAACCAGGGCACAAATGTTAGTGTAGGCCATCACATCAAAATTGGTTGTACTCCTGATTTATAAAGAAAATACAAAAACATGGACTTACTGCTGTCTCTGCCAGCAGCAAGGTCTTCACCACCTGTCTTTCAGAGCAACCACAGAGCTACTATTTTGAACAAGATCTTGCTGTTGCTCTGTCAGTGCATGGTCCAGCTGGCCGGGCCAGCGGCCTCACTCAGGCTGGTTGTGCTTCCATCAGAGCAAAGCAGGCACAGGGGACTGAACCCAGATGCCCTGGGTGCATCCGGCCCCCAGCAACGTCCCTCTACTTCTTGGCTTTACCACCTCGCCAGGAAGACTCGCTGTGAGCCATCCGGGAGGGACAGCTGCACCACAGCAGTGGTGGGGCCATGGCAAACCCTGCCCAACCCCTGGCAGTTCATGGTTACTGGTGTATTTATAGCAAAAGCTGAAGCTTTCAGTGGTTTCAGCTCCTTCCCTTGGCTTTGGGGAGAAAAAAGCCCCTCTGAGAGTGACAGGGTGGACATGTAGGAGTCTTGGTGCCTGCACACTTAATGGAGCAGGGAAAAGGTTCAAGTTTTGGGGCATGACCAAGTCTCTTGAGCAAGTGAAGCTGCACATAGTCGTGTCAAGACATTTTCCTGGGGTGCCATTGTTTATTCAAGTAATTGTTCTGCAGGGGAACTAAGCACTAAGGAGCTTCTGAAAAATCTGATAAGGCATTGGCTTGAACCTCTGGTGGTCAAAGCACCTCTAGAAATCTGGTCCTAAGGAAGTCAGGGTCTTAAATACCTGCTTCAGAAATGACTTTTGCATTTAGGAAAGATGACCTGACAGTATGATTCAGACTCCCACATCTCCCCTGGGACTTAAAACTGAGGCTCAAAAATTACTGAAATAGTTCTGAAATTTTCATCTGTGACTCTCAGGGTCATGATTTTGTGGTCTTGATCCTATGACAAGAACCAAAGGTCCTCATCAGAGCCTCTGCAGCCTTCCAGGCAGTGTACTGTTCCCAGGGACCAACCAGGGGATGGTAAATTAGGTAAATAGTGTGAGAATTGTTGTAAAGCACTATTTATTTTTGTCCTAGAAGAGGCTGGGGAGTACTTTAACTCAGCTGGGGAGGAGCAGTGGCAGAGCTGAGGAGGGACCAGCTGCCCTCCCAATAGCTGCCCATGGGGAACTGGATATTGGGGTTGTCATCTGACTGGATAGTGACTGCCAGGATCAGGATTTTCTTGGAAAATTTATTTCACAGGTACTTCATCTATCCTGTTAGTTCCTCTAATTGCCCTTTCTGCTTGCACAATTGTTAATGACACCCTGTTTCTTTTCTCATATGTATAGCTAAGCATTTTGCCAGTGTTTTCTCTTACCTCCTCTTCCTCAGTATTTCTTTATCCCAGGCCTTTCCTTCTTAAGAAGCATTCAAATTCCTTTTTTATTTTCTGTTGAAGGGACAGTAAAAAACATTATTTTTTGTAGCTATGAGCACTGTTTGTACTTAGTTTTGGTTACTGTTTGCTCCATCCTCTTGCTGCTTTTATTGTGGTGCCTGTTTACTTCCTGCACCCCCACCCCCACCCCCCCCTTTTTGTGATTAATAATCTCACATTGCTTCAGCATCCCTCAGAAATCTGAGAAGGCTCTCTAGAAATGGGAGCTCTCTTAAACCATCCTCTCCACTGTTTTAGAGAGCAGCGCACATTATCCTTTCTTCACTGCGTATGTATGAGATTTAAGTTCCAGATCTGCCAGCCCTTCCCTGGGAAGATCATATTTACTATGGAATTTACTCTGAATTTATTATGCACTGTCCGTTGTCAAACTTTAGTCTTTTTTTCTCCCTTTTGCACTTTTTCTGCACTGTCCAGTCCTTTGTAATTCATTGCAGTTGCTGTCTTTTATCCTGTCACCCTGTTCACCACCTCTGGCCCTGCTGCCTCCACATAGGGTTTGCCCCAACAGACCAGATTTTGGGAACCAGCGTTCTGGATCTATGTTTATATCACACATATACTTAACAGGTTGCCACCACTGTATTACCCAAATGTGTCACCCAAACCAGCAGACATCTTTGTGCAACATCCTTCCTGTGGAAAGCTGAGTCACAGGGAAAATAATTGTGTCATTCAGAAAGGTGGGTTTTTAAATTTTTTGAATTTCTGTTGCTTTTGTGCTGGTCTGTCTGCATCAGGCACTTTCTATTGACTCTACTAGATTTTCTGCTTTGGGCTGTCTTTCAGTTCAGTGATATTTGGGATGTTGGTTCACTGACCAAAGCTAAAAGCAAGCATGGCTGGTGAGTTGTGAAATCTCTGCAGATATTTAGCAAAAAGCATCAAATGAAGTAGAAGGGCTGTGTCTTCTTGGTCTGTCCTTCTGGACTAATGTTGCGCACTAGTCACCTATCAGCATTTTGCTAACCTTGAGGACTTCTGTCCAGGGTGAACATTTCTCTTATCACAAGATGCCACAAATAATCACTGATGGAGGAAAATTTCTTTGCCCTGGTTCACTTCGTTTAATAAACATTTCTCCCTTTCTACTTTCACAATTTGTAAACATTACCCACATCATCTTTACCCAAGTTAAATATCATTTACAGAGCATGCACTAAGCAGTGAAGAGTTTCCTTAAGTTCACAAGACATCATTTCATCTCATCCCTCTGTCAAATTATAGGTAAAATATAATTGTCTCTTACCTTAATTCATAGCTGCATTGAACATCAATGTTTCCTTCAAGCTAAGCTGTTTGGCTTTAAATGTGTATTTCCCCTTCTCTAGTGTTCATGCCTACCCTATGAAACGTGAACTTTGGCAGGGCAGCTTCCTGGGCTGTGCTTTGGGGCTGAGCTGAGAAAGTATTAATGTGCTCTGCTCGGGTCCTGCTGGCTCCCTGTGACATTGCGAAGCAGGATGTGGTCACTCGGAGGGACAGAAGTCCTTATGGAGGACAGGACTTGCACAGAAGGCAGAAATGCCCAAGGTGCTTCATACTCAGTGTGTCAAAGCTTGTCCTGTGCAGAATGAGATGGTTTTGGCTCAGACACAATTGAACAGTGTATAGAAATGCAAGTCTGGTTCAAAAGCTGGGGCTTGAGCAGTGGGGATGCAGGATGCAACACAGAGGAGTGCAGGTATGGGACGGTAAAAATGGGGCACAGGCTGGCACTGGGGAGCTCCATAGCTGTAAACAACTCACTGATAGTCAGTTAAAAAAAATGCAGACCTGGAGCTGGAAAAACTGGTTTTATTGGTAACAGGCAAACCAAAAATAGTATCTAACGTACATAAGGGGCACCACATATCGTATGTTTTATATAGACCAGTGAAGACAGAAGGTATAGAAGCATGTTAGGAATCATATAAAATTATCCAGGCCAGATCTAGAAAGAAGCAGAAACAAAATCAGGAGTAACATTGCATTCATCCCAGGGAAGGACTAGAGATGCTGACAGCTCACTCTAATACCCCACTCCACCACAACCACCTGGATGAAACCACTGGCCTTAGGACCCAAAGGAGCAGGGGAAGGGAAAATGGATAGAAGCTATGTGTGTGCAAAAAAGTTTAAACTGTGAGTGTTCTTGTTTTTCTACAACCAGCAGATTTAAACTGGTAACAATTGGAGCCTTGAGATTGCCATTAAAGTAACAAAAACTTCCTGGCTTTACCTATACATATATTCTACCTCCTGTTTACCCATAAACCAGATTTTAAGCATAACTTTGCTCTGCAGCCCAGAACCAGCAGAGTCTGAGGATCTAAAGAATTGGGATAGTTAGTAATTAAGGAGCCTTCCCGAGCATCATGCTCAGGGTTGCACTGAGTAAACCACAACTGGGATGCTGTGTAGCACATTGGCAGGCACCACTGGGGCACAAGAAGCTGTTTATCTGGGGTGAAAACAGGCAGGAGGGTGTGCACTGGGGTGTGTTATGAGAACCAAAGACACTGCATCTGCCTGGGGGCTGTACCAATACCAAAGTCCTCCAGGAATACAGTCCTGGAAACACCCTCAGGTACTGCCATACCTCAGATGTCAAGGGAGGTTAAAATGCCTTCTCCCCAAAAGCAGAGTTATGCTCCCTTCAGGCAGGCTGAGCTGGTTAGGATTTTTGAGGTGGAAAGCATCTTCCGGGTTGTCTGACCTGTTGCTTGTTGATTGGTGTAGCAAGTTGTCACGCAAATATTTTTGTACAAGTTTAATTCTGGTATTTCAGCCAATTACATGGAGTTTTTCATTGTGTTATGCTTTATCTTGCAAAGGTTACATCTCCAACAGCCACATAGCAATGGTCAAACTGTGGGCCTACAACATCAGTCAAATTATGCAAGTGATGTCAGCCAGGTGGGCCAGGACAAGCACCCATGGAAATAATCAGGGAACTGATAGCTGTTATCCAGGAAAAGCAAAGATACGCTGCTAAAAATAAAGTTTAAAGGTTAGAAGATTTTAAAGGGCCAGAGCTGCAGATTTGCAAAACTCATCTTTTTCTCTGACAGAAAGCCCCATCCTATCTATTCTTTAAAAATAGATGGAAAGAACTCTGCACTGTTTTCAGGAAAACATCAAAAGGCTAATTGTTGGTTTCTCCACACACACTGAAAGTAGGCCCTATAGCTGCCAGAATTACAAATTTTTAACTTTCAGAAAGATAATTGCTGGTAGATGGTACTAAGGAAATGTTCTCATTTTGTGAGAACCATAAGATTCAGAAAGATAAACAAAGGCTTCCCCAATGCCAGTGATAGTCTGATATGATCATTGCAGCACTGGGGGCCCTGAAGAAAATGTGCTGTGGTTTAGAGGACACCAAAATCTAAAACTGTCTCCCATGTCCTCATGGAGATGATGAAGGGCTGTGTCTCCCCCACCCCCCACCTCCCTCAGTCCTACAAAAAAACGAATGGATAGTCCAGCAAGAGCTTCCCCACTGGGGACCTGCACATGCCAAGGTGCTTTGCTTGCCTCACCTGTAAAATGTGGGTTGCAAGAATCCAGACACAGCCACCCTCATCCTGGTGGGCATCTGCTCCTGAGTCACTAATACTCAGCACAGCACCTCTGGTGTTGCTCTTTGCAGGCAAAAACCTTGTGAATAAGAGTCAAGACTTCCCACATGTAACATCAGGAGAGGCTGTCCACAGCCATTGCTTGTCTCCAGACAGAAAGAACCTCCTAACAACAGGTTTCACTGAAGGCAGACATCAACCCCTTCCCTCCTGTGCTGCCCAGAATTTAGGTGGAATTGAACACAGAGCAGGCTGTTACCCTCAAGAAGAAATGAGGTTTGCTGAAAGGAATACCCAAACAGCCTTTATCTAGAGGATTTCAGTTATAAATAAACCAAGTCACAGACTGGATGACTCACAGACATCCTCAGCAGGTCCTCCTGCGAGGCAGAAAATGCCTTCTGTTGTAAGTGATAACCCTAGATAAGAGGGCTGCTCATTTTCATGGTGTGCACTTGTAGTGCAACACAGACTGGTTTGAAATCAACACCACTTGAAAGACAGTGTCACATCAACAAATATTTCTGCTCTCCATCTTCAACCTCTGTTCACCCTCACAGCTTGGGAGTAAGAAAGTCTGAGGAAACTGCTGAAAAGACTTTCATTCTGGTTCACGCATGATGGAGAAAAGCATATTTTGTTTCTCCAAGTTAAAACGGAAAAGACATTGCATCCCTTATAACCAGAGAGACAGTTCCTAGGAATGGCTAAGTAGAGCATGCTACCTTCCCAACTGCAAGGCACGTGGTAGTTTTAGAGGAAGAAATCAAGAACAAAGGATGTGCTGTGCAGGGACACAGTGGATAAAGAGGGGCAAACCACCTTTTTCTTCCATCTTGCTCTGAATTGCCTTCTGAATCTGAAAATTCATTTCTCCTGACATCTGGGGAGACCAGCCGTACTCCCATACTAGCTGTGTCTCCTCCTGCTCTGTGGCCAGGCTGCCAGGTCAGCTCAGGGAGCCTGGGTTTTGCACAGCAGCACTGGCGGTGGTAAAGCACTAGTAAAGAAGTCTGTGGCCTGAAGGATCAAAATGCTGTTCTCCTCAGCATACTCTGCTTTCGCTGCCATATGGGAAAGCCTGATGGAGGTGGTTTTCTACAAGAAGGGGCTCTCTTGGCTCTCAAGAGTTTCACTGCAGTCCCTTCTGCAGCCGATGGGCAGCAGTAATGGCCTGGGAGTACCTGCTCTGTGTTTCCAGGATGGAGCCCCAAGTCCCACTGGAGCTCTGTGATGCAGAGCTGCCCTGCCCTGAATGGCTCAGCAGCATGACATTTACCATAGCTGTGACTGCACTGAACCCTGCTGGACATTTTTTCTCTTAACTTCTTCAAAACTCTACTCGTCTTTCCTGTCAGCTGAGTAGAGGCACTCGTGGAGGTACAACCCTGCCACAGCAGCGTCCTGTTTCTAGCAGAGCCCAGCCAGCAGCTTTTGGTGCAGCTGTGGTCACCAACTGTGCTTTCACACACACACACACACAGCCCTTCACTGAAAACATTTTTGTGGTTCTTTTCTGAGAGAAAACCTGGCAGAGGTAGCCTCATGTCTTCACATCACTGCTCTGGAGAGATGCAAGGAGATAACAGAGGTCTGGTGCTTTTCCAGACACCAGTGGGAGACACATTTATTCTTCATTAAAAAACTAAGGAGGCAAAAATTACCCAGAGAGAGGAAGAGAGAAGCAATGTGTAGGGATGAAAATGTTTCAGTACAAGGGCTATTGAAGAGAAGAGTTAAATGTTTCAGTACAATGGCTATTGAAGAGAAGAGTTACAGAAAGCTGAAAATTTGCACACTTTCTACAAGCAATAAGGGTGTGGCCCAAAGACATTAAAAATTAAGAGTAACATTTATTCCCACATTAGAAATGACATAGAAGGGATAAGGGCACTGAAACCATTTAGTGCTTAGGCTCACTTGTGCCTTGGAGATCACATCTGTGTTCCTGAGCTGATTTTGCCTCCCCTCACTCCAGGTGTCACACAGGGGTGGTACTCTCCTGCCCTGGAGAGGTGGCAGAGGCCTAGCCAGGTCTCCTGGGGCAATGTCCTCCTCCCCTGGGATGGGTGATGTGCACGGCAGCTGCTTGGATCCAGCTGTTTCAATGTGTACCTGAGTTACACCAATCACTCAGAGCACATTGCTGAGGCTGTGCTGCTTTTGAGTGCAGCTCCAACAGTAACAGTAATACTCAAAAGAGGGGAGAAGCCGCTGGCTGGGTGATCACAGCCCTTCCCTCACAGGCTCACGCAGGCAGGAGGAATGACTGCTGTTCAAAATGATGAATAAGGAAATGCCTTTCCTCCCTCCTTCCCTCCTTTTCCTCCTCTCTCCCTCCCTTGTGCTGCTTATGAGAGCTGAAGCTCTTGGGTAGATTTGCACCAGGACTACCCCACTCTCTGTGCTCACACTGGGGCAGTGTAGTGCTGGGGACACTGAGATGTGCGGGGTTGGTGCAGGAGGTGCAGGGATACAGAAACAAAGAAGCAGACATAGTGAGCAAGGGGAGTGGAGATGTTGCCTGCCTTGCAGTGGGCAGGGACAAAAGACCTTTGGAAACCACCCAGCATTGCTCTTTGCTCTCAGTCCAGTTGAATACCTGAGCATTAGAGAACAAGACCCATTTCCTCTATTCCTGGTTGTGTAGGAAAGGCACTGCCTTCTGACAGCTGATGTCCAAACATTTCTTGACACACCGGTCTCTACCTTGCTGAGTGCTACAGTCAAGGCTGGTGCTGGGTTGAACATAAGAGGCAATCAATAATTTTGCAGTGTCCTGGTAGTCTGTGTTCAGTCATGACTGTGTCCTTCCTTTCTGTCCATCGCTGTACTCATTCTCACATGCTGCACACACATTCACACCTTCTCTAAACTCAAGGATTACAGAGACTGAACCTCCTCCAAGGGTGCCAGGTGAAGAAAGAGATAAATGCCTTGCTGATGCAGAGGTGCATGCACATGTTGCACATTCATTAATGTTAGTGGAAAGCCTGCCTGGATACCAGAGCGTGGTGAGGAAAAATGGTGTTTACTGGGGTAACACAGCAGCCATTGCTGTTTGCTTGGTCGTGTATTTCTCTTGCATATATAGTTCATCCTGCGTGGTAGGTCTGACCCAGCTGCTGACGCTGCTGGAAAGCACAGCAGACCGGCACAGACAGTCCTGGCGGCCACGAGACAAGAGCGGTGCTGGGTTGGACGAGGCCCCAGCAGACGCACTCGTCAGCAAAGGCTGTGGAAACCCAAATCATGCTACTGCTGTTCTGAGGTGGGGATTTCTGTGATGGGCCTCTGTAACATTTTGGCGTTTCAGCAGAGGCAGCAGAAACAGATTTATCTAGAAGTTCACAGACAGACACGCAGGGGCACACGGCTCAGAGACTGTGCGTCAAAACTGACGTAGGACAGCAGCAGCTTTGCTGTGCCCAGCACTACTTACTGCCTTTAAGGGACATTAACCTTTAAGGTATATTAACCAAAAATGCATGTCAATCATCCCACACATTACAACTAAACCCAACATATTCCGACTAAGATTATAATTATCTTTCAACTTCCCAAACTATTTTTAAAACCCGACAGAATACGTAAAATCATGTTTATTTTTTTCTGTCATAGTCCTTTCTGGCACAGTTAGTAATTTCCATGATACTTCATAACTGGTATACATATGTAATATGTGTGTATGTCTATGTATATATATATTTATATATATATACACACACACACACACAGACACACACACACACACACACAGGTATATATATATAATCAGTGTTTTTAAGAGGCTGAAAATAAAACAGGATTATCCTGGACATGATAGAATTAACAGGGGTCTTGGGAGTTTTGTGCATGCTACTGCAGGCCCATTGGACACAGGAGTATATATTGGCTAAGAGAAGCACGGGACACAAATAATACCCTTCATTAACCTTTCTTTTTTGCCTCATTGTTGTTTTGACTGGTTCTAACCTCC
The DNA here is from genome assembly GCA_035583235.1 of Hafferia zeledoni. Taxonomy (NCBI): domain Eukaryota; kingdom Metazoa; phylum Chordata; class Aves; order Passeriformes; family Thamnophilidae; genus Hafferia; species Hafferia zeledoni. Next base: position 43,175,620 of record JAWWEV010000083.1, read on the forward strand.
AGATGTAGCTGGATGGTACCACAGCAGAAAGAGGCAGAGTGGAGATGCTGGCTGAGAGAACTTCTCCAGAAAGGATCAAGTCTGAAGGTCCCATCCTCATCCCTAGACTGCATGCAGTGCCCTGAACGAGTGGCTTCAAAGCCAAAGATTCTGCCTGAGATTTAGTCTTGTCTCCATGTTGCCTGGGGAAGGAAACTCCAGTATAATGCCAGAAAAAGCCAGATGTGGACTAGTTTCTTGCTCTAGGATGCTGTTTTGGACCCAGATGCTGAGTCTATCATTCCCTGTGCTAAAAGTGGCAGTCCTGCAGCTCAGAGCTGAGGAACAATCTGCTGGGTCCCACTTCACACTATTTTCTGAGGGGTCTAGCATAAGCTAACATGACCTCATACATCCCAGATTTTCCTGGTACAGTTCAACAGCATAGTCCCTAAACACACCCTTTTTTTCTCTACAACAGCTGCACAGGTTTGCACAGTGTGGCAAGTGACTATCATTCAAGACAAGCCACCCTGATGCCACTGCAATGCTCTAGCCTGTCAAGGCCTTTCTCTCCAGACATGCAGAGCATCATGGGTAGCATCAGACAAAGACTCCTTCTGAACAGAGACCCTCTGTAGAAGGGGCCCTCTGTGCTAGTAATATCAATAAATCAAAAGAAAACCAGTATGTATTTTAGGTTTAAGCTTGAATATGGCTAACAGTTATGCTGGTCTCTGTTTTAAGATGACAACAGAAGCCAGAACAAAATTATATCTGACTATTGATGTGCCAACATGATTCTGAATCCTCTTTAACCTGCATCATCTCAGCAAAAAGAAAAGGCAAGACCAGGATATGAAGATAAGTAGCAGATAAGAGCAGGACCAATATAACAACTCTGGTGGGTACTTTTTATGCAAGTAGGTGAACAGGCACTGGCACTGTCCAGGATGGTCTAGCCTCAGCTTCTTGTGCTCTTAGCTCTTGGGAAGACCTTAAAATTTGGCATTACCCTCAAGCTGCCTATAAGCTTGCACAGATGCAGAGGGATGTCTTCTGCTATCAATGCCCTCACAGGCACGAGCAGGGCAGAAGACTGGTCCCAGGCTTGTGCCTTGAGAAAAAAGAGGAGCTCTGTGGCCTGCAGGGATGCCTCTGGCTGCCCACGGCTATACCGGGCAGGTCTTGCCAGCTGCACACCCTCTGCAAGTGGGTCTCACCTTCTCCCTTTGCACAGGAAGGCAGCAATAGCAGCTTAAAGCAGTTAGACTGTGAGGAGAAGTTGAGGTCAGGTCCAACTCAGAGCTCCTGGTCTTGCTGCTGCAACAAAGGAAGGCAACTGCCACTGGCAGAAAAATCCTTTGAGCGACAGATAGGGCCTCCCACCTCCACTCCAGGTTTGCAAGTGGTGGTGAGGCAGCAGCAGGGGAGGATGTCCTCCAATGAGAGCTAGAGAAGTGAAAGACTTTGCAAAGGAGGCTCTGCAGGTTGATCCTAACCTCACACCACTGGGTTACACCCCTTGTGGGAAACCCTGGGTCACAGCCTCACTCCAACAGCAATCAACAAAAGCTGCAAAACAGCAATCAGTGAAACCTCTGAAAAGAAGGAGATATCCCCTAGCAGAGATGCTCAGCAACCCCAGGGAGTGGCCACTGTCTTGCCAGCTTGAGCAAATGGGCCCCAGCACCTGTCTCAAAGCACTCACACAAAGGATGCAGGACAAGGCTGTGTGACTGCAAAAATCTTTCCCATCTCTTGTGCTTCAGCTAGGGGGCTCATGCCGAGAATCTGCAGCTGTCCTCTTGCCTACCACCCTTTGGCTTTGTACTGAATTTTTGTGACTCCCCTTCTAGAGCACCAGAGTGTTTGCATATCCAGAAACAGCCTGGCTGCCTGAGAGTGGTAAGGCACCGAGAGGAAGGGGCTGTACAGCTGTGCCAGCCTGGGATCCTGCTGCTGGGACCAAGGCAGGAGCTGAACATTTTCCTCTGGCCACGGCCTTTGCTTTACAACTTGGGGAACATGTGTCATGGACTACACGAGGCAGTATGTATTTCTCACACACTTTCTGTTACTGGCCTGCCTGTGTGAAAGATTTTCCCTTGCAGATTGCAAATAGAAGCACACATTAAAATTGTAAATCCCATCTGAAGAAGATTAGTGGCTTAAAAGAATTGTAGTTTTGTTTTGTTCTGCTCTGTTCTAGGAAGTAAGCCCAAGGGTACTCAGTAGGTGTGGAAACACTGCAGGGGCAGACTATTACAGAAATTAATTTTTTAGAATAAAAGATAATCTACTTTCTGCTTCTTCCCAGATGAGAATGAAGAGGGAGAGAAAGAGAGGAGGAAGAGGCAGCTGGAGGGATTGTCAGTTTTGTAGAACTATCCAGGACATAATAAATGCAGAAGCTGAAAGAAATAATGATGAAACAGTTTCCTCAGGTGTAAGAATTGTACAATTACATGGCATGCATTATCTTTATTATAAAATTTAACATATGGTGGTATCTTGTAGGGAGAAATAGATCAGAACTAAAAGTTTCAGAAAACCATTGCACTCATCTATCATACCTGGACATTAATTCACATTGAGTTTACCAAAACATGTGGATAGCATTTATTTCTTTGTTGCTTATCCAATTACTAGGCTCTCTTTGGGCTGGAAGCCTTGTTCAGATCTGTCAACTGGCAGCCAGTCCCTGGCATAACAACTTAAACCTGGCCACCACTTCCCTGCATTGAGCTCCTGCAGTGAGCCCTGTCCCTGCTCACAAAGCCAATCCACTCTGCTGAAATGAGGAAAGAAGCAGCCAAGCGTCTGGAGTTTGGAAACATAAACAGATGCATTCAGTACCAAATCTAAGAGGAGGAAGATATGTTTCTAAGGCATCTCTCTGTGCTGCTCAGGCAGCGTGGGAGTCTGCTGGTAATTTCCACCACCCTTTCATAAAGTGGGCAGGGCAGGATATGCTAAGGGAAAGGGAGCAAGATGCTAAAACAGACCCTAAAAACTACAAACACGAAAAATAACCATGATAAAAACAAAATCAAGCAGCTGCTTCCACCCTTCCTAAAAGGTTGCCCAAACAGTCCATCCCTAGGATGACCTTCTAGAATTTCTCAGCTTAAGGTCATCTGTTCGGGATGACAGTTTTTGACCTGTAGCTCTATAAGACTGTACCAACAACAGATGACTGTGAGGACTTTGTGTGCAGAGAGGAGTGCTTGTCCAGGCTGCGTCCATTGAAAGCATTGCAGTCTTTGCAGATTGATAGAAAACATGCAGATTTTCTGAAAGCTTCACAGAGATGATTCTTGAACTTCTCACCCACAAAGACATAGATGACTGGGTTGAGGCAGCAGTGGATAAAGGAGAGTGCCTCAGCCAGCTCCATGGCAAGGTCCAGCCATCGGCTTGTCTGGCAGTCGTCAATGATGTACATGTTCCTCAGAGAGTCCAAAAACAGCACAATGTTTATGGGGGTCCAGAAGAGGAAGAACACAATCACAACAATAAAAACCAGCTTTATTGCTTTGTACTTGTTCTGGGTATGGCACTTCTGCAGGCTTTTCAAGATGCTATGGTAGCAGAAAATGAGGATACCAACAGGGATCAGCCACCCCAGGATGTTGACTTCAAAATTACTGAAAGTCCTCCAGCTGCTGTTGCCATCAGGATAATGAGGGATGCACTTAATCTTGTTATTGTCATTCACTTCCTGGAAAAAAATTAAGTCTGGCATTGATGCTAAAATGGCAATTACCCAAAGGACCAGGCTGGTGATAACCCCATGGACAGCTGTCCGAATCTTTAGAGCATAGATAGACTGGACTATGGCCAAGTACCTGTCAATGCTCATGATGGTTATGAAGAAGACACTGCTGTAGAAACCAATGAAATAAGCTGAGCTGATGATTTTACACATTGCATTTCCAAAAGTCCATTGGCTCATGATGGAGTACTGAACCAAGAAGGGGAGGGAGAAAACAAAGAGGAGGTCAGCGATGGCGAGGTTCAGCAGATACACGTCAGTCATGGTCCTGATTTTCTTGAAGACTGTTAGAACCCAAATGACTAAAGCATTTCCCACAAGGCCTGTCCCAAACAGTAGGGAGTACAGCACTGGAAAAAGGGTAGATGGAAATGCTGGAATATTTTCAGGATCACAGTTGATGCCCAGCTCTGGGTAGTAGAAGTCGGATTCATAGGCTGCAGGGGAGTTAGATGTTGGTGATGTGTAATCAGCCTGTTCAAGGACAAAGAAGTTCATCAGACCCAAATCTCATATTACTCTCTTAGTAAATATACTGGGCATAAGTCAGCTGATGCTAAGCCACATGAAGACAAAATAGCTCTGCTGCAGCTGTGGTACAGGATGAAAACAATGAATGAACATGAATGACTGGCCCTTCCATGCAAGATCTGGGATGAGGTTCTTGCACCAGAGGGGCAAAGGAGATCAAGGAAAATGCAGCTGTGCTGGAGAGATAACCAGCATCCTCCTCCTGACTCCTTGTGGAGGCATGCTCCATGCCTGAGTCCACACGGTGTACTGGGGCCAGAGACAAAGAGTATCCCCAAACCAACCACAAAATGGGCATGGCCAGGGGGCTGAGAGCCCCTGATATGGGTTTTGGCGTCCTTTTTCATGTTTCCTTCTGAAAGGCAAAAGGAAATAGGGCTCAGGGAAAAACTAATGTAAACAATCATCTCCTAAAAGCTTTATTTCCAGTTAGCTGAGTGCCAGAAATAGCCCTCCATGAGACAGTTTACTTTTGCAGAGGATTCCTGTACAATTCAAGCAGCTGTTCAGCTGTAAAGGCACCAGGATGTACAGGTCACCAGTGAGTGCTGCACATCACACTCTGTTGCCACCCCAGGTGAGAACAGCAGTGGCAGCTCTGGCACAAGTGTGACTTCGTAAAGAGCTGATGGGGCTTGGTGCCTCTTCCTCCCTCCTTCCCAGTTTTGCCCTCTCTGCAACCACCACATCCCTGGGCAGTACCTGTGACAGCAAATAGCTAAAGAAGATGGATGGCAGCACATATTCCAGGCAGGATGTCCTCCACAGGATACTCCTAGCACTACCTCTGCCCTCAAGGACAGCTTTCTTCCACAAGCACAGTTTCATCAGCCAAAGATATTTTCATTTGATTTTTTTTTCAGAGAACAACAATCACATTGATTTCTTCTAAACCCCTGTCATCTCTACCAGTACTTTGTGTCCCCATAGGCAAAACCGGACCCCTAAGATGTGCTACTGGTCTCAGCTTGCAGGGGAGGAAGCCGGTGGGGAGTGACTCACCAACAAGTCCTCAGAGCTGCTTCTGCCCAGCTGGTATGTCAAGTTCCTCTCCATAGTCCAACACTGTCTGAAAGAGTGCAAAAAATTTATCTTTGTATGACACATTTTTAAGAAGCAGGCATACTTTCACTTATATAGGCTGGCAATATTTACCTTAGCTTGTGCTGCAATGCCAAGTCACAGGCAAGGTCCTCACCGCTGCAGTGCACAGTCCTAAAATATCTTTTCCTCTGTGTGACATGTGTTGACACCTCTGTATTTGACACTTAGAAAAACGGAAACATTTCAGGTTTATCTTCTGAAAAATCAGTAAGTTTTTCCATTTGAACATTTATATGAACGTCAGTGGAAGAGATTTGCAGTTTCCCCCACATGTCTTTGAAGTGTCCCTGTCTCTCACCTGGGTGCCCCCATCCCACTTGCTGCTCCTGCTCTGCAGTTCCCGTGCTAGGAGAAAGTTGCACTTCCTTTCCAAGGACTTTTGGTGAAGATGTCTGAGGGAGGTGGTCGAATGCTTCCAATAGCCAACAATGGCAAAGGGCACCATCTTTGCTTAATATTTTTTGTTGGAAGGCACCTTCTCCCCTCACTCACCACAGACAGAAATACCTAGGGGAAATGATCACAGAATCATAGTCATTTAGATTGGAAAAGATGGTTAGATCATTGAGTCCAACTATAGTCCGAGCACTGCCAAGTCCATATCACCCTTTTTTCCCAAATCATGCACACTGCACAAAGGTCTCGCTGGCAAATAAAGCCCTGAACAACCCTGAATTTCCACCACCTCCACCTGCTGCCACCTCATCCTGACTCAACACAGCTTCCATCCCACAGCTATCTCTGATCTTCCCCACAACACAAGATACGTGGGAAAGAGCAGCACTACTGAGCAATGGGTGACGTCCGAAGTGTGTGTTTTCTCCTTAAATGCTGCTGCTCTTCACTTTAGCCTGGTGCCATTACTGAAATTCAGGCAAATCTCATCGCTTGGGGATCCTTTTGTCTTGGGTCAAAAGCTTGAGAATGCCTTTTGTAACTTGTAACTTCAAATTTGGCACCTAAAGCACCCAAGGGGTGCTTGGCTGTAGCAGTACAGAGAGAGGGGTGGTGCTGGGTGGCCACAGTGACCCGTGATCTCTGTAAAGCCCTATGGGATCCTCCTAATGGAAGATGGCCTCACAGCACCATGCATGCAGAGAACGTGTTCCACCTCCCTGGTCACAGCCAGATGGATCGCACCAGTGTCACCTTAGAGGTGGTACTTGTCAGACTGCCATTTGGACCTGTTGAGAGGTCTTTTCTCAGTCCACAGCCCCAGCCCTGTTGGCTCTAAATGGCGATGGGCTTGTTGACCAGTGCTGACACTGGAAATGTTTTGGGGCATGGGGACAAGGCGTCTCTCCTTCACCAGCAATGCCTCAAAGTAGTGTTTGGTTCTGCAAAGAGGCTTGTCTGCTTCAGCTGTCAGTAACACTTTGCCTTTCAGTCCCTGTTTCTCAACCATGGGAAGATTTGGCACCATGAGGAGACCGTAGTGTGAGGCAAGGGAGCAGAAGAGACCAGGGGCTCAGACGGAGTCATCCTACACCTAACCCCAACAGTCTCTGGGCGCTCCAGCTGCAGCCACCTCTAAGCAGGGACCAGTCTGCACCCGGGTCATGCAGGTAATTTTTGCCTCCCCACCTCTTTACTGAAGAATAAATGTGCCTCCCACTGGTGGCTGAAAGCCACCACAGCTGAATTGTCTCCTTCATTTCTGCAGGATAGAAACATGAGGGGATGCGACTCCCTCTGCTGGGCCTTCCTGCAGAAGTGAGGCACATCCCTGCCGAGATGTGTGTGATCAGAGGTGCTGTTTCACCTCCTCATTCATCATGAGGCTTGTTTTAAGGGAGAAAATTCTTCAAGGCCACAGCAAGACAAGAACCCGGAGTCTGCTGTTACTGTCCAGGGTTTATCCTGCATATGCTCTTTCTTGGAGCGCGTGCCATTTGGCCACTGTTGTTGCAGACCCTGCTTTACTTTGGAAAACAACAAAAATGTCCATTGCTGCTCTACCCAAAGACATGGACAGAGAAGATCCAGTCACACCACCCTCAGCTCCATACAGAAACATGTCAAAAGAAACAGCCAAAGGAACTTTTTCAAAACTACATATATCTTCTAGCCAGCTTCCTTCTATAATCAATTATATAATCAATGATTATCCATTGAGTTACATGGCAAGGTTTTGGTAGCAAGGGGACTGCAGAGGTCCCTTATGTGAGAAGCTGCTGGAATCTGCCCCCATGTTGGTAGTAGCCAGTTCCAGCTGACTCCAAGACAGCTCTGCCTCTGGCCAAAGCTGAGCCCATTAGTGACATTGGTATTGCCTCTAAGATTGAGAAACGCTGTGCAACGACAGCTGTGAGAGAGACAGAATATGTGAGAGAAACAGCCCTGCAGACTCCACAGCCAGTGAGGATGGAGGGGAAGGAGGTGCTCCAGGTATTAGAGCAGAGATTCCCCTGCAGCCTGTGGAGAAGACTGTGGTGACACAGACTGTCCCTGTGGAGGTTCACAGTGAAGCAAGATGTGAGGTAGGGAAAGAACCACAAGGAAGGATGGAGGTGAGTTGATCCTCTTTTCCATGAGTTAGAAGGCAAAGTCGGTTAATGACACAAAAGGCAGGAGAGAACTGCATAACAAAAGCTTGCAAAAGGAAGAGAGTCCCTAATGAGGTACTTTTACAAGCCCATGTGTTACATTTTTTAAGAGAAATATATTTTCTCTTTATTCAGGGGCTGCCAAGTGGCAAGCAAGCACAGGAGAGGAAGTGGTTTGTGCACTGTGGCTGCTGCTGCACTCAGAGTTTCTTTCTAGGAACAGCCCAACTAGCTAGAGCATGACATTCTGGATATGCCATTCCTTACTTGGCCAGGGCATGGCAAACTGGCAGGCCAGATTCCCAGAAAAGCAGCTTGCCAAAGCCATCGCAGGCTCCTCCCAACCTCCTCTGGCTCTGTTGATAAGCAGTGTCTGGCTCTGCAGGTACAAGGAAGCTGCACAGTCACAGGGCTGGCACAAGTCTCATACTGAAACACTTCAGTTCTGTGCCTCACTTTGCCAATGGTCTGCAAACCCAGCCCTCCTCTGCTGTGGGCCCAGGATGTGGAGGACCAAGTGGAAACACTAGCTGTAGAGGTAAGGAAGTGTTAGCAAGTAGCTCCAGTTTCTGAAGGACACACTCTCCACAAGAAACTGGTTTTGTGGGGAGGTGGGAGGTGTGAACTGAGGGGAGACAGGGAAGCTGCTGGTTGCGAACTGCCCCTTCCCCCTGCCCGTGTCTGACAGAGCGCGCAGTTGCTGGAGAGAGCATTCAGTTCTGGAATAGAGTGTACAGTTCTGGAATAGACTGTACAGTTCTGGAATACAGCATTCAGTTCTGGAATACAGCGTACAGTTCTGGAATAGTGTGTACAGTTCTGGAATAGAGTGTACAGTTCTGGAATAGAGTGTACAGTTCTGGAATACAGCATTCAGTTCTGGAATACAGCGTACAGTTCTGGAATAGAGCATAGAGTCCTGGAATAGAGCATAGAGTCCTGGAATACAGCATACAGTTCTGGAATACAGCGTACAGTTGCTGGAACTGAGCACAGTTCTAGTGTCCCCAAGATAAGGCCATGGACCTGTTGCAGAAGTCCAGAGGAGGGCCACCAAGTTGGTAAGAGGACTGGAGCACCTCGTACACAAAGACAGGCTGAGAAAGTTGGGGCTGTTCAGCGTGGAGAAGAAAAGGTTTTGTGGAGACCTCACAGCAACCTTCTGGTATCTGAAGGGGGCCTGCAAGAAGCCTGATAGGGAGTCTTCATCAGAACCTGTAGTGACAGGATAAGGAGTACTGCCTACAAATTGAAAGAGAGGAAATTTAGGCCAGATACCAGGAAGACTATCTAGGGTGATGAGACCCTGGAACAGGTTGCCTGGGGTGCTTGCGTACGGCCCATCCCTCGCAGTGTCCAAGGGCAGGTCTGGAGGGCGGTGTCCCTTCCCGCGGCAGCGAGGGTTGGGACTCGGATCATCTTTAGGGCCATTCCAGCCCCTGAACATTCCGCGTGGAACGGCCACGAGCACTGCCAGAGATGAACAGCTGGGGAGGTACCAGGGCCGAGTCCGGATGGGGCGGGGCCAGCGAAAGCCTCCGGGCGGCGCATGCGCGGGGCGGGCGGTGCCGATGGGCGGCACTGAGGGGCGTCATTGGGGGGTGTCCCTGATGGGCGGCACTGAGGGGGGTGTCACTGATGGGGGTGTCACTGAGGGGTGGCACGGATGGGCGGTACGGATGGGCGGCCCTGATGGGCGTCATTGGGGGGCGGCACTGATGGGCGGCACTGAGGGGCGGCACGTATGGGCGGTACTGAGGGGCGGTACTGATGGGCGGCACGTATGGGCGGTACTGAGGGGCGGCCCTGATGGGCGGCCCTGATGGGTGTCACTGCGGCGCTGGGATGCCGGGCCGGGACGCAGAGGTAAGGCCGGGCCGCTGCCCGGGCCCCATCGCTCCCTCTGCCGAGGAGAGCGCCCGGGTCGGGAGCTGCTCCCCCGCCCTCCTCCATCGCGTTCCGCGGCATAGGGAAGGAGGGAGGGAGGGATGTGCGGGCCCAGCCCCGGGGCGGTGGGTCCGGCCGTGTGGGTTGGTCGGAGCACGCCGGGAGCATTCTGGCTTTGGCACCGCCGTGCTGCTCCTCATATAGGTCCGTGTTTTCTCATCTGTCGCGGCTTTAATGGGCGCAGGAACGCCTTGTTCATGAACAAACAGTGTTAGTGTTTATGTAAGAACAAACAAACAAACAAAAGGAGGTGCTGGCAGCGGAGGTGAATAGGGCTGGGGCAAAGGTACGGGTAGGGGGAGGGAAGGGCACCCGTTTCCTTTGGCATGGCAAGTAGTAACCAAATGGCTGCTAATACATACATTGGATGTTCAGAAAACTTCCTGACCACTGAACTGCAAAGAGATTCTGGAACAGTCTCCCAGAAAAAAACAGAGGGACCAAACCCAAATGAAACTTGGTCAGTAAAAGGTCTGGAAAAGTTTTCTCTGCCCAACGCAGCAGTCTGGGTTCAGCTCATCTGACTTTCCTAGAACATGCGACATACCAGCTGCAATATCTCTTCTTGTGACAATCTTAATTAAAGGGCCATTTAAAGTTCCATTCTTCCTTTTCCAGATGCATCCAGTCCTAAAGGCCTTTGTGTGTGGCTCCATCAGCGGCACTTGTTCCACGCTCCTCTTCCAACCCCTCGACCTGCTGAAAACCCGCCTGCAAACTCTGCAGCCTGCTGTGAATGGGTGAGAGCCTGGGGGGTGTGCATGGGGGACGTGGGGGTGCTCCATCACAGACTTCTGCCTCGTTTGGGGGTTGGAGTTCAGGTTTGTCATTTGGGAACTCAGAGTTGTCTTGAGAGAGGAGGTATGTTTTTATATCATGGAGAAGGATTGATATTTTGCTTCAGAATAGAGAAAGGGTCTGTGGTTGTGAGTGCTACTTTAATATAGTTAATAATTAGTATTATGTATATTTTAATAATATGTAACCTGGCATTTGTCTGTTCTCATCTGAGAGACTGGTTTGATGGAGTGGCTGCCATGAAGTTTCATGGGGTGTCCTGTGCAGTTATCCCATAACTTTTCCATGCATGCAGCTGCTCCCATTTGCTTCATTTATGACCATGTCTGCTGCTGTTAACAAAGGAAATGAGCAGCTAAAAATGCTCATGAGAGCAGGCTCTAATGTATGTTTATAAGTGGTGAGAAACAGAAAGTGACTGAGAAGCCCTGGAAAGAGAGCCCAAGAAAGGCAGGCTGAGTTGAGAAAGAGCACCTTGGAGTAATGCACAGAGATAGGAGTGAAAAGGAGTGGCCGTGGAGTATGTCTGCTAGAAAGGAGAAGCAGGTCATCTCTGCAGTTCCTGTCCTGTCTCTCCTTCAGGTCTGGTCGGGCTGGGATGGTAACGCTGCTCTTTAGGGTCGTTCGTACTGAGAGTGTTCTGGGACTGTGGAAAGGCGTCTCTCCAGTAAGTGGCAGTTTTAACCCTGACTTCTAAAAATAAGTAGATAAATAAATTTACTGTTTATTACTAACTGTATCTGCCTGAATTTAAATAGTCAACTCTTGTACAATTATGAATGAAACCACATTATTTAGATGATATCCGATTTTAAGGAGTTAATGTGAATTCCACTGATTTGGTTATGGCAGTCCCTGTGGTTTTGCAGTCCTGAGCCAAGTGAACACTTGAATACTTTTGCAAATGTGGAATGGAAACTGCATAAACTTCATTTTGGTCTGGAATATCTTATTCCTAGAAAACTGCCATTAAGGAAGGCATTAAATCCTGGCATAATTTGAATCATGTGTCTGTGAGTGCCGTAAATAATTTTTACCTTATTTCCTTGGAATGTTTGCTTTAGTGATTTTTTTTGTTTTCTAGAAAGCCTCCCATCAAGTTTAACAGTCTCAGAAATATTCTGTAGTACATTTTGTCTTATGTAAAAGCTTTTTCTTTCTTCGTCTGTTTCTGTTTCTTCTGAAGTCCTTTGCAAGATGTATTCCTGGGGTTGGGATTTACTTCAGCACTTTGTACATGATGAAGCAAAAGCTTCTGGTGGACCGTTCACCCACAGCCCTGGAGTCTGTCTTTCTGGGTGCCACTGCACGTGCCTTTTCTGGGATTTGCATGTTGCCAGTGACGGTAGTGAAGACCCGATATGAGGTATGACTTTCCAATTAATTCCCTGTTAATGGTGTCACACACCTTCCTTGTGATGAAAAATGAGTTCATCTGTGTGGAGAAGGTTACTGTCACTTGGGGACAGGCAGGGATGTAGACCTGTTTTCATCCTGGCTCACTCATTGTGCAGGAGATACTGTGCACTGATATTTAGGCAAGATGTATAAGATAACACAGCATTCACCCTGAGGTTTTTAAATTTCGGTTGTATAGGATGTACGTGTAGCATGTTTCATGTTTTACCTTCCTAAAGGATTGTTTTAAAGGCTGAAGTAGGTAAAACCCAGTTTTTGCCTTGGGCTGCCCTGTGTGTTGTCATCTTGGGCATCACACTGAGTGCATACTATGATTTCTCTGGATGCCTTGGGGTGTGTGTAGGGCTCCTTGACCTGTGCTTGGCACATGGACGACTGACCTTTGTGTACCCTTGCAGAGTGGAAGATTTGGCTATGGGAGTGTATATGGAGCTCTGAAGAATATCTATCAGACGGAAGGTGCTCGTGGCATGTTCAGTGGGCTCACCGCGACGCTGCTGCGGGATGCCCCTTTCTCTGGCATCTACCTGATGTTCTACACACAGACCAAAAAACTCACACCTCAGGGTAAGGGTGAATGCTGGAGGCTGGGATGGAAAATATCTCTCTTCTGTGATCTTGCCCTGCAGCTGACACCCTGCATGCTCTGCTTATTGCCCTCCACCTCAGTAGTTAAATTAGTATCTTGCAGGGCCTTAGGCAAGACATCCACATTTTCCTATGGAGAGCTGTAGACCTATAGCTGTGGTCAGTGCAGAAATGGCCCTAAATTGATCAATGTCTTAATGAAGACTGATGTATAAAGTGTGTTAGTGAACTGTTGAAAGAGAGGGTGTCTTCAGCGTTGCTTGCTGCTTCTGCTTGTCTTGCATACTGCTCAGTTTCCACTAAACTGGGGCTTCTCTGATATTAGAACTGACTGGGACAACATTTGGGTTTCATTTCTTTCTGAGTTTCTGTCAAAGTCAGTTCCCCAGCAAGTGAGGCTATTTAATAGTGCTAACTTCTGACTAGTAGCCACTTTTCCTATTGAAAGGTTTCTCTACCTGCAGGGATTTTAACTTCTCTTAGTCTCCGATGTAAGTACGGCCATGTCAACCTGATGGCTGATCCTGTCAGATCTCAGAAGCTGAGCAGGGTCAGCCCCGGTTAGTACTTGGATGGGAGACCTCCTGGGAGTACCGGATGCTGTAGGTTCTGGTTCTGAGGACTTCACTGTCACTGTCCAAGCTCGCTCGGCCGTGGCAGATGGACCTTAGGACTTAAATGGTGGGGCCAGTTCTGCGCACGCTGAGCCTCACCTATAAAGTCCACTGGGCAGGCTGGAAGGACTCACCCATGAGGGGAGAGCCCTGCCCAAATCTGCATTCGCAAAGCTTAGCCATAGTGATGAGTCTCCAATGTTGATTTAATCATTCAATAGCTTTCACTTTGTCTCACAGCATGAATGTTCCTGACCTGTTTTGTGTCTGAGTGCATTTCTTTTGCTCTGTTGCAGACCAGCTGGATCCAGTGCTCATGCCCTTGCTGAATTTTGGCTGTGGGGTCTTTGCGGGAATCTTGGCCTCTCTGGCAACGCAGCCTGCTGATGTCATCAAAACACACATGCAGCTGACCCCCCAAAAGTACCACAGGACAAGCCAGGCCATTGCCTTCATCTACAAGGTGAGGTGAATCTTTTCTAAAATATGCAAACACAAGCTCATTTCTGATCCCCTTGCTTGAAGCACAGCTATGCTGAGGAAGTTTTTGCCTTTTAAAGGAGGTGAACAAGTGTCACTGCTCTTGCAGTCAGGCTAATCAGTGTCAGCATTTTCAGATGCTGAAGGGGGGTTATGCTGTGGGAAACCAAGACTATAGTATGTAGTGTGAAATGATGGTTTCAGATACAAACCAACTGCAAAATAATTCTTTGCCCTTTGGACACTAAAAGAGAAATAAATGCCCAGATCTGTATCCCAGGAATGGGAGGGAGATACATTCAAAGCCCACCTTTTCCTTCCTGCCCTCAGAAGGGCAGATCTGGACAGGTTTGCTTTGTCTCCATATTGAACTCTATTCCTAAACAGGAATCTGTTTATTTGTGTATGCATTTTTATGTAACTTTTTTTCTCATATCAGAAGGTTTTTTACTTCAGTACTTACAGATCTCAGTTTTTATAGAACAGCTAAGAGACTTTTGTAAATATGGAGCTCTAAAACAGAGATGTGATTTTCCTAAAGTGTCTTGAAACCATTACCATGCCTTCACTTTGCTGGACTTGAGTGTGGCTTTCCCCATCTACCATCTCCATCCTGGCATTCCTTTGTCCACTCATTGCTCTTCCTGCTTGCTTGGGTAGCCCTGCAATTGTGCAGTGCTACAGGTTCTTCCTAAACATTAACTGCTATTTAAGCCTAGGTCTTTCAGAAACTGATCTGGGTCTGAGCTGAAACACATCCTGTGCTCTTCCATATAAATGATGAGAAATTAAAGCACTAGAGGCAGACTGTGATGACTTGCTGTTTGTGTATCTCCTGTTGCAGGACTTCGGGTTGGTTGGCTTTTTCCGAGGTGGTGTGCCCCGTGCCCTCAGGCGCACTCTGATGGCAGCAATGGCATGGACGGTGTATGAACAGATGATGGAAAAAATGGGCTTGAAGTCTTGACTGAGTTGCACAAGAAATGACCAGCTTCACTCCTTCTCCCGCTTGCTGTGATCAACTGGCACTAGGAAGTTTCCAGTTCCACAGAGAAAAAAGCCTTGCTCAGCCAGGAGGAGGAAAGCTCTTCTGAGACAGGGGATTAGGCCTTTTGGCAAGTAGAGGAAAGGAAAGATTGGACCTTTGCATTGTTTGATCAATGCATTACAGAAGGACTGCACTTGCAGACTGCCATGGGAAATGGCAAGGTTTCAGCCTAGTAACTGTGCTTAGAAGCCCTTTAAAAATAGCTCTGTGCTCACCACCTTTATTCAGTGAGACATTGCTAGAGCAAAAGTGTTTGAGGAGAAAACAGCGATGGCAGAACCTGCCAGCCTGTTCCTTACTGGTGTGGCCAGTAAGGTCACAGTGAGCCACTGTCTGATACAGAACCTCCTTCCTCATATGCTTTGTTCTCACAGGGGAGTGCTGCAGGCCCCAGTGGGGGACTGGATGTGTCTCTTAATGCTTATATTGCAGGAGTGGGTGGAAGAGAAATGAAGTGCTGAAGGAAAGCTAGAAACATGGTCTCTGTCATCACTTTTGTACTGTGCGTGATAGCAGAGAGAGTAACTGGAATCTACTTGCTGTGTTTTGTATTATTATGTGACTGAGCACCTTCATACTCTTGAAATGTGCTTCTGCCTCTACAGCACTGTTTGCACAAGAATTAAAATGCATAAGGCACTTTAGAATTGATTGCTACCAAAGTTCTACTTCTCTGTAAAAAAGAAAATTCTGCTGATTTAACTATAGCAGAAACATTCAAATGGGATTTGTTACGGGTTTCTTTTTTATCCAGTTGTCATAGAGACTTACTTACTTCCCACTGCTCATTTGTTAATCCCTGATCAACACCCTCAGTGCAAACTGGTCCTTTGATGTAGCTTTGAGTGTCATGGCTCATAATGCATAAAGCTATAATGGAAGCAGGTACAGATACTGGCACCTCAGATTTCCCTTAAAAGCAGCTGCTGGTTGCACATGGAGTATGTTTGGGTTTGGAAAGGAAAGGCTGCTCTTTCTGTAAGCTTTCTCTAAAATTTGAGCCCTGAATGCTTGGTAGGGAACTTTAATTCTCTTTGGGCTCCACAGAAATCCCTCACATTTTCCCAGCTGATCATTTTTTCTTATCAGATACTCTGTATTTGAGTATCCCTGAGTTTAGGCTTAGAGATAAATAGGTATTTTCCATCCACTGTGCCTTCTTACTCTTTCCTACTGTGTTACACAGACCTCACAGTGTGTGCTGTCCAAACCTGGATACAGCCTGCTCTCCTCTTCACTTGTGCCTCTGTGGTGGCTTGGATCTCTTGCAGCTCTGTTATTACAGCCACGAAGCTGGCATGGAAGTGTGCATCCTGTTCTGCAGTGTGCCTTGCAGAAAGCTTAGCTTTGGCTTTTATTTTCTTAAAAATTTATGGATATTGCAATTCACTTTAGAACCAGAGCATCTGTCTCTAAATATGAAGACATGACACTGTAGCTGGATGAACAATCAATGCTGCCAACCTGTTACTCGTAAATTTTAGACTGTAATTTGGACAATCACTGGCAAACCTCCTCAGCACGAGAGTGGAGGGGATGTGGGTTGTTAAAGGTGTTTTTACTAGATTTCAACTCCAAAAAGGTTTGATGACTGGTGTGAAAGTTGAGTGAAGTGTAAAGGGACAGGCTGGAGGCTTGCAAGGTGCTGCCTGTTTTCGGTCTCAGCCTATCTGTGAGGGGAGGCTGGTGCTACACAGTGCTGGAGTCTCCCGAGAATGGTGGTGGAGGGTCCTGTGTGCACATGTCTATGTGTTAATAATAGAGCACTGCATGAAATCATTCCACATTGTGATTGACAAGCTGTCAGATTCCCTCTGCTACTTCTCACTGTCAGACATGTGGCACATTATTCACCAAATCCTTTCTTTTGCTGTCTCTCCTACCGTTAGTGACCTGAACTTGTGGGTGTGCATGAAATCATGGTAACTGCTCATCCTTCTTGTTTGTTATCCTGAGCATTACTGGCACAAAGAGCTGGAGAGCCAAGGCTAGGGTTGCTGAGCTGGCAGAATAAGGTGGCAATTACATGAGTTACCTCATTTGTGTTTTATTCCCCTTTACATGGGATCAAACCAACATTGTGTGGAAACCCTGAATTTATGTGGGGCTTTCTAGATCTGATGTGTGAATTGGCTCTGCTCATTATCCCGGGCAGTTGTAGTCAAGGGTGGGGTGTGGGGTTGCCTGAAAGGTCCTTCGCATATATTTCAGTTCCTGATTTAGCAGTGGCAAAGCAGTGTGTAGCTTGTGCAGACAGAAACTTAAGATCTTAAAAATGAGGCAGGTGAGCAAGGAATGCCAGGTGTTAAATCTGGAATTAAGTAGCATCCTCATCAGAAACCTTCAGTTCAGGAATGTTTTGGTGGCTTTTATGCCCTGTACTCCTGCCTTGTCAAATAACAAAGGAAGAAGTAGAGAATTTACTCCCACGTGATGGTGTTTTAAAGTATGCTGGGGGATTTTTTCTTTGTCTTAAATCTGGATTCAGGCCTAAAGCAGTGTTAGCTTTTTCTTTGGGAAAATTCTTCCATTCCCCTTCGTAGATAACAAGGAGGTGCTTTGATGTTGGAATAGAGTGAAAAACTATGAACTTTTGAGTTAGCCTGGGCTCTTTTAAGAATTAGTGAATCTAAACTGCACTGTGTTTCACCTACCATTGGTGCTGCAAATCTAAAAACTTATTTGCCTGTGAGCTGAGGAGAATGAATTATGCAGTACAAGTTTGTTTTTATTTATTACTTCTTTTGTCAGATATGGGGAAAGGGAAACCCTGAAGTTCTGATTCACTCTGTTCTGAAAGCTTTATCACATAGGCAAGCACAAGACTATTTCTCAGCTCTGATCCTTACCATTCTTAACCCCTTTCCCCTCTTGTCTTTCTGTTTCTAAAGTGATTTATTGAAGTTACTTTACGATAGCTATATCAAGTCAAGGCAAAAAAGAATGTGGGCTTGAAGTTTAGATCTGTTGCTCTTGGGGTTTAGTGCATGTAATTATGAAATAATGGTCACTGTACAACCTAAATGCAAAGTAAATCAAGTAAAAGATCGGGATGCAGGTGCTTAATCACCTACCTGCATCATGCCAGCAATTCAGCACTAAGAATCCTATCAGATAATGACTTCCAAAGCCACCTTAGCTTGGATTCGAGAGACAGTGGTGTGATCCCTTCTATATATGGTGGGATCCCAGTTGGATCCCTCTTGGAATGACCTCTATTGCTGGCAATACACTCTCAGTGCATTGTCTCTGCTTGCCCCTGCAGCGGTGGCACAAGAACACAAGTTCTGGCTAGCAAGTTGAGGCAGGTGGTATTTAAGTGAGTTGTAAGGACACAAGAGAAATAGTCTGACTATACTTTAGAAACTTCATGCTTCCATTCTTCCTGTGTGATGATTTTTTTTCCTTCCCCCGTTTTAAACAGAACTGGAACCTTGGAACATTGTATGGCTTTAAGTGTTGTGAGTGCTTATGTGTCTATATAAAATATTTATGTGAGAAGGTGTATTATCTGTTTTATTAAAAACTGGTTGCCAAAATGAACAATGTCATCTCTTTCAGTGTTTAAAAAAACCACCAAAACTCAAGCCCCAAACCAATCAAACGTACAAGGGAAGGGATGGAATAGAGGCTTAAGAAGGCAAAAGGAGTTTCCCAAGAGAATACATTGTTGCATGTGTTCAGAGCCCACACAAGGCAATGAATAGTCTCTTCTGTGGTGTATAATATGCACAGACTGTGTCAGTACAACCTAAATCAGCTTTACTTAAATGGAAAAAACACATAGCAATGGGGAATCTTGTTTTTTGCACAGCTTCCTCTGCCTGCCTGCTGTGTGTGAAGACGGATGGAAGCTGAATCTCCATACTAGCTGGTGAAATACCTGCCTTTAGGATAGTGGGGGTTTAATCTCTCTGGGGAGAGACTGTTTTTAATCTGCCAACCACGTCTTTGCTACTTGGTGAGTCTGATCTCGGTGGGGGACCAGAAATTGTCTAGGACGTAATTGTCTCCTGGAAGGCAAAATGCAAGGTGATGCTGGACTGCTGGGATCTCCTCTTGTCACATTATGGTCCTGGGATTCAGTAGCAGGCAGGTTGTGGTAAGCAAAACATTGATGCTGATACTGAGATGTTCAGGATGTGAAGACCCCAAACCTCTTCTCTTTTCAGATGTTGCTTAGATGATACATTCTTACATGGAGCAATTTTTGTGGAGAGTTATCTGTGTGTCACAGACTTACGAGACAGTCCTGATGTGCAGCCTTGTGCCAGCTGGACCTGAACTGCTTGTGCCAGTACCTGATAGCAATATAGGGCTGGGACAGTGCCTGCTCTTACACTCAGCGCCCTCCAGAGCTCTCCTGCTGCCTTGGAGAACCATCTCCTGTGCAGAGGGAGCTGACAGCTGCCCCAGCTGTGAGAACAGATAGCAGACAAGCTCCTCAACCCTCTTGGGCAGTAGAGGGTGGGAAAGATTGAAAGTTTAAAGGCACTGTCATTGTAACAAAACATTGAACTACAGATCTCCCTTTCACAAAAAAACAGGCAAACACTTTGCTTGCTTTTTAAATTATGTGCCCTGCATAATCACTGGCACCAGAATTGAACACACACATACACACATATGTATTTGTACTTCTGCAAACTCCATGTGGAGTTCTTGAATATGCTTATTCCTTCTGGCTTTGCTTCTTATTTCAAAATAATGAGCTGATTTTCCACATTGCACTGTTTGTTAATTTTATCACTGTACAATGTTTTTATTGTAATGCACTAAGCAATTATAGTAAAAATGACAAAATCCCAGTAAGAGGTTAAAATGAGACCTCTGGAAGTTTTGTAGCAGGTGTTAAGTAACTCTAGACAGATTTGCCAAAGTATGTTTTCCCAAAACATGTCAGAAGTAGTAACAAACCTTTGAAACACAAGCCAAGGTGGAATTTACAGGTAAACACGGTTATGTGCAGTTTCACCAGAGATGGTTTGATCTTCCTAGTTCTTCTTTGTCTTCTGGAGGGTCCAGCTCCAGGGATGCCACACCATCTCTTCAGTGACACCCACTGGCATGCTTGGTGGGGAAGATACTGCCCAAACAGCTTTCTGCCTGAGCCTCTTCCCAGGACACACAATTCAACCCATTCATGGCCGGACCTGTTTTGGGAGCACAGAATGCCTCCCCTGCAGCCCTGTGAGGAGCCTTGTCCACAGTTTGTATGAAAGAAATAGAAACATCTGTCCTTCACATTCAAGGTGTTTATGTTTAATATCAGCTTAAATATCTTTGTGATCAGATGGGGTGACTAAACTGTAAGAGTTTCGTATAAGGAATATCTTGAATCTAACTCTATAAAAAGCAATGTCTGCCATGCTCTGCAGATAATTGTGTAATAGATTTCAATGTGGACTTTAGACCAGAGAGAACAAGTCTAAAACACGATTAAACAGGTACACTTCTACCTGAGGGACATGTCCATTAGTAACAGACATTCTTTTAAAATGTCTCAGCACACAGTTGAAAAATAAAACAAGTTTTGAGGTTACTTAAGGAGGTAATTAGCAATACTTTACTGCTAAGCTTCATCATGACTCTTCCAAGCTCTCTCATGGGCTGTGGAGCTCATGATCTACCAGAGAGAGCTGAAAGTGTAACAAGAAGAAATAAATATTAGAGGAGTCTGGAATACTTACCAATGGTACTATTTTGATAACATCATATTTGCTGTGATATTAATTACTTAACTTCCAATCATTATGTTAAAATGCACCTTTAACACAGGTGGGTTTTGATTGTGCAGAAGTGCTCTCCAGACTAAACCCATTCCACACACCATGCTATCAGCACCACCACCTCCCCTCTTCCCCTTGAGCTGATCTTTGCAGTGTACTCCTGTAAGGAAAGACACATGTTGTATCCAGCCCCCTTAGGTCAGCTGTCACTGCCCACACTGCACTTATCAAAGTGTCTACAGGTGTCTATAATCTGTCTGGTCCTTGTATAAAATCAGTTCATGCTCTTACTGAAAGCTCACTAACTAGTTGCTGAGTTTCATTTTACCTACTCTGTCACCACCATGTGACAAATGCCTGAATTACTCTTTTTAAAGAATATTCTAAACCCAACCTGGTAATCTTGTAAATTAACAACACGCAGAAAAGAAAACAGAGACCCAGCTCCCGACCTGCAAGTTGAAGTTTTGTGGAAATGATGGAAAGCAGCTGACAGTGGATCCTCACCAAAACAGGACAAGGTCCCATTTTCCAGGAGGTGACATTGTAACCTACTCCTTAAACCATCTTCTCTAGAGCAACTCAGCAACTCAGTGTGCAGACATTGCAAAGGGGCTCTCCAGAGAGTCCGTGTCCAGTCACACTGCTGTGGTTAGATTAGGTTAAAACAGAGGAGAGAAAACAAAGAGAGCACTGCTATTAAAAAGATAAGAAGATGAATTATTAGTAGCAGAAGATACTGGCAATAGTGTTTGCACAGTCCAGAAGTTTGTCCAGAAATATATCCAGATCCAGACAATAGCAAGTGTAACAAAGTAAATACTTTTCTTTTTTCCACTCTCAGACTTGTGTCTACTTCCAGAATAAGACAAAGAAGAGGAGAAAGACAGTGAAGATCCTTAAATCTTAAATCTCATCACTTGTGTTGCTTCTTAAAAGCAAACAAACAAACCCCCAAAACCACAAAGGGGCAAGCGCCACATGAATGTCCACTGTAAAACAGAATGTGTAAGTTCAGTGCCAATTTAACCTGTTTTTACTATCATTTCTCCAAAGGACAGGGACAGCCTTGGCTGCACAAGCTCTCCCGTGTGGTTCCAGAGCAGTGCCCCAGCAGAGAGGGAAAATGCTATGGCCCCTTAGAAGCTTCTCCCCACAGCAGGCAGTTCAGAGGCTGGATGTAATTCATAACTATCCCCAAAAAACGAGGGCATATATTTCACTCTCAGCAGCAAAATGTAACTAAAATGTTTAAATCTTTGCTCTCTCTTCACTTCAAGGACTCAAAACCAGCCTTGGGTTTGTCTGGAGCACAAGCCACAGCACGCTCTGAAGTAGCCACTGCCATCTAGAATCATGTATGTATGTATGGCCAGACTATGCGAAGGAAGATTTGGGCAGGGCTCTCCCCACATGCCCTTCCAGCCTGCACAGTGGATGTTTGGTGAGGCACAGCATGTGCAGAACTGGCCCCACCGTTTAAGTGCCAAAGTCCACCTACAGAGCACCTGGTACTAAACCTGGAGCTGACCCTGCTGAGCATCCAAGATCTGACGGGATGGGATGGCAGGGAGGCTTGAACTGCCAGGAGCGACCGGTGCCTACTGAGACTCGAACTCAGGACCTTGGGATTCAGAGTCCAGAGTGCTCTCCTTTAGACCACGGGACGGCCCCTATCCAGAATCACGGAATCACAGAATCCATCAGGTGTGAAAAGGAAAAATACCTCGGAGACTATCAAGTCCAGCCTATGACCCAACACTAGTGTCAACCAGACCAAGGCACTGCCACGGTCAGTCTGTCCTTAAACACCTCCAAGGACAGTGACTCCACCGGCTCCCTGGGCAGCCCATTCCAGTATCTAATCACCCTTTCTGGGAAGAAATGCCTCCGGATGTCCAACCCAAACCTCCCCTGGCGCAGCTTAAGGCTGTGTCCTCTCATCCTGTCGCTGGCTGCCTGGGAGAAGACGCCGATCCAGACCTGGCTAACACCCTCCTTCCAGGTAGGTGTAGAGAGGGATAAGGTCACCCTGAGCCTCCTCCTCTCCAGGCTAAACATCCCCAGCTTTCTCAGCCCCTCCTTGTAGGGCATGTACTCCAGACGCTTCACCAGCTTCGTTTTTTTCTGGATCTGTAATCCTACAAACCCTGCAGCTGTCAAAGAAGCCCTAACCGGGGCAGGGTCAGACCGGGAAGGGGACTGGGAATGAGCCGGGATCGGACTGGGAAAGGGACTGGAAATGGGGCGCCATCGCTCCCGCCGCGGGATCCCCGCGCGGCCGTGGCCCCGCCCCCGCGGCTCCCCATTGGCTGGCGAGGCTATATATAGACGTCGGGCGGCGTGCGGCCTCCTTTCGGCTCCGCGCCGCCCGGGCCTCCACACGGCGTTGTCAGCGTGAGTCGGGGCCGCGGGCGGGGGCGCGGGGCTGGGCGAGGCGCGACCTCCCGCCCAGCTGGGGACACCGGGGGGCTCTGCGCGACCCTCCGCCGTGCCGGCGGCCGGGCCGGGCCTGGCCACGCCGCGGGGAAGGCCGAGGCCTGCTGTGTGCAGGGGGGGAGGCGGCCCAAGATGGCGGGCGGCCCTCGTGGCGCGGCCGCGCCGCGCTGAGCCGCGTCCCTGTGCCCGCAGGTTCCCTGTCGTCGCTTCCAAAGGGAAACCCCACAATGTCCGGAGGCCTCGATGTCCTGCAGATGAAGGAGGAGGATGTCCTCAAATTCCTCGCTGCCGGGACCCACCTGGGAGGCACCAACCTCGACTTCCAGATGGAGCAGTACATCTACAAAAGGAAGAGCGATGGTAAACCCGCGGGATGGGCAGCTGGGATCGCGTGGGGGCAGCTGGGGGAAGCAGGAAAGTGCTCCTGCTTGAACTCTCTAGCATGATGCTTTTGCTGATCGAACCATATTAATTCAGAGAAGTAGAATGAAATTCGTGTTTTGGAGCAATTCTACTAGTTCTTGACTGTGTTAATTTTGGAACTTGGTAAACTGGATGGGAGCAGTTCTGCTAGTTCTTGACTGTATTAACAAGAAGGTTTTAATATCTGAGTAGTGATTTCTGTGTTTGTTTGGATTGCTCTTCAATCTGAGCTGGCCTCTAAGAAGATGAAAGCTCATGCCAGGCCTAGGTCCTTGCTGATAGGTGCTTGGTGCTGAAAGTGTGCTACATTAAACCATAAGGGAGTCATTTTCTTTGGAGGAGCTTTAATTAGAATTAGACTAAAATGGTCTCACTGTTAAGAAATGCATTGAGGTGCTGGAGCATGTCTAGCGAAAGGCCAACATTGTGAAAGGAGTAAAAATGATATTTTGTAAGGAATGGCTGAGGAAGCTGGGTTTGTCTAGTCTCAAGTAAAATGACGCTCAGGGGTGACCTTATCGCTCCCTACAACTGCCTGGAAGGAGGTTGTAGTCAGGTGGGAGCCGGTCTCTTCTGCCGTGCCAGCAGTGAGGGGACAAGAGGAAATGGCCTTAAGCCAGGTGGGATATTCAGATTAGCTATTAGAAAAATTTTTTCACTGTTAGGGTGGTGAGGCACCCAGGGAAGTGGTGGAATCGCCATCCCTGGAGGTGTTCAGGAGGTGCCTGGGTCTGATGCTGGGTGATGTGGTTTAGGGCTTCCAGTGGCAGTGCTGGGTTTAAGGTTTGACTGGATGATTCTCAGGGTCTCTTCCAACCCTGATGGTTCTGTGATTCCATGAGTTTTGAAATAACCACAGCCTTGTGACAGGTTTAATGGCAAAGTAGTGCTGTCCTGTTTTGGGATCTTGTGTTTGCTGGTTGCTCTAAAACCTTTTGTCACCAATAGGTATTTACATCATCAATCTGAAGAGAACCTGGGAAAAACTCCTCCTGGCAGCTCGTGCCATTGTTGCCATTGAGAACCCAGCTGATGTGAGCGTCATTTCCTCTAGGAATACTGGGCAGGTATGGACATTCGTTATTCACGAGGCCTGCAGTGTCTGGAGCAGGACTGTCTTGTCATACATCTTGGCCTGCCAGTGGCAGCTTGGTGATAAAAGGCAGTAACACCAGTTAGAAGTCTAGGGACACTTCTTGGAACATGTTTCATCTTGCATTTGCAACTTAAAACAGATCACTTGAAACCCCTTTTCTGTAGTTTCAGAGTGCTTGATAACTTGTTTTTTTGTATCCTCCTTTGGGAACCTCCTGTTGGATTTTCTGGCATATTGGTGGTCATTCCCCTTCCCCCTACTGTGAGTCATTGTCTCTGGCTTTTTGAGAACAATAAGCACCTGATATAAGAGTTTTCAAGGGAATAATTTTCTCTGTTACTGAACACGGTATAGTAACTGGTATATTTGTAATTTTGTCTCTAGAGTTACAACAAAAAATACTTTCTTGTAGAAAATAGCAATCTTTAAATAAAGTCTGTTAGTCATTGGAGTTTGTGAGATCAGTTTCTTTAGACTGGTGCAGGTGGGGCCATGAACTTCCAGGGAGATTGTGAGTGGCTCAGGGTGGATTTATGAAGGAAGAGCTTGGGTTCCTGTGGGCTTGACATGCACACTGTTAAAGCTTGATGCTGAGGTCAGTTTCTGGCCGGTGAGCTCTCAAGTGTCGGAGGTGTGCGACAGCAAACCTGAGGGCAGGGTTTTCGCTAACGCCAGGAGAGGGAGGGGCTCCCTCTGTGATTGGAGTTTGATAGTAGGCCCTGCCACAAGCCTGAGAAGTTAAAAGCTATTGCAAGTAAGAGCTGCCAACTGCAATTTTAAGGGACATACTACTAAGGTTTTCCTGCAGTTCCTGAAGTTACACTACTGGATAATCAAAGAATGTAGAAATAATGGAGGAAAACTGGCTTGCTTTTTTCATAAGCTGTTTGTTTTTTTCGCCTTTTGTGATTTGATTATGAGAATTTGAAGTAAAGCTTGCAAATAATTTCAGGGGGAGAACAAAGGTTTTTTTCTGTAGCCTGACTTCCCACTTTGCTTGTGGATATGATCTTTTGAAGTCATGGTGTAGCTATTTTCAGAAACATTTTTATTTTGTGGCCTTCTGAGGTGGTGGGCCCTGATTTCACAGAATTGAAACAAATAGTTCAGTTAAATTCCCTGCATGTTCACTGGGAGTGTGCCTGGGTGACTTGTTTTAAATGCAGTTTTCCAACTAGGCTGAAATGCACTTTTCCAGCTTCACTGTTGCTGTGGTCCGTTTTTCGCAGCGTGCTGTTCTGAAGTTTGCTGCTGCCACTGGGGCTACTCCTATTGCTGGACGTTTCACCCCCGGGACCTTCACCAATCAGATCCAAGCGGCTTTCCGTGAGCCACGACTCCTGGTTGTCACGGACCCCCGGGCTGACCATCAGCCGCTGACAGAGGCGTCTTACGTCAACATCCCCACCATTGCGCTGTGCAATACCGACTCCCCGCTGCGCTACGTGGACATCGCCATTCCCTGCAATAACAAGGTAATGGCTTTGGTGGGGCATTCCCAGCAGCTTCATCCGGAGCGTGCCCTGCTTTTGCAAGATGGATGGTTTCTGCAGGGGAGGGTTGGCTTGTATCCTGTGTGTCTCCCAGGGAAAGTAGCTAATAGTTGTCTCTTGCAAAGTGGCAGGTGGGTGGGGAGGAGGAGATAAGCTGCACACAGTTGGAGCTTGGAGCTGAGGCTGGTTTCTGGCCAAGGAACTCTCAAGTGTAGGACGTGTGCTATAGTAACCTGGCAGGATTTTTCGCTGACGCCATGAGGGTCTTTGTGGCCCAATGAGTGGAGTTTGGTAGTCATTCTTGCCACAGATTATGAATATGAATGAAAGATGAAGTGAACTGATGAAGAAACTGCTCTGAAACATTACATTGCCAGAAATCACCTGAAAGGTAAAGTCTAGGAGGATGGGAAGCCATCTTTAAACTCTGTGTAGATGTCAGTCACTAAAACTGGTGTAAGCCACATTTGAGCATGTATGTAAGCTTTGCTTATTTGGTTTTCAATTTATTCACTCTAGCATATGTGGCAAGCATAATCCCTGTCTTTTGGACAAGATTCACATGGGGTAGTGACCGGTATGAAACTCCATAGCAAGAGATTTACCTTGGACTATGTTGTATGCAGCAAATTCAGATGTTGGTGACTGACATGCACTGCAATTCCTGCTGAGACCCAAAAGTGTCACTGGGAATGTGAAAAGTTGCCCTTTCTTTTGTGTCTTAAGTACAGAAATCTGGGTATGGACAAGTAATGTGTTTCGCTAACCACGCAAGAATCTTGGATTGGGTGCAAATAAGTCTTTTACTTTCTCTTCCAAGGTTTAGCTTTACAGAAACTGACCTACTGTCTCCTGTTCCAGGGAGCCCACTCAGTGGGGCTGATGTGGTGGATGCTGGCTCGGGAGGTCCTGCGCATGCGTGGCACCATCTCCCGTGAGCACCCGTGGGAAGTCATGCCTGACTTGTACTTCTACAGAGATCCTGAGGAGGTAGGGGCCTCGTGGCAGGAAGTGTGTCCCTGTGAGATGTTTTGCTTGTGCTCCCTACCTCGTCGTCCTGTGTGTCTGCTGTCGAGGATGGGTTTTGCCAATATCATAATTGCTCTTCACACTTAAATGTGATGGTTACTTAAATGTATTGCATTTTGCCAGTTAGTGCCTGTCGTCTGGTAAGTGTGTTGTGTTCCTGGGAGACTCAGGCTGGGCTCTTCCATTGCAGATTGAAAAGGAGGAGCAGGCTGCTGCTGAGAAGGCAGTCACGAAGGAGGAGTTCCAGACTGAATGGACGGCCCCAGCCCCTGAGTTCACTGCTCCTCCTCAGCCTGAGGTTGCAGATTGGTCTGAGGGAGTGCAGGTCCCATCTGTGCCCATCCAGCAGTTCCCTACAGGTCAGTTTGGGGGATGTCTGTGGGAAGGGGGAGGATATTTTGTGGGTGGGAAGAGCTGGGGTGCACTAAGTGTTGTTGTCTTTGTGGTTGCAGAGGACTGGAGTGCTCAGCCTGCCACTGAGGACTGGTCAGCAGCTCCCACAGCCCAGGCTACTGAGTGGGTTGGCACTGCCACGGAGTGGTCTTAACTTCAGTCCCACTGCACTGAGAGAGAAATAAAGACTGGTTTAGTAAACACTGTGCCTGGTACTGCTTTTGTAAACTTGTTGGGTGGTAATGTGTGGGGAGCATGGGGCACAGTCCTCAGCTGTGGGTGGGGTGTCTGTTGCACCCTGTTCAGTGGTGCTGGGGGTTGTGGGTTCTGTCCCTGCCTACAGCAGTGTGCTGGGATGACCTTCCGGCTTCCCAGCCAGCAGGACACAGCACCAGGACCTGGGGGCAGGTTTCACATTTCCTCCCTTGCCTGGCTCCACACCCTGAGTGTTGCACCTGGGACACAAGAGGAGGAGAGGTGACATGGGGCGAAGCTGGTTTTCTCACCACTCCCTGCACCCTGGGTGGGTGAAGATGGGTCCACACAAACAAAGTGTTTTCATCATTCTGCCTGGGGTTTCAGAAGTTTGCAGGGTGGAAAAGGTTCTTGTGACCAGGTATGGGAGGTGGCCTGTCTGCACAGTGTGGAAAGGAGACCCCTTGAGCTGCTCCCCTGGTGAAACCCCAGCTCTAGCATCCATATTGCCAGTTCCTTCTTAAAATACTGCAGTAATCTTCAGGAAAGAAGCCCCAAACCCAACATTTCATTTACTTACACTTTCAAGGATTATACTACTGCAATTAATAGCAGTAATGGGCAGTAGACCCTTCACCAAGAGAAGGAGAGTTTTGTTTGTCAGAGGTGGAGATTTTTCAAATTGGATGCTTTTTTCAATGTGGCTGTGGTCTCAAATTAATTCTTGTACCTTCAGCACTGCCCATTAACTTGCAAAGAGTGTTTTCTCTTAGCACATGTGCTCATTTGATTTTACTGTAATAGTGCAAATTAACAGTAAAAAAGCCTAAAGCAAGTTACATATATTAATTCACAGTATCTGTGCAAATCATCTTCCTGTTGTCTTTACCTTTTACATCAAGGTGATTAAAGATTTTGTTAAGAACAAACAATTTTTAGGCAAGAAGCATTTGAGCACTTCACACGTTGAGCTCATTGGAGCACATGCCCTCCCTGTTGTGTTAGTGCACTGTCCTCTCCAGATGGGTGTTTGTGGCATATCCTCCACCACTTCACTTGCCAGGACCCAGCAGTGGGAGGCTCCTTCCTGTGACCTTAGGTCTGTCCCTGGTGTGTCAGCGTGGTTAGAGACCCAGTCACTGTAGCCGCATCGGGGGCAGACTGTACAGCAGCTGCTGATCCACTCCACAGGTCTGAGGTTGCCCCGACTTGCCCTTGACTTTGTTTCCACTCTTCCACATAAAAGTTTCCAAACTCAGAGCACAGTCTTACCCCTCTCTACACTGAATCATTGCTATTATTACTGTATATGTGTTGTAACCTTCGTAAGAATAATAGTCAAGTTCATGACTATGTAGCAGTCATCAGACAGCTCTTGTGAGGCTGAAGGTGCTGTTTTCAATCAGAGCTGCATCTGAGGATTTTACTGAAATATTTCTGGTACATTACTGGAATGGGGTTGTTTTCATTTAAGGATTTCTTGAAGTATCCCGTTGACTTTCATGACTATGATTCTTCTTAGAACCAAGTACTGCTAGCGAGTGGTGGATACACATGGGAAAAGAGGGGCTCTGCATGTGGATTCCAAATTGCCACTCTCCAGAGTGGGAGAGCTCGTTTTCCTGGAGCTCTGCAAGGGGATGAATAGCAGCAGCCTTTTAGAAAAGGAGACAGCCTTGGCTCCAGCAGCAGAGGGCCCATTGCAGGAAGGCCATGTTCCTCAGCATGCTGGAGGCACAGGGATGGAGAGGTCTCAGCACAGGAGTGGAGGCAGCAGCAGAGGTGCAGCAGGAGATCTGACACCTGCCAGAGCTTGCCCTGTGGTGAATACCTGGCAGATGTGATCTACTGAGGCAGTGTAGAGGAACAGGAGGTAACAGCCACCCTAGAGACACTGTCCTGCTTATTATTTTCTAGCAATTGCAGTGTTGATGTTGAAAAATGGACAGCACAGAACTTAAAACTGTTGTTCTGGATTGATCTGATTTGAGTCAAAATGGCTTAGGCAGATGTCTCCATGTAGTGAAAACAATTTCTTTTCCCTGAAGGTCATTTCTCTGTATTCAATTTGGGTTGTTTGAAGTGGGGTTAGTTGGGCTAGATATGTTTCTTAGGATACCCTTCTTCCGTACTTGGTCTCAGAAGGAGATGGCTGATGTTGCTGAGAATCACAGAACCTCTCTGGAGAACTGAGCTATTGAAGAGTCCTTGCCAATATGCTACTATGTGATTCATGGATCTCTCATACACATCTGCTTCCTAATTCCCTCCCCAATTTATATGCCACCATTCACAGATGTTCCTTTTCCTCTCCAGTCATTTCTTTGCCCAAATAGTCACAATATTTTTAGTATCCAAGTATTGTAGGATTACACCAAGGCTTTTTTTTTTTTTTCAGGAATTAAAGGTTTTTATGCACAGTTGAAGAAACTCATCTCTCTCAAATCCAGGCTGCAAAAATGTTTCACTCTTTCCATCTATAGTTATTTTGTTTTATGAAACTGTGAAAATGGTTATAGGATGTTTGATGCTGAATCTTAGGAGTATGGTATGCTCATACTGTAAGCCTGTTAACTAAAATCAGTGCAGCATATAAGTAATTATGCAAAGGAAACTGAGGTGTGCGTGACTGAGGAATTAACTTCACTGCTCCTCTTAGGAGGCTCCTTCCCTACCCAGGACTACAATCATGCAGTTCGAGTGGATTGTGTAATTTAGATTTTTTTTTTCCTTCCTTGGATTAATATCTTCTTGATGCAGATATACTCTACATGGTAAATCTAGATCCTCTCCAAAGCTATGTATCTTGAACCTCCTCAAGGACAGGTGAAGCCTGTTGTCATGAATACATGTCCTAGCAGAGGAAGAAAAAAAGAAAAACATTTCAGATTTACCTCATTTTTGCTGTAGGACCAAGGTGTTGCTGGAGCATCTCCCCACTTCCCTGCAGCTTCCAAAGAGACATCGATCAGCATTTCAGGCAAAGTTTTTTCTTCTAGCCTATGCTTGGCACTACCAGCTCCCAGCCCTTGCAGCCTAGAGCTTGTAACAACCACAAAGCCTGAGTTTGTGAAAAACTCATCTGCATCGTCTGTGTAGGAGGTAAAGGCAAAGGTAGAACAGTGTGTTACAGCTGTATGTAGCACTGTGAATAAAGAACATCGTTGATTATCAGCCCTGCAAAGAGGCAGACTGGGATAACCTTGGGTGTGGGCATGATCTCACTGTGTCACAACACTGATTTTCTAAATTTCTTGCTTTGTGGGACACTAATTTCTGAACCTGTTTTTATTTGCTCTTTTAGTACTTGTTTTAGGAATACTCACTGCCATTTTTTATTTATACACTCAGTAGTGACTGATGAACAAAACTCCATAATAAAAATACCTTTTTGATTGTTATCTCTATAGTTGAAATAACATCTGGGCTACTGCTTAAACCCTTGGTTTATAAAGTTAATAAATAAAGCCTGAGTTTAACTAGTTTGTCTTCTCATGTTACAGAGTCCTAAATATTTCTGTCAGTGTTTGTTTCACTGAGTACAAGATTGTTTTTACTACTACTGTTCAAGTATGAATAAAATAACTCCTTAAACAACCTAGGATGCATCCTTTGAAATTATGGCTCCCTAACCCGTCTCTGAAGGCCAGAAAAACCTGCTTTTGTAGAAAATCTTTGTCTTCATGCTAAATGCCACTGCAGTACGTGAAGAAGGGTTCCTTCAGTTCGTTTTGGTATGGAGTCTTGCTCTTGAGCAGGACCAGGGGTACCACAGTGCATCCGTGCATCTGGCACAGACCCCTTTCCAGGGACATTGGTGTGCCCTCTACTCTTAATATGAGGCTTGGGTTTTAACAGC
>JAWWEV010000083.1:43207207-43231404 GCA_035583235.1 Hafferia zeledoni
GTGCATCTGGCACAGACCCCTTTCCAGGGACATTGGTGTGCCCTCTACTCTTAATATGAGGCTTGGGTTTTAACAGCAGGCAACTCAGAAGAGGGGAACAGGGCGTGTTGTACAGGCCAGAGTTGGATGTTTAGGACAGAAAAAACATTTCAGGTGCTCAAAGGGACTATCCACTCTTATCTGTGGGTTTGAGTTATGCATAGCAGGGAGCTCGGCATGAGAAGTGTGGCATGTTGTAAAACTCAGAATTGGTCTGTGATGAGGACTCTTGTGTCCAAGACTGGGACAAGATTTTACAGTAATGGCATCTCAGCCTGCAAAGCTGCTGTGAAGCCCTTATTCTCACCTGGAATGCTGAATTTGTTAGTGTTGCCCAAGAAATGGGTTCCAGAGGCTGTTTGCCACCTCACTTCTGGAGAGCCAAGGGGATGCTGAAGGAGGAGGGAGGAGGTGGTCTGGATATTTGCTTTTTGAGTCTAAACTAGGTCGGGATGGCAATACCAGCCTTTTGCCACTCTCATACACGGGCACGTTAAGGGAAGGGGCTTGCCGGGAGCAGGCAAACAAGCACGCGAACGTCACTCCCACCTGGCAGGTTTTAGGAGGATAATGATGGGTGGGTTACCCAGCTGCAACACATGAGCGTGCGGATCATTTCCCAGCCTCCAGTAGGTGGGGCTGTTATTCCGAGTTTGTCACCGTTTCAACTGCTGCTGGCGTGATGCAGGAGAGCGGGACGGAGCGAGCACCGAGGGAGGGAAGGTACTCGCCTGGCTTTTTGACTTCACTGTAGCAGAATGATGCCCTCTCATAGGAGGGACTTTTGTTATAAAAATCAAACCTTGCTGTTTTTCCATATATGTTTAAGTGTTAAACTCGTTGGCTCTGCTCAACTGCAAACTTTGATCCTGTTTTTAATTTCCCTAAGCGAGCAAGTGTGAGATGCTGCGGGCTGCCAGTGCTCCTAGTTGAGGATATGTTGGAAGCTTTCTAGCTCATCTGTCCTTTTTGTCCTTTAATTCCAGCATTTTCTAAAATGACTTATTTCCCTACTACTCCCAAAGCTCACTGATACATGATTTACTACACCTGTTGGCTTCATTAGTACATAACAAGTAGCAGGTGTGGAGAGGCAATCAGGGTGTGTTCATTAAGCCACGTGCCTGCTCACAGCTGTGTAAGGTTTTATTAGCCCCAGTTGCCAGGGGCTGAAGTGCCTTCCAGCCCTTGGCTCACAAGAACTGCTGTGAGGTAGGAGTGAGCATGATGTTGGCTTTTCTCCTTGGTTTTGTGAGGCAGACCCATTTTGTTTGAGTGTCATAAGCAGCCAGTGGTTCTCCATCAGCTCTTTCAGGAGGGCTAAGGAGTCTAACAACTAGGGTTTTCCTGATTTCAAGGGTTGAACCCTTTGAAAACTTTTGAGATAAACTTTAAGTCTTAATTTTGTTTGTCTAAGCATGTCTTGGATTTCTTCTTGATTTTTGTGTTGCTCCTGTTCTTTGTTTTTAAATGTTATTTTTATTCTGTGGAAACTATGTGTTTATTGTTTCATTAACGAGAACTGGGTTTTCTCAAACTGTATCTTGAAACAGGAACATCATGAAGATATCAGATCTGAGATTTGTGATTTAAAATGCTGCAAGCTATCAATGCTGTGTGTGCCTAGGTGGGACAGGTGTTCTGTGGAACCATCCTTCTGTGGTCTGTGCTGGCTCAGCTCCCCTGGCATCTGAGAGATGGAGGCTGCTCTGTTCAGGTGAGTGCCATTTATTTAATTTTTATTTTAAATATTCTACGTTACGAGAAGAGTGGATTGAATTTCCCTTCTGGTGTCCATTTGGTAGGCACTGAGTTAGAGCAGAGCATCTCTGAGCTGGCTGCAGCCTGCGAAAGGCTCAGTGTGCAAGTGAGACCCCAAGTCCTGGGATGTGAGGGCTGCTATAAGACTGCTGTCTTCTGGAACTGTGGCTTTGTAATTGTTGTCTTCTGGGGCTCTTCTGCTATTAAGATAATTGCAACACAAAATATAGAGGGGAGCAGTGAGTGTCTCCCATGGGGCAGTGTAAGCCAGAGGGCAACAGTGTGAACATCTTTGTTTGCCAAGACTAAGGTAGTTTAGCAGTTGTGGTAGCTGCTCAGGCAATATTTTGCTGGTACTGTTGGGATCCCTGTGGCAAATGTGTGCTTGGCACACCTTCCTGGTTAGGTGAGATTTAATGGGAGTTGTCAATAATGCGTTTTGGTGCTGCAGAACCCCCATGTTTGCTTCTGGGTAGGTTTGGGATTAACTGGTTACTGGAGGGCAATGGTTGCTCTCCTACTGCATTTGTGTTTATGGACCCACTTAGGAGCTTCTTGGCACTGCGTGTTCTGACATTCAGGCTGGTGCCTTGATGGACAAAGGAACAGCACTGCCCTGAGGGTTCCTTCTCACCTGTGGCCAGGTGGAACAGTAGTCTTGCAAATAGTTTTAAACTGGTGTTACTTTTGGAGGCTCTGCCTTGCATTTCATATTCTTTCTTCTGAATTTGGGGTTTGGTCGTGCCTGAAAAGGGGCATTCCACTGTTGGGCAGCTTGTGGCTGCCAACATGTGAGTGCTCACTCCCTTTCACCCAGGGGAGATAGCAGTCTGAAATGCAATTAGTAAAGGAACCTGTGACTAAAGAGACTGAATCAGCGTCAGACTGAGATGTGCCTTGGCTGGAAGGGTCATAGTTTGGTGGTGGGTGGAAGGGAGCTGGGGCTGCCCATCCCAGGGAGGGCTGTGCTGGAAGGGGTGGTAGCTGTGGGGTGGGCTGGAAAGAGAAGGGTCAGGTTGTGCCTGTGAGGTCTTGCTGTGTTTCTTATTGGAGTGGCAGTGAGA
This sequence comes from Hafferia zeledoni, assembly GCA_035583235.1. NCBI lineage: Eukaryota > Metazoa > Chordata > Aves > Passeriformes > Thamnophilidae > Hafferia > Hafferia zeledoni. The sequence goes on from JAWWEV010000083.1 coordinate 43,210,072, forward strand.
GATGGGAGCTTTGTCTGCTCTCTGGGCCAGTCCAACCCAAAAACCCTATTGCTGCTGTGAGCACCTCCCCCCAACCATTATTTTTAGACTGATTTTTTTTTTTCACCTGGAATTTGAGTTGGAGGAGTACCGTGAGCAATGAATGTCTGGTCCATCCCTTACAAGAGTGATGGTTTTGGCTGTTGGGTGGATAACCAGTTCAAATATGCCACTTGGCTTCTGTGTCACTGTGGCAGTGTTGCCTACCCAGGCAGTGGCTTTTCCTGTTCCAGCACAACTGGGTTAGCTCCTCATAGCCAGTCAAAGGTCTTTAAAAGCTACTTACCCTCCATGTTACTGGCATCACAGAGGACATAAAGTTCTGAAAGGACATGTACCTGATACTGAACTTTCCCTGAAGATGAGTTACAGCATATTTCCACTACTTCTGTATGAGGGAACTGGTTTTGTCCATGGGTCAATGCTCTGGGCAGCACTAAGACTGAAATTTCCCCCCTGCTGGCTCTCTGCTACTGTGGCACAACCAGACCCATGCAGGGATGACGACAGAGGTGTGGGAAGTTGAGCAGAAGCTGTGAAGAGTTTCCCAGGCACAGCTGCAGCTGCTTGTGAGGGAATGCTTACCAGTGGCTCATTAGTTACATTGGAGAATGCGGTGTCAAAATGCTTCTAGCAGCCTTTTTCTCCGAAGGCTGCTGATCTTCTTGGGGAGCAGAAGCTCAGTTTGCTGGGGTCCTCTGCCAAACCCCTGCAGCCCTGGCCTTGGGGCTGTTTCCATGCTGCAGCAGCTGCTGTTGGAGCTGGGGGACCTGCAAGCTGCAGCAGTGCTGCTGTGGTCGCAGTGAAGCTCCGCTTTGTGTTCAGGCAGTGTTTGTGTTGCTGTGCCCAAGCCTCTGTAGCAAAGTGCTCTGCCTAATGAAGAAGGCATGGCTTTCATTATGGTGATGGGTTGGTTTTTTTCTCTCTACTTGGCCCTGAGCCCTCCAGGTACCTTATTTAAATAAATCTGATAATACCTTCATATTTTGAAGTTCCTAAACATCTGCCAAGGCACTGAATTATTTATTGCTGCTGCTATCCAAAAAAACCCCAAAAGTCCCATATGTGTGAAATGTTTCTTAATTAGAGAAAGGTTTGGATCTACAGGCTTTTGCAGGAGAAGCCTTGGTTCCCCCAAACAATTTTGCTTTAAGGGAGGGAGAATGGAGAAAGGGGAAGGACACAGCTGCTTGGTATGTTTCTGCAGCTGCTGTTCCATGGAAAAATTAGTTAGTAACACCATTTAAATAAAGTCCTGCTTCCTACTGACTTGATCTGCACACTTGATTACTGTGATGGTTTGCCCATCCTCAACCAGTCCAGGTAACAGCGCTATGCTGCTAGGGTTGTTTAATTTTATTTTCATCTGAGCTAAAGTTATTTTTTTCTCCCTCCCACATTGCCAGAGAGAGATGACATTGGCAGCTTCAGCAAGCATTGCTTGGTTCCCACCAGGGAAACTCTCCTGTTTTTATATCCTGCAGCTGTTTCCCTGCAAAGGTTTTTCACTGCCTGTATGTAGCAGTGGTGGGTGCAGTATATCCTTGCCTCTGTGCTGGCCCTAAGGGGGATGCAGAGCTGCTGAATTTCTAAACCACCTACTTACTATGCCTGGGACCAAACCCTCCTGAATTTCCAGATCTGTGAGCTGGGTTAAATGATGTTAAATCTCACTCTGGTTCTTCTGGGCATGAACCTCTAGAGAGCATAGCTGAGCTCAGCACTGGGGGCTCTGCTGTCCAACTGCTGCTCTCTGCCTGGATTTGGTCCCCAGGAGGTGAAGACCCTCTGTGGTTGCCCTTCTTCTCTTGGCTTCTCTGCCACCTTCAGATGACTTTTGTGTATTGTGTTCCTTCATGTGGTTTGCTGCTGATGCACACAAAGCTTTTCCCTGCTGGGAAATAGGATGTGTCCATCTGTCCCTGGGTGGCTGTCAGCTCTCCTCCCTCTGCCTTGCTGCTTGGACCACCAGCCACAAAGAAGTGTCTTTGCCTCACTGCTTTCTAGTTTTGCTGTCAATCATGAGGGAGTGGTGCAGAAAATACTATAAATTCTGAAACATTTTAAAATCCACTCATCTTTATTTTGGTGCCTGCATGGATATGCGCATTGTGCACACACAGACTGTCTTCTGATGTGTGGGAGCTCAGTGGCCAGTGTTTGCTGAGGGCATGGAGGAGGGAGCTATTCCACCACGTGGTGCTAGTTTTAGAGACAACGTTCACAACTGGGTTTGGATATTTATAGATGGCTGAATTGAAGGGGACCTCAGGGAGTTGGGTCCTGTAGTTGCAACAAGCCAAGCCTCCTTGTGTTAGCTTGACACAGCATAGCATTGTGTTGGTATAGTTTGTTTAAAACCACTGGATTCTGATTCAGCATTGATGATTGTGTTGTGGGAGAAATGGGCCGGGACCTAGAAATCCTTGGTTTTCTGAGTTGCTTTTTTCCCCAGGGGAAAACTGTATCTGAACATTTGTGAGTGATAAAGCATTGGCTGCTGCTGAACCTGGGCTGCCACCTGCCAAAGGACGAGCTGCTGCCTCAGGGCTTAGGCAAGCAGCAGGAAAACCATGACAGAGAGAGAGGAAAAAAAAGTCCCCATGGCTGTCAGGCTGGAGAGCTGATACCATTGCATGCAGAATGAATCAAAATGGGGGAATCACTCTTTAAAGCCTTTTGGCAAAAACTTTCTTTTTTGTCAGGGCATCAGTGCTTTGAAGAGGTGTGGTTTAGAGAGCCAGTGGGGTCAGGCTTCAAAGGTCACTGTCTGTCTTGCTTCAGTGGCAGGAAAAGCACCTGATATATAGTTGTGGAGAGAGGTCCAAATTGCTAGAGTGCAGGAAGGTGCCTGCTGGGGTCAAGTCAGGGGCCCACAGGACATAAAAGTTTTAGTGCATCTTCACCAGTGTGGAAACCATGCTGGTGCTCCTGACACCAGGAGAGCTCCTGCCACTCTGGGCTTCTGCCAGTGCCTGTTTGGGAATGTCCAGCTCTGAGTGGTGTAGCTATTCCTAGAAACAACTCACTGAATTTTCTGTATTTCAAAGCAAAACACAATTATTTTATTTTTAAAGAAATTCTGAAGTCTCCTTTTATTTATCTCTCCCTTGTATCTTGTGGAAGTACTTCTCTGGGGCTCTAGTCTCTTTTACAAAGCACAGACATCAACAAATGAGCTAGGTCTCTACAAATAAGCATAGCATATTCCTGTGAGGAATCAGATGCTTAAATGTTTTTGTCAGATTAGACTTTTCCAATCTTCCTGATGTCTGACTCAACTGGACCCCTTTGCTCAGTTTCTCGAAGGTGCACATTCCCAGACTGGCGCAGGCAGAGACCCTGCCCAGCCAGGCATGCTAAACAGCCTGACTCATGGGGCAGGATAAGCTGCGAGAACACCAGTCTCCATCATCAGGAATTTTCATTGGGTGTGGGGAATGGCTTTTTTTCTTGTTGTCTTCCTTGCCTGGATTCATCAGCATAAGTTTCTCAGGGCAGGTCTCAGCAGGTCAGAAGCTGAGTGAGTGCAGCTTGTGGCCCCTGTCCCTACAAAGGCTCTTTGTAGTTGAGGGTTTTTTATCTTAGATGTACAAATGACATCCCTCCTCTGCAGTCTGAAAGAAACTAAAAATCCATCCCCAGAGCTCTGGTTTGTTAGCTGGTATGAGGAAGCCCTCTCTTTCTACCATGAGCAGTGCTGGGCAGTGAAAGACAACGAGGATTCTAAAGAAGAAAGGAGGTTGATTCACGTGGTACTTCTGTAGCTCAGATTTTCAAGCAAGGTGACAATCCTGTGTCTGTGAAGGTTCAGAATGTGGGATAAATGGCTTTGTCATAGTGCAGGGTCAGCTGTAGGAGCAGAGGATGAAAGAGGGCTCAAGGTGATCTTGACTGCATGTTTGGAGTAAGTGAGGTTATTGTGGGAAAGAGTGCTCTCCATAGTGGTGGTGGCATGCAGTGCTTGCTTGCCTCTCTCTCCTTGGAAAGCTGCATATAAGCTACCTGAAAATACAAGCTCAGGTATTTCAGTGTTCTCTTTTGAAAGGAGCTTACACTCCTCCTAGAGCAAAAAGCTGATTTTTCTGCTTTGGAGAAGTCAGAGTGCCTTGGTACTGAATACAAAATCTTTGTAATTACAAAATTCTTTGCAATTTTTTTCTGGTATTATGAGCAAACCTGTTTAGAGGTGTCTACTATTTTATGTTCATTGCAAGCACAGAAAGCAGTTTGTCTCTTACCATGGTCGAGCACATTATGATAGAATGGTTAAATGACATTTTTGACCCTAAGAAAAGTGTACATGTTGTCTTCCCTTTCACAGCTCATGTTTAGCCACATGTATTTTGCAAAGTTGCCCTTTAAAAATTATTTATTTGGTTGAGATTTCTCTTCATCAGTAACACTGAGCAGATGCTCTGTGTGGCCATGCAGACTGAAAACTGATGCCCACAAGAGCTGCCTGTTTGAAAACAAACCTTTGGTGAGAAGAATAATAAAATAACTAAGCTTAGATATTTCCCTGTTTTTTACCAAAACCTTTTGGGTGCAGCATTTGATTTAGTGGCAATACAAGATGTGAGAAATTTGCAATGCAGAGGGCCTTTCCAGTCACATATGAGTGCAAACTGTGCTCTGTGTGGGATGTTACCAGGATGCTTCCAGTACTCACCACTGAGCTTTTTTCTTTTCTTTTTTTTTTTTTGTGTGTGTGTGTGTGTGTTTTGTTTTGGTTTGGTTTATTTCCCCTTGAAGTTAGACTGAGGCCTGAAAGAAGCTTGGGCTAGATACAGTCTTTCAACAATTATTGGAGTGGGTTGGAAATGAATGCTGAGTTCTCAGACACGGGCTTGTTGTTGCTGCTAACAATTGAAAAATAGGGATAAAACCAAACCTTGCTGAATATTTCAGTGACTTTGTGGAGTTTAACCTTCATTTGCTTGTGAGTAGCTGGCAAATGGACTCAAAACTCCAACAGACAAATCTTTCAGTCAGTATGAGGACTGAGGGGGTGGCATTTTTACCATTCACCACTGTTGTGCTCTAACAGAGGACACTGTTGTGAATTGGAGTCAGGGAAGAGTTACCACGAGTCTGTAGAAATTGTCCAGCTGATCCTATCGCTCTCATATCCTGAAGTCTCTGAGCTTGCAAAAGACATTGATCAATGCATTATAATTAGAGATAAGCAAAGCTTGAAAGATTAATTAGCTAACAGGCAGTTGTGTGCTCCAGAGATGACAAAGTGCTTTGTAATGTTCAATATTATTGCAGGTCTGAGTCACAGGCCTAATACAAAGATCATCCAAATCTTGTAGTAGTTACCCATCTGGTCTAAGTCTGCTTTTGCTTCTTCAGTTCTCAAAACCTGTTTGGAGTTTTTTATGGCTTCTTCATAATGTTTCTTATTGCCCTTACATTCCAACTCTAATTTTCTTTCATGTGTGTACACATGTATGCAGACACATTTTCAGCCTCTTTGTTTTCTAACAGAGGTGAGTGAGATCTGAAGCAACAGAGTCCCCTTTCTAAATGGTTTTTCAGTGTGAGATGAGAAGCGAAGAGGAGGAAACTCCTCTACCTTGTTATGCAACTGTTCCCAAAGGCAGACCAGCTTGGCTGAAATCCAAGCACTGTGTTGTTTGAGACATCCTTCTAGATTAGCAGGCTGTGAGCACCTTCCCCCAGCACTTCCTGACCAATATGGACACCTGCAAATAAAGCTTCTGTCTCCTGAAAAAGGCCTTCTCTTGTCTGACTTTTCTCCAGCTCAGTGAGTGGGTATCAGTGTGGACAGAGATGTCAAGTGAGGTCACCACAGCTGTGTTGCATCAGCAACTCTCACAGCAAAGAGGCAAGACAAGACCTTATCTGTGAGACCCAGCTGGGAGAAATGTCTTTCCAAGGCCAGGAAATAAATCTGATGAGCAGTTTTTCACATGGAGGCTCCTTGAGAGAATAAGCAACCCTGACCATAGCACTGTGCCTGGGAACAGCCAAAGTGACTTTGAGTTGTGCACCAGGAACAGCTAATTCTTGAAATAAGCCATTGATTTTTCTGTATTTGAAAGCAAAATGCAATGGTTTAATTTTTGATGAATTTCTCATTTTCCTTTTATTTGCCCCTTGCTTGTATCTCCTGGAAGTACTTCTCTAGGGCTCTGATCTCTTTTATAAAGCACAGACATCAACAAAAGGCTAGGTATCTATCTACAGGTAAGCACAGCACAATATCTAATCTCATAATTCCTATGAGGAATCAGATGTCTAAATACTTTTGTTGTTTTGCATCTGAAAAACTGAATCCTTTTTCAGTCTGTCTCATATCTGACCTAACCAGACCCTTTTGCCTGGCTCCTTGAACGTGGATGTTCCCAGGCTGGAAGTTAAATGCTCTGTGCTCTCTCAAGCCATAGGGGAGAAACAAGTTACCGAGTTTCCTGTCCTGGATAAGATTTGTGGCATTTAGTGGAAAAGTTCAAAGTGAGAACTTTTAAATCCAAATATCCCAGCATTAGTGGAATTTTTATTAGCTATGGTTATGGACTTGGCTTTACTGAAGTTCATTTTTTTATAGAATATTTTATAGAGAACAACACATATATGAACACTAGATCTAAGGTGGCCAGGATGAGTTTGTATCAACAACAGGCAGAAACTGGAGGTGTCAACCCAGAGAAGTTTTGCCACAGCATCCTGGGAAGTCCTGTAGATCTGGAAGATATTCTGAAAATGCAACAGGAATTTCTACTGGTTATAATCAGAAACTAGGCCAAAGCACTGTTAGTGTCTCAGTTGTGCTGGGTGGTGTGGCTAGCCTAGGGATCAAATCCAGGAATGGAAATAATGGTGCAAGCTGCTGTCAACAGACTATGAAAAGAAGAGCAGAGTGGGAACCCAGGGAAAGTGATGGTGAGATTGAAACAAAAAGATGACAGTTTGGAGGAGGTAGACTTGAGGAAAGTTATGACAAATGCAGCTGACAAAACCTCCTCCTGTGCTTGTCTAGTAGGAGTCCTCTACTAGTAGCAGCTGGCTTGTGGCTGGGCAGGGACACTCACTTTTTCTAGAGGATTTAATTCCTTGAGCAGGACAGCAAAAAAACCCCAAAAACCTCTGTTGAAATGACAGGTAAATTCACACCACTTTTATTAATTAAAGAAACCTTTGAAAGGACTGACAAGCGCTTGTTCCACAGAGCTCCCCACTGTTGGTGGTGCTGTCAGTGGCTGCAGGGCTGTGTGCTGTGTGTAGCAGTTCAGCAATGTCACAGCTGATTTTCATTCTGAGTGCCTCCCATTTTCTCTGCCGTCAAAAGCAGGGCAGCCTTTGGGGGTTACAACTCCAAAGTACTACCAAGTGTCTAAACAAATCTGTATTAGATACTGTTGGATAGATAGAGACCATCAAGAGTAGATGTGCAACATGCAATAGTAATTTCCTACTAAAACTACAGTAGTTCATGCAGCACCTCTATTTTAATGTTAAATGGGAGAAACATGGCTGAGCTTATCGAGCAGCCTGTAAGTAGCGTGGCTGCCCTCTCCCTCTGCCAGGGACCAGTCCCAGTGGGTGCCCTCGTGGCCTGGGCTGGCCAGGGTAAGGTGCCCGGACACCTGGTGTCAGTGGCTGTGTCACAAAGACGTGTGACGGTGGAGCAAGTGCTGCTCCTCTCCCGCCAGTCATGGGGCTGCCATCCAGGAGGGCTCCTTTGCCTGGCTTCCTGACAGGGCTGATTCTGTCAGGAGTCTCTGTTTTCTTGTCTAGAGCAAAGATTAAGAATGTTACTTTTTGAGAGCAAACAGTGCTTTTTGTCTTCTCCCCAGTGGCTGCTGTTTCCTCTGTGTGCAATAATCAGAGTGTCTAGAGACTTGTGTTTGAGCATCCGAGAGAAGAAACCATGAATAAGACCATTAAGCCCTGGCCAACAGCCAGTACATGTCTCTGCTGCCCAAGCTGTTTTTGCAGGTTCTTACTGATATGTTTATAAGACATGATAATGCTACCAGCCATGCTGGTATATCTCTAGTCATGGGGTGGGCACGGGTAGTTGCAGATTTTAGTCATCTGATTTCAGTGCACCTGAAACACTGCCAGTACTATTTCTGTTGAAATGATTGCCCCGGGTCTGCTCTGGGGGGAGCCTGTCTTGGGTTACTCTGAACTTTCCAGCTTACCTCAGCCCATCTAGATGCAAGGATATTATGGTGGCACTAGTCTGCTTTTCTCATCTGTATCAAGACAGAATCAAAATTTTTCACGTTTCTCACAAATGAGGGCAGGAGACTGAAAGTCAGGAAGTGGCTGGTTGAGACCAAGACCAGAGGATCCATCTTCCTTGAAGATGCCCAGATCCTGGTGCAAATGCCTCCTCCTGCTTCTTTCTGCCCAGCTGTGGACCCCCACAGCAGAGTTTACAGTATGCATTTATTTGCCTTAAGACCAATGCACTCCTGTGAAAAGCTTCTGTCTCATTCATGATGGATTTTCCAATGAAACCCTCAACTCAGGAAAAACAAAAAATCTTTGCCTGACTCAACTCATCAGCCTAGAAAAAACACTGGAATTTAAGCATTGTTCTCAGAAGAAATTGCTGGTTTCATGACTGGCATGGTTAATAGCTGGGATGTGAATTATAATTTTGGATTACAATTTCCAAACTGTGATAAACCTGTGTGAGACATAATCTAGTCTAAAAATATCCCCTTCCTGGGTGTCCATTAGCTGATGGACTTCTGTTAGTGGACAAAATCTGTGCTAGGTATCCTCAGCTAAATACTTGCAAATGTGTTTCCCTCCAGTTCCTCAATCCTACCCTGCCACGTCGGTGCTAAATGAGTATCCCTCCAGTTTCTCCATCCTACCCAGTCGTTTTGGTGGTAAATGAGCCTTTTGAGAAGTGTTGAGGGGAGATTAAGTTTTTACCTTCTGCTTGTTTGGGTTGACTCTCAGTCTTCGTACTTGGTGTAAGTAAATCATCCAGATCTTGTAGCATGGGGTTGGTACTGGTTTTGTTGTTTCTCTTGTTTTTCTCCTCTTCACGTTGCTGCATCAATAAAAACCATTTGGTTTAGTTTAGAACTGCAGATGTAATTGGTGAAATGGTGGCTTTGGTATCATGGTTGGCCTTGGCTAAGTGTTTGTTGGTATGAATGCAGTCTCTTTGCCAGGTTCAAGGTGCTGCATCTTGGTCCATTGACCAAGCGTTTTTAGGAAAGAAAGTATGTCCCAGGCAGAAGATGAGAGCCTGGGAAGCAACAGCTCTGCTCCTGTTAGGGCAAAGCACTTGCTCATAACATGGTTTAGGGTCTACCAGACTGTCTGCATGTTTCTGCAACTGCCAATCTGCTCTCCCTGAGGTCTTGGTTTATTTCAAATGTGGAGCTCTTGTGAGAAAGGGTGTCAGGGATAAATGCCAGAGGAAAAGGAGCAGAGCATGGCAGAATGGGAATGGGCTGTAGGGCTGTCTTTGCTTTTACTTGTATATGTTTAGGTCTTCAAAAGATTTTCTTCTGAATAGCAGAGGGAAGAAAATATCTAGGGACTGTTTCTGCTCAGTACAAGTATGCTGGATGTGGAAGGGAGAGGTCGCATTCTCTTATGCAATGAGTAACTTTGGATGGACTCCACTCCAGCTCCATCCTTCCCCCCCAAAATAGTGATTTGCCAATGGAAGGAGTTGTGTACTGGAGCAAGCTCATGGCCTTGCTACGGCTGAGTGGTCCCAACCCACAGAGCAGCCTCCATCCACTTGGCAAACCTGGCAGACTTTGGGAGCAGGCAAAACAGGTCTCTCTGAACTCAGCAGGTCATCACACAGGGGTCTCTGGTGGGCTCCAACTACTGCCTACCCATGCCATGAATAGGCACCTCTTGTTCCTCACTCCCTAAGCAGAAGGACTGTGCCAATACCCTTCCTTTGCCCTGCCCTGCTGCATACCTCTCCTCTTGTCAGCTTGGCTGTCTCAGTAAACCTTCAGGTGCCTGTGGGACAAAGGTATGTAATGTCTGTGCAAAGGCAGGTGCTTGTCTGGAGGTGTTTCTTTCCTTTGGGTAGCACAGGGCCCTGCTTTGTGATCCCTTAAACTCTGATCACAACCAGGTTGTGCAGTGTGAAATACAGTAAGTGCCTCTAAGTCCAAGTGTGCTGTAGCACGTGTTCAACTCTTGCAAGACTTGAGGATGCCCTTTGCACCAACACACTTTAGGCCATGTGCATGAGTGATTAGTTCTGAATTTGAGCATGTAAATGTAATTTATGCAGTCTCATTTCTCAGTGCTTACATCCCCCCTTTTAAAGTTGCACCAATCTCTGCTTTATGCAATGTTTTACTTTATGGAGCATTGCTTCTTTGACATGGATCCTGCTCTATGCCAGTAAAATGGCTGATACCAGTCCTTTGATGACATCACATTCTCTCCTTGATAGCTTGGTACTTTGGGCACATCTATGTCATTAAAACAGGACCAGAATAGAGACTCACCAGGAAGGTTCTGGAGAAAACTGGTGCTACCAGACCAGCACAAGCCCTAGTACACCTTTGCTGTTTCTCATTGAGAATCATTCTCTGCTTCTGCAGATATTCTGCTGCCAGACCTAGTTAATATTAGTCCAGGGTTCCTTGCACTATTGTTCTCTACATATTGCAACCTCTTCCAGTTTTGGATATCATGAGATCCAAATCCTACACTGCTAGTTCAAGTCATTGCATCTTGTCTGCATCTTGCTTTTCCCATCTGCTCAGCAGAGACAGATACCAGCCTCCTTTGTAAGGTGTTTTGAGAATTACTGGAAAAAAAAAAATGTTATTGCATGTTGTTATTTATGGCTCATTGCTCTTCAACTTGTGCAAAATCTGGCTGTGGTTTTGATAGGCTTATCATTGTCCCTGGGAAATCTCAGGCACCAAAGTGCAGTTTATGGGAAAATGAACTGTAGTTTTGATGAATGAAATTGCAGCCTATTATAAAGTGTGACCACTCATTGCAGTTAGCCATTAAATGCCATTGGAGGGGAGTGAACCAGCATAAAATACGTCTTTTTCTTGTGTCACCAATGTATTCAGCAGTGAAGAGTGATTTAAAAGTATAAGTTACACATCACAATTGAAGTGCATGGTATTTTAAAGATGGCTTTGCCAGATCAATACTTACCATTTGCATTTTCTTCTTCAGCTCTGCATTGGCGCGCTGATACGCTTCAGACACAGAATTTAGGTAATAGATGGCAAGGCTAGAAAAAAAACCCAAACAAACAACGTGTTGCTGCAGTGATAGGATCAGGGGAGAGAGAAAGTTTCACCAGGAGGCAACATTTAATTTTTTGCCTGCCTTCTAATACCTAGTGTTCCTACCAGCTGGCTCCAAACTGCTTTTACAGGCTCAAGGCTTAGGAAAAATTCAGGCTGCCTTGTGGCATGGTCAGGTAAGATGGGCTGAGCCTTTTCAGTATCTCAGTTCTGCTCAAAGAGAAGGAAATTACCACCCTGCCTCCACCATGGCTCACTATGGGCTCCCTCTGCTTCCTTTCCACCAGCCTTGATGAAACCAGGCACCATCCTTGAGACTGAACAGGCACCAGTTAACACAGAGACTTTAGATAAAATATAGGAGACCAGAGACAGTGGCAAGACAGGGCCTGAAGCCTCTCCTGAAAAGCAGTGCTCAGGGAACAGTCCTCATTCCCCTTTTGTCACAACCAGCTTCATCCTGTATCCCTGGAAGGGACCCTTGAGAGAGTGAGCAGAGACAGGAACCGAAGGCAAGCAGAAGCCAGGCTGGAGCAGAGCCACTGGCTTTTGTTTCAATCTCTTCTTCTCCAAAGAGGACATGCCAAAGCCAGGGAAAACCAAGCCAAGCTGGAGGGAACTGAAAGACAAGCAGGGATTAGGAGAGGGCATGCTGGCTGCCAGCCTTTGGTGCACAGGGAAGCTTGTGTTTTAAAACATGCCTAAGCATCAGGGTCTGTCTCGCCACCTCTGATATTCACCAGCCAGTAATATTTCAGTAGTAAAAAATGTCTCCTCATGCTTCTTTTATTTGTCTAAATTATAAATGTCATGTGCTCAGTGACTCCAAGCCATTCCCAGGAAAAGTGCCAGTTGTTCAGTTCACCACTGTAGTTGGTATTTTCTTTATTTATATAAAGTAGAAAATTCTCTTATAAAAGGGAAGAAGAAAAGGTAGGGGGAAAAAAAAAAAGGTTTCCTGATAGTTCATAACCTGCTTGCGTGGCTGCAGCCCAGGTTCAGCATTCTTAAACTAGACTCAAGGAATTTGATCACAGAATGCCTGACTCTAAGCCCACCAAGGCACTGTGTATCAGCTAATTGGTTTCCAGGTGGGAGACCAGGAAGGGGTATTTAGAATGGCCTTTCTTGAGGCTTTTTACAGGGGTCTATCTAGAGGAAACACATTTCCTTCCTTTTCCCTAGCGTTAACCCCAAACGCTGTCTTGGTGATCTGGGCTCTCTGTCCCGCAAATCCTATTAGAAATTGGTTTTTTTGTTCTTCAGTAAAGATGTGGTAGTTTTATTTCTATGTTATCAAGCTCATTGCCTAGAAAATACAACTTTGTAATCAGGGCTTTGTGGCTGCTCTGCCTTTTTTTGTTGTGACCAGCCAGGATGTGCCTGGAGAACACCTGTTTTCATAAAGATAACTGGAGTTTGCTATTCAAAGCCGTCTGGGATTCCATGTACTGTGTTTCTGAGCTGCTTTCTCAAGTTCATTGAATAACTGAGCTAATCCACTTCCAGTCTTTTTCCAGTCCTTTCTCACCCCTTGCATTAGTGACCAATATCACCTCCAGCCACCAGAGCTTCCTCCCCTGAAAACTCCTGCATTTGACAGGGCATTGGTGGGGAAGGGTGTGAGCTCACCAGGTTCCTCTTCCAAGCACTGAGATACAAGCCCAGTCTGTCTCCAGGCTAAGCTTGAGTTTTCCCTGTCCTTGGTTTATTGCTTAAGGGAGGTTGAGCTGGTTCAGGACTGAACTGCCCTGAGGTGATCTTGTAGGGGAGAGAGGAAAGGGCAGTGCCACAGAAAGGTGATTTGGTGGCCATGCCTTTGGTGCAGCCCAAATCTGCAGGGAGTCAGGCATATTTGGACTGAGATGTCCAAGCAATAATGAGGCAGCCTGTGTGATCCTCCAAAGTGCCCACCAATGTCCTGGGCAAATCCTACAGGTGTGCTGGATTTATTATTGAATTTCTGAATTTTTGAATTACAGCTGCTGGTGCTGGCTCACCAAAAAAAAAAAAAAAAAAAAAAGACAGAGGAAAGCCAGGTCTTGGTCTGACTGTAAGATACAACATGAGGAGCTGTAAACTTTGCTGAGGAATGGAGTAAGTATTAGCAAATAGAGTTTATCCACTTTCAATGGGTTTCTTTAGATCTACTTGCTTCTAAATTGGTCTGAGGATGCAGCCTTATGTTTGAGCTGAGAAACAGCTGGAGAGGCATTTTGGATTGCACCAGAAAAAAAGAGAAGGCTTATCATGGCTTTGAGCTTCAGGCTCATCAGAACTAAATGAAGCTTTTGCATTTCCCTGGTTTGGAGTCTTTGGGAGGCTGGATGGTGAACAGCGTAAGGACCAGCTCCAGCTTGGCCCTGTCTACCTGTCAGCACCACAGCAGGAATAGCAGACAAGGCAGGAAACTGGGGACTTGACTGAAAAGGAGAGGAGAAAAGGACTGAAGCCTTAAGAAACAGCCCTGTGTGGTAGCTATGATTTTGTCTGGGATTATCCCAGGCAAGGTATGCATGCAGGTAATGAGCAGTACTTCTGCATGGCACTCAGTGCTCTGAGGTCATAAGTGAGAGCTACTGCCAAGGGGCTGTAGGTCTGACTTGTCCAGGCACCACGGGGGAAAACACTTTTTTAAGGGCTGTGAGCCTCCTGGGAGCTGAACGGCTGGAAATCACAAATGTGATATCCTCAAAGGCTGCACAGGCAGCGTATCTGGGTGGGAAAGGAGGATGATCCAGGTACTGCAGGCACAAGGTATCCTTGGTTTTCAGAGGGGAATCAGGGCAGAGACAATATGGTGTTTCAAGGAGAGATGGACTGATGGTAACTCTGTGGTGTGAGAATAGCCAAGACTGAGAAAGGGTGATAAAAGGTGTCTCATCAACAAATAAACTGGATTTATGCTATTCCTTCTCCCAGCTGTCAGTGGAGGAAAGGGCAGGAGATTGTCACTGAAAAAAACTGTTGTTTTTAAACATATTATGCTCTCCCATCAGCTTTTTTGGGGGATTCCATGAAAGCCTCAGAAATCTGGCCTGCAGCACTTTTGTAAAGGTGGTCCATTTGGGGTGTGTTAGTTCTGCAATGTTCATCTCATGTTTGCAAAAGCATCTGCCAGTGCTACTGTGAAGCTCACAGGAACAGAGTTTCTAACTTAATAATATGCTTGGCCGTACTAGAGATGTGGTATAAGACTTGTTTCCTGCACATACCTGATCTGATTCTCCGAATTGCAGGATCTGTCTGCACAAGTCACAGTATTTTGCCATCCTTTTTAGGGTAAAATGAGTAAATAGTCTGAGGCAGGTAGAGGACTGACATATCACTTTCTGTGTAATTGTTTTTTTTCCTCTGGTTGTTTCTCTAAGAAACTTTGCAACGTGAGAACTTGTATTTGATTTAATTAAATGGCATTACCTTCAGTGTAACTATTCAGAATGAAGCATCCCTGTGCCCAAGGGAAGGTGTATTGGATCAGCCCCCAGGCCCAACTCCAATGTGTGGGGATGGCCCAGGAAGTCAGAGCAGGCAGGCTCTATATGTAATAGGCATCCCCTCTCTCTCCCTGTCTCCCATTGATTAGTCTGAAATCTGCCTACAGAATTTGGCCACAGCTCTCCTACTGATTTTGATAGCTATGTGAAACCTCGAGAACAATGCCAAAAATATCCTAAGGAAAAAAAAAAAGAGAATAGCCCTGATCCTAGTACTGCTGAAGGTGGTAGGGATTTAAGTGTGATTTCAAAGCTGAAATGATCAAATGGCACTGAAACAAATTCTGGATGTATTATTTAGAAAATATAAAAATAAAACCCCTACAACCCCCAACAAAACTCCCAATTCTTCACATTTTTGGAACATGTGATTTTTGAATGCCCTGTCTTGGCTGTGCTCTAAATACCACCAGCTGTGACAGAAATTGCTCCTCCAAGAGGCACCGGGCTGAGAGTGTCCATTTATTTCCTGCTGGCTACTGAAAGTTTTTCATATGGAGGCTGTGACAGCTTGGATATCTAGAAGGCCTCTGTCAGCAATGTTTTTAATCAACAAAGTTGTGTTTAATTGGGTCAGGTAATTAAATTTTGGGAAACTGGGTTAGGCAAAGGTGAGGGGGGAGGCATCATGTGTTTGCCCTAATCCATGTTGTTATCTCAGCAGAAAGCATATTTAAACCTTACTAATATCCCAGAATTTTTGTTTTTCAACCTTATCCCCCAACCCAGGCATGTTATATTGCATAGAAAACTTACACCATTAGCAGAATTGCAGGTATGATGAGTCCTGGATTTGCCACATAGCTGAAGATCTTGGCAACAAAAAGTGGGAAATCAAGCTCGATGGTCTCTTGAATGACATCGTACATCCTTTTTTTCCCACTGGAAAGACAAACAGCCAGTTAAGGAGTGTAGATTTTTCCCGGAGGGACAAAATGGTTCCCAGTCTAAGGATGCTAAGTAGCATGTTTTATCCCTCTTTCAGTGAGCTTCAGCCCAAGCCAAGGATTTTAAAATGCCTTAATTTTAGATTATCTGTTGGTCCATTCATTCCTTCCCTCCCGCACTGATTATAGGAACAAACCTTCCTAGGCCAACTTGCTCATTTATTTCCACCTGTCCCTGCTTTGTGAGTTCTGACTATTTACCCCTCTGAAATATATAAAAACCTACAGACTGCAGTAACCATATATTTTGGATCAATATCTTGTTAAATATGGCCTTTTCATGGTGGAGATGACTTTCCATATGCAAATTCCAGCATTCTGAAATAATGAGCCAACTTGAAGAGCTACTAAGTAATGACAAAAATAGCAAGCTGTGATTATTGCTTAATAGGAAACTCGGTGAAAGAGTAATTTCAAACTGGATTGATAAAGCAGATGAGAGTATTCTGTGTGAAAGGAGAACAAATCTGGGGAAGGCTGGATTATGTAATTGACCTTCTTTTCTCCTCAGCATCTCTGGGTCTGAGAATGCAGCCCTATCAGTGCTATTCTTCCTACTTAGGCTTATTGCCTCCCAGGATTCCTTGCAGGAGTATGTTGGACTCTGTCCCGATGATGAAAGTCAATAAAGGCAAAACTTGGCTAAACAGTATCCCAACTTCATCAACTGCCAGACACTTGGGAGAGCCGAGCTTCCAGTCGAGTTGAGTGGTGTGCCAGGGTCTGAATCAGGCTGAGTGGCTTTTGAAGGGTTGATTGGGAACTGAAATAGCTCTTTCACACTGCAGATTAGTCATCTCCAAATGATAGTGTGCCTGCAACAAGTTTCTTGTCAGGTCTTCTGACATTGCTCGTTGACACCTGTCCTTGTTATAGAACTGAGAGTATTTTGGTCTCTTGCCTTCTCCCCCGAGCATTTTAGCTTTCTATTGTCATTCTCTGTTAGCAAGCAGATAACCTGAAACAGTGCATCTATGAGAACAGTTTGTTCCAAGCAGGCTCCTTGCTGACTCAGATTCAGCAGGCCCAGGAAATGGCATTATTCAATCAAATTAGACTTTATTGGCATGTTAATCCAGTCCATTGAATGCTCTGTGCAGTGGTGATTCTGGCTTAATTTAAATAAAAAACCAAAAAAAACCACCCCAAAATCCCCCACAACTTTTTTTTTTTTAAAGCTGCAACTCTTCAGGCCCACCCCTATCTATTTCCTGCTATTTTTCAACTGAAGGCAACACATAAAATAAATATTGTGCTGTGGGAGTTCTTGTCTCTATAAAGGAGAATTTGGACTAATTTTGCTCTCACAGTCTTCCAGCCTTAGGGATGTTCCTGATGTTTTTCTTTTACTGGGGGCTGCACCTTGCTGTCCCACCCTTCTGTCCTCTGCTGCTTTCATCGGTGTGTTTTTGGGGAAGGTTGGGAACGATGTGGCAAAGGGGAAGAGCAGACAGGAGCAGGTTCAGTGCTGCCAGCTGACTGTTTACACCCCATAGATGGACATGACCCTTTGCTTCCTATGCTAAGGATTTAAGCAGATAGAGAATGGTGATATTTCTCCATCTATGCTGGAGTCCAGGCCTTCTAAAGTCGTGAAAATAATCCCATGTCCCAGAGCACTAAAATGTCCTTTTTGGTGTTTTGCTAGTACCTGAATGGTCCACAGTCAAAGGAGGGAGGCAGGGACATGATGGTGTAAGCCACAGGCAGGAGGCTGAGGAATAGGATCAACAGCAATAGTCCCATGTAAAAATTATTAGACTTGGATGCTTTGAAGACTCTTTCATGAGGGACATTGCTACTCATAACAGCCCAGCACTGAAAATACATGGAGGTTAATAAGCGTAGCACGTTTATACCCACGAGCCCTGGTGCATAAAAGGATCCCATCCTGAAAAGGAAAAGAGAAGGACAGGTGCTGGTTTTTTTAAAGACTGGAAAACAAATGTTCACATGTTGGTAAGTTTGGCCACAAATGAAGTCTGAGGGATGACTTGTGCTACCCCTGTGCTCCCAGAGGAGAAGCCCCTTGCATTCATGTTAGTGTATGGTCCCATGCATTGAGGACCAGCAAAGACTCAGCCCTGTTAGTGGCTGCAAAGAAAGTTTTCAGTTTGTGACAAAAAATGGCTTGTAGATAGCTTGGAAAATGTCAGGTGAGTGTAACCCACAAGGGAGAGACCCCCTTAAATCTGCAGAGATGTTGCAGAGTGGTAACAGGTAGAAATCATCAGTCCATGGCAAAAAAACTTTCCTCAGAGTGGGGCAGGATGCTTTGTCCTGTTGCCTCTGGTGCTGCCACAGCAGGGCACAGCAGCTCCTGTTTGCCCTCCCTTGGGGCAGTTTTGTGACATGCCCCACTGCCCAATTTGATCTAGCTGGCTCTGTTACCACCCTTGCAATGATTCCCTCCAAGCGCCTTCTGAAGTCTTTCTCCAGCACATGGACCATTTTGATACATTTTTACCACTGGAAAGAAAAAAAATCTTATGAAAGTAAGTGTGGGGCAGGGTTTGCTTGACTGAATTCTATTAAAGTAATGCCCCTGCTACTCCTCTTGGATGAGTAAGATGGGATTTTTCAATTTTCACTTTTAGAAAGCCAAACAATGAGAAAAACCAGAACCCAAAAGTATATTGGTTTATCTAGTTGGCTTGGAAACTTTCAAACTCCACTGACAAGTTTTCTAAATAAAGGAAGAAAAAAAAAAAAGAAAAATCTTACCAAATCATTCCCTGGTTGAAAACCAAACCCAAAACATTGCCACTGATGTCAAATTCTGCATAGGATGGCTGTATGGGGAAAGAAAGGAAAGTGTGTTGTTGTTAGAGGTACCTGCTATTGTTTCCTTCTGGGTATATGATGCTTATTTAAGGGTGGTAAGAAGGGATTCCTGGGAGGGGCTCCTGCTGTGTGCATACAGCTTGAATGACCTGCAGCACTGCGAGGAAAGCAACATTGGAATTACTGTGCTGCTTCTCTTTTGGCTTGCTGAAAATTGGAAAGATATATGGAGGGGCTTAGAGCTGCTCTCCTCCTGCTAATATAGTGCCAGCTGCAAGCAAAGGAGCCATGGCATGGGGATGGAGTTTAAACTCCAGCTGGTGTGTTTGGTTACGGACTTACAGTTCCACCATGGTAAAATATTGCATGTTTAAACAGTGATAACAATGAGCTGGAGGGAAAATGCCATGCTGGGTATATCCATGTCCCCAGGTCCAAGCTGCTGAAGAACAGAAACAGAGGCAAAGGGAGAGAAATATGAGGAAGTAGATGACCTGATGGGTATTTGGTGACATTTTACTCTATGCTAGCTGATGTGTTGCTCTGTATAAAGCAGTATTGTAAGTATCTAATGTGGGTGCTAATGGTGACAGGTCCAGAACAGTCTATCAAAATACTGGTCTAATAGTATTTGTTGTTTTATAAATTATTATTCTGTTCGATTTGCCTGTGATGAAGCTACTGTTTCTTATCTATCTAGCTCTGCTTTTGTGCACAAAAAACTCGGAAGATTTTTGGCAGATGAAACTATGTGTAAAAGATTCTCATTTTATGTTTTCTTGGAAAAAAGGATCACTTTTTTTTTTTTTAATTGCAATGCAGAAAACAGAGTTCTAAGACATGATGGGTGATGGTCTTGTATCTTTGAAATACCCTCTATGGCATGGCTGTCTTCCATGCTATTTGCATGTCAGCAATTCATAAAGTTCAGGTTTAATATGTTTGTCTTTTACAATGAAATCATGAGAAGAGCCTAGTCAGAGTCTTGCTTAGCTGACTGCTCACAGCTTTGGGAAGGGATGGGTCTGAACATTGTTTTCTTTGTTGATTCTGGTCAATATCTGCTTCAAATCTTTAGCTAGAGGTTAATGTGGCCTTCTTTTTCCCATGAAAATAGAGACAACTTTCAGTGTCTGCTATTCTCTGCATTGAGAATAGCTGTGTAAGAAGGTTGGGTTAAACAAGAAAAACACATTAGAAAAACACATAAAAAATAGTGCTGGTGCCCACAGATAGGTTGGGCTAGGTGGCTGTTACCAAACCATCTTTGCACAAGCAGTGGAAGTAATTTCATGCTGCAGGGAGGACCCAAAATCCCTTGGCCACCCTGGGAAGTGTCCTCTGCCTCCTGCGTAAAAGAAATACAAAGAGCTCCACAAGCAGCAAAATGTCTGTAGTGCCACACCTGCCCTTCCTTGACCAAAGCCCTCCTCTCTGCTCTTCTGCAGACCGCTCCTGGAAACCCTCCCAGGATGACAGCTAGGCAATGGGTGCACTCATCTACTTGTAATCTTGCAAGGTATTTCCATCTCTGTCTGAATCCATCTGGTTTTGTCTCCTCTTATGTGAAACAATAAGAGGATTATTTTCTTTCCATTATTTTCCTCTGTGTTTTGTGCAGCTCCAGTGCTGACTGCTTTGGTAACATAGCCTTTATAAATACCAAAGTGCTGTTGTGTGGCACATGAGAGGGGAAGGAAATGCTCCTTTCTCCACTGCAGCAGAAGTAACACCAGCCTCCAGCATCGATCAGAAGATGGTGCTGTGAGTAAAGCAGGTTACTGCCTGCAGGGTGGGCAATGAACAGGAAGGTCTGGGGCTTTGAGAAGAGGTACAGAAAGGCCCAAGGGTTTGGAGTTATAACAACTGAATGAGTATCAGATTACTTTTTTAAAATCCAGCTTCATGTTTTAAAGTCCTGAGGTGGGGAGGAGAGCTGCACTTTTGTAGGGTTCTTTCTGGGATGGAAATGGTTGATCCAGAAAAGCAAAGCAGAGACTATCTAAACCAATGAAATTATCAGACAAGACCAGAGGACCACTGGAAGCATTGAAAAAAACATTCATTTGTAGCATTTGACCAAATGGCTGTAAATTACTTATATCTTCTGAGCTCTAAGGTACTGACTTACAAATCCAGCCTCCAGGTCCCAGCACCAACAGTAATTCACAAATCTGACAAAACAAGCTCGGATGAAATCTCCCACCAGAATGGTTATGAAGGTCACCAGGATATCGGACACAGTGAGCCTCACAAACTCCTGCAATTTAAAAGAAGGAAAAAATCCCATAGAACTCCTATAATTTCAGTAGTGCATTCAGGACTGTATTTTTTATTAAGCCATTTGTCTTTATATGACAGCAACCTTCAGAAAAGCACGCCATGAGCAAACTCCCTGCCTGTTTTCAAACACTCAGCAGTGCCTAAGCTTTGCCTCTCTGCTTGGGAACTACAGGCTCCATTACAGCTGTTAGACCTGATAGTTGCTGCTGGCATTATTGACTGCACTTGTTTGCTGTGGCAGCTCATAAAATTGGAGCAGCATGTTAATGCCAGCAATAATGCTGGTGTAAAATATACATACACTGAGAGTAATTTTGGTTGCGTAGCTGTGGTATGGCTCAGCTCTGTGACCTTCATGGGGACTCCTGAGGAAATTGCTCAGTTGTAAACAAGAACTACATGAGTAAGTGCAGAGAATGGAGATGTGCAAGACAAGAAAGGCAGAATTGCAGGCAGAAATAGGACTCGTCAGATGGAGATCACCCGGGGGGGGCGGGGGGGGGGGGGGGGGGGGGGGGGGGGGGGGGGGGGGGG
>JAWWEV010000083.1:43231504-43257623 GCA_035583235.1 Hafferia zeledoni
AAGGTTTAAAAGTCTAGGAGGACAAAACTCAAGGATCTGGTGGATGGCATTTCAGCTGCGCTGAGGATCAGCCCCTTCTGAGGAGTGACTGTGGCTGGTCTTTTCCCACTCAACTGCAAACCACTTGGCTAGTGAAGACCCACTGGTGTCCACAGAAATGCAAAGCTTCATAGCTTGGCAAGGCCTGACTGTCTGTGTCAGCCCATAAACAATTGCTTAAGTTGTACATAGCATAGCTGCAGAACTCCTTGGTGCAAGGTAAACATAGGGCGGATTTCTGTGGTGAAACTAAGGACTTAAAGGCCACCCTGCATGCCTTTCAAGAGGGCTACTTTTGCCTAATTCTGCTTTCATCCCATGGCTTTATTATATGTTATGGGTTGGAACATGTCAGGAGCCCCCTTGGGGCACGTCCTCTGGTTGGGTTTTACTCCTGCATCAAATCCTCTCTGCAATGTCAATGAAGTGCAGCAAGAGGTGGAGAAGAGAGGTTTGCTGCAAAGGCACAGTCATGATCTGAACACTACCATGATGCAGGCATGGCTGCAAACTACCCAGCCCTTTGTGCTCCTCACAACAAGTGCTGCAAAACTCTGTATTGCCCTGGTTTCTTTCAGCTGAGGATTTCCCTACCATGACTTGAGAACACTGGCCAAGGACTTGCATTGCCTTGCTGCTGCTTTATCAGAGTAGGGAAAAGAGCTGTCATTTGTGAGGAAAACTACAAGCCTGGCAATGCTGAAGTCATGAACAAGAAAAATAAAAAAATGAAGCACCCCAAAACAACATGGAGACTTGCTCCATAACAAATCTCTTACAATGCCGACAGTTGTCTCCCAGCAGGGGCCCCGGGGCACATCTGCGGGGTCAAGGGGAGGTGGGGTGGCAGTGCTGTCATTCCCCACAGATGAGTTGAGGTGGCCAAGCAGTGTCCAGTACGTGATGTTCTTTACCACATCCTCTTCCGCCAGCTGCAATGGAGAGACCACCCCCCCAGCCCAAACCATCAGAAAACAGAGGCCTTAGTGGATGTGTTTGGAGAAACCCAAGGCACTGGGTTCCTCCCTCCTCCTTTCCAGTTACCACCCATCATGTAAGGATCTGCTTAGAACAGAATTATAATGCTGGCTATAGCACAGAAACTCCTTCCCCAGGAGCAGGGGAGCAGCAGCCCTTCCAGCCTGAGAGCAGGTAGGGGCTTCATGAGTTTTGGGGAGCAAAATAACCTGCTCCCCTCACTTGAAGGAGTCAGACCTCCTTCAAGACTACTGTGTGCAGAGGGAGCCTCCACTCAGTCCTCCTTCCTCACATTCCTCATAATTTTTCAGGGCAGAGCAAACCACCTCAATTCCTCTAATTCTTCTGAGCTTAAAACAGAATAATTTTTTCTATGGATCAGTTAGACTTTTATCCTTTCCTGCAGTTATCTGCCCACAACATGCTACCAGGATAATGTTAAAGAGGGGAGGCAAGGAAAGAGGATTATAAACTATATCCTCAGGGTCTGTGTTAATAGAAATTGCAAACAGTGTCAGATGGAGAAAAAAATCAAATTACCCTAACGTGCTGAAATTGTAGGAGACAATATCCATGCTCTTTTCAGGGCTGTGAAGAAGAGCTGGAGACTATGCTTGGTGAGTCTCTCCAGGACACTACAGCCAGTACTCAAGAGGACTGGGGACAGAGGCAGCACCTGCTGCAAAGGGGATGTTTGTCCCTGCTGTCTGTGAGGACAGGATGTGCTCCCTCTTGACTCTGGAAAGTGCTAGTGAATGTGGCTTTATGGCTTAGCTCTTACTTTTTCATTGACATCATCCATCAAGGCCAACAAAAATGTATAGAGGTTCCCAAGGAAGAGCGCAAAGATCCTCCCCAGCTGCCATTTGAGCCCAATGCGGGGATGGTAATTTTCCAGTGCAGCGATGGTTTCAAACAGCGGAGGGCAAAACATGCCCAGCAAGGACATCACAATTTCAACCTGCCACATGAGGAAAATGAGATAACTGCTAATAGTAACAACAGTGACTATCTTACTTTGAGCAGAGTGGGGACTGCCAGCAACTGGTTAGATATTTTTGAAGGATTTATAAAGGGGAGGGAGTCAAACCAAACTCAGCTTCTGGCTTTTCTTAGTGTGCAGGCAGCACAGCATCAGACTGCAGGGTTAGGTTGCATGACTTGCTCTTGCAGGAGCACTTTTGCTGTTATCTCAAAGGGATGAGCTCTGAAGCATTTGTTCCCTGTCAGTCCAGACTCATGAATATTTAGGTTCCTCAAGTACCTTGTGGTACTGCTTGCATCAGCTCCAAGGTTCTTATTTTAGTTTTGGAGGAAGTGCAAGACTTGGCTTGTGTGCGTAAAGATAATTAGTTGATGCTAATGTTTATTTTCCACGTTCAGCACCTTTACTTTTGCAATAGGTATTTACAGATTGGAGTGGAAGCACATCAAGGACTCAGTTTTGCAGCTCAAGAAAACATGTCGTAGTGGTGCCTTTGTTCCTCTTTATCATGCAAGATAATAAGTTGTAGTATGGTCAGTACGGTCATTGGCCAGTCAGAGTTAGCTCAGGCACGACTTACAGGCTCTATGGTTTTTTGACAGCCCTGCAGTCAATCTCTGACTCACAGGTCTCTTCTTTGTGCTTTTCTTTTCAGGAGAAGGAATAGTACCCAGAACTGTATTTTTTCAGATCTAAAGTTATCACCAGGAAAGTGTCAGACATTCAAAGTTTTTTTTTTTTTTTAATAGGATATTTTTCTTTGCAAAATTTTACTGTACTAAATCAAAGCATTTTGTGAGCAAGTGCTGTCTCACTAAAGTTTTCTGTAGGAATTGTAAAAATGTGTGACTCTGGATTTAATTTGGCATTGATATATAAATACATGGGTACATTGAAATTAATCTTTTCCACAGGTCAAAATTTGTGTGTGTGTGAAGAGCCTGAAGATTCGAACTTCTCATTCTAAAATCAGACACAGAAAAATTTTGACAACTGAATTTTTTCTGCAGGTTCTAAAATCTTAATTCCTGTAATTTAAGTTTAGAGTCTAGAAATATGTCTGATTATGGACATTTCTAACACCTAAAAAGCTTTCTAGTACAACAGAGTTTGTAAGAGTTAATATGCAACTTGATTCTGAAGATGGTGGTCGGTGTTCTGAGTGGTCGGTGTTCTGAGTGCTGAAAAGCCATTGATTTTTATTGTGATTTATTGTAAAACTATTTTTCCCTCTCTGCAGGAGTTGTTTATTTGTCCTTGAAACTTTCAGTGAAAACAATGTGCTTCCCAGCTACAAAAAGTGCAAAGGTACTGAAGGGGACTAGTGAACTCTGGCAGAGAATCCCTCTGCCTTGGATGCTGTCCTCAAGCTGTGGCAATGATTATGCTGATGTCCAAGGCAAATTATCCCAGCAGAAAACTGGAAGCAAAGTTTCCTTACCTCATTTCTTTCATACCACCCAGCATTTTGCATTTTGGAAAATGTCTGGGAGCGTTTCACCACAAAATAAATGAGGTAGCCACTCCCACATAGGCAGCATATGATGAGGACATTGGCCAAAACCCGCAGGAACCTTCTCAGGTGGATATTCTCATCCTTGTTGCTTTCTTGTTCATCTACAATAGACTCCTGAAAAAACAGGAGTGGCTCAATGAATTGGAATGAATATCTGGCAGCACTGAGCATAAGGCAACATCAGGTGTTTTTTCACCCTGTGAAATGCAGTCCCATGGTATTCTGGCTATATTCAACTTGGTAGTTTGTGTTAAATTTGAACTAAGCTTCATGCAGGCATCCTGGTTTGTCTGAAAGATATCAAATGGCAAAGAGCCTGATATGTCCCAGAGGAATGTTGGGGGGGAACTGCACTCTAAAGTAACACGAATTTTTGAAAAAATCCTAAAAGCAAGAGATAGGGGGATAAGGGCCCAGAAGCTGGAACTACCATGGATCAGCACCATGCCCTGTTCATATGGAGAGATGCAGTGCAGGTACCCAGATTTCCCCTTAAACCTCTACCATAGTAGGCACTGGGAGCATCCAAGAAGCAGACAGGGAAATGCTAGCTAGGTTTACCTTGAAGCTGGTGGTGATGGATGCAAACTTGTTGTCTGCTGTCTCTGCATTGCCAATGAGATAGTCCCAGCTGGTGAACATTTTCCAGCTGAAAACAAAGTTGTCATCGTCTCCATCTGCTGTGCTTTCGTTGGCATTGCGTGCCATCCTGCGCAAGGACACATGCAGTGACAAGGTCAGACAGTGTTTCACAGAGCCACCACATCTCCTTCAGCTTTGCAAAACAGCACCAGTGGTGTGGGATTGCTGGTGGGTGGGATGACCATTCTTGGGGTTTGGAAATGACTAATACCTTTACTGTGCCTTGGGTTTAAAGAGGACTGAACCATCAAATGGTGTCTTTGGGGCTATGCATGTCTTGTATTAAAAGGCACAATATAGAAAAAACTAGAACAGGTGATTAAAGAGGCTGAGGATTGCTTCCACCAGCTAGTGCCTGAAGAAAGTCTATTTATGGTGCTCCTGGGCCACAGTGTATGATTTATGGCTACCTTTAGTTAGCTAAATTTAGTCAAAATACCCTGGTACTCTCCAATGCACCCACTGCAGCATAAAGTTTTAGTGAGACTTCACTTGCTGCACAATTCTGGAGCCAAAGAGCTCGCAGCAAGTCAGGCAGGGAGAGAAAAAGGATTATTCTTGTTAATCAGCATAAGAGCAGATATGGCTTCTGCTGTTTCCTCTCTATTATTTGATCCCTGAAATCCTCCTGTAAGTCCCAGCAGAGTTCCTAGCACCAGTCCCTCAAGGAAGGCAAGACAACAGATGCTGCAATTTCACGGCAAATGTACAGAAAATCCCCATGTCCCACTCCAGCCAAAGGCCTAAGAGGCTCTTTCTGCTGCAGAGCAATAGGGCATATTTCAGCAGTGATACAAAGCCATGGGCTTAATCTTTCTTCCAAAGAAAGGAAGACCTTAGCATGGTGTGTCCTTTAGGCAGAGATAGAGAGTTTTATTTTTTTATTTTTGACTTTGCAGAGACCATCTCAGCAGCAAGAAGTGCCTTGGCCACATCCTCACTGCCCTGAGGGTGCTGCAGGAGCCTCACTGGTGCTTGGGGACACTGCACAAGGGGCACAGAGATTGTGGCCATTTTTAAACTCCTCTGACTGGCTTAGGGACACATCAAAACAGTCTTGTAGCATTTGGCTCTTCTCTACAACCCTTGCACCATCTGTGTGACCCACATTGGCTTTCAGGAATGTTTATTTTGCAATGAAAGAGTGGAAAATGAACCTCTGAAATTTACTGCAAGTAAAATCCTCCTTCATGTACAAAATCTGCCTATATGATGGCCCTATAGTAATGTCAAAGGAAAGGTTAGAGCGATCCAGAGGTGAGGAGAAGGAAGAAGATGCCTGGAGTAGGAGGTGGGAGGGTTCAAAATAGTACAGATGAGTACATGGATGAGGCAGGAGAGTGCTCAGGTCTACCCAGCCCACCAGGGTGGTAGATGGGGAGGCCCAGTGCATGAAAACAGCAGGCACACAGCCCCTTTCCTCACATTCCCCCAGGCATCCAGTAAGGCTGGACCGAGCTGTGCCCATGCAGGGGGCCCCTGCTGTGAGACACAGCCAGGAGGATTTGGCAGAGAGGATAATGTCAGCTATACTTACGATCTTATAACAACCATCAGGCTGTAGCCGAATACGCTGATCCCAACCATAAAATATGCCATTGGCAGCCTGTATTTTAACCAGCCAATTGTCCTCTGGTTGTTGTAGTAGCCATAAAAGAGTGCTGAGTACTTGATGTAGCCCTGGAGGAAAAGCAAAAGCAATCCTCTGTAAACTGTGCACCTTTTCTTCTGCAGGAAAGAGGTTTCTACTGAAAACTGAAGATTTAAAACAAGGGAAATCAACTCTGAAAATTTTTAGTGTCTCATCTGTTTGCTGTCCTGTCACCTCTGAAAGGCATGAGTTTGCCTTTATAAGAGGGAGAGCATGTCAGAGGATAGTGGCTCAAAACTAAGACATAGTTTTGATCCATCACTGTTTCATCCTTCCCAGAAAAAAATCCTTACTGCTCTTTGTGATTGTAGCCCACCTACTTCTCTAAGCCAATATCAAACACTCATATCTTGTAGAAATGTTGTAGCAGAGAGCTTTCCCACTATGATACGAAACTTTTCCTTTCAGGTAGGAGGCAGCTGATGCTTGGCACCTTGCAGATTTAGTTCCTTTTACTGGCTGCCACCTGCAGAGTGAATATAACTACAGAGTAAAATCTCAAAGCATTACTTTCCTGGGGAAAGCAGAACTCAGACACAATATCAACCATGTTGTCTCAAGATCTATTTTTTGCTGTACAAACTGTTGGGCACTCAATGAGTGTGCATATCTTATTTGCATTAGCAATCTCCCTATTTTTCCATCATATCACATCCAAGTTGATGTGTATCATTACATATTGTATTTCTCTATTTTTTTCCTGTTGCCTTTCACCTTATTATTAAGTGCACTTAAGTCAGTCTGGACATGATAGTTGATCAAGCTCTGCCATCTCATCAAGTCTTTAGAGGACCAAAACTGAGACATAACTTGAAGCTTTGTATCAGAGGCTGTATAATGGGTCTTGTTTAGAGACACTGAATGGTTTACCTGGGAAGGGACCTCTGAAGGCCATCTATTCAATCCCCCTGCTCAAAGCAGAGACAAGCACAACATTAAGTGTTGTGGTTCAGGGCTCTGTCCAGCTGAGCTTTGAAAATATCCAAGGATGAAGATCTCACAATCTTTGTGTGCCTCTCTTTCAATACTTGACCACCTTCACATAATCAATTAAATTAAGCTCTCCAAAGTGCTAGGTTTTTCATTCCTAATCTAATATAAAAATCTTTGGTATCCCTGGGTGCCATGTTAGCTGCATGTTTGCCCTGCACAAAGTGCAGAGCCACAGGTACAGGATCACTCTGTATGGTTTCCTGCCACTGGAGGAAACAGGGGCAGCCCATGGCTGGCACACCCCCTGAACAGCTGGTTGGGGCTTGTAGCCTGTTACATATAATGTCTGCCAGAGAGGTGTGGTGAAAAAAGCCTTGTAAAATATAACATCCCTGGAAGGCACTAGTAAGGTTTGGAATTAGGACCTGAGAAACAAACCTCTGTCTTTTTGATTCATCATGTGCTGGGGACTGAAAAATTAGTTTCTCTGCTCACATCATCTGGTATGTTCTTTAAACTCCATTTGTGAGATGTGGTGTCTGGTGTCCAAGTGAGATTTATTCCTTTCTACTACTCTAAAAATCCATGATGTGGCCTCCTTGCTGCCAAAGCATACATTTTCCCAGCTCCTCTCTCTTAAAGGGTATTTTTCAGGATCACAGTATTGACTCTTCATTTTATGCCTGCTCTGAAATATGTTTCCCCATTGCACCTCTTGTGTGGAGCATGCTGGAATAAGCATCTATTCATTTTCAAAGGGCAGGCCTCTGTGAAGGGCTTCATTTGACATCTCCTGGCTGCAGAAGGTATCAGTGTACAATGTTGCCCCATAGCTGGAGAAGTTTGCACAATTGCTCCCTGATGTCAGGCAGCAAGGGAATGGATATTGGGTGGGGACCTGTATGGCAGAGGGGTTCAGAGGATTGAGACCTCAATGACAGCAGGGCCATGTAGGTGTATGTACCAAGCCAGAGGCAGGAGACTGGCAGGTCATGTGAGCCAGCCTTTCATTTAAGGATACAGGACTCATCCAGAGACAAGTTTCCTTATTGATAGGTCTGTGGCTCATGGTCTTTCAGACAAAATCAGCAGCAGCAGTTCAGCAACACCCCTTCAGAATTTGTTTTGTTTGTTTGTTTTGGGGTTTTGTTTTGCCTATTTTTTTCCTGAATTAACGAGTTTAAATGTTGCCTTTTGTATTTTTACAGTACACTGCTTAAATGAGCTTTTTATTAAGTGCAATGCTATTAAAACATCCCTAATTCACTTCTGAATTTTGGATTCTGGCTTGTGGGTGAAAGTGCTGGGAGAAGAAGAGCTAAAAAGCATCCTCAGCAGAAAATGGGGGGTGAATGAAGGCCTGGCCCTGACAGATTCCTGTACGCCAGTACTTAAAGCCTTATTAATAAATTAATTTAAATAATCTGGCTTATAATAAATTAGGTTTTGATTGGGTGTTCTGTTTGTTTGTGTTTTTTTTTTTAATCTAAGGAAATTCAAAGGGGTTCATTACAGAAGGACTGGACCCTGTGCTTGTAACATGTGGGCCAGTACCAACAAGCATTAAAAAATACTTCCAGAAGTAGCAACTTTGAAAGTCAGATCCCAAGGTATTGGTCACAGCAGAATCTCTTCACTCCCTGTGCACACCCTTTTTTTTTTTGGCTGCCCCCTAAAAAACACTTAATCTTTTTGGCCTAATTCTTCAAAGTACCTGGGGTGGGAGGTGAGCTGGTGTTGCAGCCAAGTACTCACAGATAACTGGAAACCTGGGCTTTCCCTTTGGATATAAGTTATAAACTTTGGTTCCTGCTTCAGGTTCATATAAATATGTCAGGGGAACAGAGATGGCAGGTGTGTGAGGAGTATGTTCAGTGGTCTGGTAAGGTGTTCCCTGCCCCATGAAAGGAGTTCACAGCTTGAACTCACCTTCTAGCTGCCAAGTTTGGAGCAGCTCCAGCCTTTCACCTGCATGCTGGCTGCCTTTTGAATTGGAAGCAAAATGGCTTTTGTGTGAACACACACATGTGTGACATGTCCCAGCCAGCACTTTTGTATATGAAAGTTGTTCACATCCATATGTAAGTGTCTGCATATGTACATGCTGTTTTGGCCAGAAATCTCTGGGCATCCACAAAGATTTTGTTGCAACAAAAGACAGGCGTCTTCATCTTCTGGAAGAAATAGGTGCTCGTTTATCTTAGAACAAATTTATCCTTTTAGCACTGCTAACTTCTGAAGGGTTTTAGGAGGTGTTCAGTGGATCTTTCATGATTAACCCTCAAATGCTCACCTCAAAATCCCAAAGAACTGAAAAATCCATGGCTGTTGCTTGTTCAGCCCGGGGTACAGTTTTCCTTGGCATGCTCCCATAAGGCATTCCCATCAGGATCTGGAGAACAATTAATAATGGTGATACGTGTATAGTGTAACACACCAAACAGATTTCATGGTTCTTTTTCTTAATGAGTCTCTTTTGGTTTGCTTTTGGTTGTATATTTTATTTCTTAATACTAAAGCAGCAGTTTAAAATATTTAGAATTAATTTCACCCAAATAACTGGAGGATTTCCCTTTCCCTGGCCACATTCTTTGCACAGGAAAACATTTTGCTGAGGAACTGTATCATTCAATGAACACCTCCAGCTGAAGTGTCCTTAGTCTAGCAAGAAGTTCTTTGATTGAACTTCATGGATCTAAAGCAGTAAAGGGATTAGTTTCATCTATTTATGCAGGGCTCCTCCTCTGAGAGGAGTCAAAAGCACCAGGTCGAGCTTGCAGTGTATTTTGTATTATACAGTCTTGAATTGAAAAGTGTTCTCAAGGTGAGGTAAAAGGCAATTAGGTTTGGGCAAAAATCATACGACAAAAAGATGTAAGGAGCAGTTTCAATGGCACAGCTTGTCCTAATGGCACCATGCAAAGCAGGTCTTGCAGCTGGTCCAGCAGTTGTTGAAGTCCAGACAGAGAACGGCAAGGGCTATGGGAAGTTAATATATTTACAAGCAGACTCTGACTGGTGGTTATACCAAAATATCTCATTAGCATTCATAGTTTAGAAGGGTCCTAGGATATAATCTATCACTTATTTTTTAGGGCCATCTAATTACATTGGAAATAATTTATGATTGAATGTTCATTGCCCAGCTACTCTCCATATCGTAACAGCTCAGTAGGCAATGAGTAACAGTATGCATACTTTAGAGGCAAATGCTTCTATCATATGCATGGTTCTTAACAAAACACATTTATATTGTTCAGTGCTAATGGTTATGTCTCTTCATCCTGGGAGGAAACTGAGCTTTCCCTTTCGATAGTGTGAGCAAGCACATTAAGGAGAACAAAAGCGTGGTCCTCGGGAGAGATTCTTCTCTGCATTTTTGCTTCATAAAATTCTGCATTGAAGAGAACAGATGCTACTGTCTGTGCATTGCACAGCCTTTAAATACTGCACTAAGTAATTTAGACAGAGCTGTAATGGCTACATTAAAAAATTCTTCAATAAATGATCATATAAAGTTGGCTATGAGAGCTTTTCCCTTTTCCAAGAAGAGCGAGAAATAGAAAAACTAAAAGTGAAACTATTGCTTATGAATCATCTGAATTGGAGGTACAGAAGAGGGTTATTTCCCAAGCAAATGTTAGGTGGCAAAATGCTGAGATATTGTCTGTTCCCTCAACAGCAACTCCTGAGGATCTGTGCCATGGCTGCTGCCCCCTGGACATGCCCACTCAGAGGGCCCAAAATGGGATGTTCTTACTGAGCACAATCCATTTCTTATTGCTCTTGCAGACCAAATCTTGTACCTAGGGTTGATATGTCATGTTTTGAACTTTAGTCAAAATGTAAAGCTAACCTTAAATTAGGTTTTTGAGTTCCTGCTTCAGCTGCTGGATGGGCAGGACCTTTGATAGCATTTTAGTCTCCTGATATCAATCCAGCTTTTGCTCCTGTGTCAGTAACAGTCTTTGTGAACAATCTTTTGTCCTCATATGTTTCATTTTTCTAAAGCCTCTTTCATTTATTTCTGCTATCCATCTCATGTTTGTGGTCAAGTGCCAGGCAAGATATTACTGAGAGGAGAGTTAAACACTCACCTCTGGAATTATAACCAGTCCAAATATTAACCCAAAAAGGACAAGATTTACTCCGTACATCCACCGCAAAAATATGAAGTAGGAAGCGACTGAGGAGCCAAAGTGACCTGAAACCAGAAGAGATTTCATGGTTAGGAGTTTGAGAGGGTTACACTGTCCTCAGCAACACCTGGACCTCTTTACCCTTAGGTCTCCCCGGCATGTTGCCCATGACCCTCACAGGAGTCCCCACAGCTGATGGAGACAGCAATGCCTGGAGCTGCCAGGTATGCCTGCTCCTTGTTTGGCCCAGATGCCCAGGGTGAGTGAAGATTGGGGACCAGGGGGCTGGAACATTGTTTGGATGAAGGCAAAGCCATCTTACAAAATGTCTCACTGCCACCACACAGCAACTTGTACTTACTCTCCACTTCCTTTATCTTCATCTCCCAGGGTATGCACTGGGTTTTAAAATTTTCAAAGTCTCTCTTAAATTTCACCCATTTCTGAAACAAGACAACATCTCAGTGAGCAGAAAGGTGTGAAGGAAGAGGCTCCTTCCTCTGCATGGCTTTCTAATGTCAGAGTTTGGGAGCATGGCTAGGACTGTGTGGAAAGTCCAAAGCAAGAACCGTGATCTGAGTCTGTTCTTTTGGACTATTTTAGAAACGCCTTCCAATCCAAAAGCCCTCCACCCCCAAGCCTTGACATTCATTATCTCAGTTTTAAGTTTTCCAGGCTTTTGGAAAGCTGCAGTTGAGCTATGAGCTTACCATATTGTATAGGATTAGAACATTCAGACCTAGCTCTGGGTTGAAAGAATTGGTTCAGAACCAGCTCTATTTAAAAAAAAAAAAAAAATTAATTTGATAAAATACTAAACTTGAATCCTTCCTCATCAGACCAGCAGCTAAACTCCTATTGATTTCATTATCTCAAGCCTGGCTCTGTTTTGCAGTTCTCAGTATAATCTCCATGACAACATGCAACTTGGCTGCGAACTTCACTCTTAAAACACAGCCATCATTCTCCCTGCTATCTCCTTATCACTGGGGAAGATGAAATTTTACAGGAGTACATGAGGTAGTGGAAGAGTTTGGAATGGCCTCTTTCCCCTTTAGGGGTACTTTGTCTCACAGATCAAAGTTTTGGAGGTTGCAACCAGAAAGCTGTGGTTTCCCTGCTCCTGCAAACCCTCCCTTGCTTCAGGGAAGGTCTCAATGAGATTCAGGTTCTTTCTGCAATAGATTTGAAGTCAGCTAGTATTTCTTTGAATGTGAGCAGGAATTTTTATTCAGACTTCCTGGTGCCTCTTTTGAAAATAGAGGTTAATAAACCCAAAAAAGTGTTGAATGCGTAGCTGAGTATTCAAGCCTTTCCCTGACACAATTGCAGCACTTACCTTTGCCATCATCATCTTATATGCATACAACTTTTTGCCTTTCCCTTTTCCCAGAGCTCCTTCGAACTTCTCTACAAAAGCTTGTGCCTCCCTGATTGAAAAACAGACAAGCAGGTTATTAAAACAGCAAAGGGGTTTTAGTTTTTCACATCTCCCTCCAGCAGGGGGATAACAGCCATTCTTGTGCAAAGGTGGGGGCTTGATTTCTGTCCACACCCCATTGTGGTTGCTGTCTGCTGGTGGTGGTCTGTGCCATGTGGAGCTTGCATGCTCACCTGGGACTACCTAGCAGGTCCACGAGGCACTTACATTCGTGTAGAGATGCACCCCAAATATTGTTCCACACTTCTTGGGTGTAAACCAAAAGCCTGCCTGTTTCTCTTGCTACAGAGCTCTCCCAGCCTGCATGCCTGTTGTAACTTCTCTCTCCTGATGCATAGGTTAAGAAGGAAATAACAATGCCTAGTGAAAGAAACTCCAAGAGGATGCAGGATTTCCCTTCATGAACACCTCCCTGGATAAATAATCAGAGATGTGCTTTTGGCCCAATGGGATAATCTCAGCACCGAAGGAATGAGTGTAGGCTAGTCAGGAGTAAAATCAAGCAGCAAAATGAAATTAGTTTCAGAAGAGGATTTCTAAGCGAAATACAGAAAAAATAATCTAAGTAGATGCTGTTAGAATATGCTGAGTTTGTTAATAAAATTATGACATATATTGGTGTTGTATCATGAGAAGAGATTAAATTTCAGGAGTTGGGAAGTTCTTTGCAATCCTAAGCCTATGGGAAAGATGGACTTACACTTGGTAGAAATAGTTGGCTGGTTCAGCCTTCAAGCTCGGGAAGACGACCTGTGCCTTCATTTGCAAACCTAAAGTGAGATTTCTAAGTCTTGAACATACTGTTTTGCTCTCTTTGTATTCCTCATCTATGCAATGGGGCTAATCATTTCTTGTCTCAGGGTTGAGTTCATGCAACCAAAATAACTAATGAATGTACATCATGCTGAGAGCCTTTCTGGAGACCCCTGCACAAGCAATGCAACAGTTTTGTTTAGGTTCATTAGTAGGTAATAATGATTACCATAGTTCAGGAATAATTTGAAAGGATAGAGGTATGTTTTCAAATATCTTACCCAGAATTTTAGCCAGGATCCTACACCAAAGAGAAAACCACATCAGAAATAACTCTGCTTTGCTCTTTTCTTCTTTACCTTTAGAACTTTGAAATTTTAGGGCTCAGGCTCGTAACGTGCGTGTGAGCGTCAAAAGCTGCTTCGATACAGCTTCCTTGTATAGATCTTTACCCAGATTTTCAGAATTAATTGCCAGAGTTCACAGCTCATTATTTTATTGAAAAATGTAACAGGTCCTGGCCTTCAGGGTGTAAAAGAGAGAAGCAGAGACACATGGTGACTGCCAGCCTTCACATCCTGGTCACGGCAGCTCTGAGCAACCGCTCAGCAAACACAGGGCAGGGGCATCACCACCACACCCATGGGGCAGTGCATGCTTTGCAATGCTATTTTGAAATCTTTCATGGTAGAAAGGGGTTTTAGAGGATTCTTAACCAACACAGCTAGGATTTGAACCATTCCCTTGACACAGGAATGGTTTGTTATTCCCTAACTGACCTATGGGTTTTGATTTCCCTGGTCTGCCCTGCCCTTGGCCTGCACTGAGGGGTCTCTGCTATTGCCTGAGTTGTTTCCACATTCAGCAGGTTCTGAGTGGCAGTATTATCTTTGCTCCATAAACTCTGCAAATAATATAGCATTTTTTCCAAGCAGGCCTGTCTCAGGACTGTGCAGTAACATGGCACTTTGCTGCTCTGATTTCTGTCTGACAACAGACATGAATAAGCAAACCAGGGTACGGAGTTTGCTTTAACAAGCAGCCTGACAGTAGTGAGTCACTTGGTTTTAAATACAAGGGTAGAATGACCTGGCCATGCGTATCAGTTGAACAGATTTGCACTTTGTTTGTTCTTTGGTTACAGAGGCTGAAAATCAGATTCCACATTTTAACTCTGCACACTTAAAGCCAGACAGGCTGGCCAGGCTCTGCCAGCCACTTTTTCCGAAACTGTGTTGTTACAGCAGCAGCAGGAGCAGCAGCAAATATGCAGTCGAGGGAAAGGCAAAGTGTATCTGACCACAGTCAGCAAAGACCACAGGGATGGGGGTTTCCATTTTTATGGGTACCTGAGCACTGATAGCTTCTTCACCATCCTCCAAGGCTTGTTCCTCATCGTGGAAATCAGTTTTTTCTTTTGCTCCACCTGTTCCATCAGCATTGCAAGCTCTTCCTCTGACAGTGATTCCTCATCAGATGAGTTGGAAGTAGCAGAAGAAGTACTGAGAGAGACAAAATAAAGGACATGGAATAGAAAAACTCACAGGAGTTAGAGGGAAGGTCTTGCTTGGGGTAAGCACTGTCACTGGCCCCAGGGATCCTGCTCTCATTTGGGCACAGTCCCTCGCCATCCCCTGGCTCAGTGCAATGCCAGTGCCCTTCACACTCAAAGCAAGGCTGTTTCCAGCCAGAATAATGAGGAGGCAATTGTGCCCCACCATAAATTCGCCCAAGGTCATGCTTTGGACCATACTTCAGCTATAGAAGCACTGCTGAGGGCTAGAGCTGGCTCTGCAGAAATGTTTTTCATGCCTTCAGAACAAAATGAGAGATATGGGGAGAAGCAGAGGCTTGGGACAACTGATAATTGGAAGAGGAAGAGACTTGAAAACATGAGTTATTCATTTTGATCTTGAACATTTCCATAGACCAACCAAAAACATGTGTTCAGATCCAAATTGCTCAAGCTGTCTACACCCTGCTGTAGGCAATGGGACATGGGCAGAACTGACCCTGGCTTAGAAATTACAGCAACTTGGAAACAGTTTGGTTCTGTGGCATTTCTCACTGTGTTCCACTGTTGTGTCTCTTTTAGGAGAGCAGGAACTTAGTTGCAGTCTACTGGTTTTGCCACTCTGATCCGTGTGCCACTGGCACATCAATATCACTGCCAGTCTGATACAAGGCACCATAGTCAGGGATTGTTTAATTACCTATTTTTCCTGTCTTTCTTCTGTTTGTTCTCCCCTTCCTTTCCTTTTGTTGTTGTTTTCTTTTCTTTGTTTTCTGATTCCTTTTGGTCTTTGGTAGGAGTTTTTTTGCCTCTGTCTCTCTGTTTGCTTCCTTCCTCTCCTGCCTTTTTTCCATCTCTGTTTTTCCTTTGGTAGTTTTTTCTCCTGGAAGCTCTGTTTTGTTGACTATCACTGTCTTCCTCATTGCTGTCATTGTGTTCTTTGTCTTTGTCTTCTTTGTCTTCGTCTTCTTTGTCTTCCTCTTCTTTTTTACTTTGAATTCTGCTTGCTCTTTCCCTGAGGCGTTGTTTGCTAGTATTCTTGTCCTTTACTTCGTCTTCTGCAAGTGATAAAAACCGATTACTTTGGGAAATCCATGCTGGCCAAATCAAGATTCATCAGAAAAGCGTGGGCAGCCAGGATCCCTGAAGCAAACCCCAGTGAAGTCAAAGAGCAGGTGTCTGTTGACCTCGCTGGGCTTTGTGTTATGCCCTGTCCAAGGACCACATCTAACTCTGGTTATGCAAGTCCCACTTAAGACAGTGTGGTTCACTCAGCACATCAGTGACTTGTATGTGACCATAAGAAAACCAGAAATTAGTTCCAAATGCAACAGCCCATCCATCACAGAGCACAGACATGCACTTTCCTGGCATGCAAACACACCAGAACAAAGGAAACAGAAATTGCAGTCTGTTACACAATGTGGGGTTTGTTTGTTGATGTGATGTCCTTGAAAGATGTTTGCTTTTCAAGGCTAGGGATGGAGTCCTTCTATTTATAGAGAGAAAAGGTGCAGCAGAGGCAGTATCTGGTTTTGTTTCTCTGAGTTTTCTTTTGTATTGGAAGGTCTATATTCAGAGAAGAAAAAGCCCGGATAGTCTCTGAGGCACATTTCATCCTTACTGGCATTACAAGCTAAAAAACGCTTTTATTCCAGAAGTCAGAACTACTTTCAGTTTCAGAGATCAAAACAGAGCATGATTTAATTGCAGAATATTATGGAAAGGGGAAGAAAACATTCAAAAAAGTTACAAGTCTCTCCGTCTCTTTTATGACCAAGTACATTAAAATCATTAGTACATTTTCCAGGGTGTTTTGGCTTCTCATTTTCTAAATTTTCTGGCTGATGAAAGTAGTGTTCAGACAAATAAAACATTTGTATTTTTTTTCTTTTTTTCTCTTTTGCTAGAGTTGGAGATATTGTAATGGAAAAGTGAAATTGTGCTGGAATGGGATCCAGAGTGCAAGATGAGGAGCCTAAAAGGTGAGAAAAATAGGAGCAAAAGCAATTTGAGGATTTATATTTTTGGTTTGGTGAAAAGTTAGGAATAGATGACAAGGCAACAGGTTCTGCTTGTTAGTGGTAAAAAAGGAGTAGATGGTGGCTGTCACACTTGACACTGGGAAGGAGAAGGAGCTTTTAACTAATTTCTCAGGAGCCATTAGGCAGGTTTCAGTTACTGTGTAATGGTCCATCTCAGCTGAATTTCAGTTGTTGATCTAGGTCAAAGGACCATCTATCCTCTTTGGGAAAATGTTCATTTGAGGCAATCAACTCTCGCAGTTTTCATTTCAACCTGTCAAATATTGGCTTAAATGTGAAGCATTCGTTTGTTACTTTTAACCTATTACCTTTTTTGCCTATATGGAAAAGGTGCATGTGATTTAAAAAAAAATCCCTGTCATTTCCTAATTACTTTCTCATATTTTATGGATAATACAGACACGATTGTGAACCATTTTTGCAGTAACAGCTATATTCATATCACCTATCCAGTGCTGTTAGGACCTTACCTCTTAGTTATCTCTTTTTATTTATGCTCTACATACAAGGTTAAAGGTGTTTTTAATCCCGATGTGGGCTTTTTCTCATTTCCCACATAGCCTTCAGTCTGCCTCCAGTCCATTTTCATTTTTATCATCTTGTGGTCATGATTAATCAACATCCCACTGTATTATGGTCTAAGAAAGCACTACAGGAAGGGCAACAGACCTCAGTACAATGCAAAGCAGTCCCAGCCCTTCACAGGGTGATGCTTTACTGCAATACTTGATTTACTAGGGGTTGACTCTCAAGCGATGTGGGCTCTGACAGGGTCCTACTCTGGGAACATGGATGAAAGGGGACAGGCTGCTAAGAACAGTGGGTTATATATCACTATTATAAATCAAACCTCAAGGGAAAAATCTGTTTGCTTGCAAGTAGCTCATGAAACCGTTCATGTTGTAGAGCAAGTCAGAAGCCAGAGAGAAAATGAAAAGGTATCACCTCTTGTATTTCAAATAAGATAACATTTGTTAATCTCTACATTACCTTCACTCTCTGTGTCACTTTCAACTTCTCCATCAAACTCTATTCCAGCTGCAAGACAAAGAATAAAGAATAATTGCATTTTTGTTGGAATTTACACATGTGATGCTTTACACAGCTAGCCCTTAAGTTCCAGCTGAGCTTGGCAGAACGTCCCTTATTGGTTATACATTATATTCTTTTCCTACAGCAATGCTCTTAATATTTACTTTAGTCTGGCAGATTGGCAAAAGTTCCTTGCACAAGCAAACTGAAATTGTATGATATTTGAGAGACTCAAAATAGTGTGCTTGCAAAGTCCCAAGACATTTAGTCAAGTATTTGGCAGCATCAGAACTGAAATGATCTCACAATGATACCAACCATCTTCCAGGATGACCTGTAAAGCACTTTTCTTTTTCTTCCCCATGGCAGCCTCCCGTCCTTTGCACAGGCACTGTAGCTGCTGTGCTGTGCACGCACCCCCTGGTCATACACACGTTAGTCTCTCTTCCAGTGCCCATGTGCTTGTCTCCTTGGCATTGCAGTCAGAAGGGCACGTCCGGCTGTCGGTGACCTCTTGCTCATGAACCATGTGGACGGGGATGGGTGGGAGAGGCAAGAAAAACCTGGGCTCTGCCTCAGCCCACCCAAACGCTTTCACTTCTTCTCCCTTCTCCCTGTGAAAAAAGCACCTGTTGGCATTACATTGCATTTCATTATTTAAACATGAAGGAAAGCCCTTTGGTGGGTACTTGGTGGTGTCGTATGAAACACAGACACAAGTCACGTCTGGTTTGGACATAAGCACGTGGTCGGAGGCTTTGAAAGGATCAATTTTCTTAATGCCATATTCTTTATTGACCTGTGTCAATCTGTGTAACCCTGTTAGTCATTCTCCTGCACCTTATTAAACCTCTCAGTCAGTGTCCCTCGGGGAGTGGCTGTGGGTCACCTTTTGTCCTCCATGCATGTCCCTTGTAGGGGACTCATGAGCTAATAGATGCAGCAAGGAGTCAGGAGTCAGGATACCAGGATCTCTCTTTCCTTTGCTCCTCTATTCTGTGTGACCTTTGCATACTCATTGCACTTGCTGGTAAAATAGGATAGATTTTCCTTCTAGGTGCTCTGAGGCTTAATTAATTAATGTGAGACCCTCATTTGGAAGGTCCTTTAGTACCACAAAGTATTGTATTGCATGCTGCAGCTTGCAGTCTTTCAGTGGGCCAAGAATAGGTTTGTCTGAACAATCTGCAGAGTAAAACCTGCACCATCTGCCTCAGCTGTGGCTTCCTTAGAAAGTATCCAAGGGTGCATCCCCAGTGCAGGGTTTCTCTTGCAGTCACACAGATTGTGCAAAAAGGTTTCCCAAGAGGAGAGTTTACCCTCACACCACCATCTGTGAAAGATGCTGCAGACCCCCAGCTTGTGTAGGTGTCCTTTGGGGGACCTGGCAAGGTGACGGTACTCGAAGACGTTTTTTCCAAGGGTTGCCAGGGACAGTCTTAATTCCCTACTTCCCTCCCAAAAGAGAGGAATGTTGTGGAGATCAGTTTGAGGGTACTGGCACCACTGACTTGTGCAGGTGACTCCTGCTCTGGGTCAGGTGCAGTGACTGAGGATGTGCCAGCCTGAACCTCTCTCTGCTGCTTTTTGCTCACTGAATTTTGGTCCAAGAACACCTTTGAAGTACTTTAAGTCCAACCCCATGGATTGTTTCATCTACCTTTGACTTTAGCTCAGCTCTCCCGAGCTTAATACATAATGTATGGTATATGCCCATATATTATTAACAACTCTAACCCTACAAGTTCATTGCACAGTACATTTTCCCTCTGTGTTTCTCACACCAGTGGGCGTGACTGGGTCTGAAGGCAGTGATAGCATTTTTTGAAGGTCTTCCTAGTGAATGAGTTTTACTTATAACTCTGTATGTTGATGTGGTTTATTTCAAATGTGATCACTTGGTCATTGACTTAATACTGCTCCAAACAAAAAAGGAGAAATTTGCAGTTGCTGGAGGCTGCTGGAACAGATTTTCTGCAGGCTACTTCAGTTGCCTTAATCCCAAGCATCTCTTTCCCAAATGGAGGACTAGGGACCTAACTTTGCTAATTAACTGGAGGTCAGGGTGTGGATGCTTATCACCCCTCTCCCTGTAGCCCAACCCAATACCATATTCACTGACAGCCTCATAGAATCACAGAGTAGTTTGGGTAGGAAATGACCTTGAAAGGTCACCTAGTCCAAGTCTGCTGCAGTAAGCAAGCACATCTTCAGCTAGATTAGGTTTCTCCGAGCCACATCCCACCTGACATTGGATGTTCCCAGGGATGGGGCATCCACCACCTCTGTGAGCAGCCTGTTCCAGTGCTTTACCACCCTCACTGTAAAAAAACCTTCTTTCTTACACCTAATCTAAATTGACGCTCTTAGTTTAAACCCATTACCCCTCATCCTTTCATGGCATCCTTCTTTCCCACCAAAGCATGCTCAGACACTTTTTGCATGCTCAAGCTATGCTCATGTGAGCATGTCATTGAGAGTTGAGTGCCCTGGTTTGTACCCCAACACATGGTCAGTGAGTCACCCATAATCTGCACTGTAGCTGGGGCAGCTGCAGGCTCCAAACCCACCTGGGCCACTTGGCATACCCATAGATACCAATTACATGATTTGGAAAAATGATGGGGACTGCAAATCCATTTTACTACCAAAACATGCAGCCAGGTAATTCCTCTGTCTCCTGCTCTGAGTTGAAATATGCATTCTTTTATTTTATAACCTGTTCACAGCAGTGGTGGTACATACTGGTAGTGGTACATGTACTGGTAGAAAAGGGTCTGAGGTTTGCACAGCAGGTCAAGGTGCAGCTGCAGCACATGACAATAGTCCTTAGTTGCTCACAGGGCTAACAGGAAGCTGTTAAATTGAGAAAATGCTTTTAGCCTGCTCTGGAAACCAAAGCACACAACCACCAGGAGTCCTCTACATAAGAAGAAAAGAGCTTGCCCACGGAGCTAACACAGCCCTGCAGAGACTCTACTCTCACCTTCACTTAGCTGTGCAGCACACTAAAGGGCATTTACTTTCATCAGCAAATAAGAGGAATTCAAGTTTTCAATGGCAGTCACAGAGGCCCTGGCACCCCTTGCTACGTGGGGGCATGAGATCACCCTGCACTCCCCTCACAGTGGGGGTGAGAGCTGAGAGGTGCCAGCATATGGGACAGCAGGAGCAGTAGCTGTTGTGCCCAGGGCTCATGAAGCAACGCATCAGTCTGGTTGAACATATTTGCAATTAGCTCTGTATGGATGCTGCTTTGCTCCCCCTGTATCTATGCTGTCAAAGGTAGTAAGATTGACCATAATAAAACTGTACTCTTACAGCCTGGGTGGCAACATTTCACTTTTGCATAGGTAGGGATCTTTATCTTTCCTGCTTCTTACTCCATTGGACTCCATCCTATGGAGGGGAAAAAGTTGCATAAGGCCTGACAATTATTTTCTAACGAAGAGTGTTGTTGAAGTGGCTGCCCAAGGGCTTACCCTTAAGGAGAAAATCCCTACATTACCTTTTCAACTGAGCCTGTGATGCAACAGACAACTAGGCTGATGTGCAGCCACACAAGCATGATGAGAAACCTTGTCCCTTGTGGTGGTTGTCCTCAGGGAGGCATGTGGCAGACTTGAAGAGCCACTGTCACTTTTGAGGAGGACCAGGCAGTGCTAGAGGATGTGATGCAGAAGGCTGGACAGCAGAGTGTGGGGAGCAGTGGGGTTCAGTGCAACAAAGTGGTGTCATGGAAGCTGAGACCAAGAAAAAGTGTGAAATGGTTGGGCCAAACTACAGTCTTGCCAGTCTTTTTTGCCTTGTTTTTTGGTACATCTTAGAGATCTGTAATTTCTCTCCAGAATCAGGTGGATGGAGATCTGATTGTATCTCTCTGCTGATTTTACCTTTGTGATACTGTGCTTATAGTTCCTGGACACTGAATAATGTTGATTAAAAAAAAAGTTTAAAGAAAAACATACTGTTGTTTATATGCAATGTGGAAATATTCATGGGGAAAAAAACCTCAAGATAAGATATTCTAAAAAGTGTTATATTTGAAATAAGAAAAATGTGCTTCATTTCACATCCTTTTGACAGCCATCTTTGGTGATGTAAAGGGCTCCATATTAAAGGAAAAATAAACATAAAAATGATACAACAAGACTCATGGCAGGCCTGAGAGGGCAGTGAGATGTCTTATGAGCTATGAGAGAGGTGGCACATGAGGACTTTCCGTGTCTCTGTGTGTGCATTAGACAGGTCTGTGCAGGGCTGACCAGAGCTGGGCCAGCCATACCATGGGGAAATGCTGCCATTCTTCAGCACCAAGCACACAACCATCCTCAGCTTATGATTTTCCTAAGAGGATAAAATGTCTTCCAGGGCTTAGGATTTCTTAGGATTATGGATGGAAGGAAGGAAATTAATGGATGAATCTTTTACCTCTGAGTTATTCCACACAAGGTGTGAATAAGTAATGCATTGCTACGAATCCAGCTATTACTTATGTAAATGTCAGACTTTGTATGCAGACTGTGAAAATTTATGGAGTTGTAGCACTAATATTTTGTCCTGTACTAGTTAGCATTTTTCTCATGTTGGTGCTGAGTAACACTATATAATTTGACAATTTTAACATACAAGGACATTGGGTGTCTCACACACTTCCAAGTGTTAAATAAAAGCAGTTGTGTTATGGAGAGAGGGTAACTGAATCCTGGAAGCACATACAACATACTTGTAAATGCTTAATGAGCTAGTGTTTCTCCCTTTCTTGCTTTCTGATTAACATAGGGCTTTAGCTAATTAATCCATGGATTACATTTATTCAATATTCATCTCATCTATAAGTAATCTTTACTTGAGAGGGTTTTCAAGCAATAATAATAAAAACTGACCTGTGTGTGGATATCTTGATGAGGGCCTAAAACTTGTAAATTGCCAGAGCCAACTTTAATGATACATCTGAGACAGACATTTAAAAGTTAGAGATCTCTTCCAAACACTGACTTGGTTCAGTTGGACTGACTGTTAAAACTAAATTATTTTAAAATACCCCAACCATAATCATGTTTTCCAGGATCTCTCAGGCATGCTTTATAAAACTAGATTCAGGTTAGCTGTGATCCAGCCTGACTTTTGTCTGTATTTGTGTTTAAATTTGGAAAAACAAATTTCTTACTAAGCCATGGAGATCCAGCATGGGCTACTTGTCAACCTGAGCATATCTCATGCAGAGGTCATCCTTGCCCTCATGGAATCTCTGCAATGCTGTAGTTTTTCTCTGTACTTTGGTACAAGGGTCTGCAGTTACCTCTGACAGAGCAGCATGGAAGTGCTGAGAAAGTAAGGACTCACCAGCAGCATTAACTGCAAGCACGTGGAAAGAGAGGCCCATTATCTTGACTTAATCTAGGAAAGAAATTTCTCAGCTCTCTACAGACACTGAAAATAACTCTCTGCCTTCCACACAGAATGGTAGGTCTGGACTATGGCTGGAGGCAGTACAATGGTATCAAATATATGTCCATGCTGTTTGTGCAGGGAGGGCATTAGGTACTTGTAAGGACAATGTAGTCCCACAGGCAGAAATTGTGCCAGACTAATCCTGAGTGTTGGGGATGTTCAAC
This sequence comes from Hafferia zeledoni, assembly GCA_035583235.1. Taxonomy (NCBI): domain Eukaryota; kingdom Metazoa; phylum Chordata; class Aves; order Passeriformes; family Thamnophilidae; genus Hafferia; species Hafferia zeledoni. Next base: position 43,254,790 of record JAWWEV010000083.1, read on the forward strand.
TCAGTGCCTTTGCCCATGGAAATAACCATTATCTGTGTAATCCCAACTCAGGGTGGGGAGCACAAGGTCTTCAGAGGTAGAACTATTTATTTTTTATTACTTTCCTCTTGTTATTTCATAACCTCAAGGCATAGCTGGGAATTGGCCATGGAGGAGTGCAACAGGCTCTGTACATGCCATTACATACATTCTGTGTTTTAGCTGAAGAACAATTACTGCCAGAGAGCTGCTAATTCAGGTGCCCTGTCAGGAAGAATTAAACCAAGCCAGGGGGAGGATGTGCACTGGCAGGTCCTGGAGGTGTGCCAGCTTGGAGAGATATCTTGGAACATCAGATCAATCACAGGACACAGTCCCTCAATCTTCCACAGTCTTCCACTGATTCTTATTGTGTGGAAGCCAGGAAGGATTATTTTATTCTGTTTTAAAAGTGCTGATATTGCCCAGCTGTGTAAGAATAGAGCACCCCATTAGCAGCAGCCTTATGGGAAACTCTGCAGTTTAGACCCCAGACTAATGCAAAGCACAAGCCAGTATCTGCCAGCTCACAACCATCTTCACCAAATCAATGCCTCAGGCTGAGCACATGCTTGGGATCATCCTGTATCCACACAAGCTTTTCAGTGTTCTCCAAACACAACAGATAGGGGTTTAGCAGTGGTGCTGGTCAGACAGTGTGTGTTGCTCCTGTATCATCCCTCCTTATCCCTGGCCTTGCTGGGGACAGCCTTTGAGTGAACCAGGCTGTTGTTCATCCAAAAAATGGTGTGCATCATGGTCTTGTGGTCCTGGCACTGCATGAGTAACTGAGCAGCACTGGAAAAAACATTTTGATTTCTAACCAGATACAGACACCTCTACCCATCTCCCACACTCCTTTGAGGAAATGGAGGCTGCACAACATTTTTGCCAATCCATTACTCCATTTTTGCAGAGTAAATGTAGTTCTCATGAAGTTTCCAAGGGCAAGAAATGAAAATTATTAAAATAACAAACTTCTAGACTGATCTAAAGCATGAAACTAGTCAACACACATGTGCAGGATTTAAATGGAGAATGATTTTGTCATAACAGATTTATATGAAAAAAACTGCTTTAGAGAATGTATGTGGAAAACCAGGAAAGGGGCATGTTTTTTGCACAGGCTCTGATGTAGGAGATTTCTTGGGAAGGAACATTTTTGTTGGGCTCCTTTCCTACCTGATACACCTGCTTGGCCCTGTTTTGGAGGAAAATTTCTGCATTGTCCTCTCAGCTTTGTAGAAGGTGCCTGAAAGAACAGAAATGAAGGACACAGAATAAGAAGATTAGGAGAAGAACATCCTTCACAGGAGCTGATGTTGGAGAACATGCAGGGTGTCGTGACAAGTTGAGCCATTTTTGCTGACTCCTGTCTAGCCCTCCAGACACAGAGGGGATGCTGCTGCTGGATTTCCCCTTCTTTTGTTCTGGGTCTGAGAGGAATTCTGTAGAAAAAAATTCTTTGACTTTTTTCCTAGAATCTCCTAGCAGCAAGTTGTTTCTTTTTCTTCTATGTAGAAGCCAGAGGGAAAGCTGCCTAACAATCCATTCATGACAGAAGGATCTTGCATGCTATAACCTCTTCCTAAAAGCTCCCAGAGGAGCTCTGCTTGCACCTGCACAAGCCAGACCTGTTGCTGCTACAGGCTCTTAAAGCTTTAGTGACTTCCATGAGGCTCTGACAAGTCACACCAGCCATGGGTTTGGGCCAAATAACCTGAAAGCTTCTACTGGATCATAGGCTCAGGGATGCACAAGATAGAGGGGTCTCCCTATAATCTCTTGCAGCATTTGAAGGTCCCTGTGAAGGTTCTTGTTTGTATGAGAAGAGGTAACAGGGGACTGAAAGTCAGAACTAGTATCTCTTTTTAAAGTTATCTCAAGGCCCTATACAGGATTTCTACTGGATAAAAAAGTCCAGACCCATATGCTCTTGTGCATATAAAGCCATATTAATGAAACACTTTGGATTTTTTTTTAATAGGCTTTCCAGGTAAGATTTAAAAATAATGAAATGCAGCATCATGGTGGTGGACAGAACTCACATAACATGAGTACTAGCTAAGACAGAAGAGGACCAAGTTGTTTGAGGAAGAGAACTACAACGATTTGGCATCTTAACGGACTCTTTTAGGACATTTGCATCGTGCCACAGTAACTGCTTCCTCTTTGCCTCAGTGTCACTGTAATGAACACACACGATGAGTAGACACTACTCACAAGAATTGTATCCCTCTTCTGCCCCTGTGAAAGCAGGATTGTTTGTGTGTAACATGTTCAGGGATGATGTGCAATCAAAACAACTTTCTGCACAAGGAAGGAGAGGTGAGATGAGGGGAAGTGAGAGCATTTCAGGGGAAAACGTCCTTCTTGTGCAAGATGAGCTCGGAAAAACCCAGGACTTTCATGGCAGGGGAATATGGAACGGGTGAGTGATGCTCCTGCAGCTGAGGTGAGCGAGCCCACTTGCAGTGCAATGGGACCTCCCTCTTGTGGCAGCCCCTTTGCATAGCAAATGTCTCTATTTCAGCAGATTTACCATCCTTTTTGACAGCTCACTTGATAAAGGAATGAGACTTGCCTTGGGTGAAACTGGGGGTTTTTTTCCTAGCATGCTAACCAGCCAACGGATTTCCCACACCTGCCTGCTCTGTATTGAAGCCTGAAATTGCTGTCTTTCACTCTCCTAGGCAGAATTGGAGCTACAGCCTCAAAAAGCAGAACAGAAGTGAAGACAGTGAGTAAGATTTGTGGGCTTAAACTTGCACTATATCCTAAAATACTCAAATGTCAGGCCATTTGTAGTATTAATT
>JAWWEV010000083.1:43257723-43344866 GCA_035583235.1 Hafferia zeledoni
AGTGAGTAAGATTTGTGGGCTTAAACTTGCACTATATCCTAAAATACTCAAATGTCAGGCCATTTGTAGTATTAATTTCCTATTGTGTAAGTCCTTAATAGAAGGCTTTATATATTCTGTTTCTGGTTTTTGTCATTACTATTATTCAACATCTATTGAAGGATATTTTCTCTCTTTTTTTTCCTGTGTTTTTTTTTTTTTTTTTTAATTTGGGTTGTTGTTGCGTTTGTTTGTTTTTTTAAGCTTGTGTTTCCTGTGCTTAACAGAATAGAGATGTGGTTGCAATTCTCACTTCAGTAATAAAAGCAGATAAAAAAATTCTTAGGAGTATTTGCTTGAAGAATTTTAAAATCAATTATCAGAAAGATCTTTAGGAAGAGCCCAAAACTACTGAGGGAGGGTCTGAAAGAAAATCAAATCATTATTTCCTAACAGGGTGGGTTGATGAGATATTCAACACAGCTGAGCTCAGGACATCAGCCAGTGCCTGTAGGAGGGCTGAGCCTGCGATGTGAGGTCAGTAATTCAACATAATAATAGAAAATTATTTAAACATGGGGCTAAGGTGATGTAAGTGTGGAGGGTTTTGTTTTCAAGCAGCTGAGTTATTCAACTGACTTCAGCCATATCATCTAAATACTTCAATGTTTTAGAAACTTGGTGAGTCTCAGTCTTCAATGGCACACAAGGCAAGAAATTATATATCCTCTTGATTTCTGATGTAACTATTGGTGCTGGAAAGGTCTTTTTTAGAGGTACTTGGAGCCCTTGTTGAAGGAAAAAATTCTGGGCTGTTTCTCTAAATTGTTTCAATTTGTTTTTATGATGTATCTTTCTTGAGTGTACTACTGATGCTATCAAGTCTTAAGGCAACAGGTCAGCATGTCTTGAGGAAAACCTTTTTAGATTCTCATTCATAGCAATGTATTCCCTCTGTTCAGTAGAAACTTCTGTTGTGTTGTCTTATGAATGAATTAAATACCTAATAAGTAGCAAAGGAAGAAAATCCCCAACAACTTATGTGCTTTTAAAGTGTTAATTATTCCCATTATTATTATTTCAATTGACTGTATTGTTAAATAGTGACTGAGAACAATATAATGATAAAGGCCTGTTCTTTGCCTGCTGAGAGTGTGTGGCTGATATAACTGGCTTATGAAAAGTTATTGCTTTTTATCTGGCTTTATTTAAAGTCACTGAGCACCTTCTGGTGCATTTATTCCCTTTAGATGGTGTGTGAGAAAACTCCCTTTGTTTAGAGATGTAAGAGGAGGATAATTTGTTACTGTTACTACAAATATGTGTGTGTAACTATAGAGACCTATATATTATTGACCATATATGTATGTGTGTATGCACATATGTATATATATCTTCTTTTTTTTTTTTTTTTTTTTTTCCCCCCCAAAGAATCATGAAATCACTAAGTTCTGGGAGGGCTGAGGGCTTTGAAAGTTCATGTCCAGCAGTAAGTGTAGAATGGGAAACATATCTGCATGCCTCTTCTGCTGTATGGCCAGGTGCATATATGGCACATGTTTGTGTTATTTTGAGGTTACAAATATTTACATTGTCTTAATCTTATTGAAGGTTCAGCTTTTGAGTTGGGTAAATCGAGTATTAAAACTAAAACTGAGCTGGTATGGATGAGGTTTTCAGTACATAATGAAAATGGATTTTTTGTTAAACTTTAAATATTGAATGTAGATGTGTGCAAGCAATCTGTTCCATCATCTTGGTCTGTTACCCCCGGGACAATTCATGGTCTTCCAGAAGCTGAAGCAGGCTCGAAAATACCTAAAAATGCTGTGATGTTCACTGGGTGGATTAGCCTTAATGTTATTGCTGAGCCACCACTGTTAGACTTGGCACACGTGGTAGTGTAACATGGTGAAATTTAGCCTGATGCTTTGAATTTTATCACATACCCAGTCATGGGCTCTGTTCTTTGGGTGCTTCTCTGATTGCAGACTATTACTACAGGATTTGTTAAACCACCCTTGAGGGAGATTGAGATCAAGTGGGGCACATTGCCATGAGGATCCAAATGCAAAAGATAGGGTAGTTAAACAAGACAAAACCCTTTTGATTAATATATTAACTTTCTGTGTGAAGTGCAGAATGGCTTTTGGGTTTTCCTGAGGGAACTTATTAGCAAGTGCTTATTTACAGTGTCACTCCACTGTCATACTTTTGGCTTTATAACCTGCCTTTTGGTTTGTAGTTGCTTGCTGTGGCTGCAGGACTCCTTGCCAATACCAGTATTAACTTATTTTAGCCATTGAAGAGAGAGAAAGAACAAGCTGTTTGTATTTATTAGAACAAAATGGATAAAATGCTAGGAAACCTAGTCTGAACTCATCTTGGACCCCTTTTTTGAGCAGGATGTTGGACTAGAGATATCCTCAGGTATCCTTTCAGCCTGAATGATCTTCAAAGCTTCATGCACCTGTGGGCTAATGGGAACTGTTCTGTAGGGCCTGAAGGAAAGGCTGCTAATCTAGACTACATAATCAAAACCTTTGTTTTAGGATGGAGTTCTTAATCCCTCCTTTTTTTTGCAAAAGGGATGTTAGTGTTCTCTCTGTGACTCAGAGAAATGCTGACTGCACCTGCTGTTTCTGACCTGAACCCTATCCCTGTCTCCCCAGGGCACCAGACTGTTGGTTTTCTTTCCCTTCCCAGAAATTTGAAGAGCTTTCTCTAAACCTCATGCCTTTATGCATACAAAAGGGAAGTGAGAGGCCTTCTTTTTGACCTGCTAAACTTGGAATCCTTCTGGGGTTTGCTTAAGAATTGAGTTTTTATCTTGTTAAGTTATGCTAAAATAATTTTCAGTGTGTGGCATTTTAAGTTACCAGAATATTACTGCTCATATATTTGTATTTCTATACAGAAATATAAGCAAAATTTTCCCTAGGAGATATCTAACTTTATTTGTGTTTTGCTACAGGGAAACTGGGTCTCTGAAGGGTGTTAAACTGGGAGCTCAAGAAGGTCAACAAAGGTCTTCAATTTTGATTTTCTAATTCCAAGATTTCTGCTTTACCTGCCTTTAATTGCAGGTTTTGCCTCCCTCCTTTGGTTTCATGGATGTATTCCTCCTGCTAGAGATTCCCAAGTAGGACCAAATTCCTGTTTCTATTAGATTGGAATTCCTAACACCATCATTAAAACATTTCCCTGCTGAACAGGTCAGAGTGAGAATGAAAATTTGGTAAAGCAAAAATTTCTTTCGGAAACAGCAATATTCTAAGTCTCTGACCATGGCCAAAGAGGTATGAGGAAAAGTGAATCATCTCATGCCAGGGCCAGGAGCATCTTCAGTGACATCAGTGCTGACCAAAAGTAGAGTTTATAGTAGAGTGAGCTAAAAATGCAGTTGCCTCGGTCATGTTGTTGCTCTCGACTATATTCTGGATGGGTTGAGTGCAGGGAAAGATGAGGAACAGCCAACAGATCCCTCACTGTCTTTGGGCACACGAGGTATCTGAAGATTTCTGCAGCTCAAACAGTGATCCAGGAGGGCAAACTGTTTCTTTCTCAACCAGACTGACCACGATGAAAAAAGCCCTTATTTCTGTGTGCTTATTTGAGGCAATTTATTCTGCTATAATGAACAAGATATTGCCTTTGATGTATAGATCTGAGAAATATTTACCACAAGTCCTGTAATAGTTGACACTGATGGTGCTGCATCGTTTCAGTAGCATTTCACTTTTGACCTCTGCCTCCCCCAGATGCTGCAAATTGGTGCTGTTTCAAGAATTGATATGAGTTTTCTTGGCATCGTGTAGGTTTTGTTACACTGGGAAGGAAAAAGAGGATTCATGCTGCTTCTCAGAGAAATAGTCTTGAGCTGTATTGCTGCACTCATTGATAACAACTTGGTAATTTACTGAGAATTAAATGTCACTATTATAATAAAATATATAAATTATCAAAATTAAATTGCTCTGTCAAGAAATTCAGAGATTCAAGTGCCTATTTGAATATATATATATGCAGACCTAATGGATGCAAGGCTGTAAGAGCAGAGGAGAGAGGGAATGATTTTAGCAGTAGATTTGTGTAGTGATCAATCTATAAAAGTCAAAGAGCCAAGGCATTTTTAAAGGAAAATTAGGATATCATTAACAGAAGAGTATGTTTTCAGACAAGATAACTGGAAGATAAACTGTGATATTTGGCAGATAAAAGGCGAATGTTTGTGTTCAAATCTTCAGGCCCCTCCAAAGTTGCTTGAATAGATTTACATCTTTAAAAACATCTCTGTCTGTCTCTCAGAGGGGCCCTCCTAGGTCCCTACAGATAAAATCCAGCCTCTTCTGGATTCATTGCTGGGTTTATCACCACCAGCAGCTGTCAGGATGACATTCAGACTGGTCGTCTTCACTCCTTTGAGTTTCCTACTAGCTTGACTTGCAGGGTCACAGAAATGCATAACAGAAGAGTTACTGTTCTGAGTTCTTGAAGATTCATTGCTCTGTGAATATATATATATATATATGTGTGTGTGTGTGTGTACATATATATCTCTGTCTCTTGCATGTGAAAATAATGTTGCGGTTTGTGTCTAAGTATGAGGTCCTAAATGATGCCTAAAGGTTCAAAGAGTGTAAGTTACCTTGCTGGACTGAACAGCAGAAATTCATTACCATTCCTCTTTGGTGTTAGAAACCCAGTCAGAACTGTACTCAAAGACATCCACACTGCCTCTCTTTGTTAGCTGTGCATTTCCCCAGACAGCTGTAGTTTAGAAACGCCTTCCAAAGCACAGGGCGAGTTAATGCTGGTTTGAGTACAGAGTAACATCAGTGTTTTTGAGAGATGTCATTAATAATTCACTTTCCTATGTTAAAGTCCATTGTTCAGCTAGGCCAGTTCATTAATATTAGGGAAAACTATGGTCAAGTTCTCTTCCTGAATTTAAATAGGAGGTGATGCAAAAAAGAATTAGCTTTGGATACAGACCAGAAAGTTGAGGCTATTAGTTCTCTCTATAAGCATTATAGTGCTACTGCAATATTTGCACACTTACAAGTATCAATAAATTACCTTCCCAGCACTGTATGAACTGGAGAAGTCCCTTTCTTCCTGAGAATGAAACTAAACTGCTGATGTGTTTGCTGTTTTAATGGTGCTGTGGTAGAGGACAAGGTGTGGGCAGTGAGGATGTGAGATTCTGCAAGCTGGCTGGGCAGGATTCACTCTGGGTCCTTGCTGTCACCTCTGCTGTGGCCTGTGTCTGACTTCTGTCTTCTTTCAAGACACTTAGCAGAAAGGCACACAGCCTTTTCTCTCTGGCTGCACTTTTTCTGGCTTACGTGTTGAATTTTAAACAAGCTATCTGGCTCTTCCTTCAGTTTACTGTGGAGGGAGTATTTGCTGCTTGACTATTGATGTTTCATTCCTAAAATGGAATAGAAATAATTACAGTATCTGATATTTCAAAATATATGCTGTCTAGCAAGGCCTGTGAGAACTTCTTTATTCTCAACAGAGAAAACTGAGCCTCTGATTGTAGTTGAGTGCATTTAATGCAGACATCTCTACCTCAGAAGACATTTCTATGTGGCACTTGGAGGTTAGAGAAGGAAAAGAGGAAATTATTGGAAAGACTCCAGTTACATCCTGGGTTTCTTTCCCTCCCCAAATGTTTGAAAACAATTTATGAGGTGAAAAGATGTACAAGTTATTTACTATTTATTGCCCATAGGCTCTTCTGTAGTAGGCCACATAAAGATAACATGTTGCATACATGGACCATAATACATAGACTTTTTACCTTTTGTGATGTTAGTAGTATTACCAATACCTTTCTATTGTAATAGTACTTAGAAACCAAGCTGGTTGGAACTGGGCTGGGCTGGGAGCAGAATAAGTCATCTCTGTCCCAAAAATATTCCAGTCGTCTTCTATTGTGTCATGCTTGCTGAAAAAAATCCAGACACGGTTTTCCAGGTTTTGCCTGGAAGACGTTCCTGCTCTCAGGAGATAGGGTTGCCAGCAAAGGGGAGGATGGGATTAGCCTGAGAGGCTACTTTTGATGCAAAAGGTAAGGCTTGGTTGTTACACTTGATATACTGGGAGAGGAGGAGGGGGTTTGGGACCTGCAGGGAAGGGGACATTAATCTCACAGTAGCCAAGCATGTGAAAATTAGTATCATGACTAATGGTCAAGTCCTCCAATCTCGAGTTAGAGAGACTGGTCAAAATGAAAGACAAGGTTTTCTGAAAAAAACCTAAAACCACTAACCTAAATCAAAACTTCCTTCAGCCACCAGCTGTTTTTCTGTATCATGTGTCTTAGTCCATCAATACAACTTGGAAAGACTAGATTTCTTAAAATTCCCACTTCATCCTCCTTATGCCAGCCATACAGACAGCACAGTCTGATCTAAAGTGCTCTGTGAAGTCTCCACTGCTGCCAGTGGTTCAGGATGAGTTGCACTAGGGTAGGATTTGCCCCAGATCTGTAGGGACATAGAAGGAAGTTTGCAGGCTGCTCTTCTGCAATACACAGATTTCCCACAGGTCCTAACCGTATCCTGGCCTTTGCCTGGATGCTGAGCTCCGGGCTAAGCTATGAACTGCTTGTGATAAAATGTCCAAGGTCATGCCCAGCAAAAGCAAGCAGTGCAGATTTTAAAGCACGGCATTGATCATGCATGGGGGCAAAATCACTAAAGAAAGCAATAGAATGAATGGAGCATGAGCTCCTGAGATTGGAGAGTGATGGTCTGTCAGGAGCTCACCCAGCTCAAGGGGCTGTGTGTGTGATGCTGCTGGCACAGCACGGGGGGGGGGGCGGTTTCCCAGAGGGAGGGAAGCAGCACAGAAAACCCTCTGAGTGTTTTTGCCTCCCAAACTTTGGTGGCTACGGACTCACCTCCTCTGGTTCTGCCTGCATTTAAGCAGATGAGATCCAGAATTATTCTCTTGGTTGCTGCATAAATACTCATGGAGTGGCAATATTCCCCATGTATGGAGTGGTATTGGCTGTGCCTGCATCTGATCAGCTGAGTGGAATGTAAACAACATTGGCATCAGATGAAAGTGAAGAAAAACTGAAAATTAGGGGGGAAAAAAGGCTGTGAAAGCCTGGAAACACATTTGAGAAGCACTGTTGTGTTTGACATTACGCAGCAGTATGCACTGGCCACATCAGCACTGTGTGTACAGTGCTTGCTTGTGGGAGCTTGTCTTTCATGGGGTTTTCATAGTCCTATAATGGGTACAGGCTTCTTGTTAGCTAACAAAACATGCTGTGTGGTTTAATTAGCTTCCTGGGAAGGGAAAATCCCCATGGATTGAAATTATGAGAAGACTCGTGGATTTAAAGAAATTCTGCAAACACAACCCACATTTTTGGCTGGTCTCCCAACTTCCTGTTGCATGGGATTATTTTTATTTATTTATTTTATCAGCACTCTCTATTACCTCCCTGTGTTTTATAGTGTAAAGGAAATTGTCTATTTACCTATAGGGGTTTTTGTATTGCTGTTTTTTGGTTTGGTGTTATTTTCTATTTTTAAATCAACATTCTTGATTGCAGTTAGCAGAAGCCCCCCACCTTTCTGCCCCACTGCCTTCAGTTTCTGTGACTCAAGAGGAGGCTGGTACCCTAATGACTGGCACATCACTCACAAAGCTGTGTCCTGATCTTCCTTCACGGGAACCCTTTCCTGAAGATCCCACTCAATTCTTAAACATCTGGCATCAGATTATGGTTAACTGCTTTTTCAGCAGTTAAATCCAAAGTTGCCAGCCCCAGGAGACTCAGAAAAAGCAGAGAGCATCTGTTAATTTGTCTTGCACTGTGTTCCTGCACCTTTATGGCAATCTGTTTCTTAATTATGAAATGCAATATCAAATATGCACACACAGAGTGTAGGGACCAGAGAACCCAGAGAGGTGTGTCCATTCCCATTGTCCTCTTCCTTTTGCAATTTGTGACAGAAACCATTCTTTAGCCTCAGATTTCATGTGATGCTCCTTGTAATCTGATCTCCACTTCAGAGAAAGCATCAGAAGGTGTCTCATTCTCTGATCAATTGTTAAAAGTTGATTTCTTGGGGAATTCATTAGTACAGACACCTGGCTTCAGTTTCACATTGTTTCTCTTCAAAATAGTCAGTATCTATTAACCAGTTAGTATCTGGTTGTTTGCTCCAAAAAGAAGATACATATATGGACCACTGAAAAAACCCCAGACAATATTTTTGCAGAAACCTGCAATAAACATAACATAAAATAAATTTTAGAAACAGTCTCTGTGGGAATGGCACAAATCCTGATTTTGTGCAGTTTACCAAGGGATTACCAATGGACAACAGGTTTTTATAATTTGGATGCTGTAAATTAATATCTGTGAATGGGGAGGTGGTAAACAAGCAAAAATCATATTTGAGCTCTGTTCAGGGGGCTTCTCACTGCAGCCAGAGGCTGAGAACCTCCCAGCCCTGGAGAAAAACTTTTTGCAGAGGTCCTAATCCTGGCCCTCAGAGAGACAGGGATCAATCAATCCTATTAAATGCTGGGCAAATCCCTATTATCCTTGAATCTGGCTTTCCTGGTCACATAGGCCATGTAATTTCATTTTACTTATTTATGAATGCCTGTATTTTTTAACTGGATTCAAATATGTCTTTCCTGAAAAGCTCAGGACTGTGCACAGCTGAGATCCAGCACATTGCAAGCTGCCTTATTGCATTGATCAATGTAGAAAGGAACTTTCTCTTTCCTTTTGGCCTTGGGATCGATCTTGATAGTTTGGGTTCACCTGTAAGTGTACGTCTGTATTGTTTTGTAAGTCTAGGAGGGTTCTTACCAAATTAGGTGTAGATTAAATTCTGGGTACAGTTAGTAGATTGAACTGCATTCATCTAAAGCATTAAGGTAGATTTGATAGGTCATAAATTATAATTTCTGAACTTTTGCCAGTTGATAAAAATTGTTTGAAATGTGTGTGGATCAGTAAACATCCTGTTTCACAGTCTCCTTCATTGGTGTGTCATAGAAATGTTTGCAGCTCATTTTGACTTGGGGTGTCCTTTGTCACCCGTCCCAGACATGGCTTTGCTGTCTTTATTAGTGTAATATTTCCCACTTTTTTCACGGCTTTGTTGGCCCCTTTCAGTAGGGTGCTTTGTGATGGCAAGGAGTGTGGGACTCTGCCTGTGCACAGTGTAGTGCAGGGAAGCAAGAGGTTTACCTGTGGCATTGGCAGCCTGAGATTACCTTTGAGGCAGTGAAACAGCCTGGGGAAGATACAGCAGATGTGCATGTCATGGCTGGATGGTTCCCTGGGCCCTGCAAGGACCTGCACATTTAGCCCTGCCTTTGCTTTTTAACATAAACTCTGTGGTTTTGCTAATTATGACCTGGTTTAAGTGGGTAGCACTAAGCAACCAAACTACCCACCAGGTGAGTACTGTAACATCCTCACAGGGCAGTGAGCCTTTGGGGCAAATTCTGTTGTTAAACAGTGGATTAAACCCAGAGGAGCCTTGAAGAAGATCAAAACTTGCAAGTGTTAACACCCTTTCATTCTCATTCTCCGACTTAATACAGGAGATAATCGTGTTCTTTGGGAGGTTGTGCAATGGAAAAAGTGGTCAAGTTTTCTGTCCCTGTGACACACGAAAGAAGCACCCTGCTCTCTCAGGACAAAAGGGATAATCACTGCTGTCATGTCCTCCAGGCCACCTCACCAAGGCAAACTCCATCCTTTAATCTAGGACTAAGTGGTAAATTGAAGCAGAGGGCCATGAAGCAAGCTCACAAATTAGTCTACTTAAAAGGTTGCACTTTACGTATTTGAAGATAATTGAATGATCATGACTAATTCATGGAATTATGCTATGTTGACAGGAAAAGAGCCATCCATTCTTCTAAAATTAAATAGCTGGAAAGTCTAATTTCCACCCCCCACCCCTTCTTTCTATCCTAATTGATGTGATCATGAAACATGGATGGTTTTTTTACATAAAAGGGTCTTTCTCAATTCTGCACTATAAAGGCATGAATAAGGCAATGGACACCAAGAAGAGGTTTACTGTTGTTTATGTGACTTTGTAGGAGATGCCAAGGGCATTGTTTGTATTGTATCCCAACCTTGTTCAGCAATGAAGTAAAAACCCTCATGCCACAGCTTTTTCTTTTTCCTTTTTTTTTTTTTTTTAATGCTATAAACAGTGCAGCAATCCTATTTGCAGGAAGAAGCCTTTTGTTATTCATACACTGGCTGCATCAAATTGATGACAACTCACTTGTAGATGGATATCTGTCTTGCATAGCTCTCTTTCCATTACAGGAGGCAATAGACAACTGTGTGGCAAAGGGGATAAGAAGGTAGCCTTTTCTTGATGTCTGCAGTTACTCCCAGAGAATTTCTTTCAGATTCCTAATTATTAGCCCTTCTGCATAAATGCAAAAATGAATACTGAAAAAAAAAATTGATTATTCCTACAAAAGAATCCTGCTGTAAAAAAGAACTAGAAAATTATTTTCTCACCCCTCTTTAATGCCTCGCTATAGGCTGATCCCTAGACGTGATACAGAGCGTTCAAAACCATGAAAATCAGTGGAAAATTGGAAAGAGGAAAGGAAGCAAAATAGCAAGAACCTGAAGTTTCTATGCCTTGGAGGTAAACAAGCATTCTTTTCTAGTAATCACTGGTATTGGGTGAGCAGTGAAAGATAGAATATACCCATGACTTTCTTATTTTTAAGAAAGACATTCTGTCATGTCTTAGAAGGACTGTGTGTTCAGCTAGATGAACTGATTGAAATGTAAGTTAACAGTGGCAAATCAGTCTTGCCTTTGTTTGCTCAATTATTTGGCTGATAAGATACAAGTCCTACCCTCTGCCACCCCTTGGTTTACATCACACTTGCTAACACTCTTGTACCAGTTGTATCTCTGAAATAGATGTTCCCTTGTATTGAGTGAAAATTTACAGACCTGACCACTAGCACATCAAAGCAAAAAAAAGACAGAAAACTCCTCACATCATCTTTTCCCATATCCGATGTCTCTCAGAGACTTCTATTGGTTTTGGGGGGTTTTTTAGTAATATTTTTTTTTAAAACCCAATAATGTCTCTTCAATTTTTGTTGCATTTCTTCAGGCTCTGTGCTGTAATATGTATGATGTTCTCATCTCTTTTTCCTTGGAGCTATTTCAATTGATCAGTTTCCTCCTGCTGTTGCTTTGAATATTTATTCTTCCTCTCAATCTAGCTGCTTTTTCAGCTCTAACACCTTTACTTCTTCCAAGTGAAGGCTTATCTGATCCCCTTCACTGTCATTCTCTCAATGCTTTCCTCTATCATCTTCCAGACCATGTATCTTCAACTCCTTCCTCTGTTCATGCCTTGATGTCTCCCTGTCCAGGCTCCTGGCACCTCTTGCAGTGCCACTGCACTGCCTGTAGCACAGATGAGTGGTTGGGCTTGTGCGCACCGTGCTCCTCTCTGATCTCCAAAGCCACCAAGGGGTCTGGCTGCAAATCTCTTGGGTACCACAACCTGGAACTACAGCCAGATCCTGCATTCTGCTCACATGAGAATAGGCTGCTCCAGCTGGGATGCACAAAGTTGTCGTTATGGGACCTGGAGCTTGTGAGAAAATAGCTTGGGAATAGCCTGTGTCTCATAAAATTTTACCAGGAGACCAAAATTTGTCCGAAAAATCCTGCTTGCATGTGAATACTTTCTGGGTCTGTATGTGTGTTTCCCTGCTGTGTGCAGCCAGAAGCAAAGCAATCTGCCTCTGCAGCCCAGCCATGTCTTTTCTCATCCCTGTCAAACCATCCCCACTTTTTCAGTGGATAATTTTTAGAAGGCAGGTCTTGCATCTGGACTAGGTTTTGCTTTTAGCTTTCAGGGGAACCAGCGTCCCTGCTGCTTCTCCCATTTCTTGTTGGAGCCCGAGTGCTTTCCCCAGTGGCTGCACAAGGCTGCAGCCCAGCTGTGGTGCTCAGGGGCACACGTAGCCCTTCTTTCCTCCCATTTCCCAGCATGGAGATGGCCATATAAAGCCCTATTGTGAGCCAAGGGAGTAGCCTGTGACAGAGGTTGTGGTGTGCCCTGATTTCCCTGAGTGCTGCCTTGCCAACCACCCCAAGACGACCCGATGTCTCCCCTTTTTGTGAGCAGTGTTTCTGTGAAGTGGAGCCTGTTCATCAGCCTGCACAACTTGACTGCTATTGAAACTGCAGGTAGCTGTGCTGATTTATACCTCCCAAGGAGCCAGCCTGTCCTGCTGGTGTGTTATTTAAGTGATGAAAACATCAGAAGTGGTTGACTATTCCCACTCAGACCTGCCATAATTTTCTGTAGTGATGTGATATCCTTTTATTTTATTTTTTTTTACTTTGTTTTGTTGAAGAAATACTGTGAATATTGAGGGTGAAATTTCTTCTCACCAATGCCAGGTTGAATGTGACACAACTCAAAAATTTGGGGGTCGCCTCTGTGCTCGTGTAGTGTTGATGCAGAAGGACTGGGGTTTCATTGGGGACCCAGTCCAGAAGCATGACAGGGTTCATCTGGAACTGCTTTGGGGCAGCATCAACCCCAGTGCTGCTGGGTGGTCCATCCTCCACACTGAAACCCCATGGAAGCTGCAGGACATGGAAGAGCTTGGAGTATGGTTTCAAGCAGCCAGACCCAGGGTGGTTCATCACTTATGTCAGGGTAAAATGAGAGGAAATCAATCTCTGAGGGGCATCTGTGTGAACATACATATTCCTTTAAATAAAGAGCTTGTGTTATGAGAGCAATAGGTAGGGAATGATGGGCTCGTTGCCATGGGAACTGCTCTTTCTACTTGAATAGCAAAATCAATAATTGCGTAAAATCTCCACTGTGTGTTTGGAGTTTGGTCCCCTTTTGTCATGTAGGTTTTGTGAGAGGGGACGTGAAGAATTCTGCAAGAAAACAAAATCTCTGTGGATGATCTGTGCTGTTCCCTGCCTATCCTGGGCCCTGTGAAATGATAATTTAGTGTCATATCTTAATTTAAATAGATGGAACCTTTATCCTACCATGCTGAAAGCCTAATTCTGTAACTCTTGCCTTTATTTTAGTGGAACAAAGGCTGTGCTCCTAGGAATGATAATCAAAATACCAGCAGTACTGGTCAAGTTGGTAAAGACTGTGTAGAGTGATCACGATGTGAGGAGCACAGGGGTTGCTGAGTTTGAACCAAGTGGTCATGGTAACTACCTATAATTTTGAATCTCTCTCCACAAAGGAATCTCTTTGGGAAATAGTGAGCCAGATTCTTCCATGGTACAGCTCCCTCAAGCTGTGGGCATGGCTCCCTCATGTCCTGGGGACCACCTGGGAGCTGGCACTTCTCCATTCCCAGTAGGATATTACTCCAAGTATGTCATGTACTTTTCTTTTTTTTCTTCCACCCATTGAACACTTTGGTCAGCAGTGAAATAAATCAGTGTTAATGTGTTAGAGGCTCATTACTGGGAATGATGCTGTGCCCCACTGAGCTGAACTGAGGTGATTCATGCTGCTCTAAACTGCTGGATTTTCTTGTTTACAAACTCCAGCTGCTGATTTGACTGCTCAGTTATATCCCAGGTTATGAGTTGGCTTCTTCTTGTCATGAATTTCTTTTTTGATTATTATTTGGGGGCAAACCTTGAAGGCATCCATTTTATTTCCACATATGTTTTGTGTATTTGTGCTAGTAACATGAATAGACAGATGAATAGATTTATATGTAAATATTTGTGTTTAGCATTTTGATGTATTCAGCAAAATGATTTAATGACAGGTTACAGTTTGTGAACATTCCCTCCCTCAGCTACTTTCGGTAGTGCTGATCTTTCACACCTGGGAGCCCCAGGGATCTATTTAATCTCTGCAGTTTACAAAATACATCAACAACCTGAGAATAAACACAAAAAGTACTTGGAAAAGAACTTGATTTCTCTTCCTTCACATCATAACAAACCTCCAAACCTCATTACACTGTTTTTGTTTGTTTGTTTGTTTTTGTTTTTTGTTGGATTGCAGTATCACATACAGGGGCACTCACATTCTGAAAATAACTCCCCCCCCCCCCCAAGAGAGAACAGATTTTATTTTTTATATTATTTTGTCCACAGGGAGTTTGAGGAAGGCAGATGTCAAGGCCTGGAATCCCATTAGAGCCAGCAGACACAATCTGATCATTGCATCAGTACAGACATAGGTGTTAAGATAAGGAGACAACTAAAATGGCAGCATGTGGGATCACATATTTTCCAATTGGTCATTTTCCCAAGGCATTGCCTGAGTATGCATGCACCTGATATGAACTGTTGCTCGATGTCTTAGTGCATAGTGGTCCCAGTTTTACTCTAGAATTTTTCTGCAGATTGGTCTGTCTGTTTATTTGGCATCTACAATTGTAGGATGCTGCAAATGAATCTATTGGGAATTTGTTTCCAACTTCTAAAATTTGTTATTTCAGTCCATTTTGTACATTTGATGTTTGCTATCTTCAAAGCATTAAGGTCATAAGAATGGCCTTGGACTGAGCAGGTAACAGTGGTATTGAGTTTAGTGTCAGATATTTATTTCACAGTGTTGGGTGGAATTCACTAAGTTCATGAACTGGCAAAGCCTGTAAATTGAAGCTTAACTTCAAGCTGGAAAATTAGTCATATTTTTAAGTAATTTACATGACTCAGAGGAAGCTGGGTCCTGATCTGCTGCACAACCTGCTGTAGGCTGGTTGAACTCTTTGAGACAATCTTATACATGGCATAAGCCAACAATATCTGAGCTGGTGCAAATCTGTGACAGGAGAATCATTAAAAGCCTTATAAAGTCAACAATTACTTTAAATTACCTCTCTTATTCTGGGTTGCCGAAACCACTCCAGAAATCTGCTTTTAACCTTTTATGTGGGGCTGTATTTTGGGGACTTTTTACCTTACTGGGTTTATTCATAGGATTATTTCATAAGGAATGTGATTTGTCCAGTCTAGCTGAAGGAAAATGTTGTATTGTCTCTCATTTTATTTCTTGTAGGGGCAGGACTCCTCCAGTGTCTGGCTTCATATTCAGGACTCCACATTCATTATTTCCCTTTGTCTAACAGTGTTGCCAGCTGAATTGTCTCCTGATGCTCTTAGCGATTTAGACTGTTTTTCAAAAACTCGAATTTCCAGAAAGACAATGTTGAGGAGTCTCAGATGTGTGGGAGACTAATTGATTTTTTAAACAAATTTTTTTCTTGTTTTTTGAAGAATAAAATGACAGCTTTCCATCTAAGATGTAATTCAGTGTAATGCACACACAAAACAAACAGCCATTTGTAATTAGAATGCACCAGCCATGAAAATCATGAGTCACAACAATTGTTGTTTTAGAAAAGACAACACTACCAGTCTGGAAGGAGGCGAAGCTCTTTAAGTGCAGATCTCCATCTTCATCCATTTCCCTATGCCTACCTGGACTCAGGACCTCCTGGAGCCAGGAGATCTTGGTGCTCTCTTTCTGGGGGACAGGACAGGGCCAAATATCACATTCAAGAGGTTATGACAGGATCTGGGACTCAGTCTGATCCCACCTCACAGCTGACTTGCATTACCGTTTACCAAGCTGTTTCCTTGTACTCATCCCCCTCCAGGGTACAGAGATCCCTCAACACCATGGGCAGAGAAGGAGAAGGGGCAGGATGGAGAGCTTTCAAAATTCCTCCCTCTCCCACTTCTGAAAGCAGATCCGGGACTATTTCTTTTCATATTTATTTATCTACTTTTCCAGCAAAAATAGTTTTCCTTTTTCAGTTATTTATGTACATGTGCTTGTTTCCAGCTTCCTTGGAGCCTCTCCAGTGGCTTTCTGATGTGCTGACCTCAGCCTAGACCATAGCAGAGCATCACTGACACATTTCCCCATCCAAACTTTTTGGAAAGCATCTTTTTTGCTGTTACAGAAGCTGCTAAGTTTGCCAGAAAAACAAACCCTCTGACACCAAAGGCATAAAGCTGACGTGACGAAAGCAATAGTCTGTATTTAAACCATCCCCCCTCCCAGATAACTGGGAGTAATTGAGGCATTGATGGATGAACTCTGTTCCTCCAGTCATTTGCTGACGAACCTTTGTGCCTGCTTGAAATTCATAGAAATTCCTGTTACTGAGTCTGTTTACTGTGTAAATGATGAATATGGGCCTGTCTTGTTCTAAAACATTTTTGCAGTTTTCCTTATACTTTATTTTACTGACGATCTTCGCTCTCCTTTGTCTGGGTGATTGGCACAGAGCCAGTTGCTGGAGCAGACTTTGTTCCTGGGGGCCATCAGCTTTGATTTTCCTCTTGCACAGTGCATTTCCACTGCCTGCACATCGGAAGGCTGTGTTATAGCCTCTAAATCAAGATGATTGCTATCCCTGCTACTGAAAGGAGTTGCTACCAAGCTTGCCAGTACATTGCTGTAAATTAGAAAAATTCCCATCTAAATTTCTTGAGGGAATGGAGCTAAGATAACAGGAGAATCAGGCAGAACAGTTGAGGAAATTGGAGGTGTGTTGGCCTGGAAGGCAATAGTTCAAATAATTCCCTTTATTATAGAACAGCACCAACATATGATACCAATACCTGGTAGAATTATAGCATTTTTCTTGGATATAGTCTTCAGATTTGTATATTGCAGCATTTGTTACTAGAGAAATGGAATTATGCGTTTTCAGAGCAGTGTGCAGTAGTTTGCTTCACTGCAATCTTACAGTAGGAAACACAAAAAAGCTCTGGGCTGCTGAGGGTTGATTACCTCATGGGATCTTCATAAGATCCTTTTGCTGCATGGGGTCCTAATGCGTAACTACATGAATTTTCTTTCGTGGAGGGTTGACCTGTGATGGATGCCAGGTACACATCAAATCTGCTCCATCACTCCCCTCCTCAACTGGACAGGGGAGAGAAAGTATAGCAAAAGGCTTGTGGGTTGAGTTAAGGGCAGTGGCAGGTCCATCTTGCAGCCATCTGGAACTGGCTCTATTGGACATGGGAAAACTTCCAGTAGCTTCTCACAGAAATCACCCAGTAGCCCTCCCCTACCAAAACCTTGCCACACAAACCCAATACAAGGATGTATTTAGAATTGCCTGAACTCTGACACACCTTTGCATATTTACCAAAATCACAGTTCAGGCAAAGCTGATGTCATCATATCAAGAAGGTCAACCTGTTTTCACTTATTCATATTTTTCTCTCAGAAATAATGCAGAGCAATTCTAGTGACTATGTACCACACAGTAGCACAGTTTTAGGGTAGGAGTTTCCCTAATTTCTACTAACAGCATCTATGAGAAAAAAGCTTTGGGGACAGAAGAAATAAATTATGTGGGAAGTCACAGTGCAGCATCCTGTGACTCTAAGTCCAAAATATGTTTGCTCTTCTGTAACACATAGACTGTGCTCAATGGCATTTTTCAGCTTGCTTGATAGACAAGGCAGTGACTCCAGTGAGGGCAGGGTATTATCACCTTCTATAACGTGATAATCTTTCATCTTTTATCACCTTAATAGAGTGTCTCTGTCTCTGCTCCCCAGGAGAGCATGCAGTGAAGCATTTCTACAGGCTTGCCCCTTTTTTGCACTCTGCTTTGGCACTAGTTATAGAAAACACCCTCTGGGAGGAGCTGGGTCTGCTTTGATCCCACACAGAACAGCCATTCCTATATCTTCCCTTCTATTTCCTGACCTAGAGATGGGGAGACAAGAGCTTGTAGTCTGACTTAGCATGTAAAACAGGTCTCTACAGCCACAGGCCTGAGCCTTTATTGTTGTCAACTATCACACTGAGTAATTCCTACTATCATTAAACCCAGATCCACTTTAAAATGGTATGGTATTATTTTTTGGGTAGTTTCGATTATATGTGCAAAGATACAGTAATTCTAGAGAAAACCTTCAAAAACTCAGAGTCAAGGCAGAAATTAGAGGCTGGAAATGACTACAGTATACTTTGTCTCCAGTGAGTTGTGCATGGTTGCAGCCCTCACTGTTGCTCATTTATAGAATATTTATAGACCATATAAAGACAATAAATTTTAAAATATGATAGCTCAAATTATTTGGCTCCTCTTATTTATTTTGGATGCTCCTTCAACACTCAAGTGCTCTAGTCCCCAAATTACATTTATTCTTGGCCACTTTACACTCCCATGTTGTTCTATGAAGGGCAACTCTGAGCTTCTGACCCTTCCTTACTGAGGGCAGCTTCATGCCCACTCAATCCTGTCTCACAGTTAGAGTGGAACAAACTAAGCTCTTAGATGGCAATTGTACATCAGCTCTCTCTTCCCTACTCTTTTGAGCATCCAGCCAAGAAGTATCTGATTCACTATGGTGTTTAAGTGCACAATCTAGTACTTTTTATAATTAAATTTCCATTGTTCCTCACTTCAGGGTTGTCTAGTTTTTCTTAGGCAATTTTCTTATTGTCCTCTTTACCAACAGTGAGTTCTCACTTTGAAATCTTGCTAAGAAATGTGCTGATTGCACAATGTAAGTAATGAAAACACTAATGAATATGAATAGAATAACTGAAGAGATTAATCAGTAATGAGTTTTGCTCATAATCTTCCTCTGGCCTGATGAAACCTTTGTTCAACCCAGCTGGTTGCAGTCACTTTAAGCACTTGAAGTTTCCTCTATTAATTCTCAATTTATGTCATAATCCTCCATAGTGGTTTAATGATCTTCCAATAGATACAATTTACCACATTTTCCTTTGCCTAGAAAATAAGTTTTACATCAAAGACAAAATTCTAGTCCAACATAACTGGAATTGCTAAACATATGCCAAATGTTGTCCCCTTTTATGTCTTTAATGACTCTTTTCTTCTCAACTTTCTTCTGAACACTTGCTGGTGAGGCCAGACTGTTACATCTCAAGGATGCTCTCAAAGCGCTTTTCATGTCTTTCTTAAAAAAGTAACTGTGTTTACTCTTTTTCTGTGCAGTGCTGCACAATCCCTTGTGATGGAGGCTTTGCCTCTCTAACATGATTGTATTAGATGGAAACAGGCAAAACCACCTCAAGTTAGATTTTGGATGGAATCTAGATATTCCTACATGTTTTCAGCCTCTAAATCCCATCCTTGCTCTTAACAGGCCAAATAATCTCTTCTCCTCCTCTCTGGGAATCCTTTCCCACAGGCTTTTCTCCCGACTTCAGGTGGAAACTTCCAAGAGGACTTCTTTTTCCCTTGGATGTATGGAAATATCAAGCCTTTAGCATTCCAGATTCTGAGCTTTTCAGTCCAGCAGACTTGCATTTCCAGAAGATCTCCTTATTTTTTTTTCACATATGCCTTTGTAAGAAACTCCCATTTGTCTCTTTGATCTGTTAAAGAGGAACAACTCAGGATTTCTCCATCCCAGACTCTTTTCTACAAGTGGCTCTCTGCTAAATGCCAAAACCAACTTTAAAATAGCATCAGCTGTTGCTGGCTCCTTGACTATGTCTTATGCTCTCTGCCATCTCTCACATTCAGACACCCACCTCCAAGGTGAAGTGTTCACAAAAGAGTCTTCACCGTCATGCCCAGCCTAACAGCTTGGCTTGATCTTCACAGGCACTCTGGTTCTTTGACAGAAAGGACTACCTGGCAATTATGTCAGATGGAATTATCATAAAGCACTGCATGTAGCTGATTGCTTTCCATACCAAGTGTCAGAGGGTATAGTACAGAGCCAAACGACTCAGGTTGAGGACAGGAAATAAGACCAGTTCAGTGATGACATCAATCATGTCAAGAGTGATGAGTAAAGAAAATGTTGCAGCTTCTTGGCAAGGCTCCTGGAGCTCAGTAACACCAGTGGTTAAACTAACTTGAGGCTTCTGGAGTTGTGAAATATCATTATGCTAATTTTGGAGAGGCAATAGCATTAACTGAAGTCTAGATGACTTGTTGAATTTGTCAGATTAGGGCAATTTGCTGATGTGATTCTATTTTGATTCACTGTAGTTTTGGCTTGGAACATATAACTTCATGTATTTATTTAATCCTGTATTGCAATTGAATCTTCTTTTCCATATACCTAGTGTAGATTCATAGGCATTTGGAGCAAAGAGGCTGTTATTTTCACACCTGATTTGGAAATTTAGATATGCTGGTGGGATTTTCCAAAGTGTTTCCATTATCAGGCATAAAAAATTCCTCCTCATAGGATTTTTTTGGGGGGTGGGTGGTTGCTGAGAACTCACAGAAAAATCCTCTGTGCTACTCTCCGTGGCATTAATACTTGGTGAATGCCTGGCTCTGTGGTCATGGGGCCATGCCCATGTGTGTACTGCTAGAAGTCAAATTATATCAACCCTAACCCCCTAAACCATTAGATAAACTGCCAGTCTGACTGTGCTCCTCCAGGTCTGTCAAGCTCAGGCCACTTGGGATTTGGATGGGGTGTGTTGCCCATGTCTAGAGCCTGGCTCCTGCCCTGTTTCTCATTCTCCCTTTGGTTCAGGCAGCACCATTTTCTTGTTACTCTTGACAATCAACAACTTTAGTGCCAGTTGCATTTGAAGTACTTTATGATGCTCTGAGGTGGATCCGCTTCAGTCCAGGAAAAGCCTCCTTATCTCAGAGCAGCTCTATCTTGAAATCAGGGAAATTATTTCAGAGTTGTGGAAGGAAGGGAGGGAGGAGCTGGAGCCTTTAGCTCCTGGATAGCAGAGTCATGGTGTTGTGCAGAGGACTGGGCACACAGCAAGAGAGCTAGTCCCTCACCATCAGAGATGCCGTGTCAAAGGGAAGTGCAATGCATAAGGGAGGCTGCATACTATGAAATAGTAGGCTTAAAAGATTTCCACCCCTCCTTTTTTCCCCCCTGGAGCCTCCTGAAATCAAAGCCAATGCCCCTTGGCTTGAAAGGGTGTATGACTTCAGAATGTCATAAAGATAAAACATCGTGTTCCCTCGAAATAAAATTTTGCACAAAGGCAGCTTGCATTACACCCCTGCCTAGATGCTTTTTAGGACTATAAAAATCTATTGTAATTGCTTTAAGTCTATTTTTCCACTGTTCAGGTCTGATCTTTGTTTACAGTGTAGTCACAGTGGTTGCTCAAAGCTGCATGCAGTCTTCAGAGAGAAACTCTGTTATTTCAGCACCTGTTGGTCCCTAAAATTCTATGGGTGTGGCTCAGGGAATCCTCACTTCCACCTATTTAGGTAGAGTTTGTCATCAGCTCAGTCATGGAAAATTCATTCACCTGTCTGCTGGAGCCTGCATGTAACCAGGGTTACAGCCCTAGATCTCATCTTTTTGTCTGCAGAACAGAGTTTTTCTGGCATCAATGTAACTGAATATCCAGAAGTGTGAACCATAACTTAACTTTTGCTCTGGGGTTTGCTTTGACTGAAGCTGCAGTTTCAGAGAGTTGCTAATTGAGGCCATTCTTCACAGACAGGACATTAAAAATAAGAGCTTTATTTTAAAGAACTTTGAGTGATACTTTGATTCTTAGTTTCAAAATTTGTGAAGATATCTGATTTATAGAAAGGACATATTAAAAAGTGTTCTTCAAAATCATTCTTTTACCTTTTAAGGTATTTCAGACTTTAGTACCTGAAAATTGGAGGTATGCAAAATCATTCATTACTTCTGATATTCTCTTCTGTGTCCTATTTGCCTTTCTTGCCTTAGGATGAGATTTGCTGCACAGAACTAATTCAAGAAAGAAAAGAATATAAGAGAATTTTATAATGAACAATTAAAATCAGGGTTCGTTTCAACACTGAGCAATTCAGATAAAAACTGATGCCTTTGGGTTGCAGTTTCTCTTAGGAGTATTTTTATACTCATACAAAAGAAAAGGTTTCTACTGGAAATGAAGATCAAATAACCGCAAATCCTGGTTCCACAGTATTTCAAGTCAATGTCTGATATTTGCCAGATGTGCCTCTCTGTAGTATGCACAATGATTTTGCTGCATAGCCCATGGGAAAGGAGAGCCTGGTGCCTGCACAGGAGTCTTTCCTGCTCCTTCCACTTGGCCAGGAAAGTGTGTGTGTGTTCCCTGCCTGACTGTGTCCCAGCAACCGGTAAATCCTTTCATTAACATGCCATCTCCTCTGGTGCTCCTGCCTGGTGTGTTACAAGTTCAGTAAAACACAATTTAAGAGGATGTTATTCTGCCTCCTGGAGAGCAGCTCTCACCTGGAGTGCTGTGAGGCTGCAGTGCTGGGAATCCAGCATTGTGGATGAGCAGGCACAGGCCCCTCTGCTGAGAAATTGTGTGAATGCTTGTGTAGTGTCACAGCAAGCAGCTTCATCTCCTCCACTGCTCTGATGTCCCCCCAGTCTCCTTCCCCAGGAATGGGAGAAGTACTGGGCATATTTGACTTGAGACCACGCACTCCTCTCTTCTGCCAGAGCTGTTGCCAAGCAGTATTTGCCCTCAACTCAGTGTGGTGCCCCCCGTTTTAGATGGGACTATTAGAGAAGTGGAAACTATTTTGAAGTCAGTATTCCCCAGAAGCTTCCCTCCTTTCTCTGTGCCCTTAGGCAGTGACCCCCTGACCACGGTCCCTTGGCAGGGATTTCTTGTGCAAAGAGATGCTTTTCTATCCTCTGAAAGATGTATGGTGAACTCTTCTCTGGTGTCACATTTTATTGCTTTTTATTTCCTTCCAGAAGAGTCACTAAGAGGCAGCTGCTTGTTCTCTTAAAATGTCGAGTGTTTGTGTTTTCTGTCTTATAAAGTCACTTAACAAGAGAGGAAGTGTTTCAGTGTGTCTCTAACACATATGCAGACAAATATTACCTTCCATTATTTGGGTCAATGGCTCGAGGCCCATTGCATGAAGTTCAATAAGGTGAAGGGTCACGTCCTGCATTTGGATCACAGCAACTCCGTGCAGCAGAGGGAAGAGTGGCTGGAAAGCTGCCTGGAAGAAAAGAACCTGGGGCTGCTGGTCAACAGCCAGCTGAACAGGAGCCAGCAGTGTGCCCAGGTGGCCAAGAAGGCCCATGGCATCTTGGCTTGTACCAAGAACAGTGTGGCCAGTAGGACTAGGGCAGTGATCATCCCCCTGTACTCAGCATTGGTGAGGCCACACCTTGTGTCTGGTGTACAGTTTTGGACCCCTCTAGAAGAAAGACATTGAGGTGTTGGAGTGAGTCCAGAGAAGGGCAATGAAGCTGTGAAGAAAAGGTCTGGAGAGTAAGTCAAATGAGGATTGACTGAGGGAGCTGGAATTGTTTAACCTGGAGAAGAAGAGGCTTAGGAGTGACCTTGTCACTCTCTACAGCTCCCCAAAAGATCGCAGCAAGATGGGGTTCAGCCTCTTCTCCCAGGCAACAGCGACAGGACAAGAGGACATAGCCTCAAGAAGTGCTAGGGCAGATCCAGGTTGGACATTACGAAGAATTTCTTCACTGAAGGGGTGGTGTCAGGCATTGGAACAGACTGTCCAGATAAGTGGTGGAATCACTGTCCCTGAAGGTGTTCAGGAAATGACTGGACATGGCACTTAGTTCCATGCTCTAAGGTGTGGGGATTGGTCAAAGGTTGGACTCGGTGATCTTGAAGGTCTTTTCCAAACTTAATGATTCTGTGATTCTGTGCTCAAGGAAGCCTCTTACCAGCTCTCAGTTGTGCATTGCTGTGAAGTCCTGTCATCCTGCTTTTCCTCACAGATTGCCAAGTTTTTCCTCCCAGATTCCTGAAGTATTTTTCCATGTTTGGCAGTTTAATTTTGGTTTGTTTGTTTCTCCTGATGTCCTGCCTTGTGAGAGCACAGAAGTATTTTGGAGGTTGTTCAAACATCACTTTTTGACATATCTCCAAGCAAGTCTTGGAAGATCCAGTCTTTATCTGCTTTGCAGTTTTTGGTCAGGCTATTCATCATAAAGTTAGTAGTTTTAAATTAACTTCCTTCTTGCTTTCCAGGTCCCCTTATTGTTCAGTACAGAGTTCTCCACTTCTTATTTTTGCCTGCAGACACAATGCTTTATTGAATCTCTGAGCTCTGACTTCTCAGTTTTTCTCCCACTTGTCAAATTCATGCTCTAAAATTTCAGCTACTGACACCACTTTACTTGACAAAATCTAACACTTTGTCTTGAAGACTTTTGTATCTGTGGTGGTATTTAACCTTTACTGAGGAATAACTTAGAAAAAGTAACTGCATTCCTAATGACAAGCTTTTCTAGTTGATGATGAATACCTTTTTAATATGACACTCAAGTTTTACGTATTTATTAGTCAAAAAGAATCTCAACATGCTAGGCATTAGTTCACCTAACCCTCCAATGACTAAAAGAACCATAAGCAGGTGACTCAATTTACTTCAGCACGTGACAGGTACTGTAAGACAATTGCCGGAAACTATGGGTAGGGTTTGTATCTTCTGAGTTTATTTACCTACAGTGTTGATATTTATGTCTGAACTTGTTGTCTCTGTTTCTATTTCTAGGCTTTGATAGAGTCAGGGCAGTAAAAGAAGATTCTTTAGAGGGCAAGTAACTGTATTACAGACGAGCCTCTAGCCCTTTCATGCAGCAGCAGAGTTCAAACACAGTTACACTTTTTCTAGAAAAGTATTTATCAGAGTCTTAGCAATGAACTTAACAGGCAACATTGACTTTACCTTGACATTAGAGAGCCAAACTAAGGTCATTGCAAAATACAGTAAGAACAACACAGAACAAACAGATTGAGGCAGAGATTTCCTAAAAGCATGGGAAACTGAATGAGTCTGGTGACAAATAGCCAAACAGATATGTTTGATTTATATGTGGTAGAGTAGCTTTATTTCAGTAGCTGTTGTAGTTTAACCCCAGCCAGCAAACAACCTCCTCCACCAGCTGGATCAGGGAGAGAATCGGGAGAGTAAAAGCTGGAAAACTCATGGGCTGAGATAAAGACTATTTAATAGGGAAAGTAAGAGCTGTGCACGCAAGCAAAACAAAACAAGGAATTAATTCACTGCTTCTCACAGTCAAGCAGGTGTTCATCCATTTCCAGAACATCAGGGCCCCATCACATGTTATGGTTGCTTGTGAAGACAAAAGGCATCACTCCAAACATTCCCTGCTTTATTCTTCTTCCTTCCACTCTAGGTACTGAGCACGATGTTATACGGTGTGGAATGCCCCTTTGCTCAGCTGGAGTCACCTGCCCCATCTCTCTCTCTCCCAACCTCCCATGCACCCCCCAACCCCCTTGCCAGTGCGGTGATATGAGAAGCAGAAAAGGCCTTGATTCTGTGTGAGAACTGTTCAGCAATAACAAAAACATGTCTATATTACCAGCCCTGTGTTCAGCACAAATACAAAACATAGCCACTGTGAAGAAAATTAACTCTATCCCAGCCAAACCCAGCATAGTAGTATGGATAATAAAAGAACAGCCAAATTACTGGGTGAAGCTTTTGTATTTTTTTCATTGCTGTTCTTGTCTGTACATGACTCGGGTCTCCACAGAGCTGAGTGAGGCTTCTGAGTTCATTGCATTTAATTTCTTATTCAGTATTGGTGCAGCTTGTGTCCACTCATTGTGCATTACATATATTGCATTTTTGTTTATTGACCTGTTATGAGGTGTGGTTAAGGTTTTTAATCAAATGTACATGTTGTTTTCCTTTTTCTTTGTAAGGTTGTGAAAAGTGTTTTTCTTCTTGTGGGAGGGGTATTTATTTTGAAATTGTAAATGAATATCAACAGAAGGAACTGACCCCATTTTGACATGACCTGGTCCAGAAAGGAGCTCCTTTTCCTTCACTGACTGTGGCAGAGAGGGAGCCACAGGGACTCCCTGCCCTTGAAATAATAAAGTTTATTAATACCCTTTCCAATTTTTGTGGATATTCCCAGGAAGAAGGAATAACCCTTTATATGTTTACTCACAGTTTAGCTAAGACAAGAGCATCCAGGCAGCAGGATTTTCTGCTGGAGCCTGGGTAGTGGGAACAGTCCTGAAGGAGGCACCACTCCTTGCTGCCAGAGTGATTTTTAACCCATCACTTCCCTGTGCCATGGTAGGTGGCCTCTCCGAGTAGAAGTTTGGTAGGAGACAGCTGTGATGCAGAAGAGCTGTACCTGAATGGTGCTGGTACCTGTTGTTGAACTGGGATGTGGCTGCACTCTGCTAGTTCTCCATGGTGTGGGGTGGTAGCTTGTCGGTGGCTGGGGCTCCACAGGCATTCCCATTCTCATGTTGGGGCATCTTACATGTACTGCTCATGCTCCTCACATGTCTGTCAGTACTGTCCCTACCCAAGGTGCAGTTCAAAGGACAGGTTTTTAAAATTGATTTTATTGTTTAAATACCACACTAAAATTTATTTAGTGTGGTATTTTGAGACTATTTAAATACCACAGTCTCAATCTAGTCAGTATTAATAACTAGAATTTATTAATGGTTTCACAACATATGGCAAGGAAACGTGTTTCAGTGGCATATTTTCCTCATAACAGAATAGCAAGTCCCTGCAGGAGCATATCAATTGCTTTATCTTGGCTAATCAGCACAAGTCTTCCGTCTGTCCTCTGAACACTGCATAAAGGAAGCAAGCAAATGAAAATGGTTTATATACACTGATTCTTCTTTAATGCCTCAGGCCTGAAAAG
This sequence comes from Hafferia zeledoni, assembly GCA_035583235.1. Classification (NCBI taxonomy): domain Eukaryota; kingdom Metazoa; phylum Chordata; class Aves; order Passeriformes; family Thamnophilidae; genus Hafferia; species Hafferia zeledoni. Next base: position 43,284,332 of record JAWWEV010000083.1, read on the forward strand.
GTTACATATTATTCACTAAGACCAGAGCTCTGGCAATTATGAGAATTGAAACAGCTCAATTCATTGCTTGCTTGAAAGTGCACCCATCAAGCTCTAAGTTCTTCTCTGCTTAGTTCCATGGACATGACACATATCCTGCAAACCTTCAATAATAAACCTGTTTACTGCAACAAGTCAAACATTCACCAACAGCATGTCAATAGGAGCAGGAGCAGTAGATGCCCAAACAAAACCAGTACTGTGCTACGCAAGTTTCATCTCAGTGCCCATCTTAGACAAGCTCATCACAGGGGAAAGTTATTGCATCTACAAAACCTGTGTTACAACAGTGAAATAAATCTGTCCAGCTGAGCTTCTGCCACCTAGATGCTCTTGCTCTAACTTTGTAATAGTTCTTCCAGAGTTTATCATCCTTAAAAGCAGGGTTTTGGTACATTAGCTCATCTTGCCTAATTTTTAACATGACATTTCTGATATTCTAATTCATTTTGTTGCTCATCTGTTTCCTCACCATCCTATCAGAGTCCCACAGCATGTCTTACTGAAGTCGACTCCAGCTGGAGGCTTCCACTCCAGATTTCCACAGAACAGTGAAGAAAGATAATTTAGAAAAAGCTTTAGGATGAGACACAGTGAAATAAAATGCAGCCTAATCAAAGAAAGTGTTTAACATGCAAGTAAAATACATATCTGGACCATCTTGTCAGAATCTGCACCTAGATGCATTTTAGTGATACTCAGGTAGCTTTTCTGGTCTTCAAATTTGTATGTGATGGAGTCATAGGATATGATTTATGATCATCACTTACAGGCAAATGAAGTGACTTAAGCCGCTTTTCACTAAAGCAGGTTTCAAGCAAGGAGGCAGGGAGGACTGCCAGGAGAAAGTGCAGGGGGGTTTAGGAGAGAGAAAATCCCAAAGGCAAATGTTTGATAGCCAAATTGAGTGAAGCTTCAACTGAAATTTCACTAGTGTTTTAGACTGAGTTATTAATAAAATAAAGATTGACACTCAGCTGTTCTTAAACTTGCACAAACAGGCTTGATTACAGGGCTATGAGTATTGTTATACTGATTTAACTGGAGAATTAAACTTTGTTTCAAGGTCTCTGCACTGTATTGAGGGCTGTATGGTAACTCTATTTATTTGCAGTGTATTTCTTGGTGTAGTGCATCCAAGGGTGAGTTGTTTTAGTTTTTAGTTCAGATGGCTGATTGTTTTTCTTTACCAGCTGTTTCACCAAATATTGTTCACTTCTGCTCTTAAAGACACAAGCAGATTGTGATATCCCTTCTGCTAATGTTACTGTCATGATATTCCTCTGAAGCCCTTGGCAAAACTTTCTGTTCACAGTAGGACTTTTTTCCCCTTTTGAATAGGGGTATACTGAATGTGTAAGACATCGAGACACTGAGCCTGATTCCAGCTGTGTTTTTAGCATGGTTTTAACCCTCCTGTTCTTGATTTTGACTGATGTCATTGAAGTAAGGTAAAAGGATGACATAAGCTTAAAATCAGATCCAAAATCTTAGTTCTTTTATTTCATATCCTTACAGGCTTTTCTACAATCATATTCTTACACACACTCCAAAAGATTTATCATCTATTAGGTTGGTTTTTACACAGCTTCCAAATCTTCCTTAGAAAAATATTTTGAAATGTAATTTTACTTTTTCCAACACAACTAAATGTCTGCTCCAGATTATAACTTTTGACTAGAGACACTCTGGATGAGGGTTAGTGAAAACAGTCAAATTATGCTATCGCTCACTGGCAGAAAAGATGTCTAGAAAAAGATGCAGAGAAGGAACATAGTCTGCCTTCAGCTTTACTGTGGCCTTAACTCATGCCTGTCAATGCATTACTCTTGATTCTGGAAACATCGCTGCCACTCGGTGCTCACTGCTGGCAAAGGCATCCCTTGTGGAAAATGCAGACCTTGGATTTAGCAGGGAACCAACCCCAGGTCCAACTCAGACCCATCTGCAGCCCCTGGAGAAAAGTGCTGTCTTCCCAACTGCATTTAATCTAATCACCTCTTCAGTCCCAGGAAAAGGTCTTGCTGTGCATCTTTGCTTGCTGTGAAGAAATCAGCATCGATGGGGATTCACTGCTTCAGCGCTGAGCTCTGTTCCCTTCTCTCCCCCACTGGTTTACTTCTAAAACATAAGAGAAAAATATGATAGATACATGCTGTGCAGAATACAGAAGGTAGTAATAAGCTCTCTCTTGCAGAGTGCCTTCAGAAAGTTTCCCCTGCAATCATTTTCTACGCATGTACTGTGTGTAGTCACTCACCTCCTTCCCCTGTCTCTGTTTTTTTTTAAAGTTATTGCACTGCTAGTTCCGTTGTCTCTGATTTTATTGTTTAAAGCTAAAACAGAAGGTGTTATGTCTATTAAATACTAAACTGTGCCATGCAGGAATCATTATCTCAGCTGAATTGGCTCCTTGTAAGAGGGGTTTTATCCTCTGAAATAGATTAGAGGACTCAGAAGAAATTCCCTGCACTACTGGATGTCAGTGATGGGTTGAATGGATGACACTCCCTTCTTGGCAATAAACAGTATGAGGGGACCATCAACCTTCTTTCCTACAGGATCAGATTTAGCACAGGTTTGTGCATTCTTGGGTGCCATGCAGAGTTGCAGCACTGAGAGGGCAGCTGAGCCAGAGAGCTGCCCCTGGGCCTGGGATGCAAGCCCTGCCAGCTACTGAGCTGCTTCCTTGCTTGTTTTGCATGGTCCAACATGGAGTTGCATGGTAATTCTGCTGTGGGAACCATATTTTCTTCTCTTTAACACAATTGCCCAGGAGTTCCATTGCATAGGTTTGTAGAGCTTGAGGTATTTGGGGCAGGAATAATTTCCTCTTTAAATTTGAAATATACAGTGCCTGGGTCAGTGTGCCTTAGTTTATTCTCTTTATCTCCACTGCTGCAATGTAAATAATTAATAAAAGGACTGGTTGTAAAAAGCCACAGGAACTGCAGTCCTCTGAGTGATATATTACAAACCAGGATTCAGTGGGTCTGGGTTTGACTCCCTGAAGTAAAATAGTCTTGCGATTCACTGTCTCTGATGCAATGGATCAAAATATTCCTTACAATAAAACAAAGACATTTCTAAAGTACAGGACTGTAGTTTTATCTAATAAATGTTACCAGGCAGAATCTCATTTAGACACTAAGATTCTACATCCTCTATTTCTTTTCTTTCCTGAATAAAATCCAGTTTGCTCTTGAGATACTCAAAATGTCCTTTCTGTGCTTATCAAGCAACACCATAGAGTGCAATGAATACAGCTGGAGAGGTTCACATCAATGGCACACTGTGTGGAAACATGTTTTTCTGGAGTTACACTCTCTAAAGGGGTCAAGGTGGCATGTCAGACAAGGGTGGCTCTTGTATCACAATCCAGCACCTCCCAATTCAAATAGCTCCAAAATACTTTTCCAAACATGGACTTTACTAAGACCTCATTTCCATTCTCTTATTGTTGTGATCATCTGGCTGAAACCCCAGCTAAGTTGTGCTTCGTGCCCTGTGTAAACTTGGGAAGATTTCTCTTTGGCCTCAAGTAGAAGTATTTTGCTGCATGGCTGTTTCAGAAACTCACCAGCACAGCGGGGCCTGTGACTGTTCCATCCTCCTTCCCTCCACTGCTGACCATTTTTCAAAAATGCTTTTTTGAAAGATTTGTTGAATTTTTCTGAGTTCCAAAATTCCTGTACTGGGCCAAGACTGCATGTTTCATTGCCACCACAAATGAAATTCCATTTTATCAGATCACTGACTTGGCTGTCTCCCAAAGCAATTCTTCAGTCTTGGCAGTCCTATCAAACACTTCTGTTAGCCATGATCTGCTAGACAGTGGCATGCTTCTGTAGAACAATGGAAAGGGAATGAAAAACCTCTTAAGGCCCAACCTTACAAATCATGCATGTGTGTACTTTATAGAGATTTATATTTCGTAGAAAAGAAAGTGGCACTAGTTAGATTACAAAGGTATTGCGGCAATATTTGTTTTTCCTCTGCTCATTATTTTAATTGCCCTAATACTCTGCACATCAAAGGGACCAGATCAACATCCAGTTGTGGACTTGGATAACAGAGTAGATTTCGACATGGCATGCCAGACCCCAGAATATGTAGTTGGAATCTAAGTATACTCATGGGGGCGTAACATCAATGAGCATTTTGGGATTTTTATTTCTCAACTTTGTATGTGGCTTCACCAGTTTGGCATCCCTATCCTAATTTCTGTCTGAGTCAAACAAATGCTGTTCTCAGTCTGAAAACTCTGTGATTTCAGATAGTTTGGATTGACTCTATATAAAGTTCTGTTGTGCTGTTTAGATCTTAGATTTTGAAGCTGAGACGTAAATGTGGAGTGATGGACTCTTGGCTTGACTTTCTTGTGAATTTGATGAACTTTAGCAAACAATACCAAACTCCTTTCTTTCTCACTCCTTTATTGCACAGTAAGTCATATTTCCTTCCAAAATGAAAACTCTTATTTAATTTTCTCCTTTGTATTTCTCTTTGTTGTCTCTCATATGGGTGGGAAATCAGACTGGATCTCATATGGTGGGTTCTGTTGGTTATTTTAGAGAGGGCACATATACAGGCAAAAAACCAAGAGGTAGCCACAGACTTCACCCACAGCAGCTTGATAGCTCTGACCCTCTTATGCATGTTAATAAATTATGTTTTCCGTTACTCAGTTATAAGCTCATCAGCAGGGTATGTTTGATGATAAATTTTTTTCAGGGTGCATACAGAAGATGAAATCCTCATAGAAATTTATTAATACAATTCTTTGAGGATAAAAAAATGTAAAAAATGAAATGCAAATTCTCTTTGTGACCCTTCCACCCTTCTGTGTCCAACATCACCAATTTCACTATTTTACTGGTAGTGTTCTCAAATCAGAAATGTGAGACAAACTCTTTTTGTTCTAAACACTTCTACTAAGCAGACAAACTAAACACAATTAGAGCCTGCCAGTACAGACCTTGTTATCAATGCTTTTGAGAGTCAGTGGTAAATGTCTGAAGAACAAATTGCATTATCTATTGATGAATGGTATCTCCACAGATCTTTCAAGTTAAACAGACCATTGCATTCATTTTCTCTGCAACCCGAAGTTGTTCTCTGCAGTGAAATGAAATTTTTCCCCATTCTAAACTTTTCTTATTAGATTTTGGTTTGGCATTGAGGGTTAAAAACTCAGTGAGTCATTTGCTCAGCAGAGAAATTCCTGAGATAATCACCATTCTTGAAGGTATATCTGTGTTCCTGGCCTTGCCAAGGAAATGAGATGTTAGTGAAGGCTTCTCAAAAACAAGTCCTGCAGCCCAGCAGGGGCAGCAGCTTCGTTCAAGCAGGATTCTCACAGAGGACTCATGCAGACAGTGCCGGGGTATCTGGAGGTTGCCTGCCCCTGTTTTGAAGCTGACAATCACTCTTTATCCCTTTTTATCCCTCTGGTTATGGTTAGGCTGCCTGGAGCTGTGCTCTAATACAAGTGTTTAAATTGGCTGTGTTTTGGTCACACTTAAAATCTGTCTGTAAGGGACACGGGGTTTGGCCCTGTCAATACAGATTATCATGTCACCCTCTTCACATTTTGACATCACCATGCCAGTCTCCTCTCTTGCTGGTTTAAATGGAAGAATGATTAGCTCAAGGCATAGCTTCTCAAAGTCTTGTTTAAAGCTCTCATTGGCATAACATACCATAAAACATACCCAGAACACAAATGCGACAGAATCCTGGATTATCAGAGGGAGGCAGAGCACAACAGAAACCTCTGTTGGGTAGGACATAGGTCAGATTTAGTCCTGTGAGACTTCTTTGCTTCCAACATAGCCTTCAGCTTTTAAAGATACTTTTGTTGTTTATATTTAAGGAGTTTAAATATAGCATTAACCTAAAGGCTTTCCTTTGAACTTCAATAAACATCTTGTTTCCAAACCTCTCGGCCCAAATAACCAATTCACAGCATGTGATACAGCATGTATCAGATTTTCAGCATGTAGCAGATCATGGAAATCTAGGGTTTTTCCTAAACACAGAAGAGAGTGCAACTATCCATATTGCTAAATGACTTTGCCAGTGGGAGTTCTGTATCTTCGCTGGCAGAGAACATGCACCTTTGTCACAAACTACCATTTCTGCAGAGTTAGTTCAGATGGGAGTAGTTGCTTTTATGCTTGGCAATTAAGTAAGTACTCCCTTTATTATTTCCCTCAACATTTTGAAGTTAAATTTTTAATGGAAAAATCTGGGGATTTCAAAAGTCTAAACAGATCAATGATCTTGTAAATGGAACCCAAGAAACACTAATTAAAAATACACTGTCTCAAATTCTTTGCTGTTCTCTGGCAAGTGAAGATAGGAAATGCCTCAAATAATAATACTTTAGTAATTTAGCCATTTGCAAAGGTCTTTTTTTAAAAAATATTCTGCTGCAGCAGAGTATACTTTTGAACAATTTTATTTCCTGGTGAGGCTTTTGTGAGTGAAGTTTGTAAATTAGCAGCTGATATTTTTGAGCACCTCAGTGTCTCTGTTTCTGAGTGAAAGCAGGTGAATTCACAGACATGGGGATGTAACCTGCACCAATGAAGATAATTATGTGTACTGACCATGCATATAAACTCACTTCTATCGTCATCCATTAGAACTCAGCCAAAACCTTTATAGGGCTAGGACTTATGCCTGGGGTCTATGGGTTTTACTCTTTAAGAGTCTTGGATATGGAAATCCCTTTTTACTGCATACAGATGTTGAAAATAAGTGTGAAACTTCTAAACTGGTAAGAATGTTTCTGTGGAGGTTCTTTGTTGATAATATGAGTCTATTACCTATTGTGCAGTCTGAATTAACACAAATAGGCCTTAAAGTCCAGCTGGTGGTGCTTGATCTCAAGAGCCTGAGTTCAACCATTGAAGTCTGGTCAACACTGTGGTTAATCTCTGGAAATATACAGTGATGTATGAGAGATTCTGGATTATGTCTTTGACAAACACAGTTGTGACTATGAGTGTCTGAGAAAACTTTGGCTTCATCATGAGCACACCCTCATTGCCAGACAGCGGTGACCAACTTCCATATGGTCACCACTGTACAGAAGGCAGCTTCTTCAGGGAAAGGTCCTTAAGATGCCTAAAAATAATTGTACCTTTACTTTTATCTCCTTGAAACAAGAAGGAAAGGCATCCTCTGCTATAGTTAAGTCCGAGATCTAACTTTAAAAAAGTCCTTTATGCTGGCAGCAATACTGTCTTGGGGATGGCACTGAGGTCTCCACATAGAAGGGGAATTGCTGACTCTTAAAAAAATAAAAAAAAGGTTGAGGCTTAATAGATACTAACAAAAATAAATAATAGCCCGAATAAAATTCAGGTCTTCTCTCAGTGAGGCAGATTTCATACTCATGGCTTCTGCCAATTCCCTGATTAGTCAAGGTCTCCAGGGAAGACTGAATGATTTGCGTACAATTTCTAAGGCAAAGCTCCCTCTGTCCTCCCACTGCCTCCTCTTTGCCCTCCTCCCTAAAAAGCAAAGGTAAAATACGTCACATTCATAGGCCAGCATAAAGCATAAGGAAGCAAACCAGGCACAAAGACATATTTTCCCTTTGCAGTGAGCTTTAATCTGTTTGCTTGTATTGTGGGAAGCAATTCATAAAAATAAGGAAAGAATGTCAGATTTGTCACAATATTTTTTAGATGCCAGATGGCTTGCTCTTCAGGCCTATTTATCAAATTCATGGCATTTGAGAGTATAAATTCACACGTCTTCACGCAAAGGGAATAGATGTTTATTTTAACAATTAAAATCACAGCTGAGGTCTTTACTTTGCACACATCTTGCATTGCATCCCCGGTATTTAAGATGTTTGAAGGGAGGAAGAGAGGCATTTCATAAAGCAGCTGAACATTTCTCTTATTTCTTATCTGAAAATGGCAAACTCTGGCCAGGTCAAAGATCACTTGAATAGGTCTTTTAAATCAAAGGTCTTTGCACACACAGTCCCAGTTATGTGAGTGAGATGGGAAAGATTCACAACCTTCTGGATGTATCAAAGTGGAGAAGGGGAACAGCAGCTAGAGCAGCCATGGGATCTGGCTGCAGAATAGCCCATGCAATCAAAATTCAGAGAGGTTTTCTTTTGATCTGTATTTTTTTTTAATTTGGAAAAAGAAGCTTTATAAACCTGATCAAAAGTTTGTTGATACCAACAGAAGTCTGCGAAATACTGATAGCTGTATAGTGACATGCAGTTGTGACATCAGTTTTTCCTCATTAGCGTATTCAGTCCCATTCCTGTGATCTCTGGGAAGAGAGTTTTCCTTCTCCTAACCCTCCACAGCCCTTGTTTGGCTTGGCAGTTCCCACAGCGACACTGCTGAGACTGACAGGGCACCCGACTATTTTTCAAGCTTTGCCTCTGAAAAATGCCACACAAGCACCAAATATTGCTGATGTGGATTCCCAAAAGTGCAAACAGCCCAGCAAGGAAAGCAGGGAAGTGGTTTTTAAGAAGAGGAATGCAGAGGTAGCAGAAACCCAGGGAGCCTGATGTGCAGGGGGACTGAGCTGAATGTAACCCCGAAGCTGTTTGCAGGAGGTTGCCCCACCATAACAGGCTGCCCCCTCCATCCCTGTTCCCTCTCCCTCTGGGGGAGATGCTGGGTGGCCCATAGCAACATTTCTGAATACCCACCTATGCTGCAGTGACATACCCTACACTTGCCCTCAGTGGCATTCGGGAGAAGCCAATCTGATTTTTGGGGTCTTGAATTAGGGATCTTTCTTCTCCTTCACCTTACACATTTTCCCTTCAGGTTCTCTCATTTCCCAGGCACTGTGAATGCCTCCCTTTGCTTTAGCTGCTTTCTCCATTTGTCTTTTCTAATTTCCTTCATGGTGCTGTCAGATGTAAAATAATTCTAGGCAAGAAGTACACCTGTCTGATGTGTTGAAGGAGCAGTCCTAATTGCATGTGGCACTGCAGCACAGTGTAAGATAATTGCTAGAGGCATATCTTCTGTATTGTAGATACATTCATGATCCTAAATCTGCAAGTGCCTGTAATGATAAAGAAAGCAAACTTCAATATGAACTGATATTTTTCCTCTTTTGGTCAGGAAGGTGATTGACTGGCACGTCAATCATGCCTGAAACCTCTATTTCTTAGGAATCTGTCCCTGTATCTCAGAGAGATTTGGGATGTCTATGACGGCTACCTGTGCAGTTAGTTTAAAGGGTGCAATTACTTCCACACCTCCTCAGAACAGAGCGCTGAACTGCCTGTCAAAATCATGTTCTAGATTCAAATAGATTTACAAAGGTATATGTACATACAGGATCAGATCATCACTTTAAAACCATATCAATAGCCACTTGCATTCAATCAGTTGTGTTTTGCACAAACCAAATCTCAGACACCAGTCCTGCTGCACATTGTTGGCTGAACTAAACCGGTGTGAGTTTTGATTCATCTGGACCCTGCTCACACCCAGCTCACAGACATGTCCAGAGGGTCTCAAGCGGCCAGACAGCCTTACAGAGCAGTCAGAGCTGTGCTGCTGGCTCCAGCCTCAGGGGCTGTCCTCCCCTCATGGGAAAGTGGCAGGCCATGTATTATCATGAATTACAATCCTGCCAAAGGCTGAAAACATTCACAAATTCATTACAGCAGCTTGGCTGACATGTAGTGATTTTACAGGATGGGTTGATGTGTATGAACTTGGCAGAAGAATTAAAGATAGTAACTACACCAGCACTTACACTAGTGAAGGAGCAGGGAAGACTGAAGAAATTGGGATGAAGGTAGTATCCTCTTAGTGAAGAGTACATGGCCATCACCTCTCTTTAACAGATTACCTGTGGACATGCCATCATTTACCACTGCTCAGCTCAAATGAGATGTAGGAACATGAGTTAGATTAGATCCAAGAGACATCCTGGGAGAAAGGAAAAGTGAGCCTAAAGGAACAGTCAGAGCAGTTTCAGATCAAGTTTTTAGTTTATTTGTTTTGTTTTGTTTTGTTTTCCTAACATCTCTCCTTCAATTAAAAATGTGCTGGAATTAAGACCAGGGCTGTCTCTGATCAGCATTCAGGTAACAGGTGTTTTCTGCAGGTGAAATGTTACGTGATTCCAGTATGGGACTGGGACATGTCTGCATGTGTGTTTGTATTTGTTACTGAGTGCCTATAGGCTGTTTGCATTCAAATAGTTTAACTTTTGCTCAAAATGCCTTAAAACACCTTCATGTTACATGAAAAGCATTTCAAACTTGATTTGGAGAGGCTGAGCTTGAGATTAGCCAAACCCACAGCTTTGATACTCCAGACAATCCTGCCTAGGCTGAAAAGAGTGGCTAAACTCAGGTCTTCAGCTACAGCATCTCCTAATCAAGCTTGTCATGTGAAAGCTCGTTTAGAAGCAAGTTAATGTAAGTAAGAGTGGAGAGAAACCAGGTGCTTTTGCTTCCTACTGCATGTTGTAGGCTCAGTATGCACTCTGCCACAAGTAGGTTGTTGTTGTTGATCTGCAGGATTGTGATCTAAAAAAGCAGTGTTATGCAGGTAACAAGAGATCCAGAAGAGGAATTCTTTCATGTCCAGAAAATAAATTTAGAGCTGCTTAGTTTTTATTTCCCTTTGGCGGATCCTTGGCTTTACTTTTTCTGAAGAGCATGTGTTCAGCTTGTAGGACATAAGTGTATTCTATGTGATAGCCTCTCTAACTCACTTTCTGGATGTTTTGGGCTTGGGAAATGTCTGTTGCTTTCCTAAGCATCTTGGGAATAAATCTCCTCCTGTATCCCTATGCTTGGGTAGCACCTCCTGTAAGGTGAATGGGAAATGCTCAGAAGTGAGAAACAAGCTTAATGCAAGCCTTTTAATCATCAAAGCTGCTATGGATTACAGCTTTCAGCATGATTCTACTTGATTTTTAAAAGTTTAAATTCTCAGGTTAAAGTTTTAGTTGAGCTCTTAAACGCTTGTGCCAGTCTGAGAGGTTTATTTGCCTTTTGAGAACAGAAGAAAATAGAAAAGTTTCCTTTCGATGACATTCTGCCTACCCAAATATCAATAACAGGATTTAATAGTCTCTTGTCTTTAACTCTGATGCATTGTTGCAGTTAAACTACTATCATGTTTCATACCTGAACCAGTTCTGCATCAGTGATGGATGAATCCCAGCATTTTTATCTACTGTATCTGAGCCACAGATTGTAAATTCTGTGCAATCCTTTGGGGACAAAAAGCACTAGGTAACAATAGGTATGAATCAATTTATGTAGTATCTAGTTGCAGCTATTACTGGTTTAGATATTCATCTCACATCAGTGCACAGATGTTTGGAAGACAGGCTTAAATAAAGCAAAATTAAAAAGAATTCTGCCTGTTTTAAGAGTCTGAATCACTTAATGCTTTTTGCATTAAGCTAAGTAGAGGTTTGTCTTTTTTTTTCTTTTTTGAATTCTGTATTAAAACTTATTTTCTACCATAGATAATAAGTTTGGGTTCCATGCTGCTCATTGTAATTCTAAGTAAAACTGAAAGATAATTAGCCTCTATCTCCCTCCCAATGGATTGAAAAAGATATTTAGATTTTTATCCAGAAGCTTTGTAGAGAGTAGTATTTAAAAGAAGAAGTTACCAAAAATGAGATCTCCAAGGTGTATTTTGATATGCTTACAATTGATATATTTCCTGCATGAAGTATCAGTTCACTCTGAGTCTTCCCTGGCAGACAAAAAGCTGTCACACTGAAACAAATGGTCCCTTTAGCATTTCTGTTTGGAGCTGCCATTGTCTCAGCTTGTGTATGTGCATATTTTGGTGTCCACATTCAATGCCAGTAAAGTCCTATTATATTCTAAGTATTTCTGCAGCTTGTCAAACCACTATTAATTTCTGTTTTAACCTGGTTACAAACAAGCAAAAGAATAACATTATTGGCTGAGGAAGAACGGCACAGCCAGTATTAAAGTGTGATTGAGTCAGTGACAGAGAATAAGGAGCTTCCCTGTGGCTCCCATCACGTGGCCCAAAGACACACAGAAAGGGAAAATGCAAGTGTTGGAGGAAAACTGAGACAAGCCCATAAAGGAGCACTGCATCTCTCAGCGAGCTGGTACTTGCTGCTGTTGTTCCTGTGAGGCAAGGGCTTATATTCATTAAAGATACATTTAAAACATCTTTTTTTTTTCTTCTCCAAGCCTCCATATAATGCCCAAGAATGATCAGTCATGGTGCTGTATATCTTAAAACCATCCTTGTGATGCCATGAGAGGTCTTTCCACCTTTAAGAACACAAATTGCAGCCCAGAGAGATGAGAGTGGCAGAGGTGTGGGAGAAGGAGGGTTCCCATCTACAGAAGAAGAGTCTGTGCAGAGTAGAAATAAACTGTACAAAATCTCAGGGGAAGCTGAGGAAGCAGAAAAGGGTTGAACTCGGTTCCAGAGAATCGTGGTGATTATGAAACTGTGCCCATCTTTCCATGTGCTCCTTGCATTGAATGCACCCTTACCCTCTCAGCTCAAATCCACTCTAAGTTGGTCTGTCTTCACTCCACCTTTCTTAGAAAGAAAGAAATAATAACTAACAAAATTTTTTGAGTTGAATGAAGCACTTACTTCAATGCTCAAACAACAGTTTTCATTTCCAGTTTGTCATCGTTAGGCACATTCAAGCAGATTTGAATCCTGAGTGTCCTTCATTGATCGTCAACCTCTCTTGCCCTGTTCCTCTTCTGTACAACTTCAAATAGGGCTAGCAGGAGAGAAGGCCAGCTCAGAGCACATCTGCAAACATGGGGAGATCTGCTCTGTGCTATCTTACCCTTTCACAGGTGACAGACAACTGAGTCTCCTCATCAGCTTTACTCCTTAGTCTTAGACATACAGCAAGTTGGTAGTGACTCTTCCTCCTCCATTTTTGTCTGTAGTTCCCCTAACAATTCTTATTTCAAACCTGCTGCTGAATTTGATAGAAATAGTAGTGGATGCTCTTAAATTATTGATTTTATTGTTTTTCTTAGGCAAATACATTACTTGCAGAATTTCATTTTGCTCTTTTTGGCCAAATCTTGGGGTTTATTTAGTTTTGCAGTTCTGCTGTAACTTGAGAAACAGGTATCCTGCATCACAGGTGGAAAGCAGAAGGGAGAGGAAGCTCCACATCCCAGAATCGTTAGTGGAGGAGAGGAGGGGAGTCTGGTGCACCTTGAGGCCTTGACTCCACCTATCACCTGGCTTGGGATCCCACATACCACAGCTGGTTTTACACACACTATCAATCCTGCTCCAGAACTTCCTTCTCCAGGATAGAAACTGAGGAGGCCTGGAGGAAATGTCCTCCTCAGCTGTCCCAGCAGCAAGTGCCAGAGCCAGTGGGCAAGTAGTAGAAGGTTCACTGCAGGATGAGTGTCCCACAGCCTGGCTGCAGAGATGTGGGGTGGTGTCTTCAGGTCATGTAGGGGCATATGGGAAGGTTACTGGAGCAGTGACTACAGCTAGTCTGAAGTGCTGTGAGAGTAGGAGCATCTTACTGCTGAAACACGGCAGACTTTCATATCCAAATGTGACTGACAAATCCAGTCTCAATAATTGTTTAAGGCAAACAAATTAATTTAACACTCCTAACTTGCAATATGTCTCAGCATTTTGTAAATTGGATTTTGATGGGATTTTCATTAGAGCTCCGAAGGGACAAAGCTGCATTTATTTAATAGTTCAGAGGAAGACAGGGAACTTTCTGAAATCCATTTAGATTGTCACCATTTAACTTATTTATATAAAACACCTTTGCCTGTTATTAGGAAACTGGGAATAATTTTTTCTATACATGTTTCTAGCTACTATTTTGCCCTAAGAGGCATGAAACCGTTTCATCACTTATGCTCAGCCCACTGCAGTGACATTTCAAGATCATAAAATCCACTTGTTTAAGAAATATTGCTATTCACTTTCTTGTGCACTTATTTTGCTATTATTATTAATACTTTTTTATGACAGAAAATGGAATCTAAAATATCTGCCTACTTTCTCTTTAGATCTAAAGGTAACAAAGGGATGAAATCAATCAGGACTGTCTTTCAGAGGCAGTGCTTTCTCACACTAGGGCTGTATTGTATGCTCTTTTTTCCCAACCCCATGATTTTATATACCTGGCAAGTCAGCCAGAGATGCTGCATGGGGTATTTAAAATCTGAATGAATACTGAGACAAGGGCTGGCTAGGTAAGTGTTGTCTGATTAGCATGCAGGACATCTGCCAAGATATTAACAGGAAAAAGCAATGAGATGGGAATGTTGGAGAGGATGGAGCAGCAGTAGAGCTGGGCAGCTCCTTATTTTCAGATTGGATGTTGACCCTATACAACTGAAGGTGAGGGCATGGGGCAGACCCCAGAGAGGGGTGACCCATAGCATGTACTAGGATGCTACTGTTAGATCTGCCAGGAAGAAAATTGCTCTGGGACCTGCAAGACAGTGGAGCAGCCTATGGTAGCCCACACCCCCTCTTGCCATGAGTGGAATCCCTGCCCACCTGCTGCCTCTCAGACCCTCTGGGTAGGGGAGCTGGAGGAGGTCATGTATGGGAGCTACAGCCTCAGTGCCCACAGCACCGAACCTGACAGGGTGTTGTAGCAATAAATTCTTTGGTCAAAAAAGCAACAGTAGCTGACAGTGACCAAGAGCACCACTGGCAGTGCCAACACAGTGAGCCAGTTGCTCTTTGGCACAGAAAAACTCTCAGGATGATGGGTCATTCATTGAGCTTGGCATCATAGCTGTCTCTTCCCTGTTTAACCTGATGGAGCTGGGGAGGAGGGTGAGTTTTTGGAAGGGGGAAACTGGCTGCCAGATTGTAGGTGCTAGGATTTAGTCTGTGCCACAGTCTGGGAAAATTGGCTTCAAGGGACTGAAATCAAGAAGGAGCAAAGATGAGATATTTTCTCCATGAAAAACCACAGTGTTGTGCTCAAATGTTGTGTTGAATGCTGCTCAGACACCTGTCTTGTGATGCCTCTGCTCTTAAAAAGGGTGGGGAACATCAAAACCTACAAGCAGAGTCTGTAGCAATCCAGAGATGCACACCAGAGCTGAGACTTGCACAGTGCCATGTGCTGTCATCAAAACAGCTTAAAAACCAGGACAATCTTGGCTTTAAGTATAATTTTCCTCCTCAGTTGTCTTTCTCCTGGGATTTAGAAGCCTGCATTTTAAACCCTGTGTGTTCAGAGGTTAATAGGTTAAAAAGCATAGGATAGCACATACTGAAGGGGGGGCCTACAAGGAAGCTGGACGGGGACTCTTCTCCAGGAACCACAGTGAAAGGACAAGGAGTAATGGGTTCAAACTGAAAGAAGGGAAATTTAGATTAGATATGCAGAAGAAATTCTTTACTATGAGGAAGATGAAGCACTTGAATAGGTTGCCTAGAGAAGTTGGGGGTGCTCCATCCCTGGCAGTGTTCAAGGCCAGGCTGGAGGGGGATCTGAACAATCTGGTCTAGTGAAAGGTGTCCCTGCCCATGGCAGGGAGTTGGAACTAGGTATCTTTAAGGACCCAACCAAACCACTCTGTGATTTTATTCTGTGATTCTGTATGTTCAAGGGAATTAGTGTGGCTAAGTGAGACTATGAAACCCATCCATATAATTCAGTATAATGTACAGAATTGTGTATTTAGTTGTCTCTTCCCCTGGTACTAAACTGGTGCTCTTTCAAAAGACTTCCTTACGTACCTCAATTTATGAGTCTTTCTAGCTTGCCTGTGATATTTTGTCACCTCAGATTTTAATTACCTTTCTCTGTGAAACGGTGCATTTGTGGTCATAGGTCAGTAGTTGTTATTATTACTCTTGGTAATGATAAATGAAAAGTTGTGCTTTCTTCCTATTAAAAAATGGGGGGGTTGTCTCTTAAAAGTAGTTTGTGTTGCAGCAGATGACAAAAGGCCATCATGTGTTTTATTTTTTGTGGGTGCAGACAGCCTTGGCTGAATAATGAGTAGGGCTACAGTAAAATTCATCAACATTCATCATCTGCCTATGCTGAAGGTGACATGTTGAAAGGCCTATGAGTCGTGTACCTAATTACAGCTTTATCTGAAATGGCTGTGATAGCACAACATACATAGGGACATACAGCTTAAAGGGAAAAAAATAAAAATTAGGGGTGGCATGGGCATGAGGTTTAAAACACACTCAGGATTTCCTAATCAAATACCTGCAGAGTTGAAGCTATCTACAGAAATAGTCCCTAAGCAATGGCAAAACACTTCCACTGCTGCAGTTTCCCTACATGCACAGAATGCACAGTGATGGATTCAGCCCCCCTTGGATGCTACATAAAGGTAAATTGTTATTTACACACATACAGATTGCGGAAATGGCAGAATTCTATTTTTGGTGTGGTTTTTAACCAAGTATCCCCAAACTGTATGTGGAAACCACTCTTCAATCAGAACCAGAAATACTTACCTGCAGGCACTTCTTAATTTATAAGGATTCTAATTTACAGGGACTTTCCACTGAAGATGAACTAAGACCTTTAGGACAGCATTATTACTGTAAGTGAACCAGTTACATACCAATGTGCCCATCTAGCTAAGAAATGAGATTGAGGGCATTGCCTCTTTACAGGACAGCCACCATACTCCACCTTTTAGGGTTCTTGCTTACATACAAATAACTTTATTGAGGGTCAGCCTGGGAAAAAACATTTGAGATGAGGCACACATGGGATCCCAAACAGGATCCCATGCTCTTTTTTTGTCGGTTCACTGTTAATTGACTGATTTCTAAACTATTTCCTATTGTCAACTTGGACTTTGGGCCTTCCCCCCATTTTATTATTTTAAGTCCATTATGATTTTCTTTCCTTTGAATATTTGATGTCATTGATTCTTGACATCTCAATACACATTTGTAGTAGTTATCCTCTATTATCTCTCAGATGCTCTTCTCCTAGGGTAGACTGCCACTTCTCAGAAGTTTTCCTACAAGGATGAATGTCTGCATCCTTCCCTCAGGTTTCTGCTTCTGATCTTTTGATACCTGTTTGCAGGTGATAACTACTGGATTCTAGTGGGGATCTGGCTGCAGATTATGCTATTGACTGATATGGGGGACAGCCATCAGAGCTTGGGCTGTGTGGTCTCACTGGGACCCTGTGAGACAGAGCCTATGTAGTATTCAGAGTTGATTTTAGGGATGAACAAGTGAAGAAAGCAACATTGGTACACAAATTCAGGTGATCTTTACCTTGTAAGTCACATGCTGAAGCCTGGGATCTTCCAGTACCCAGCTGGAAAGCAAACCCAGAGGACCATGTTGGATGGCTGTTGATCATCTCTTGCTGAAACACTTGTCTTCAGCAATGTATGTCAGCATAGCCTTCTGAAAAAAATAAAATAAAATTTCAAGACCTTCTCTCTGTAGTTAGTAAATCTCTCTTCTTTAACAAATGCCCAGGTGTTAGTTGCAGCACTCTTGTCAAAATCTGGTAAAGATTTTGTCTAGGAGCCTTTGTTTCTCACTTCCCTGTGCCTTTTTTCACTCTACTCTCACTGGAAGCACGTGAGAGCTGCTGTTGTGCTTGTTGCTAAACAGGCTGTAGTTGTTGGGTTTTAGGATAGGGAGAGGAGTGAGGTTCTTCCAGTGGAGACAGAAGAGCAGCAGCAGCTGGGACTCTGTGAGGGCTCACTATTTGTCTTCCTTTTTTTTTTTTTATTCCACAGTTGAACTTGTGGATTGGAGAGCAGCATGCTTGCTCTGACTTTGGAAATAGATTTTACTCTCTAAATCTGAGCAAACACAATTTTTAAGAACAACAACTTATCTTTATTACTGTGAAACATCTACTCTAGTTACAGAAAAGTGATTGTCATGAGAAGAGATGGATGTTCACTCAGCTACAGGTTTTCATTTAAAATTTATGATAGAAGTCCATTTTTTGAGCTGACACATTTTGAAGTTTTAGACTTGTTTTTCTCTAACGCATTGTGCTTTCCCAGTGATGTGAAGATAGTTATGGAATAATATAGAGAGGTGATTTATTTCCATGAATAAAATATCTCTGAATGGCTCATTGTCTGGCTAAAGGGGGCTGTGAGGAAGACCAGACTCTTCAGGTTACTTAGTATTTCTGAATAACTTTCCTCAGTGTCATTTTTACAGATTCCTTAGGATAGTCATGCTCTGAATCATACCTTACCATTTTATTAATTTTGCTTCGTTGTAATCTCCAGACTTCTGTCTCATACCCCACACCCAGTCCTTCTTAGCCTGTCCTGCATTGGGGTTTCAAAAAAAAGCAGTTGTCCTCTGAAGATTGATTTGTTAGGTACCCTACATTTGCTTTTTTAATTTTTCTCCTATCTACTCCTTCTTACTCTGTGTGTCTAAATTATTGTATTTCCCATTCTGTCCTCTCAAGAGATCACACTAGAAATCAAAATTAAAAATGGATGTGGTACACCCTACTCATTGAAAGGAATACCAGCATTTTGGAAAATCTAGACATTTTGACCTAATATTCTTCAGCAGGCTTGAGCTGAAGAAAATGACTTTGATTAGCTTTAAGGAACAGCCCTAGGGTAAAAATCTTTTAATCCAGGGTAGTCAACACTGGGCCAGGGCTGGGCTGGAAATCTGTGGGGACCTCTTCCCGCTTATGTGAAAAATTATGGGAAAAATCATCTCGTGTAATTTACTGATATTGCAGTTATCCTGCATAGCTCCTGCATTGTGGCTTTGCTGCTTGTGAGTGACACAGCCTCCCACATTGTTGCAGAAATGTTTTTATCCCATAACTACTTTCCATCGACCACTTTTTCTTTGGCTTTGAGTCTATTTGTTATGCCTTTTGATTGCCAAAAGTCATCCTCTTTGCCAAGACAGATTTACATTCATAAAGGCAAATGCCTGCCCCATGGCAAAAGCCATATGTTCAGGGTTGCTGCCAGCTCTCCAGCCAGAGCCATGTCTGCTTATTTAGCCAGCTGTGGTCTGCTCTGCAGTGAGGAAGACCCAGTTTTCCCTGTTTTGGATTCACCTAGAGCTACTTCCTCCCTCCTTCCTTTTTCTCCTTTATTTAAGATCAGGAAATTTATTGATTGTCTGCAGACATCTAAAATTTTTCAGTCTGTGGTAGCATGTCTCTACTCCATGTCTCCTTCTGGTTTGAAAGATACTTTCCAGCCCTTCGCTGCTGGAAGACAAGGAGTGGTTTCCTTGCCTGTACCATCAGGAACCTCTTTCTGAATGTAAACATTGTTAGCACAGCCTTACACAGACAACATGGAGTCAGACATCTTCCCCTCAAGCTTGAGCTCAGAGTAGCTGGGACATGATCATTGTCTGGAGTTTCCTTACATCAGCTGGGGCTGTTTTGCTGTCAGCTTGTTTTTTTTTTCACAAGGGTTCAGTTTACTCCCTACCTACTTTTCCTCACAAAGGCTGCACTGCTGGTTGCATGATGCTGCAGAAGGTCCTAAACTTCAAACTTTCTGCTGGTAGGAGGAGGTGAGTAAAGGGAGTGTGGAGTCTTTGCAGTGAGAGCATGGGAATGCAGAACCTCGGTGGCACTGTAATATGAATGCCCCAAATTTCACCAACTTCTCATCCCAACCCCTTTCTGCTACCAGTAAAAGACCTGCAGATTTAGTGCCCGAGCAAAAATTGCTGCTTCTCTGGCTGTGAAAGTGCCGTACACCAGGCATATATTCCATAGGCTTGTTCTTCCAGGGTGTCTGTCTTTATTCTTTGGCCGCACAGATGCAGTTTTGTGGCACTGCCACTTCACAGAGCAGACCCAGTCTGCCAGGCCCTGGCAGACCAAATCACACTGATTCCATGCAGCTGGAGTCAGCACAAGAGTGCAGGCATGTTTCCGTAGCAGCAATCAACAATTTCCCTTTAGAAGAGTTTCAAAATGAGCAACTGCTTTCTTTTTTTTTTTTTACCTATGGATTTTTCATCAGAAGAGAAGCTCCTGTGTGCCCCCTTCTTTCCCTTTCTATCATTAAATTAAATGTGAAGTAAAAGGAATACAAGTAGGTTGGGGGGGTTTTCCCCCCTTCACTTTTCTCTTTCATATTTTCAGTTTGACTTTCTTAAGCTTTCTTAACTTTGAAGCTGGCAAAAAAATTATAGCTAGAGCTCTGTGCTTTGACTGAGGTCCTGACCTGAGAGGAAGGGTTGAAAATCAGCAGAAAGCATAAAAGACAGGGAGAAAAAAAATATTATTAACATAAAACCCACTCTGGATAGCATTGCTGTATTTTCTCACACAGAGAACTCAGTGAATGTTTAGCTGGTAGAGAGATCTGCAGAGGAGACTTCATCTGCACTTCCTTAGCAAAGATGCAGATGTAATAAATATTAACTGAATATTGACTTCTTTGGAGCTGTTGAGATTTAGTGTGATAACAGGATGCATGATAATGCTCAAATGAATTCCCTAAAGCCTTCGGTGGATATCAAGGACTGCACCAGTTATGCATGAATCTTTTCTTCCTTATTTACTGGGCCACAGGAAAGAAATGCAGCTCTGGCTCCTGGGAATAGGCAGGCAGTCTCCTACTTGTTTTCCAAGAGGAGAAAATGTCCCCTCCTTTGTGCAGGAGAGAAGTTTCTTCCCAAAGGAGGGGCCTGTCCTGCATCCCCACCACAGCTGCTGGCTGCAGATGAGGGGTGTTGTCCCATTGGGGCCAGATTTGGGGTCACTATGACCCAAGGACCTTTGCATCCTATTTTTTTTCCCCACAGTACTTGGAAACTGTATCTCCCTGCTTTCTTTTGGCTGAGAGCATCATCTGCTATCACTTGTTTGATAAATTTTCCATCCAATTCTTTTCTGCTTTCTCCTGTACTGTTCTTCGTAGTGGAGAAGAACAAGGAAAAACCCTGACAATGACCATAAAGCCAGATTTTCAGAAATTCTCCCAGCAGACCTCTCTCTGACCTTTGCACACGTCTGGATAACCCTGAGCAGGCTGGGTAATGGGATGCAAGGCAGCACTGTCTCCTCTTCCCTGCATTCATCCCCAGTCTGCTCTGTGGAGATCTCCTTTCTCAGACACACACCATAATGAGCATCCTGGGGCAGGGATGGGCTTTCTTCCTCAGACAGGGAGAGGCTGTTCCTTCTCATGAGTCCTTAGGAAGCACAGGCGTTAATTATAAATAACAGGCAGAGACCTTCACTTCCGTAGGGGGGTTTGGCAGCTCTGGCTATGGCAAGGTAAAGATTCCTCGGCTCTGGATTTCTCAGCATTCCTGGTGTGACAGGGATCATTCGCGCTCGCAGGAGTTATTTTTACTGTGGCATTTCATTAGCTTTTTATCTCTCCTGAACCTTTCCATAAGCTTCCTGCTTTAAAGTGAGTGCCAGCACAAACGCAATTGCTGCATGCTCGAAATTTAGAGGTGAGCTGCTGCCAGCTGCCCTGGAGCCAGGGATGGGAAGCTCAGCTGTGGTAGTGCTGCAGATGCTGCTGCTCTGAAAGCTAAAGGGGAGAAGAGAGAAGGAAAGCATAAGTGGAGGAGGAGGAGGATGGAAGGCAAAGCAGATGCGTGACAAGGGAAAATGAAAGTGGGTCTGTTGTAAAATAATTTTTTTTTTTAAAGGGAAAGGTTTTCATATATTTTTATGTTGGACAATTAAACTACAAATGTTATATGAAGTTGTCTGCATTTATAGCAATTAATTCAAAAAGAAACCTAATTTAGATGTGTTAACATGACCTATAATTCCCTCTAAAGCACCAGTAAATATGAATATATTCATATTCCTACCTCCCATGAAACAGCCATGGGCAGTCTGATAATTATTAACTTCTGCTTACAAAACAAAACTGCGTTTCATCTACAGCCAAATGCTCAGCTCTTCTGAATGCAAAATAGAATATTTTTCCATACCAGAATTTGATTTCTGCACAAAAGCAAGTGTGGTTAAACCTTATCCAACTGCTTATGTAAGTACAGCTCTTAATATACCTTAGTGTTAGTAATAACAGAGTAATGTAATTTTCTCTCAGTATATGTTAGCGTTTGTAATAACAGAATGTAATTTGAGTACATTTTAACCCTGCTTTGAAGTAGTATATTGGTATGGCAAGTGTTTTCCTAAGTAATAAGCCAAACAAATTGCTATTCAGCTAGAGGAAGAGGTTGTAAAATATGAGTTCTCTGAGATATCACAAAAGCATTTTCAATTGTTACCAGTAAATAACAGAGGGATATACAATATTGAAGGACTTGCCTCATTTTGAGAGGAGTCACAAAGCAAGAGCTATTCTGAAGTTATCAGTAAATGTTGTATCCTGAGGTTAAAAGAGGGGAGGAAAGAAAATCAAGTAGTCATGAAATTTAAAG
This sequence comes from Hafferia zeledoni, assembly GCA_035583235.1. Classification (NCBI taxonomy): domain Eukaryota; kingdom Metazoa; phylum Chordata; class Aves; order Passeriformes; family Thamnophilidae; genus Hafferia; species Hafferia zeledoni. The sequence goes on from JAWWEV010000083.1 coordinate 43,306,750, forward strand.
ACTGGACATTTTCAGTGACCTCAAAATCTTTCAGATGAGAAATGGGATGTTAGATTAGTTCTGGACTTGAGGGTGCTGTCAGTGCTGAGTTTTTCATCCTGAGATAACTGGATGTGCCATGACCTAGCACATACATGGTTATTAGTCCACTTGCATATCCTCAGATGAAAGTCTCTGTTAGCAAGTTACCTGTTGAGCTCACATCCTGTGAGGCTCTACACTGAGATTTGGTCATCTCAGAATCTCAGCAGAAGCCTTGTGCCTTTCCCTGTGGGACACAGATCCCTCAGGCTGGGCGACAAATAAGGGAAGACTTGAGCCCTCACAGAAATCGCAGATGCAGAATTCCTTTGCTGCTGCTGGAGCAGGCTGATCCCTCAGGAGGGACTCCCTGGCCAGGTTGGGAGCAGTGCACTTACACCAGCAAGAAAGGGAACTGTGACTTAATCCAGGGAAGCTGCCACAGGGTGCACAAAGGACATGGACAGCAGTGCCATAGCACCTCCGCTTCTCTTCTCCTGTGTATCTTTGACCTTCTCATTGGGGAGAGCAGTAAGCCAGCCTTGGCTTCTATGGAGCAACACCTGCCAGATTAGTCTTGCCCAGCTTCTTGCATGGTGCTTCACCTCTTCATAAGCTTTGGCGCAGACATCAGATTGCAGTGCTGGTGCCCTGATGTGACTGTATGGGACCTGGCTGCTCCTCCAGCTGTAGCATCCAAACCATGTGGGTTGGGAGGCCAGATCCAGACTGATCCCTGCTTGCCAGCCAGCCCGCCCTAGCCTGTGGTGCTGCAGGGTTTATCACATCCCAGAGACAGGACTTTGAATTTGCCTTTGCAGAATTTCATGATGTTCCCATCCCCCTTCTCTCCTGCCTGTCCAGCCCAGCTCTCTGAATAGCAGCCTAACCCATGAGCATGCCCATTGCTCTCCCAGGTTGGTGTTGTTTTGTGAGCTTGCTGATAGATCACTTCATTTCCCTATTCCGGTGTTAGGAAAAGTGCTAAACAGCATTGGCTCAAGTATCTAGTGGTGAGCTGCTAGCTGGATTTCATTCTGCTGGTCACAGCCCTTTGACCAGACAGGTTTCTATGCACCTTATGTTCCACTTATCCAGAAGATACCACACCAGTTTAGTTACAAGAGGACTGTAGGAGGGAATGCCAAAGGCCTTGCTAAGTTCAAAATATGCGATATCCAGTTGCATAATCACAGCCTGGGGAAGTGAAACCCTCATGAAAAGACCATTTGAGCTTGGTGCCATACTGATGCAGCCACACAGTCTCTATTTTGGCCGTGGTTTGGCTGGTATTTCTGGCTGGCACAGAGCTTGACGAGAGCACAGGCTGATGTTTTTCTGCACAGTTACTCATGCAGGTCTCCTCTTTTCAACGTCAGCCCAAACAGCCTGTTCACAAACAAAGGAGACTGGATAGGCAGAATGTTGCTCAGCACTGACAAGATGCAAAACTCCGAACTGGCCTCAGGGAAGGGGCTGAGTAATGTTCATTATCAGAGTTTAAACAAGGATTACAGCTTTTAATATTACTTGCAGCCTCAGAAAGGCTTTCAGTGATTTCTCTAAAGCCTCAAGGTTGATTTTGACCATTTTTAGCACAGCTGAACTTTAAAAGATATTGAAAGCTCAGGTGCCTTCAGGACACAGAAAAAGCAAACTCCAGATAATGATGATAAAATGTTCTGTTCACAATAGTCAAAGGGTTAGTTCCAATACAGACTAGAAGTCAGCAAAGAGTATACAACCATAAAGGTGAATTTGCTGATCGGCTGAAAATAGCTTTCTGCTTTTAAGTTCAAGTTTTTGTCTGAAGAAATTTCCACTTGATTGGTATTCTGACTGGGAGATGCATGGAAGAAAGTGCCCAAGCAAGCAAACATGATCCTACTAAGAAATAAATCATCCTGCTCAGAGAAAAATGTATGCTGACCAGGAATATTTTGTTTCTGGAAGCTACATATCTGCTAGGAGATCAGGAGCAAAGCACTGGAGCAAAGCTGCTCAGTGGAGCTGTGTCTGAAATCCTCATCCACTTATGGACTGATTTTACAGTGATTGGAAGGAAATGTGTTTATGATATACCTATTTTTTAAGACAGTTTCGTGGTAAGTGCTTCTGCTACAAAACCTACTGTCACTAAGTAATGGTTTCTAATCTCCAGGGCTCTGAATCCACTGTTTTCTTCAGTATCATGTTCTGTCATTGGGAGCTTTTCTTGGCTCATAGAAATTGTTTGTGTCTCTGTGTATCTTGGTTGGAGACAACATAGGCATAGGATTCTTAGTGCAGTGGTCAGGTTGGGTGTTTGTATACCATCCCTCATGAGAGGCACAGAGGGTTTTCAGAAGAAACTTGGTACTAAGGTCATTGTGAAAATCAGCCCCTTTGAAACTGCTCTAAATTGGGTGCCCAAAGCCACAAGCCTGCCTGGAAAATGCTTGACCAGTAAAATTTTTTTTTAATATTCTTTGAATTATATAAGGACAAAAAAAGAGATATTTCCCCTTGGCTGCATTTGGGCTTTAAAAGACTGAACTGAATCTCATTTTAAAAAGATACAGAGATTAGGCTATGTATTGACCCTAAGCCACCTTGTCAGGGCCATGGATGAGCGGGAGAGACATGCTCCTTGTGTAACCAGTGTAGCTGGGCTTCTCAAAATCCCAGGGCAAGTGGGAGTGTTGGCTGTCTAAGAGGACAGGAGGCATGGTACAAGTACTGTGCCTTCTTCTGACCTGCAAGGGGTGAGGATCTCAGCTCTAGAGAAGACAAAACATTTGCCACTCCTGCCATGATCACCAAACATGTTGAGAGTTCAAGCTGAGGTGCCCGAGCCTGTGATTCCCCATGTCTAGAGCAAAAGGATCAAGGCAACCCTGAAGCTCCATGTGTCAGCAAGGAAGAGAGGCAGGGGTATGTGCTGGGGAGAAGGAAGAAAGAACATGGTCAGAAACATGTTATTGCTTTGCAAAAGAAAAATGATTCTACTCTCACAGCTTAATAAAGGTGTAAAATGTGTCTCCTCAAGGAAGAATGAAAATGAACCTGCAAAGTTTGAAGGCACTAAAACAAATAAGGAAAATCCTAAACTTTAAACCACCCATGACAGGACTGGTATAATAGCAAGGTATACGCTTTGCAGAACTGTAGAGTGTTGTAAAACAAATTTTGAAGAACAAAAGGAGCTGCTAGCTTCTTTGCATTGCTGGTCTGCCAGCACCAACAGGAAGATATTTTGCTCCAGATCTTGTTTCTGTCATTACATAAAATTGTAAAGTACATGCATGTGCACCAAGAATGACGGTAACAGTCAACTAATTTACTTCTGTTTTCTTTACTGCAGATACACACAGGTGTACACACACACACATAAGTAGGAAAAGTCTAAGAAAAAACTGTTGCTGATGATCTTTTTGATAGGCACTTCAAAAAAATAATTAGTGTATCATGAGTATCCCACCAGGAAACAGAGTTGTTTGCTGAGAAAAGAATGAAATACAGAGGATGGGAAAGCTGCAGCTGGATAGACAAGTAGAGGCCCCGCTAGACATCCAACTACCATACTCTTGATGCACAGTTTGTGTTCTCCATCTGGGGACAGAGCCAGGATTGAAATGAGCTCCTTTTTGCCTCTCCATATCCCAGCACTGGGATAAGGATCACTGCTTTCCCTTTGTAGTTTCTCCCATCAGAGAGGACTAATGTCCATTTTCAAGCTCTCATGCAGAATCAGTTTAGCTTTAACCTTAGTCACCCCTGCTTCTCCTTTCTCCCCTTCCAGCATCCTCCCTGCTCTGATCTGGTTTCTAGCTCCCAGTGCCTGTGCAGGTAGTGGAGCAGGACCCTGGAGCTCCCAGTATCTGACTGCACATGTGGAGTTAAACAAAGCCCCCAGCATTTCAGCAGATCCCTCAGCATGCCTGGGGAGAAGCAATTTGCTTGGCAAAGACTCAGCACTGGGTCCCTGGCAGGCTGTGAGTGCATAGCTGGGCAGCAGGAGGTAGAGGCACAATCTAGAGGAGAGCAAGGCTGCAACCCTGTGCTTCTGGCTTTCAGAGAAAGCTTGTTACAGCCTTGCTGGTAAGTGCAGGAAAGGCTTTTTGATGAGTCCTGAAGCCTTTGTTCAGGATCAGAAGTGTTTGGTAAAGCTGAAAACGCTGGTGTCTACAAGAAGCCAAAGCACTTCAGATTTGCTGCTGTTCCTACAGACGTAACAGGAAATGCCCCTGTGATTTGGGATAGATTTTAATATGGAATATTATGAGCAAGCCAGGGTGGATGGCTATGGTCCCTAGTCAGGACTATGACATTGCACAACTGAAAAGGTCTCATGATTATAGCATGCAAAACAGAGAAAACGGTGTAAGGAAGTGTTCTGTTTAGCAGTTGAGGTTGCTAGCAATGCATGAGTAATGTTAGTGTGTATTTGATCAGAGTGGTTGAATGCTGGACACTGTTTCACAAATGAAAGCTTAAGATGATTTGCTGTTCTGTACTGCTTTAGCAATTATTTTGTAAGCAAGAGATGGAAATCTGTGGTTATAGAAAAGCAAGTTTTGTTGTTTTCCCCTTTGCACATTAATGTAAGGAGTGGTGGAAGGCAAGGAGGTGTTTTTAAATGACATGGCAGATGCTTTTCCCAGAGGAGAGGTGTTTGCCTGGTGATTTCCCACAGCTCCTAAGGAGAGAGATGACTCTCCAGGGCTGTATCTCCTACTGTGCCTTTGATCTGCCTTCTGTGCCTCAGAGTGAGAACAGGATGTGGTGGAGAGTCCTGCAGCAAAGCTCTGGTCTTGTCATCTTCCTGAAACCAGGACTACAGCCTACTTTTTGCCCAGGTACTTTTTATGGAGTTCAAAGCTCTGCTGTCCTCAGGTTAAGACCTTCTTGCTTAAGCTCTATAAACAGGATCTTTATGCAGCACAAGGCTTGGAGGCCAGGATTCATTTTGCATGTTTAAAATGATGCATAATTTAGCTGCAAGTCAGAGGTGTCTAAGCCTGAGGGCTCCTTCCAGTGCTTAATGCAATAGCTGACTCAGGAAAACTGCAGGGCATGAGGAGATTTGTTGATGGGGTTGATGCATTTTCTGTAGACTCCCAGTGGATCTAGCCAGGTCTTGAGAGGGCTGATGTCCATGTTTTGTTTAAGGGCTGCAGTTTTGCTTGCTTGTTTCTTTGTCAAATATGAAGTGAGATGTCTAAGAGAAGAGTACCATGGATATACTTCAGCTTCCATACTCAGACAAAGCTGCTCAGCTTTTGATTGAACAGAGGCAGGCAGATAAGATACAGTTTGTATTTTTACCCTAGTTGTCCAAAACTATGAAAAATTTTCATTATTTTCTACATAAGCACAGGATGCCATCTTGTTTCTGTGCAAAATGCAAGGTTGTCCCTTTCCCTACAGCATTACCTTTGCAGAACAAGTTTTAATTCCATGTATTCCTAAGAGCGTACCAATAATAATGATAACAATAATAATAATAATAATAATAATAATAATAATAATAATAATAATAATAATAATAATAATAATAATAATAATAATAATGTACAAAATTGAAATTAAAAAATGAAATCTCATGAGTAGCTGAGCTTATGAATGTTCAGAGAAAGGGTGGGAAGGGCAGCTGACCCATGCCCAGACCTGCAGCCAGCTGGCTTACAAAACCCTGGAGAAGGGAACAGAGGAGATCCTGTGGAACTCATCACTTTTCACTAGATCAGCCAGTTCTCTCTGAAGAAGGGAAGGATCAGAAAAGAAAAAAAAGACTAAAGCTTTTCCTGGGGAGGAATTGAGATGAAATATTCCTTAGTGCTCATGTTTCTCCAGCACCTCTTTCAGAGAGAATACTCAGCAGTGGCCACGCAGAATGCCTGAAATTGGGGAGGGCAGGCGATGGAGCTCTGTGTCACCTCCCCAGTGTCACCTCTCAGCTGTTTGTCCAAGGCACTGAAATCCAGCTCTCATGTTCCTGGCACTGCCAGCAGAGCATGGGAAAGGAGGGCCTCCAATAGCTTTGGTGGTAGCAGTCATTGATCTGGGAACATCTGAGCTAGCCCAGTAAAATATGGACAGTGATATGTCTGAAGGAGTATAATTTCCTAGGACTTCAAACATGTAAACCTGAGTCTCAGGAAAACATCTGCCTTCACCTGGAACACAGGATTTTAAATTCTGTCTAGGATCAGAGCACATAAGGCAGTTGTTTGAAAAGCAGGCAAGGGTCATTAGATTGCTTCTAAAGTGTAGGGAAGGGAGGGTGTGCTGACAAAACTCTTACTATCTGGTAAATAAAGAATGCACTCAGCTTATATTTCACCCCTTCTGGGAAGAAATGAATGTTTTAGGAAAGGGGAGGAATTGAGCCCTGCATCTGCTACAGGGTGGATTTTCTGAGGTTAGACCTCCCCATTGTCTGCAGCTTCCTCATGAGGGGCAGCAGTGTGGCAGCTCCAATCTCTGCTCTCTGTGACCAGTGACAGGACTCAAGGGAATGGCTGGAGCTGTATCAGAGGAGGGTTGGATAGTAGGAAAAGGTTCTTTTCCCAGAGGGTGAGTGGGCATTGGAACAGGCTCTCCATGGTAGTGGTCATGGCCCCAAGGCTGTCAGACCTCAAGACATGTTTGGACAATGTTCTCAGGCACATGGTGGGATTGTTGGGGTGTCCTTTGCAGGGCCAAGAGTTGGTCTTTGATGATCCCAGTAGATCATCCTTCCAAATGAGGATATTCTTTGATTCTATGAAAGGCCAGAAAAGAGAGAGGGTACTGGCAAATCACTGCTAAAACCAGGAGTGCAGCTGCATCTCTGCTCCTCCTCTGCAGCAAAGCATCAATAAACTTGGACTAACAGGATGCTCTGGGGGCACGTTGGCAAATCCCATGGGAGCTGATGTGTGTGAGAACTTGCACACTGTAGACATCAAAAAGCCCCTAGACAAGGGCTCTGGTGTCCTCACTGCAAGCTCGTGGCACATCAATACCCCTCAGGGTTCAGGGCTTATCACTATTTATTGTGGCATTGTATATACTTAGAGCAGAGGCTGCTGTGAACAGCACCATAAAATTAAAGACAAAAAATAGCAATATTGAGTTTTTAATGGCAGTTGTGGTGTGCTTCATCTCTAATGAACAGTTTAGTTTTGCAGTGTGATTAATTTACTGCCACAGAGGAGGTTTTGTTAATCTTGGAGGACAGAATTGAAAGGGGGGAGGGAGTGGAAAACTGGCTTTTTAAGCCTAGAAATTTAATTGCAAGATAGTGCCTGAAATACAAATTGATACATATAACTACTTTGAAAGATAAGCATTGCCAATGAAGTTGGTTTCTAGCAGACAGGATCATCACACTTATGAAAAAGATATGGCTGTGGGCTTTACTTTGTAATTTATATGGACATTAATTTGTTTGACACAATTCTCTTGGCTGCTTCTCATCCTGTAATATGGCAGTGAAGCTCTGAAATACTGCTATGGGCACAGGACTTTGTGGAAATGCTGGAAATACCCAGATTCTCCCTGAAATGCATAGTTCTGAGAATCAGATTTATGATGATTTTTTTCAAGTTTCCTTAAACCAACTGTTGAATTCGAACTCCTGTGCTCTGTTTTTCTCCATAGTCTGGTGTAGGTCCTTGCAAGGGATGGGAAAGCATATGTCTTCCTGCAATAAGGCAAGGCAATTCCCATTTATCAGAATGTAGCTGAATTATCCCATAATAATTAAAATCATAAAGGCAGCACTCATTAATTTCTGTATTACTTTTCAGTGTTTGACTTTCCAAGCATTTGGGATTTTTTGTGGATTTTTGGTTGGTCTTTTCTGCTTTCTCAAATGTTCAGTAATTAGTAAGAGAGACAAATAAAGCATTTGCACATCACAGAACATGGCAAAGTTTACAAGTGCCTCTAAAATGTCTAGGACAGGATTCCCACAGTGATAATGGATGAAATGTTTTTAGGAGCCATTTATCCACTGAAGTTGACCTTTTCTCTCTTTGAAGGCTTGAAATTATTATTTTTTCTTAATTGCGACTTCTGAATCATGTTTAAAAGTGGACAACTTTGGACTCACAACTGTGCTGCTCTTCTGCCTGTCCTGCAATAGCACTGTTTGTTCCTGATAAGGCAGGTGACTGCTGTGTGCAGGATCTTTGGAGTTACCTGCTCCTGTGTGGAGCTCCTTCAGGCTGCTTTACCCCTCCCTGGTAATGTCACACAGAGCAACATCAAACCGTGCAGAGGTACCAGCTCTGACACAGAAGCTGCATAGCTGTACTCATGGGATGCTTTAGCTCCACTGTAGGTGTGTGTAACATGGCACAGCCATGGCTGAACTGCTTTCAGCAGTGCAAAGCCCACGTGGTACCACCTGGTACAGTGATGTGTTTCTGACTTCTGGGTCCCCCAGGGCTCATTTCTGTCATCCCACCTTGGAGGCTGGTGTGCCCCTAGGACTGGAACAGCTCTGCAGTCGTGGGCAGGGCACCCCGTGCATCTGAATGTATGATTTTCAGAGACCCAAGGGGCTTATTTCATATACAGGCTTAAGTGAATGTGGTCCCTTCTGATTTTGGCAGGTCAGACACCCTAAACTGTGGAAACCTAAAATCAGGACTGCAACAACTCTCTGGTACCATCTGGATTTAACAAAAAAAAAAGCTTGTTTCCTCTTTTAAATTCCATTTTCAATGGAAAATTACAGCAATATCCTAAGGAGCTTGCCCCTACCGTATCAATCCCATATTGTATGTATTTGCAATCTATTGTAAACAGGAATTGTGTGTTAAAGAAAGCAGATACAACTACAAATCAATGGAAGCAACACCGTTCAGTTTACAGCTTTGCCTCCTTGGATTACCAGGGACCCACAGTGTGTTTGTAATTCCTTTTCATTACAACTCCAAGACCAAAATAACACTGAAAATACACTGCTCTAAATCAGCCCTGATGAGGGTTACAAGACTGTAGGAGAAGCAGAGACCAGGAGGCAAACCAGCTTGCCATATGTATTTCTTCAAAGAAAAGGCAGGTGCCTGACCCAGGTACTACAGGCATTTTTGTGCTAAAAATTTTGTATTGCAACACACATGAACAAAGCACATTGGTCGATCCCACCATATATAATATTAATACCACCCTTAGGAGGCAGCAAGAGGAAAGGGTATTTCATTATCATCTGAAATCAAAGCAGGGAAGTGCAAGAGGGGTTCAGATGAGTTACCCTAAATTCTGCCTAATCTGAGACCAAATTTTAGCTACAGCCTGATCAGATTGGGTTGATTTCATGTTCTACCCTGCTGAATTCCAGCCATAATATGAGGTACAGTGCAAAGCCATCTGCAGAGACTTGTGCCTAGTATATGTATTTCATTTCTGAAAAATGAATAATGAAACTAAGGTAAGGATAAGAATGTTCCACTCCTATATAAAATATCTTATAAGTAAACTATTTTTGTTGTAATCTTCCCATTGTAATCACAGCCCCTTTTCTCCACTGCATCTCCAGCAGGTTATGTAAAATTATTGCAGGGAGTGTAATTTATGGCAATATTTTGTAATCAGATAAGTAGCGTATTCACAGGAAGGAAGACATTATAGCATTCAGCCCTCTGTTCAGCTCAAAAATAGCTCAGATGTTAAAAAAATAAAAAGGAAAGAAAAAAAGACATGATTGCAGGCACTTGCTGACGCCGGGTTCCAGAGCTGTTTTCAGTGATATCAGTGCATTGCTAGATGATATAAAAGCCATTTGATACTTAACAAAAGAGAGCCGCAGTGGCCCAAACAGGCCAAATACACCCAAGTGGCCACAACACAGAGCTGGATCAATGACTCATGGGCAATTATTGCCAATTTCAATTTGCAAGAAACTAAACTAGGAATTTCAGTTCTTGAGAGAAAACCTTCCCAAGGTTTGTCAGCCTACCCATGAGTCAGAGGCTTCCTTATTGTTCCCCTAAATTAATATTTTAGCTGATGTCCTTTTAAACTGACTTAGAGACTTAGAGGAGGAAAGCAAGCCTGTGCACTTACTGTAGCTCAGAAATGTGGCCATTAGAGAAAGACAGAGAACAGGGGAAGCATGTACAGGGCAAATACTGGTCAGATTTTGCTGGGTATAGCAGGGGCACCATGCCAAGGTGATGAAGGAAAATGCTGATACTGCTGCCTCCCAAAGTGCCTGCCCAGCAGCACTGCATGAAAACCCTTAAAATTCAGCCCAAGCCTTTGCCCAGCCACAGGCATAACTCTCACCTTCCTTCAGCCCAGCTCACCACTGGCATAGCTTTGCTGATTCCAAACATGAGATTTAGCCCAGGGCTCCCTCCTGATCCCACACTAATCCTTAGCTCCAGTGAAGACAGGATCTTTAAAAATGGTGTTAGCATTAAGTCTAGGTTTGAGCATTAAATCTAGGTTTGTAAACTGGTTTTAAGAGCTAATAACAGGAGTGTTTGAGATTAAACATTGGACAAGGGACAGGGGGGAACTGCTGGTGCCTGTAAAGTCTTTCTCCCTAAATTTTGGCTTGACCAAGTCCAAAAATAATGTCAGGGTTCATGCTGGATGGGAGAGGAGTTGTGTATAATTGGATTCAGTATGTTTGTGCTTGTCTTTCTAGTTTTAATGTGAGAATGGCAGAATTAAGGGTGAGGTTTGGACTAGAGCAGATATTCATGGTACAGCAATGCCTGGGTTTAGATCTCTGTGTGGTAAGCACCTACAAGTTTGTAGGATGGAGATGACAGGGGTCCAAAGGGATAGAAGTAACATTAGTCTTCCTCACTTCATCTTTACCCCCCGACTGAATTTGGAATTTTGCTCTAAATCCAGAAAAGCCTACTAGAGCTAGATCTAAAAACAGATTTTAATGTTGTTTTGGCCTGAGTCATGAACTGCATCTGGCAGCTTTTTTGGGCTTCAGTGAAATCCTATCTCATCAGCTTCTGACTGCATTAAAAGTAGTTTCCTGAATTCTATAATCCAGCAATATTTGCTTAAGACAGACTGCATAAATGCATGTTTTTATATTGCTTGAGTCTTTACAAATTAGTTCCTTCAAAGAAGGTTACAGGTATCTTAAGACTATGATAGATATATAGATATATATCTATGCTGTACTAGCCATTGAAACAATTCCATGTTGGTTGTGCTATTTCTGCTATAACTTTCTTTATTCCCTGTCTCATTAATGACTTATCCATGTCTTGAAACTGGGCATAAAGAATTATTAATCTCATTATTGAATGTATAGTTTGATCTTAGTCTTTGTTCAAAGAACACCTAAAACTAGGAAATGTGAGCAGAGGTGCGAGGAGGCACTAGATTCTCTGCAGAGCAAAATGTTCTAGAAGAGGCTTTTTGGAAACATCAAGTTTAGTCAAGAGTTTTGCATCTCTAGTGGTTTCCAAACCCCAAGATTTAGGCATGGCCATACAAAGTCCATAGCAAAGGTTCAACCCATGACCTGCTGATTTATAGGCAAAGAATATATAAAAGAGCAAGTGTACAGAAAAAAACCCACCCCTTTCTGTTCTTTCATGTGGGTGTTTCTTACACCAACACTGCAAATCATCTGGCATCACCACGCTTTGGCTAACCTGGAGAACCAGCAATTGTTTCCTTCCTATAGGAGCAGTCATGACCAGCCACTCTGCAGCCCTCCTAACACCAGGAGCTGTGTATTTGAAACTATTGCCCTTTGGGGAAAAATACTCTGAGAACAAATTGTGCTGTGCCTTTGTTCCTTCAGTTCACCCAGGGAGCCAGACCAAGGCTATGCACCCTGTGCCCCTCTCTGAGCAATGCAGTTAGAATTGAAGGACCCAATTATACTTAAATGAGATGAATTATTATTACTTGTTAGAAGTCATTAATTGAAACTGAACTAAAATGAACAGGCAGAAAACCATTTTGAAAGTTCTCACAATTCCTCATCTTGGTGTTTCAGTGAGATGTCTTGAAAGAATGACAACTTTAAAAAAATTTTTGGTGGTCAAGACAGAGAAGAAGGTTTCTTGAGAAGGCAAGAGGGAAATCCCTAGATGTTCTGATGAAGGGCTATTGCTGACTTGTCTGTCAAACACTAAACATTGTCCTCACCAGCTTGTGTTGAGGAATGGGAGCAAGCATCATGATGGGTTTCCAGCTGGGCCTGTTTTCCTGCAACCAGCAATGTGCCAGTGATGTTAGCAGAGATGTGTTGGGACATCTTCAGGGCTTTCTTTGGCTTTGCATCTCTGTATGTTGGCATGTGAGCTAGTTCAGTGGGAGAGCTAGATAAAAACAAAAGCTGTTTTTGTGAACAAAGCCAGTGTTTGGAATACCTGCTCTCCTCTACCTCACATCATGAAGAGCATCCTCACAGAGAAGAGTGGAAACACATTAGTAAGCACAGCTTACAGAGGAGACTACTGCATCATTTTCCCTTGCCTTCAGTGGAGATGCTTTCGTGAGCATTGAATGGAATTATTTTAGTTTCATACAAATAAGGCACAAAACCACAAGCAAGGATCTAACAGACGCAGTGATATACACAGATCAAAAGCAAAATAAAAGTTCTTTCATATGGTATTAAATGGCTGCAAAAGGCTAGATGGATAAGCACTCACCTACAATTATGTAGCAGACAGCAAGAACATCTTACTCTTCAAGCATCGTTGTTGAAATGTTTGATGCTTAAATATTATAAACTCTGCAAGGAATTCCACCATCTTACCCTGTCAATCTCTTAACCTGGATAAAACAGAAGACAGAGAGGATAAAGAAATAGCACCAATAAGAAGGTTTGCAGAATAAACATTTTCATCATTGAACAAATGGACAGAAAAAGCTCTTTATTTAATGAGAGTGCCCAATATGATATTATGATAATACAGAAAGGCACAGATGAAACAACTGATGTTTAAAGCAATCTGGAAAGTCAGTAGAGCAGTATCTCATGGCAAAGAGAGATATCTCCGTTACTGTGCACCTCTGACCCTCTCATATCTGAAATGCTTCCCCTCTCAAATCTGAAACTTTTACTCCTTTTGGGATTTCACACCATGCTCAGATTTGGATCCACAGTTGCCAGATATTTGTCATGTTTGCCTTGAGAAGTGGGGGGAGGTACCTGCCATAAGCTATTGTGACAGACTCTGAAAACCATGGTCTTTTAGTGAAAGATGCAAACTATTGCAGCAGAAAACAATCTTAAGGCAATAAATGGGCTACACATATGTCAGGTTCTCTGGGTCCCATCTGTTTACTTTTTTCAATTCACGTGGGAAGCTGTTTGGGTAGCTACTGTCTCGTTTCATATTTCAAATAACATGTCATTTGACATGTAAAGTAACTTCAAAAAGTCTATCTCCAATCTAGTTGTAATGTCTACTCTCCTAGCTGGATCCAAGAGGGTAGTGGATTGACAGTTAGAAATATAGGCACTTCTGCTTACAACAGCATTAGGGAAATGACAATACATCAAATCCCCTCTTTAAATATTCATTTGTTTACTTTGGTTCTAGAAATATTCATAAAATTGGCCCACAGTGTCACATTCACCTGTCTTAAAGAAATTCACTGTGAATTGTGGAAATTTAGCTAACAGGGAAAGAGAGTTGCAGTATCATGGAATGGTGTCAGTGCTGGTGACTGGGGAAGGAATGTGGCACTTATTGCTGATTTGGAAGACATATTTTTATAGAGAGATTAATAATTGTGGTTGCACACAGCATATGTTATTCAGGTTAAACATGACAGAATCCAAATAAGCATGGAGATGTTCAAAGACTGGGATCTGAGAGCAGCTGAAGTCAGAGCTCAGAGTTGTGAAGAGGAGTTAGTCACTGGAAGGACACCTAAATAGTTGCTCTGTCCCTAGATCACCAAGGACTCTGTTTTCTCTAGTACTCATCAGTAGCTGTGGCAGGTTTCTTTCTTTCATCACCTCCTTTGCATCCAAAGACCTAGGTCATGGGAGCACTCTCATTTATTGGAATGCAGGTCCTGAGCTGTGGGAAGAGAGCACTTGGTTTAGCTCAGGAGGTCTGGTCCCCTCAGCTCATGGCAGTCTCTCGCAGAAATCACCAATGTGAATCCATGCCAGCTGCACTAGTCCTAAAAATCTTGTCTAGAGGGATATGCCAGTTATATCCACTGTTCAGCTGTTTCACGTAGCACTTCCCAATCATTTGCTCACAAAGAGCCTCATGCATGGGATCAGTGTAGATCCGTTCCACCAGTATGTTGCCAGATTGCACTCGCACATGACAGAATCAGGGCCAAATAGTCTGTACCTGTGGATGCCTCTGCTAATCAAGGAACATGTCCCGGTGCTCTCCTACAGCCACTTTGCAGATGGAGGGATTATGTAGCAACTGGTAATTATGAAGCGTGCCTTTTCTTGCTGTTTGGTTTTCATCTGTCCTTCTGGAACTCACCACGGGATTTGCAAAAAGGGAACAAATTCACCCACCTTGGAAGACAGCTTTTCATTTATTTATTTATTTGGTTGGATGGTTATTTATTTATTTATTTATTTATTTATTTTCAAGTCTGTTGCCTCACAAAGTGCTTACTCTGTAATCAGTGCAACTGCTTGCAGTCTACGGATACCATTGCCTTTGATGTTAAAATGTTTCTTGGTGGAAGTGCATTTTGTATCTGAATAATGCATTATTCTGTAGAGCTTCTCTCTACACAGGCAGAGGGGAATGGGGAAGTCCTTTCCCCCCAGCATCTTTTTTATCATCCTTAAAATCTCTGCCTTTTGCACTCAAAAGATTGAGCTTCTTAGAAAAAAGCATTGCTTTCCACATGGTTCAAGTGTTAACATTCATATTCTTATTCTTAAGAATTAATTGATTCTGTCACTGAGTTACTGCCTCAGATGGACACTACAGAAACACAATGCTTTGAACAGAGGACTGCAAGGGACTCCTTGGGACCACAACCTCATGCCCCATAGGCAGGCAAATGGGCCAGACGGTTCTTGCTGGGCAAACTCCATATGAGAAGCAGTAAGGATGTTTTTCGAGGCCTGTTCAGCCCAGATCTTTCAGACTGCCAATAAAAATGTCTCCACTTTTTATGTTCATAGATTTTGTTCCAACTTGGTTTGAATTCTCTTAGAAAGTTCAAAGTAATGAGAGACATGGACTGTACCATAGATGATGAGCAGCAATTGCTTGTGCAGTAGCATGAATAGTTTCCTATCTAGAAGAGCTTTTTCTGATGCATATTAATTGCATTTGGCTTCTGCTTTGTCAGCTCCTTCATCAGCATGTACTTCTGGCTTTTACTTCCCCCTGGGGACACCAGCTCCCAGTGCTCCAGGTGACCTCCAGAAAGCTATGGACAGCCTGGTACATGGGAAAAATCTACCTTGTCAAATTAGAGTGAATAATGTTATCTTAGGATGTGCAGCTCACATAATTTGCTGAGAGTCATAGGTTGCTAACATGAACTAAAGTTATAGTGACAGTTCAGCTGCAGAGTTGAGCTGTGGGTGCAGGCTAGGGCTGCCTAACTGCAGGCAGTGTTAGGACTGACTGCAAAGTCTGATAGCACAGTGGTGCTCAGAGAAAGGTGCTTGCACAGCAATATTAACAAAGGTAGCTTGAAGCTCCCTTCTGCAATGGAAGGTACTCTCCTTTGGTGCCCACAGAGGTTTCAGAAACACAACTGCTCCTTCCTTGAAAGCAAAGCTCTGTATGGTACCATCAACTTGCCATAACCCCATGTGAGAGGCATGTGCTGTTCCCTGTTGTGCACTTCAACAAGGTTACCCAGTTCTTCTCTGTAATTTGCCACCACTTTTCCATTGTTTTAATATCTAGCTACAGATTTCCATGTTTATGTAAGATTTAAAGCACAAACATAGCATTCTGAGTTCCTTTCCAGGGGAAAATGGAGTCTCTCAAAGCTTGTGTATCTCCAACCATATTTGCCTATTACCAGTCCTGGTAGAAGTTCACTCTAGATTGAGTATTTTAGCATGTTTTTCAGAACTTTTATTTGCAGTTAAAGTTGTCCAAGCAGCTAGATGGGTATATAGATAGATAGATGTTTGTTCAACTATGTGTATTTCAGCTCCTCTAGTGAATAAATTATTTCAATTATTGTCCTGCAAGTGAAAAATGTTGTCTGAATTTTTATAGACTGAATATTCATAGGAGGTGAATGTTTTAGCTGTTTGCGGAGTGAATACAAATGCAAACATTAACATCACGGATCCATGTCTGCTAGAAATCTCTGTCACAAAACAAGAGAGATTTGAAGTGACAAGACTTTCCCACTCCAAAGGAGATGAAAAGCAATAGTTTAATTAAAATATTTAAAACACCAACAATTAATGCTTTGATCAGAATCTCTTCCAGAATTTTAAATTAACATGTACATCTGGGACGTGGACAGCTCACTGCTGGTCACCCACACTCAATCTTCATCCTTGCTGTAGTTCTGCCTTTGTCCTCCTGGGAGTTTAACACTGATGAAGAAACTGAATGCCTCCAAGTTACTGTAATCATTCAGAGTAAGTTTAAATCTGCCAGAAAAAAAATGGAAATTTAAGGCAAGGACTAAGAAAGAACATGTAGAGTTTGCCTTGGATTCTTAAGCTTATTTCCTGCTGCAGATAGATCTGTTGCTGCTGTGTTTGATTGAAGACAGTATGATGGCATTGCTGCCTTGAAATTATTTTGGAGGAAAGAATGGAATGTGTATGGTATTTTTTTTTTAAAGATTCAGTTGAGTATCTGTATTCTGAGGCTCTGTTGAAGTAGTTTCATTCTTGTAGGTCATGACTTTGGTGCTGAGAAGCACTATGTTTCAAACTTCATTAAAGAATTTAATGCATTAAGTCAGGTCTTGTAGGAGTACAGGGAATGAAAGAATTGTCATAAATGATGTGGTGATTTTTACCCCAAAGACAAGGAAATGAAGTGACGTACTGGAGCCAAGAGCCAATACAGAAGCTGTGTCTGTACCCAAGGATACATGGGTTCCGATTCTGGCTTAGATGGTATGTTGTTAGAATCCTTTCCACCCACTGATTTTCAGTTGGTAACCTGCTGTTGATTTTAAAGGTCTCCATTAGTTCCATGTTTTGAGGATGAAGACCTAACTTTTCCCAGCTGTCCTGGCTAAAGTAGGGCTAGCATGGAGCAATTTTGGCATTGCCTGCACTACTTTGTCGTTGTGCCACCTAAAAGCCATGAATAGCACCATCTTTCAAATCCCTACTCAAGCAGATCTCCCTTCTCTACTGCCTACAAATGTCTAACAATCCTGAAACTGCCATCAGTTAATCTACTGGAGTGCTAAGATTATTCTTTATTGTCTGGATTGACATCCTTTCCTCTCAGTGCTGTTTTGTGATGTATCTGAGGACAGGAACTCTCTTTGCGCTCTGCATTGGCAGAGTTCCTGGTGAAACAACCATCTGGCGTGGGGCTCCTCAGCATGTCAGTGGTGCAGATGGGAAGTAACATCAGATCAAAGCTCTGCATGTTTGTCTCATTGCCATAAAGGTGTTTAATATAAGGAAAAATGAGTTCCCCTTCAAGGCATGGATGGCTGGATGGCTGCACAGAGGGAAGAAAAGCCAGCCCTCTCCCAGTTGTGCTTCTTTTTGTTCTCTTGGAGGGTAACACAAGAGGCAGCTCAGTTCCTCACCCTGTATCTGAAGGTAGGGAGAGAGAGACTCTGGCAAAGAGGTGGTGAGAGAGGCTGGAGGCAGGGACTGGGAACCCCAACTCACCCAAAGTCTCCTCTAAAGGATAGAAAGCTGTCAGATAAGCATGTAGGGAATGTTTGGGTGGAGCTGAGTCTTTTCTCTCTGTGTTATACCCTCTGTTATACTCTGCAGTATTAGGATTATATGTCACTTTCATTTAGGACAGTTATTTTGAGTTGCCTTGGTCTTAGGGAATGACCTGGGCTAAGAGGGGTAGGATAGTGTTATTCTCTCCCAAAGCCTGTGGGCTGAGAAAAGCAACTTGAGGCTGTAAGGCTGAGAGCTCTGTTTGCTGCTAGTGAGAACACTGACCACTTGCACAAGGGACATACATGTTCAATTTTTTTGTGTAATTGGAAAACGAATAAAATTAGAAAGTGGGGTTGTGGACAGTAGCCAGCAGAGTCTTAACCTGATTTTCTTAGGGATTTTTGCATATCTTTCCTGCAAGGTTGTCATTATCGGTATGTCTTATTGTTTATTTTGGAAGTAATGATTTTTTTCCTTACAATCTAGATTGACAGAGGAAACACATAAACGGCCTAATTTTTGATTATTTCCTGTTCCAATTACTGACATTGTTTTCACTGTTTGTTAGGACAAATGTTAACCTTCTGGGTAGGACTCTGCCAGAAACTCTCCTTTAGGTCCATCAATTACCTCTCTCAGCTATTACCAGTGCTCAGGACCTGAGCCAAAGAAACAGATTTAATTCAAATACCAAAGATCTTGAGTAATACCAAAGGGGCTGAGAGAGTACAGAAAATTAATGGAAAAGTAAATTACTTTATGATAGATATAGATGCTGGGGTTTTTATTTGCCCTGCTGTGAAAATCACTCTTCGAAGTAAAATTAGCAGTGGCACAGTACTTTGTGTTTAATAAACATTAAAACTACAAATTAAAAGACAGCTAGATAGACATGGAAAATAATTATATAATGGGAAGGAAACAGTAGCAGTAATTAACTGAAGAGTTATACAGCTTTGGACTTGGACAGGAAATGAAAATACATAAAGTGCATAACTTATTTCTAAAAATGTAGACAAATGGGGTGAAATGCCACAAAATTATTGTAGTCTGTGTGACATTTTGAGGAAAGATAGAGGTATGCTTCCAATGGAGAGAAAGTTGCATTCTGAGAAAACACAGTAAGGAGACATAATTGTTTTATCCAATTTCAAATTTGATCCCAGTAGAAAGAAAAATTGATGCCCAAGGATGGAGTCAACAATACCCTTTGGGTGGTTCATTATATTACTGAATTAAAGGTATAAATTATTCTGGTGAAGAAAGGGAATGTTCTCTGCTCATATCCTTGTGGCTTAGTTTAGCATTGAGCAGAGGTGCTCACAGTACAACAACCTAAGGAAATGGTTCTCTTTTGAGCTTGTTTGATCTTCAGCTGAGGCTTGAAAGCTATAAATCAAAGCAACTCCAGCAGATGGCAACTATTCAAATTTCTGCTTCCTTTCCTGCATATAGTGCAGGATGTATTGCTCTCACATTTCATCCAGCAGAAGCTACTAAAGTAAAGAAGGAAACAAAAAAATCTAGCTATTAGGGCCTGAAGTCTGAGGTGGCAATGGGAGCACCTGGCTTCTTGTCTCAGTTCTGACAAAGATGAGTTATGTGATCTTGGGAAAGTAATTTAACTACTCCATGAACTGTGAAGATATAATAAACCCAGGGCGTAAGACACAAGTGGGTAAAAGTCTGATTGTGCCAGCTCCCAGCAGTGGTAGAAGCACCAGATTAAGTCTTTAGAGGTACTGAGAATTGGCTTTTCAGCATTGGAATGTTTTAATTTTTTTTGATTTTAGGCAGCTCAGTCTATCTAAATAGATGCAAAATCCGTGACTGATCAGACTTTATAAAACCATCTATCCAGACTTTGTGCTGTGGAGAGGGTTGTTACTCATAAAAAGCAAATTTATTTCTCTGAATCTCATATGTGTTTAGATTCCCTGCATTCAACCTGCACCACACGCAGCAGACCCAAACCTGCTCCCACTGCCTCTGTTCACAGGGCATCCCACCACCACCAAACTGCTGCACAAGGGTCTGTTCACTGGGCTGGGTCAAAAACCACTATCAAGTTGTGAGTGTCAGCTTGCTCTGTATCACATCCATCCAGTGACACTTCTCTACATGTCTGGAGTTGCCTCTTTGGCACACCCTGTGTGTGTGCTTTGAAAGACCAATATTAGTCATAGCAGGTAGACAGTTCTCTGGGGGATCTTCTTATTCACCCTCTCTTCTTTGTGACATCTTCTCCATGGTACTGTATATCTCAGCTCAAAGCATTCAAAGAGACTGCACTGGCATTCCTCCAAATCCATGGGTGGCATCAGCTGACTGTGGCTGGGGAGAAACTTTCTTCCTATCAGCACCTCAAAAGTAAGCAAACCTACTTCTTCCAACCGTGTGTGAGTGAATTTGGTTACTCTTGTTTTGTTAAACCACTTCGTTGTGGCTGTTCACTAACAAATGGTTCACAAGGGAAGTGCTTTGGTGTTCATTAAGTCACTTCACATTCCTGCAAAGAGAGAAACCACTTGTAAAGGATTTTTAAGACTGATCTGGGTGTGGTGGCCTGGGCTGTTGGCAGAGGGAAGCATTCACTCAGAGCAGGTGTACTGTGAGACTGGCTCATCCTTGATTAGGAATGGACTAGCTATCTATATGAAATAATCCTTTTCAACTCTATTTTTCCATGGGGCAGCTGTAGAGTAGCTATTTAATTGGGCTGCTTAATTTTGTAGATAATATTGATGTCATCCTGTGGTATGAAATCTTGTGGGATTGAGTGAACTGTATCTGCATGTAGGAAAATGAGGTTGCTTAGCCCTGAAGGATCATGTTTGATCAAGGTCCTCCAATGCTTTTTTTGTTATATTAGTTTTGCAGTATCATTCAAGGCAAACTGGAAAGATCATTTTATGAACAATTAGTTGGCTCATTTGTTCTTTTGCCTCTAAAGTCTGAATACCTTCACTCTATAATAGTAAAACCTTTTCCTCAGGGACATAAATAACTAGATGCTAAACAATGGTAACTTAATTTTGAACATGTGTAAATTTGCCACAGACTTTCCAGAACTTAATTGAGTTATGGCATGTTTTCACACAGGGAAATGTAGTTAATTCTGTAGCAGAGCTCAGAAATGGCAGGATTAGCAGCACTTGCAGGCAGCAAGATCTGGCTAAACTGACTTCTTAAGCAACCTCCATGTGGTGAGGTCTGACCTCCAGAGCTTTATTCTACTCACATTACCATAACTCCAGAAAACTGATATGGATTAATTTTGCTTGCACAGTAAACCATGTCCTATTTCTTTCCATTAATGACCAAAACCAACAGCAAGTTGCTGCTCAAACTTTTTGCTAAGGTGGGAGGGAAGCTGTGATAACACTTCTTATGTAAAGATGGCCCTGAAGTATTTGAATCATTGCCACTCTGTTTCCCCCATACGTGTGCTATGTGTTGAGATCCTAGTAAGGAAACTGCATAGAAGTGGGAGAACACAAAATAAACCCTAAAAGAAGGTATCTCAGAAGCCTCATGCAAGATGACTGAAAATAAATGCACAAGAATGAGTTCCAGAGGCTCTCTTAGTTAAATATCTGGCTAGACAGTGCTCCAGAATGCCTTAACTTCATGTCCAGTTCCTTGTCCAGCTCACTTAGGTTCCAGGACTGCCCTATCTCAGACACTCTGTCTCTCAGCAACAGAGGTTTCCAGCCATTGGTTCTTTTAACCTTTACCCCAGGTGGAACTTTGCCCCCAGTACTCAAAGCCATTAAAGCACAAATATCATATTCAATGAAACATGAAGCAATTAGAGAACCCAAATCCATCCTCCTCATGGCACTTTGATATTTGCTGCTTCTGGTTGTGAGGTTTCTAGAGGGCTTTCCAGCACTGTGCCCCCCACTCTCCCAGTTTTACTCATCACTCAGAATTGTGCTGATGATTATTTTACTTGTATATTTGCATAAATATGACACACTTGAGCTTAGTGCCTTTGCTTTCAATTGATGTCATTTGGAGGATAATTACTAAGCTTCTGGTCAGTGATCTGATGAGGTTACTGTTGGTGGCAGAGAAGCATTTTTCCAAACATTGACATTAGTCTTTTTATTGTTATTTATTTACATCCTCCAAACATTAAGATGCACTGGCTGAAGTTAGAGAAGTGGTTTGTAAAAGGACTATCAAGCAGCACAGGGAGATCTAAGATGTCCAGTCCATGTTGTCCTCTGGGCAAGGCAGCCCTGGAGAGGCAAAACAGCCCTAACCCTGACCTTAGCATGCACCCAGAGCCTAAATCAGTGTTCTGAATGTTGCACCAATAGGGGAAATAGCATTTCCTGCCTCACTTTTTTCTTGACTTTAGCTTGCAGATTCCCTTTCAGTTTTCACATTTCCTCGCTATCACCAGTGAGATGGCATCTGCTGAGGTGACATGGGTTAACCATGGGCCTACCATGATGGGATCCTTCTGTGCCCCCCTACATCAGAAGTGCCCTGGGACCACACTGTCATCCTCCTTCTCCAGGGACCTTCCTGCCAGCCAAGATAGGGCAGAGACAGGACAGCAGCCAGTCTTGTGGCTCCTGCTCTGAGTGCCAGTGAGGGCAAGCTGATGGAGCCATGTGGGTCTCATGGCTATTCCCTTGCTTCATCCCTAGAACCACCTCAAATAACTTTTAGAAATAGATTTCAAAGGTCTTGTCATAGCAGAGTGCCTGGGATTAAAATACACATTAGTTCTCCCCTACCCTCATCCGTATTTGATCTTTATGGCTATCTTGTTAGCCTAAAGCCTTCATCCTGATCTACTATGACAGGTCAGAACTATTTGTGCTATTTAAAGAAGCAGTGCTGGGCCCTTCTGCCATCTTTGTCGTTTAATTTGGCCCTGAAACCATTGGCTCAGATGATTAAATCAGCTCTAGATTTATGAAGAGTTGGGATTGGCAGTTAAACATGTGATATTTTTCCATGGATGTTGATGCCATGCTTGTGTGCCTTCCTGGACCACTCATGCAAATCCTGGTGTTCTTCTGGGCTGCAGAAAGTGGCAGTAAAACTTTGCAACTCAGAGTTCCTCCAGAACTCTGTTGGTAGACACATCCCTGTGTTTCATGGGAAGGAAAGTCATAAGGTGTGGCTGGCCTGTTTCTCCTAACTGTGTGCTCTCCTAATGAGGAAGTTTCCCTGCAGGGAGAATATGTTTGTGCTGGCTGTTCCATCCTGACGTGTGCCCCCTGAGACAATGCAAACTGGCTGGAGGATGCTGAATGGGACCAAAAAACATCATTCAACAAATGCTCTTTATGTGAAGTCCAAGAATGTCAAAATGCATGAGAGACTGGAAATGCTTAAGATTTTGATTATCTAATTCAAGGTATCTGATATGGTTTAATGAAGGAGGTCAAGTCTTACTAGGGAGGCAGAGGAGAAAAGCCAAATCAGAATATGGAAATAATTGTCTCAAACCCCACAATTCTTTCTCGAGTGATCACATTTTTTTTCATTGCTTTTTTACCCTGTTCAATTCTTTGTGTACATGTCTATATTTAATTCTGTTAGAGCTCAGCAATTTTATTAGCAAGAACACCTGTTTCAGCCCCAGAGGAGAACACAGGGAGGTAAGCTTATCTGCTTCTGAGCTGTGAGAGGCTGACTTTCCCACTCTGATTCAGCTGGTTTAATACTGAAAAAGTATTTTGCAGTTTCTCTAATTTAGGCTACCACCTCAATAGACGTAGGCAATTGAGACAGAGGCTCTGCTCCAGCTATTTCAGGTTGTGTCACAGAGTGAAGTCACCTTTCCGCTCTGAAACAATGGGTGCAGAGGTGAAAATTGGCTCTAGTTATGTGTGTGGGAAGGCTTTGATAATGAGTCTGAGAAGTGGCCATGTGGGAGGGCTCTTCTTCTGCCAAGATAAGTGGCAGTTGCCATCCCACTGGGCTTCAGGACAGCAGAGCACTTGCCTCATGGCATGGTGTAAATACTCAGTGTAAACTGAGCCATAGCAGGGGCTGGGAGAAATCCTGGCTCTTACATGCTCAGTAAGAGCCAACGGACCAGCGGAGGGGAAAGCCTTCAAAACTTCTCAGGAAATCTGTAAGGAAATCACTTTCCCACCCACCAGTCTACCTGCATGCACTTTGGTTTTTAGCAAGGATGGATTTAACTGTGAACTCAAGCCTGGTAACTGTGTTAAATAGGAACTGAAAAATTAGGAGGAGCACCCCAAAGTAGGTGAGACACAGATGGAAAAGAACAGAAATCGCCCCTTATAACATTGTTCATATTGTCTGGAAGACAGGGTAGATCTCTCACTGCGAGGGCAGACCTGGTTTTGGCTCTCACTAGAAAAGAGTAGCTAGGAGTAGTTGGGAGCTGGTTGGGTTGCTGGCTCCTACCTCATATTAGCAGATATCCAAGGCAGGCTCCAGAATTTGTTTGCTAAACTGAAGGTGGGCTGACAAGAAATTGTGAGTCAGAAGCAGGACCCCTCTGTGTTTCATTGGTGATTAGGTGGGGAACAACTGAGGAGCTGCTGGTGGCTGACACAAATCCTGCACTAGCAGAAATTGCCACCCCAACACTGGAGTAGGTTATCCAGAAAGATTAAGCCACCTCCATCCTTGGACGCTTTCAGGACCTGACCAGCTAAAGCCCTGAGCCACCTATTGTGATGATTGACCCTGATTTGGGCAAGAGGTTAGACTGGATGTCCTCTGGTGTTCCCTTCCTACCTCCCAGGATTCCGAGAAGCTGTGACATGAGCAGGCAATGCTTGCTGTAATGCCTGAGCTCATTAGTTCCTTCACCAGCTCAGCTAGCAAAGTTACAGCGTAATTGCATTTCATCTGCTTTGCCAGTCATATATATGAGATGAAACACACACCAATTTTTTTGATTGCTCCTGACTTTTCTTCACATTTTCCTAAGGCTATTTCCACTTCAGGTGTGGAAGGGAAGGACAAGAATACATTTTAACTTTTCAAAGGGTTGGCACATTAGAAAAAGAAGGGGCAATACTGGGAAAAAAAGCTGCTCAGAAAAACACATAAAAAGACTTTGAGACTCTATTAATTAAATATATTCCATATTTTTCTCGTTGTCAATGACTAGCAGAAGAAAATTCCCTTGGTACTCTCCAGATATACCAAAAAATAATGTTCCAGTACATGAGCAAGAAATGTCCCTTACATCAATTTAATCCAAAAAAGAATTTAAAAATTAATGACTTCTCTTACAGGAATGCTGCAATTTAGGATGGGACAGATTAATAATCTACAGCTGATATGAAATTGAAACAATCTTTTAGAGTTATTTCTTCAATTATTTGAATATTTCTCTGGCTTAGGAAGGTTCTGTGCAAAACACCAGTACAGCGAGGTAGGGGAGCTCTTGAACACACTGCCAATAGTTAATTTTATCATGAATTTTTTGGTTTAGGAGCTGCAAGGACAATGTAGCCTAACAAAAATGGAAATATGTTTGCATTCTAGATCTCTTAAGTTCATCTTTTCTACCTTGCTTTTTATTTATTGTTGAGCAAATAAGAAATATTTTCCCTATCCCTTATACTGCCTCTCACTTCTTGTTAATTTTCTTCAGCTTTTACCTCTCTTAGAAAGGATTTTTTCACTACCAGCATCTGAGGAGTGAAAAAAAAGTAAGGACTTGGAAATCAACTTATTTTGGTTATTTTTTTTCCTCCTTCAGCTAGCAAGCTTTGCTAAGGCAGTATTTCTGCTGGACAGTTTATGATCTTCTAAGGTCCGTGTATATTTTTCCTGAGATGACATCCACCTCCAGAGGAAAAGTAAAAAAGAAATACGTAGTGTGTGGCTGCTCACTAAAGAGTAGTCAGCTTTCACTGAAGCCCAGGGATGAGATCATACTGATCAAAATACACAACTTATGGAAAACAGGAGTGATTCGCTTAGATTTCAACAGCTGTAAGAATCAAAAGCTTCAGAAAGCTTTGCATGCCCTTTTGATTAATTTCTTTTGCAGCAGCATAATGATTACCCTCCAGCAATTTGTGCTGTTCTGTTGGTAACAGATCCAAGGAAGTGTGCCCTCCTACAGGTTTGAATTATTGGCTCCTGTGTTTTCCCCTGCATGTCTCAGCAGAGTTGTGCAAGTGTCGTGGGGTCAGTGGGGTGTGTGGGTCACATATAGGATGGTTCCCCTCCATTCCTTTCCAGATAGGCTTTGAGGCATCTCCTTCTCTGGGACATGTGGCTGAAATTGTCTTTTGGATTAGAAGTAATTATGTACTTACTCACAGACAGATAAGACCATTTCATACCTCCTTTTCTTAGAAAAACAGGATAAGAGAATGTGTCACTGACCAGCAGCATAAAGCATTTACATAGAAAAATGAGAACAGCTCTGGGTTGTCAGGAAAGTAATGTATGCACAGAATCTGAAATGTAATAGTAGGATATACTCTTCTGCTTCTTTGTTGAACTGTACAAAACAGTAATTTATTATAAAATGAGATTGCACAATCAGAGAGCATCACAAAATACAGAGCTGCTAATGCACTGACTGCAAGGTTTTGTGCTGCTTTGCCTCTGAGTGTCTCTGTGAGGTTCCAATTTTCTCTGATATACCCCTTTTTAATATAAATGTGTATAAGTTATGATAAAAGGAAAACAAAAAAGGGGGAAAAAAAAAGTAACCAAAATTAATTATCACTGCAAAATCAGTTATCTATCCATTTACATTGGAAAATGACAGTGCAAATCATTTACAGTGTAGGACACCACCTCTCTCAACATTCATTACCATAAAGGAAGAAATACTGAAAGTTTTAGTGTAACAGACAAAGCAAAATATTTCCCTCTAGCACCACTCAGCAGAATGGAAGAAACATTTCAGCTGAAACCTTCCCTACATTTTTGCAAGCAAGCTGTCTTCAAACTTTTAGCCAGAACAGTTTAAGTTTACCTCATTTAAAATTAAAAATTTTTAAAAGACCAGCATTGCAGCCTGAATGCTGTACTTGCTTGTGCTAAACATTCAGCTCAACTAGTGTGCCAGACTTCAAGTCAGGTTGGTGCAGCCTGTGGTCAGAGGACTGACAGGCTGGTGGGTGGGGTATAAGGGAAATGGTGCCACACCCATAGCAGCTTCCTAATGAAAATTGTGATTTACTTACTTTTCATAATTCCTTTTGGCAAGTTATGGTTGGGGTTTTGGGGGTTTGGGGTTGGTTGGTGTTTTGTGGGGTTTTTTTGTTTGTTTTGTTGTTGTTGGGTTTTTTTTTAATAGGACAAGGGATAATGGCTTTTAACTGAAAGGGTGTAGATTTAGATTAGATATACAGAAGCAACCCTATACTGTGAGGGTGGTGAGGCCAGGCTGGATATGGCTTTGAGCAACCTGGTCTAATGGAAGGTGTCCCTGCCCATGGCAGGAGTGTTGGAACTAGATGATCTTTAGGCCCCTTCCAACCCAAGCCAATCTATGGTTCTCTGATTTGTGTGTGGCTATTCCCAAACTAGAAAGATGTGATTTGGATTTTGGAAGCCCAAATGTGGTGTGATCTCAAACCTCTTAACAGAAATGTGTGTTGCCATTTTGATGTCTGCCTGATTCCAGCTTTATGCAAAACCAAGAGGTTATTCCTGTGCTTGTTTATGTCTAGTGCAGCCTAAAGGAGAGTGTTTGCAAATGGTCCAGCAAGAAGAATTTGTTGCTTCTGTAATGTCATGGGTAAGAGTGCTGGTCTTGAAGGTTTCTCAGGTATCCCTCTACTTTTTTGCAGGATGTGGGAGAGCTGAGCCTCCTGCATTCCCACAAAGGGGACAGGCCCAACAATCTGCTGGGCAGGAATTCCAGGTGAGCTGGGGCACCCAGGCTTTCCCTGGCTGCTCCATGCTGGCTCAGAGCCGCCTGCCCTGGCTGTGGAGAGTTCTCAGGGCAGCCCTCGCCTCTTTTAGGTGCAGAGTACACAAAGCAAACTCGAACACAGCGGTTTTCTCTGTAGTTCAAAGTGGCTGTTTAGAGAAGTGGGTACTCTAGGAAAGCCCTTTTTTGACATGACAGCCTTTTAATATAAGAAAAATGTGTGTAACTCTGTCTCCTTTAGCCTCTAAGAGCAGCTGTGTTCTGGCAGCTCTGTGGCTGGTTGTGGTGCTGAGCAGCTCCAAGGAAAGGAAAAGAGAGAGGAGACCAAAAGGTACCCAAATACCAAGGGAGGCGATGGCTATTTGGTGGGTTACCTTGTTAGAGATGAAACAAAACTAATAGGAAATTCCACCTGGATCATGCCCAACTCTGAAATTTGGATGCAAGTGAAAGCATTTCCCTCAAATGGAAGCAGAAAAAAATGTGTTGCTCTGCATCCAGCAAAACACACTGTCTTCCCAGAAAGAAGCTGTTTGTTTTCAGGCACTTGACATCAAGGCAAAGGAAGTAAAATACTTGATTTTCAGAACTGGTGTACGAACAGCCCAAGGCTTTGGGCATGCATCCAGGGCACTGGAAATCAACATTTAACTCCCATCACTGCCTTAGGGGAAAATAGACCTCAGAATTTGATAAGCTTACGAGACTGACTTTTCAGAAAAAAAATGCCTTTGGATATATTTGCTCCTCTCATCTGTAACTTATGCTGTGGGCCACTACAAAAGCTAAACAAGCTGTTATTCTTGTACCCTCTGGTTTAGAAAACAAAATTAAGGTGATACCTTTGAAAATGAAAATAGGAAGGTGGAAACAAATAGCCCCTTTTAGGTGTGTAGCAGTGGAGCCTGAAGGCATAGAAAGAATGGTCAGAGATCCCAGCATCACAGCATCTATTGCACAGACACAATTAAAAGCATAGTTTCTGTGTGTCCTAATTTCCTGCACAAAAGCCGCAGGACTATCTGATAAGCAGACATGCTCACTAAGGATTAGTTTCACTACTTCAAGTTTCTTATGGGAATCATTAGAAAATGTGTGTATCTTGATCCTCAAGGGAAACACCAGCATGCTATTGTCCAAAATCACCGCCTAAGCAGTGATGATTTTTTAACTAACACAGCTTGAGAAAAGGCATATTTCATGCAGTGCTAGGAGCTTGGAGCTCATTGTTGCTGTGGTGGGGACAAATTGGAACTTAAGAGTCATTTGTGTTAAATTAAAAAATCACAAAACCCTTAAAAGTATTGAATTGGCTAGTCTCTCTGTTTATTATCTCTAGGCTCAAACAATAAAAATGTCTGCTCTACTCCTGCTCCCTAATTGCAGGGAAAATGATTTTCAGTGGACCAAAAGGGCAGTAATGCTGCCGTTTTCCTGTAATCACCTCCTTGGTAGCCTCAGAGGGGCAGCCAGCCCACAGACCAACCACATAGCAACGTGGTTAGTCCATGAAATGAACACCAGCCATGCACTCACATGCTGGTCTGTGCCCCATAGAGCCTCTCCAGTTGGGACTTTTGGGTGTCTGCAGTCCAGGTCTGTTCACTGCAGATGCTTTCTGAAACTGGATGTGCTCCTTTATGGTGGAGCCATGCAAGGATGCTCTCTTAGTCAGGGACATGCTCTAGGACTCTCAGGAGATGGAGCTGCAATGTGCTCTCTATACAGTGACCCACAGACCTTGAGCAGCTCTGTCAGAACTGTAAATCCTCACGGGAAATATTCAAGTGACACGTGAGCCTGCAGAAGCTTGGAGAGATTTTCCATTAAGAAAAAGATATCATGTGTCTTGTTTTGTTTGTGGGTGTTTAATCACTATTTTGATAAATTTTTGTTAGTCAGCAAGCTGATCCTACAATAAGCTGATCTGTGAGCTCTTTTTAAAGGATACTTAACAATTTAATGTGCCAGTTCCTTTCAGCCTTTGATTGTGCCATCCACTCGTATTGTTCTGCCAGACATACTTGCAATTCGGCACTATAATCAGGAGCCTGAAAAGAGTGGATTCACTGCATTTCCACAGCATATGCCATCCCAGAGCTACTGCATCACTGTCCTCCAAACACTGGACTTCATTTCTCCCCATGCCAAGTCAGATAGAAAACTCAGGAAAGGAAAAGGTCATCCATACAGGAAAAGTGACATTTATAAAAATAGACAGGTTGAAAGAGGATTTGCTGCTTAGGACAGACACAATTAGAGTAGTGTTGCCCCTCCAGGCTCAAGTGAGTGTGACTTTGCCAGAAGAACTGGAAAATGGATGTCAGGACAGTGGGGCCAGGCATGGTAGAACCAGCCCACTTTCCAAGTGCCATAAGGGTTTACACCACTGGTTTGCAGTCCTTTCCATGAGTGGTATCAGTAACACTTGGAAGACTCAATGGAGAGGTTGGCGGTTCCATGTAACCAAGCTAAATAAAACCACCCTTTCTTAAATACAACCAGTGAAGGAAGGATCATGGCAGAGCAAATCTTTGGGCACATTTAATGGGAAGCACTTGGTGCTCCAGAGTCCTGCCAAGAGCAGCATTCAGCATGTGACTGTAGGAGTGTAGGTGTGTGTGAGACAGGAAAAAGATTGTGGGGGACCAATGGAAGAAGATACTGCTTTTCTTCCAATTATTATTCTTGATCCATCTGGTGTTTAAGCCGTCCTTGCCAAGTCATAAGAAAGAGATCTTCTCTTCAGCAGTATTTCTGTGAGTCCCAGTTGATTTATGTTCATGGATCATTAGGGAAGTATCTGGAGAGGAAACAGCCCTTTCAGGGCCAGAAAAAAATCACAGCTTTCCACTTCTTATGCTGTGGGGAAAGCAAACCAAAGTTTATAGGGTCAGTTACCCATTCTGACTGCACTGCTACTAAAAAGAACTGAGAATATTCTTTTCTTAAAATATTATTCAAGTTGGTCAGATCTCAGTGGGGGCAGGAAAATCTAAACATCTCTATAGGTAAATTGCAAGTTCTAAATATAATATAGATAATTAGCAAATGAAACATATGCCTAGTGTTTATTTTTTGCCATATTAAAATTTTGCCTAAGCTGACATATATTTATCAGCCTGTCTCAGGAACACATTTTGTTATGCAATGTGGAAATACAGGTTGGAACAAATGGTGATATTTTATATAAATCCATGAGTTGAAATTTAATTTTCTAAAAAATAATTGCCTGCTTCTGAAGACTATTATAGCAATTATCTGGGGACAGTTTTTACTTTAAAGACTTTGTCCAAGGATTTTTTCAGAATTTTATAAGCAGTCATTACTGAAGAACTGCATCAAATCTGTGGGGAGGCATAATTAAGTTCATGATGCAAAAAGTAGTGGAAATATCCATCGCTAAAGACAAAATATTTCAAAACTTCTAGTTTGCCCATCTGACTAAAGTAATTTTGAGAAAAGGTTTTTGTTTTTTATTTCCCTTTTGAATAAAGATTTCTCACACCCTTTTAAATTCTAGGAATTGTTTAAACTACAAAAGAGAAATTACGTGAGTGGGTCAGTCTTTACTGTACTACTCTTTCCCAAACTGTAGGGCTTTCCCTTTTCTGTCTCCTAGGGGGCATTTTAATATCCTCATTTATTATGTGTAAGTTTATATCAATGTGAGATTTCAGGGGGGTTGTCTGTGAACAGTGATTTCATTATTCTTTCATTAAAGCTTCCAGGTAGAATATGTAATTTGAAGCATTTTGCACAACAGGAATATAATTTCAGGTTTTCCACAGCTAGTTTTAAAATCTGAAGTTATACAAAGTACAAGCCTTGATCCTCCAAAGGCCAGTTTGGACCATGATCACTGAATTTCTCTCCCAGAAGGATCAGAGTGGCTGTTTAAGGTAGATCCAGTGCAAAGGCTGAGACAATGACTATGACATGTTTCATGCAGATGCAGAACAGTGGGGTGTGTTTGATGGTGCTCTGTGATACTGTGAATCTCAGCCTAAATCAAAACCTCCAGATATGGGGCCAAACATCTTGCCTTCTCCAGATATCCCTGAACATCCCTAAACAGCCTGGGGCAGGAAGGGCAGAAGGAATGTACTCTCTTTGGGGCAGCATCTCCCCTGGGCAGGCAACCAAGCACTGCCTATGTCTCCTCCAGCTGTGAGTTTGCTGCATGGGCAAACTAGGACTTCCAGGCTAGTTGCTCAGGGCAGCAGCAAACCATTGGTTTTTAAAGGGGCTTCCTTTGGATTTCTGTGTGCCCAGAGCACTCCCAGGTGATAAAGATGCTCCCTGCCCCCTGAAGTATTGGCACAGGACTGTTCTTTCCAACCCCCGAGGCTTTTATTTGCATGTGTGTTTCAGAGAGTACAAACATATCTATTTAATCGAGATGATTTAAGACTGACAGGTCGCATTACAAAGAACACACTTAGTCTCATCTCATGCATAACATCTGTATGAGAAAACCTGCCAGTGCATCGTTACAAACGTTGCTCCAGGATAAATGCAGAGGTGGAGGTCTCCGAGGAGAGGCTGTTTCATTGATAGTGCAGGAATCACTGCTTGGCACCTTTTGGCTGAAAAATTTCAGTGCTGGAGAACGCCTGATTTCTCTTCAGGGACAGAAAGAGTAGGTGAGAAGCAGATCCTGCTTTGGAAGCAAAGGGATTGTTGATGGAGGAGCTAGAAGCTGACGTCAGTAGGAGGAAAACCCATGCAAACACACCCACTCAATGCCCACACACAGAGGGCATCCTCTCTTAAGAGGAACTGAGGGGAAAGGTGCAGGCAGAAATGTGATCAGAGAGATCCTGCACCCTGTGCTGTGGGCTTAGCTTGGGAAGGACTGCAAATCTCCTGCTAAGGAAAAGGTCTCTGCTTAGACTGAATCTGTCACAACTGAACAAGCAGCAGACTGGTGCTCTTTGAGGAAAAATATAACCTGTGGGTGGTTAAGCTCCTCCAAAGGAGTGAGGGAATGAAAGGAAAATTTATAAAGGTATTACTTGGGAGAGAGATAAAAGGGGCATATATTCCTGCAGCAAAAATAAACTGCATAATAGATTAAAATGGGAATTTATTGTCACAGTTTTAGGGAAAGTATGATTGATAATATTAAGGTATTAAAATGCCTGTGAGTAACAAGAAGTTTATCAAGGAACAGTGCAAAGAGTCAAATGTATCTAGGGAAAAAACCATGATGTTGAAGGTATTTTCAGTTTAGAACTGTCACTGGAAAGGGTTCCTGTTCTTAGTGCTTATGTAAAATGGATAAATAGCACTGGCTTCTGCCAGATACTGGCTATATTTATTTTCTTTTCCACATTCATTATGGTACTGGCTTGTAATGTGCAATGCTACCTTTTCTTCTGGATAGTAAATGACTCTGAGCTTTGTTCCCAGCTGTTGTTTGAAGTTTCCAGAGTTAGAAGGAATCCCTGGCCTATTACAACAGAATTTGGAGTTTTCTGGTATTGCCATTTAATTTTTGGTAGTTGGGGGTGGTGGGAGGCTTTCTGCTACAGTTAAAGCAAACACAACCTGAGGGTATCTGTACATGTCCTGCAAAGATTTACAGAAATATTAATTTTCCTGTTCACTAGTGATAGGAGTAATTAGTTTCCTCTGCCAGATGTTGTCTGCTGTTCTCCAGCACCCCAGGATGGGATTCCTTTTTAAGATGAAGCAGGTGAGGGAACTTGCCTTGTTTCTTCTGAGACTGTGTGGTACACACATGAGGAAGACATCCCTTCCCACTTCAGCCAGCTCAACTCCACTGATACCCTGGACCTATCCATAGGTAGGAATCAGGTCTACTATGTGTGATACTTTAAAAAAGTAATATGAACATCAGAGGTCCACTAAAACATACCCAGATCTGGGGCTGGCAGGCAAGCCAACATCAGTAAATTCCTGCAGGACTACCAAAGTCCCCAGCAGAATATTGCTGTTGGTCTCTGCAATGCCTGCACTGGTTGAAATTTCTCAGTAAACTAGCTCTTATTTTGTAGCCTAGGATTTAGGTGCTGAGATCAAAATTCCTTTTACAGTATCATCCACTGGTGACTGTGCAGAATTACTGAGCCCAGTGTGCATTTCTAAAGTGAATTTCCTGGGTGTATTTCTCATTTTTAGTATGCATTAGTTGAGCATTTGATAACTGAAGGATTTTCCATTTTCCACTGACATATTTTCCCTGCAAAATAAGTATTTAAATATAATGCTTTTGAATTCCTATCACAACAGTTTTCTCTGTCTTAAAGCTGATAAGAAATTTAATTTGCCTTGTACAGCCTTCTACTAACCCATGATAAAAACTTATTTAAGCAAAGTGGATATCATCTCCTTAGAATTGTGAATGCCTGCTTCTTGGTAGGCAGAGCTGAGTATATAATTTCTTTCCAGCCAGCTCTAGAGGTAATAGGAACATCTTTCACTTAATTGCAATGGCCTTGGCAAATTTGATCTTTCTGGTCAAGCCAAGACTGCCCAGTAGTCTCTACTAAAGCTGCTGCTGAGGAAAATTGCAGACAAAACACATAAATTGCTTGCTAATCGTATGCTTGATTGGTGAAAGAGTTTGTGATATTGTGTGCTGCTCCTATTATGTTAGGAAGGGACACAAAACCACCGGACTTCTGTATACTGTAGTAGTTTCCAGGAAGCTTAGAAGAAGAACTTGAAATGGAAAACCCCAGGCAAACACTAACACATGCCTGCTCTGTTTCCAGTTCTTAACCTGTCATTCGTATATATATACACACACACACACATATATCAAATAGGTCTGAGGTAACTGATGTGTTTATTTTTCTACTGGAAATATGTCAGGAAACTCAGTAAATGATTAAGGCAAAAGCTATAGATTTGTTTTGCAGTATTGGAGGAGCAAATTACATAATGATCCCAAACCACAAAATCCTTGCATTTGGACAGTCACCTGGCAGAGCACCTTGCCATCCTAGTTAAACACATACACTATATCATGTGGCAACTCTGCCAGCATTCAAAGTGCCCACAGAAGCTGCACATGGGGGAGAGAGACTCTTAGTCTATCTTTTTGTACCCTTTGCAGCATAACTATTTTTAAAACCTCACAGAGGACTTTGTCCCTGTCCTCTTCAGAGCACGTACATGTCAGCACTGCTTGTCACTTCTATTTTCCTCTGACTAGAGTAACTTGTAGAGGGAATTCAAGAAGTAAGCAGACAGCCGACATGACATGAGCACTGTCAGGGTCTGATGGCAAGCAGCTTTAAGCCATGCTTGGAAACAGAATTGGTTTTAATTCCTGCTCCCTCAGTTTGCCTTTTTTGTTTTGATTTGGTTTGGGGTTTTTCTTTTCCTTTTTTTCCTTGGTTGGTTTGTTTGTTTGGAAGACTTTGCAATTCTGCTCAGCATTGTGTTAGGGAAATTTCCAAAATCAAGATGTGCTGGAGTAAGCCAGGAGAGGCAAGGGAGAAGCACACTGAAGCTGCTG
Source organism: Hafferia zeledoni (assembly GCA_035583235.1). Classification (NCBI taxonomy): domain Eukaryota; kingdom Metazoa; phylum Chordata; class Aves; order Passeriformes; family Thamnophilidae; genus Hafferia; species Hafferia zeledoni. Next base: position 43,341,880 of record JAWWEV010000083.1, read on the forward strand.
AGAAGATGAGGTCATGTCCAGCCCTGTGAAGCACAGAGGGTCTGGCCCACCACAGGCAGCTTTGGGGCAGCACCCGTTCTGCAGCCTGAGCACACAGTGAGGAGTACCAGAGTTAATCCACCGCTTTGTCCTGCCTGTTTGATGCCATTGAAACCCACACCGAATAGGAGTAGCCCCTGACTGAGCTGCCACGCTGAGATGTGCAAGGCAAACCGGAGTTTATCTGGGGTGAGCTACTGAACGATGATCACAAGTTAATTTTGTGAGAGGACATAGATCCTTCCAGTAATTGGAAGTCAAAGAGGGTATTAAACTGGCAGAGTTAAATGTCTGTAATTGTATGGAGAGACATGAGCAAATGGCAGCCAAGCAGGAAGCTCTGGCCACATTTTATTTTGTGCCAGGGCTGTTTCTCTGCACCTGTCTGAGCCATGCTCACAATTCCTGCTCCCTTGGTTTAGCAGCTTGTGGCTCCTCACTCCCACAGACATCCTGAGCATCTCTCCCTGGTCACAGGGCATCCCTTCCCTGGGCACAGCCAGCTCCAGAGGCATTTCTCTTCTCCTCTCCCAGCTGGCTCCTCATCAACCATGCTGTGCTTGCATGCACCCAGGGCAGGGAGTGTTCATGCTCCTAATCTCTTTGCAGATGGTGCCCAGGCACTGTTTAAGCACTGTGGGCAATACACAACCACAGCCATCAGCTTTAACACAGCCAGTGCTTGCTGAAAAGTCAAAGCCTGGTCTGGGCTGTTTGAGTGGGTAAAGAAGAATTTGGCACCCACTGTAATCTTTGTTTCTCTCACCTTGACTCATGAAAAAGCTTCATCCACTTCTCACAGACTATTTCCCCTTCTGAGAAACTGCTCCATTTGGGGTCATCTGGGAGGAACCAGACCCTCCTCCTCTTGCTTTCTTGCCCACCCATTTCAACGCAGCATGCAAAGATGGATAATGTGAGATCAAATCCTTTCAAGGGAATGGGAAGCTGACCATATTCCTGTAGAGCCTGAGCACTTTGTTAGGAAATGTCACTGCCTTCGTCAGACCAAGCAGTGAGAAAAACATAGGGATTTGTAAAGCTTTTAAGATAAACCGCCATGTACTGATTTTTAACTCAACCCAGCTAGCCTGGTTACGTTTCACCTTAACAGCTGGGAGGTGAGGTTCTGGCTGGGCTGGGGCCAGGAAAGTGTGGTGCCTGCACCCTCAAATTCAGTTAATTATCATTAATTAAACAATAGAGGTTTATATTTAGGGCTGCAAGGCCTGGGCTATAAAATCCCCCAGCTCTTTAGTGTGGCCCCAGCTTGTGCCTCTTTCCTTTGCTCTCATGCAGGAAGGCTGCACACTCCATTCTGGCTGCAGGTGGGTTACATGTCAAGTACTGCAGCTGAAGGGAGTAATACCAGGGTTTGCAGGCTGTGAGAATCTCGAGCAGCTTCCTCTGGCCCCTGGATGGGAACAGCCTAAGCTGGCGGGGAGGAGTAGATGAATCTGTGGCTGCAACAGACTGGGATATGCAGGCACATGTATCCCAGCATGGAGGCGTGGGTTGACCTCTCTCATACCTGCCTCAGTATCATAAGACAAGAATCTAACCTGGTGACAGGCAACCTTTGTACCATTGCCTATTCTTGTCTGTGCAGAGGCCAGAAAGACACTTAAATGAGAATATATGAAATATTGCCATCAAGATGTGCTCTGCAACTCTGCTGCTTATGGATTGTTTCTAGAGTATTTCTGCTTTTCTTCTTTCTTTTCTTTCCTCGGCCATGTAGGTTTAGCCTTATTGCCTTTTTTTTTCCCCCCTTGCCTTGCACCTCCTGGCTACCTCTCCAAATTGTGGTGAGCTCTAAACACTTGCTTAGCCATCCTTGACACTGAGCTAGGCTTTTTTCTGCTATCTTAACAGTCTTTTCTCCTTTGACAGCAAGGTTATATACTTTCTCACGCTATCAAGTATATGATCCTCTTCTCTGAACTCCTCAGCAAACATTTCACATTGCCATCAAGCCTAATGATGCTTAGAAGCTGGGGTTTTTACATTTAGTTTTAGTAATCTCCCCCTGTTTCTACATTCAAAACTATAAGCTGCCACTCCATGGTGGGAGGAAAAAAAGCCGTTAATTTTATAAGCTCTGAATAACTGGGCTTGCTGAGGTTGTACCAGTAAAATCAAAACAACTTGCACTGCAGAAATTAATCTGGGCTCTCCAGGCAAACAGCTATATGATGTTCCCAGACTTGGAAACCTTCCCTGTGGCTCTGCTCTCTCTGGTCCACTTGATTGTGAAAAGGCAGTGGATTCCTGCTCCAGGCATAAAAATCTCAGCATCCCAGTGCTGTGCCGTGGCTACTTGCTGGGGTGCAGCAGCCACCTATGCTGGTGCCTGGAGAGCTCAGCTTTGGAGGAGATTATCTGACTTTCTTGCTGTGGTTGAAGTAAGACAGTGACACAAACCTTCGTCAGTGGAAAACACTGAGCTAAAAACTTGTCAATGAGTCATGCTGAAAATCAATATTTCTTCTGTAGGTTAGAGGAAGGGATGATAAGGAAGATGGATGTTCAGGGTATGTTGATCTGAGCATGATCCATACCAGCACACTCCCCAGCATCTCATGGGAATACACAGTGGCCTAATCCAGCAGAGTATGCAAGCAAACCTCAGTGCTGGCATGTTTCACCTGTGTTGGCACTGTAGGTTAAAGGGCATCTTTCAGACACAAAGGTAAACCAGGGATAGAGTGATCAGGTCCTTGTGGAACGAGAACATGTGGTAGGTGAAATTAGGGTTATATTAAGGGGAAATGGAGAACCTGAATACGTCAGAACTGTGTTCAGGCTGTGATTCATTCTCTCCTTAAGCTGACTGAAGTACAAGTTGCTGGATAAAAAAAAAATAAAAGCAAAAAAAACCCACCAAAAAACAAAACCCCAAAACTTTTTGAAAGGTATATTAAAAACTATATTTTGGTCAGACACAT
>JAWWEV010000083.1:43344966-43355247 GCA_035583235.1 Hafferia zeledoni
AAAAAAAACCCACCAAAAAACAAAACCCCAAAACTTTTTGAAAGGTATATTAAAAACTATATTTTGGTCAGACACATTCCTTGAGGTAGCTCGCTATGTGACTGCCAAAGGAATGAGAAAAACATGACTGAGGAGGAACACAGTGGCAACATCATTTGAATGTAGCCTCCATGCAAACTGACTTCTTTTGAGTAAGGAACACCCAGCTCAGAAAATGTGATGTTCTTGCTATTATGATGTTTAAAATGGCAATTGTCCCCCACCTTTTCCCATTCGTGTGTTCCATTTTGCTTGACAGAGCAAACTTTAAACAGCAATTCACTCTCATCACCTGAATGAGGTTCAAAGTGATGTATAAATCATGGATTTGTGTTTAATTTCCATGCTATCGTGACTATTCAAGCTTAAATCCCTACAGAGAAGAGGTATTATAAGAAGAAATAGCATGAATATGGCCAGACCATTGAAGATGTCTATTGCCCTTATCCATGAAATACAGTCACATGCAACTCATGAGTTCCACAGAGAATGAACTCCAAGGGCATCGAGCTCTCTTTGCTGTGTTACAAACACAAAGGTCAGATCTTAATATGGAAGGTCTTCAAATTACCTACAGGAAAGATTCTGTTTCAGACCAGTAGAGGGAGAAAGCAGGCCAAAGACATAAATTAGTGGTTTTCATGAAGATTTACTGAGAAGAAAAAAAGTCCAATTTATCTCCATAATTAGAGTGCAAGAACTGTTGTTTGGGTTGCTGCTGGGTTTTTTGCTGATACCCTTTATTATTCCATTCATTAAAAAGCTCACAAATAGTAGGTATATGATATATTTTTCTGAGAGGGGAAAAAAAGACAATTTAATTTGAGAAGCAGAGTTTTAGTAGTCAGTAGCTGAAAATACACTTGAATATTTTACAAGGTAAAAAGAAACTATTTTTCCACATGAAATGCTTGCTGCAACTCAAGCAAGTTAATCTTCTGAATGAGTGTGTAAGGTGTAATGTCACAGAATTGCATTCAAAAATCTTCAAAATATTTAAACATAATAAGCAAAATTATATGTGTAGTCACATACAAATTTTGGAAAGTGATTGAAGTTGCCACTTTCACCCATAAGAGTCTTGGTACAGCACAGGCAGAGAGGGGCAGAATAATTTGCAAATCCAGACCCTGCAAGGCAAGGAATAGGCATTTAGGAGAAAAACTACTAAAGTAATCACACCCAGAGAATAATGAGGTTGTCTGAGACTCACCTTGTTGGTGCCACTGTTTCAAATGTAGTCACACTGATACAGATTTAGATACCATTCTCATTGCAGAGTCTATTCTCATTTGCTTGTAAGAAAAGGATGTGACTGCCATTTCCAATGTGGAGTGTATTCTCTCCTTCCCTTGGTGCCTGTAGGATGTGCTGAAAAGTGTCTGGGTCTGATTGCATTTACTTTAAATGCAAATTATATCAAACAATAAGACAAAGTTGAAGCCAGCAGCATCTTGTGATAACAGAATGGAGGTAGCTTTTGCCCATGTGGCTCTCTCAGTACTGGCTTCATTGATAAACAATACCTTTGGAAAGATCCGTGACAGTGAAGCCTCATAGGAGTAGTCAGATGTCTACAGAGCCTCAGAGAACCTGCTGAGCCTGGGTCTTTACAGACCTGGAAGAAAGGAATGAAATGCTGAGCTTCTCACTCCAGCCTGTGCAACATGGTCATACCAGGGCTACATCAGGCTGCAGAGCTGCACTGCAGTGTCCTGATGCTGTTGGAAGTTCTGCAACAAGGCCAGAATATTGTTCACTGCTTTAGGATGGAGTCTCTTAGTCAAAAGGAGATCCTGTGATTTTGGAGTGGAGTGGCAGAGATGAATTGGAATTTGCTCTGAAACAATGGTATGACCTCTCCAGTAATAACAGGTGACTCCTGTGAAATGAAAGTTTGTTGCTACTGAGAGGTCTTGGAAATGTTTTTAGGAATTTTTTTTCTTCCTGTACATCTTTACAATTTTGTCTTTCCTGAGTTCAACTTCTGCTGAATGAACTGATCTCAACCAGTACCTTGACTGTTTCACTGTTGCTTTGTTCTTGTATTGCAAAATCAGCCTTTCAGAGAACTTTAAGTAATGTATTTAAGTAATCCCATATGTGAGTAGTGGTCCTTCAAAGTAATGCACAAGTTATGTCACAACAGGGTCACACAAGGCAGGTTGGAAAGGCAGGAGTTTTCTGCCTCAGGAAACCACTGGCTGTAGTCTCTCTCATCACTTACTGTAACGGAACCACCTCTCATAACGTATGTATCCATACATGAGGGCTATCTTGGTGATCCCTGTGGGTCCCTCCCAACTCAGAATATTCTGTGATTCTCTCTTGGTTAAGGTGACATATTAGGTACAACCTGTTGCAAAAAGATTTAAAAGTTTTTAGCAGATTCTCGGAAATCTACAGACCTTTCATTATGTGAACAGCAGGATCTATGCACAAGAGTTAGTTAATGCTCCAGGAAAGATTAGGAGAATAGATTCTCCTATTAACAACTGAACACAGTCCACCAATATACTAAATTTGTACTTCTTTTATAGTTTCCCTTTAGCATTTCCCTGAGTTCCTGAGATCCCAGATTCCATGAGTATGTACCTGGTCCTTTATAATTTTCTCAATAAGTAGGGTAGGATGATGAGGCCCTAGAGCTGGCTGCTGAAGCTGGTGCTAATGTCCTGCTCCTGAACTACACTTGCTTAGCAAACTGAAGGCATTTTATTATTCATGCAGCTGGTAAAACCCTATGTATTTCTGTCTTGCTCCTCATCAAGAATTCATCCTTATCCTCACCATCTTCCATTCAGAAAATCTCACTTCACAGATAAAGCTGTGCCTGGGGGCTACAGGGATCCTGAATTTTCTCAGCTTATCCCTTTCCATTCGCCTTCATTTCTCCATTGGCAAAATAACCCCTTCCACTAAATGAAGAGCCTTGATAATGCCTTCAAAGACAGAGTACTTCTAAATTGTTTGGTACTTGATATGGAGATTTTTTTTTTAACATATTTATGCATCCACTAGAGGTAAGATTAAATTGCAAGAGAGGGCAATATAGCTGCAAGTGAAACAAATGAACCTCAGATATAAAAGCTGAAGTCTTAGAGCAACATTGGCTTGACAATTTATTTGCTATTCTATTTAAGGTTGGGGTTTTTTGGAAAGACTTATAGCTTGCAGTAAAGCTGTTTACATCCAGTACATCAGCTGGGTATTAAAAATGTAACTGAATCTATTCCCATTAATGTTGTTTAATACAGACCATTGAATGGTTTAGAGGTAATGAAGTCACATAATGCTCATGGTATATGCTGGGTCCACACTAATAGTTGCTGTGGAAACATTGTCTCTTCTACAGCAGTACATAATCATAGTGTCTTTATTTTTTCAAGGATTGCATTCCATAGCACTTCCAAGTAAAAGTAAAAATTAATGACCTTCACCAAAGATAGTTTCATTAAAGGACAGCAAATTTCTCACTCTTCTGAGCCAGGTGTGGGAATAGGAGTGGAGCTGCATTTCAAATGCCACTCCAGGACCTCCAGCTTTTCTCTTCAGGCATGAGGAGATAAAACTGTAGAACCAGGAGCACTGAAATAAAAAGAGTTGAAGTTTCCAGAAAGAGTTACAGGCCATCTGCTGTTCCAGAGATCCAACCATTGAGCAGTGATGGCTGTAACAGCTTAATGGCACACTGATGGATGCCTGTTCCAAACAGGTCCACATACAGGGAGAATGCAGACAACCAAAACTTGTAACAGGGAATGTGGTAACACGTGTGCAGCATGGTGGGACCAGCCAACACATGGAAAACTCACCTCCCCAGGAAGGCCGTGGATGGCCATGCTCACACCAAAGTCTATGTAAAATAAACAAACATCAGGCTGCAACTTTATATTTGCCTCACAGTTAGGGTTAAATGCTTTCACACCCGGGCAACCAGCCTGTGGCCCCTCCCAAGCCCTGCTGCAGGGGTTGTGGGCATCTTCTCTGGCACAAAACTGCTTGTCAGCAAACAGACAGTGCATCAGAATAATCCCTCATAAGAATGACCACAAGAAAACAACAGAGGGCTTCCAGAGTGAATGTTACAGGGGTTTTATTAAAAAGGTTGGCTGCAGAGCTTTCTGTACCTGACATCACAGACAGCCTGGGCACAAGAAGGGTGACTATTCTCTGTGCTAGACCCTATTTCAGTAAAAATTATCTGTGATCATTTTAATGACTTTGTTAATGATTCACAGACATCTTATGTGCACTATTTACTCATCTGTCTTCATTACCCCACGCCCTACAGTGAGATGCCACCAAGGAGAACAGTAATAATTGGCACCCATAGGAAAATGAACAGTTTGAGCTGTGCAATTAGAGACCAGTCTCTCCCCTTAAATACTTAATTAATAGATGTGGGTATTTTAGGTTTTAAAATTCTAGGGACTGTATTTTTATACATTCACAAGGAACTTGCATAAGGAAATGAAGCTCGGTATATAAATATTTGTCTGGAGTGACACACCCTGTTGGTCTGAATGCTGAGAGTTTCAGAGTTGAGCAGGGAAAGAGGACATACATTATCTTGTCCTGGGTCTACTGGAGGGCTGGTGTATACCAGTTTGCAAACTGGAAAGGTAGTTCTCATAGAAATTAAAAAACCTGAGAAATTCCTGAAGTCTAGTTGTTGCTAATTTGGGCAGAGTGGAAGGAGATAAGGAATAAGTCTTGCAGGGCTGATGCTGGTCTTGCAGAAGTGCATCCATGTGGTGCCTGCAGCCCTCCACAAGGACAAGCCACTGTGAAGTAAGTGACAAGGTCCAGACACAATACTTTTAAAACAAGATAGAAAAGTAAAATGGCTGTTGTCAGGTCCCAAGGCAGATATACAAAAAAGAAACTTGTGTGGATTTGGGACAATCCCTAGAGGATTTGCATAAAACCACACAGTCATTTCTGCAGCTTGTGACAGATATAATCCTGCTCCAGTACATCCCATGCTCTTTTGGGGGTAAATTAAATAAGAAGAATTTTGCTTTGTGTGTGAGAAAACACCAAGGAACAAACTGATTATAGAAAATCCAGGGAGAGGAATTAAAGCATTCATGGGGTAAGCTCTTTGAAACAAGCACAATGTATTTTCTATGGGCTTGTACAGAACAAGCTCAAAGGGTACTGAGCATAATCAAGGCATGTGATAGGTTGTGCAAGAATATGTCAAACAATAACATGATTAGATGTGCCAGCATCCAACACATCTACTTTCACAATACTTTGCCTTAGTTTTTTTTTTCTGGAAAGGGGTGCTGGCAGGCAGCTTTCTTTTAATTGCCATGTCTATTCCTGCTATGCATTTGCCTCTAAGCTTTGGGTTTGTTTACAGAGCAACTACCTTTCTGAAAGAGTCATCATGGAAATAGCTTTTGCTTGATAATTTTTATTTTAATATTCATCTCTTGAGAGGTGCATTGTGGAGGAAAGTTTCTCAGAATATCTGTTACTACTGTGCCAGGGTAAATCCTACCAGTCCACATACTTAATTAATATAGTCTACTTCCCTGGCTCAGAAACATCCATGAACCAGCTTCTGTCATTTGCAAAGAGCTTGCCTCACTGGCACCAGGCATTTTTGCTGTTCACAATATCCATTTCTTCCTCAGCCATGTGCTACTTATTCTGAACAGATGAATATCACAGAAGAAGGGACTTAGATGTAACATGGCTGCATAAAAGTTTTATAAATGTGGATGAAATTGTACCTTTTCTACCTAGTGGAGTAACAGGAAGGGGGGAAAAGTGAGCAAACTCACCTTTTCTTTTTGAAAAGTTGAGTTTTCTCTTTGCCTTGGAAGTGGTTAAATCCTGTATCCCCAAATAATTGGTTGGAAAATTCTGCTGAGCTGGTTTTGTTGACCTCATTTCCATGCAGAAATTACTGTCAGGATTAGGGTTTCTTTCAAAAAAAAAAAAAAAAAAAAAAAGAAAAAAAGAAAAAGAATTTCTGAAATGACTTTATTCAGGATATACTAAAATATAAGAAGTTAATATAAAATATTTTAATTTTGACTAATCTTGCTTGACTTAATTCACTGGTTTTGTACTGCCTAGGATTTTTAAGTCTCTGTTCATGAGGATTTGTTACATTATTGCTGTGGTTTCACTTGTAAAATACAAGCATAGAATTATATAATGTATACTCTATGCGTCTGAGGGTAGTTTGTATAGAGTTATAATAAGGGGTAGAAAAGCTTTCAACACTACCACCTACATTTGTTGCCTTTAGCCCAAGGCAGTTGGGTTGATGATGACAACTTCTAAAATTTAGATTTTTATAATTTCAAATAATGAAAAAGCACAATTTATTTGAATAAGAAAAGTATTTAATAGGTCTTTCTATGAAAAACAACCTCCTGTAATCTTGTAATGTAGCTCTAGGTATCAGAGGTGTTAAGTAAAAGTTAGGTTTAAAAGCAAACAATTTCTTATGGTGCTGAAGAATTGAATAAACAAACACAGTGGAGAGCTGCAGGCATAACAGTTTTAGATGGGTTTGTTATAAACCCAAAATTTCACAGCCATCTGTTGATTCTGGTACAAAGAAACCAAGTGAAGCTGAAAGAAAATACTATTGAACACAAGAGATCAAGAAGCTAAACCAACACTCACTCCTGTTTGCTCAGTGCTTGAATCTGTGAAGTCAAAACTGATTTAATATGAGCATTTCCCTGTTTAACTGCAGACTCGCATGGTTTGTCTTATTCCTTCCCTGGGCATTACACAGCTTTTCTCTCTCTCTCTCTCTCTCTCTCTCTCTCTCTCTCTCTCTCTCTCTCTCTCAAATTTTTTATTTTTTTTTTAATTTGTAAAGAAGAAAGCAGAGCTGAATCACACTAAAGATGCTGCCACATCCTCAGCACCACTTTGCACAGGACATAAATGCAGCTCTAAAGAAAAGCTTCAGTAAACCATATCTCTCCTGCAACTGCTTGTCCTCAGATTGATGAGCAAGAGGGAGTTACTGCATGATATGTGGGGCTAAGTGGAGAAAAAGGTTGATATAAAAAAATAGAAAAACCAAACACACACAAAATATCCCTGACAATGAAGGACACTTGTCAGATGTGTTTCAGCCACTGTCACAAAATGAAATTAATTCTTCAATGAAATTGAAGAATTTATCACACCTTTTAAAGAATTTTCTTTTTACTTGTCGAAGTGAATGACCATTTACTCGCAGTTCAATCTGGTCCTCACACACATGGATGTGGTGGCAGGCGTAAGTGAAGAGCACTGAAAGAGTCTTCATCTCTTTGCAAGCAGCTTCTTGCGTAGATACCTTCAAGCTTGCATTTATGTATCCTGAATGAATAAGGAAATCTGCATTAGCAATGGTACAGTCCAGCAGCATGTTCTCTTCCATAATATATTCCAATTTTGATTATTCTTTGCAGTAATGATGGGTAGCTCTTCCTACTTACCATCATATTTTTCCTATACCATCTCTCTTACTCATTCCTGTTACCTTTTCATTGACCACAAAACCACCACCACAACAAAAACCAAACAAACACACACCACCACCTCCCCCACAAAAAAAACCCTAACCCAAACCACGCCCCCCCTCCCCTTTGCTTTCCCCTCACTAATCATAACAAACCATTTTACTGCCAGTTACAGTTTGTCTGCTAGTGTTTTCCATGCCAGTTGCGAGGCTTGGTAAGTTTTGTTTCTTGTCAAAGTGTTAGCTCCCCTAAATTCTGCTGCTGCTGCTTGTTAAATAGCAAAACTTCCTCTAGCAATCTCCTTTGCTACTGTAGGTTTATAACCTCTCTCAGCTTTCCTTTTACTCTTTTCACACTAAGCATTTGTCAGGGTTCCCCCATACACTGTGAGGCTTGCAAGGCAGGGAACCTGATTGCTGAAATCTTTGATATTGCCATATCAAATTGTATGCCCTACATATTAAATACTACTAAAAATTTGTTTATTCTTCTCAGCTCTTTCACTGCTTTCTAATTTGCTTATGGACTATTACTTATTTAACTGATTTATCTCAATGCTCCATATTTTGCATACAACACTTTATAAAATTACTTTTATTTATAAAGTTCTTTGAGACCCTAAGGTAAAAGGTTACAATGACTTCCAAGTTATTACCATTAAAATGTTGTTAACTACATTTTGTGAAAATACTCTGCGGTCTTAGGAGATCAGCTTGAAAGTGAGACACAACTACTTATTACTGTCTTCATTTGCTACCCTGAGATACCAATAGGCTGGAGTAAATTCATAATTGGTCCCTGTGGATAGCAAAGCATCTTGTGGCTTTCCAGCAGGTACTGTCCACATTTGCATGTCCAATTTCGTTACTAAACCCTCTGCTTTTATTGAGAAGGTTGGGGTACTGGAAAGGAAACTTCTCAAAGTCCTTCTAGAGCGGTCTGTGGTTGTCAATGAACATTCCAGTACGACTGCTTGCATTGGCTAGCATCAGCTTTCTGCAGCCCCCTGTATATTCTCTGAAGGAATGCCAAAACAGCATAAATTTTATTTTCCCAAAACCCAATTTATTTGAAGGTTTTGCAACAATGGTACGCTGTACAAAAGAGGGTTATAACTCCTGACCATATAAACTGTTCTCCAAAAATCTTCCCTGTGGGTAGGAGCCTCATTCCAAGGATGCTGAGAGCAAAGGGAAGCTTTCTGTAGAGAGGGAACCCCTACCCAGGTGTCTCACTACTGGGCTCAGGTTGGGTACCACAGGCCTTGGTTTCAGCCTGCCCTGAGCTGCTTACACACAGCCTGGGGACAGGCTAAGAGTCACCTGTTGGCCACTGCAGCCCTGTATCCACAGGTAGCTTATGGCATCATGGGATTCAGTGCTAAGCTCTTCAAGCAATAGCAGCCTGCTTATTTCAGTCTACATTTGGATGACTTTTTTCTTTATGGAAAAGCGCTGTATTGTGACAAGAGCAACTCACCAGCAAGAAAATACATATTTTCTTGTCCTGCACACCATTATTACTAGACCTGCCGTTTATTTTTTACAAGACTTTTTCCATGCTACTGTTTATTAGCACCATATGGCAACATGGTTGCTGTTACTATAGATGTATACCATGGGTCTGCCTGCTTTTTTTTGCTTCTCTCCATACTGAGGTTATTATCACTGAAAGATTGCGCAGTCTGCAGTTTAACCTAACTGTTGTGAATGTAAGGGGAACTGGGAATGTCAGAGCTACAGGATGTGACACAAACATACAGGGCATTCCCCTTTCCCTGATGACTGCTCACTCTTGCACTGCTCAGTGCCCTGCTCCTCTGCAATCGTAGGCACTGGGTGGGAAGGTGCTTGGGCATGTGTTGTTCACGGGGTAAAAATTTTCATGCTACCATTTGGGACTTGTCTTTGGCTGAATAGTTTGTCTTTCCTAGACTTCTGTTTATTCTACATGCTCATTTAGATACTTATTTTAATTGTTCAATGACTCAGTCTAATGATTCCAGGGAAAGCCTGGCATATCTCAGTTTCCCCATCTATTCCTGAAAAGAGATTTTAGTCAGGTGTTTTGTTTTTGCATTTCCTCCCCCCCCCCCGCAATGTGAATGGCATCCATCAAAAAATACTCGCTATGGGTGCAAAAAGAAGTTTATTTCTTTCCAAGTGAGACACCAAAACCTGTATATAAGGACAAATAAGGCATCCAACAAGTAGGGAGGGGTTGCAGTCAAGTAGAGAAGTCCAGACTACTATCCACAAGGCCATTACAGTATTTCTGCATTTATGCTTTGTTTTCTTTCCCCTCAGTTTCACCCTGTCAGTTAATAGCTGATTTAGTTGTGCCATAATACCTCCCCCCTGGAGTAGTGTTGCACTAAAAATATGTAAACATGTAAAAACATATGGATTTACATGTAAGCATGTAAAAACATACTGATTACTGTATTGATGTGAAATGAAAGAGCCTTGAGCCCAATGCTTCATCTCCAGTGGATAAGAATGGGAAATATAGAGAAAGGTATGAGCTCTCTGGGTACCTAATTGCATAATGCTGAGGCAAGGGTGAAACATTGCTCTTGAACTCAGTATTAGCTTTGTAGCTTGAGAGTAAGGGCCAGGGCAGTTCTACCTGTTTGATCTCATGGTTGTAGAGTCCTAAGTATTATAGTTAATTGGTATTGATGGCTGACTTTAAAACATTATTCTTTCAGTGTTTCAGCTGGAACTGTAAGATTGGAGAGGGATTTCTACCC
>JAWWEV010000083.1:43367549-43418480 GCA_035583235.1 Hafferia zeledoni
TTACATCACCTAATTGACATATGCAGTTCAGCACACAGCTTGCTTTTTAGGCCAAATACCAAATAGAATTCCAACAGTCCTTTGTTTGTGTGGCACTTTTTTCTGCACTAATCAGGGTAATTTTGTTTAGAAGGGCATTTTTATAGCCTTTATTAACTCTCTGTCAGCTAGAACCAGCGTCAAGACAGAACATTGTGACCTTTTTTTAACTGTGTCGTGAGCACGTATCTCATTGGAGGGAACTTGACATCTGAATTTCATCTAAGCTTCATTCCCATCTGCTTGGTTTTGTTGAAGTGTTGTTTCCTTGAACGAAGAGTTTAGAATAAACTTCATGGATAGCCTAACCAAACAGAAAAAATAAGCAATGCCCTCCTGCCATGTGGGTGTGTTTTTCTTTTTTGAAGAACTGTAATTAGATGATTATAGGAAGGTAAATATTGTATTAAAAAACCCCACCAAACTAACAAAAAACCTGAAACAAACCCAACCAACCACATCCCATATCATTATCTGAGTAGAAACTGAATTTTTATGTTTTAAAAAATAAAGCTGATTTGTTTCCCCATGCTGCTGTTTCTGAAACCATAACACAACGTGGAGAAGGACACCTTTATGATTGTCGAAATAATCGCATAAATCAAATTATAAAAATTAATACTGAGAGCTCCAAATATGTGAAAATATAGGAAATAATGATGGAGTGGTGATAGTGACGTCTAAATCTTTCCAGGCACTCAGAAAATGCATTTGAAGGTTTTATGTTTACTTTTTTTTTAAATGCTTCTTTAAAATAATTCCTGATTTCTTAGTTGGTAGTGTAAAGTATTTTTGAGTATTACAGGAGAGTATGTTCTCTATCCATACACAGTCACAGGGATTGAACTGCAAACAATTATACAAAAACATGACATAAAACCTTAAGAAATGTCTAAATTTGATTTCACCTGAGTTAATGAAACATGTTTATTTTTGAGTAACATTGAGATCTTCCCTCAACATTTCCTAATATCCCAAATAATTTATCTTTTACATTTATCCGTAAGTTGGGGCTGATCACTTTCATTGCATGGAACCTGAAAAATAATTGTGAAATGAATCCTTCAAGTTGTAATGAGGGGTTTAGTTGGATGTAAGGGGCAATTTCTTCACTGAAGGAGTTGTCAAACATTGGAAGAGGCTGACTGGGGCAAGGTTGAGTCACCATCCCTGGAGATATTTAAAAGATGTGCAGATGTGGTACTCAGGGACATGGTTTAGTGATGGACTTGGTGGTGCTGGGTTAATGGTTGGACTAACAATCATGAAAGGTGTTTTCCAACCAAAAAGATCTAATTGTTTTCTGAGGTTTATAGCAGCAACTTTATTTTTTTTGGGCAGATGTGCCTGTGATCTCAACACTGTTGCGGAAAATACCGGTGCATTCAATTTATTTTCGTATTTTGTTTTCTCTTTCTGATTTCAGATATTCCTTATCGCTATTCCTAGCCAGGACACTGTATATAATGGGGAGAAAACTGGATCTTTCTGGCTTGACTGATGAAGAAGCAGAGCATGTGCTCCAGGTGGTTCAGCGAGATTTCAGCCTTCGTAAGAAAGAAGAAGAAAGGCTGAGGTAAGAATAAAAACATTGGTCTGTTTGAGGAGTTACAAACGGGTTTTGGAGGGAACTGGAGAACACATCTTTTTTTGTGGTGTTCTATGCATTAATAATCATTCCTGTTACACAGGAAGAAACATCCAAAGTCCTCCACATAAGTTCAATTACAGAGTAGTAATTCGTTTTTGTCTTCAGTCTATCCTAGCCTAGACCCCAGAAATGGTCTCTGAATCATCTCTGTTTATCTCTTGGGTAGAGGCTAAGAAGTGTTTGACTTTATCAAAAGCAGAAGTTGTTAATGTTAAGAGAATTTTTTGCTTGCTGTAGTCAGTTCCTTCTCTATTGTTCAGAAACTTTGTCTGTATGCAAAGATCTGAAAATGAAGAAGTTCAATCCATCTCTTTCCTCCTAAATAGTCAATGGGATGTTATCCATTGTATTGAGAAGATAACTTTGCTTTCAGTAGTCTGTAAATGTACAATGTAAATGTACAAGTACAAAATCATCGCAAGGTGAAACAACCCGGAAGAAAAGAAATGAAACTTGTTGGCAAGGTAACTTTCTCAGCCCAAGAACTTCTGCATGTGACAAGGGGACGGGCTATGGACAGGGACTTGAATTGGTAGATGCAATATTTTTCTTGTCGTCTCAACAATATTTCCTTGAATTATTATGGGTTTTTTATTGCCTTCTTTGAACACATCATTATTTATTATCTAGAATACTCTGAATTCTCTATCTGTGGTAGGCAAATGCACATTCTCTTTCTGTGCTACTTGTATCTCAGGCATTGTACATTTCTTTATCATTTAGCATCAAACTGAAGTCAACAGAGCAGGAAGGTGACTGAACTAAACAGAAAACTAGCCATATATATTATGTGCAATCCAAATGGGGGGAATCCTGTCTCTGTCAATTTTCTGTTCCTATTTTCTGAAACCACTCGGAACATTAGGAACAAGAAAGGTGGCTTGTGGCATAGATGTAATTCAATTTTGGCATGCTGTGAAAGTTCCTGCTTGGGTTGGTAGTGAAACTTGCTGCAGAGAGGAAAGACTGGGTAATGATGGCAGGCAGATTTTTCTTTTCTTTTTTTTTTTTTTTTTCTCTTTTTAATGTTTGTTTGTTTGTTGAGGTTTTTTGTCTGTTTTTTTGTGACTTTGTTGTGGCATGGATTGTACTGGTTATTTTGGTCATCTTTTACAACACAGCCAGCACATTCCAGAAGCAGGTTTAGGAGAGTGGTGAGTGCGTGAGCTCTCTCCGGCTTTTTCTAATGTGACTGATTGTATCCCACTGGAGCAAGCACACCATAGTTGGGAAGTGCTGGGGTTTCTTGCCTGTTCTATACAACTGGATCCTGCAGTGGGAGGAGGAAGGGAAAGGGTGTAAGACATGCACACAGAAAATTGATCAGAAAGGCTAAATAGGTAAAGTTTTTTGCTGGTGTTTGTGGTTTACCATTTTGCTACTGAATTTTTTCACGAGACTTGATAATTGAATGATCACAAGTAGAAAACTGGTGTAGAAGAGAGCTAAAACACTGGGAAAGTAGGAGAAAGAAACAGACTCAGCTTATATATGACTATGTGCTTTTTTCTTCTTGCAAAGTTCATGCCTTTTACAAGAGTTAGAGTATGTTGAGGTGCTGCAAATAATGAGCTGTACTGACAAAGTAAAAGTTCTGAAACATAGGGTGATATTTAAGATACGAATTTAAGTAGTTTTAATGTCTTTAAAAACTGCTAGTGAAGTTCAGATCTTACTTCTGACTTAAAAGCTATGCCTTTGTGGGTTTTTTTAAAATCAGTCTACTCTGGTTGGCTTTGATTGGTTGTTACTTTGGTTTTTTTTCTTCTTACAAAATGCAGAATTAAAGGAAAGAATGTAGCAACACATCTTTTTGTCTTAGTATGTGATTAAAAATATAATCATGTAAGAAACTGACAGGTTTTCTGCCTGTAAGAAAACAGAGTAGATCTGTCTGCTTTGATGTTCTTGGCTCATTTATATTTAGAAAGTTATCAACTGGCAAGGTTTACAGTATAGTTTCACTTCAGAAGGGAAACTTTTTAAAGCTTCATGTTTTCTAAGCTAAAAACACTGGCATATATATTTTATATGTTAGACTTCTAGACTTTTGTTAAGAAATCCAAACCCAACCTAAATTTGAAGGTATGTTTTTTAGTTCCTGTAATTAATATGAAGGAGCAGCATTAGTCTTTAAATGGAACTGTTGAAATTTTTGCAAGTGATACTTTCTTAAAATAGGCTTTCTGTACAATTCTTCATATCATAGATAGTTTTATTTTTGGGTGCTCTTCCCCACAAAGACTTGAGTAGCTGTTTCATGGATCTCCCTCTCTGGATCATTCCTGTCGGTAGCAGTTATTTCTAAAGATTAAGAACTATTTAAGGGATTATAAGATAGATTTCCACTATATCAGGAGAACAGTGAAACCCAAGAAAGCTTTGAGTGGTTGATGGTTTCAGTTTTGCTTTGGTAGTGGCAGCTGAACAGTTAAGTAACATACTACAAGAAGTGAAGCTTATCTTTACACCTAATAAGTGGTTTTAAGGTAGTGAAGTAAAATGGCAACTGTTCTAGAGCTAGAATGCCAATGTTTTTTATGGTATTGCAGTTGTTACGTGTTAATTTATTTTTCTATAAACAAAATGATGTCATGAATGTGTGGAAAAAAGCCATACTGATCCATCTGCATTTTCCACTGCAAACCTGCAGTGAGAATTTTTTGCTGTGGTCCTCTAATTTAAATCTTTCTCACAACTTTATCCTGGTGTTATCAGGCAGGCTGCTCTTGTATGTTGGCTAAAATAGTTTGCTAAAAATAGTAAGATAACAATAAGATATAGATATGCACATATTTAGTGATTAGATTTGTTGATTTATAATGCCTTACTGCTTCATATTGATGTAGTTTATTTTTTTTATTATGGCTTTCAGTCTGGTATCATTAATAATATTTATTGTTTGGTTGCTTGTTCACCCATTATCTTTCTGTTTTGATTGTACAGTGGTTCTGGTTTTTGGCAGTGGTGTTACGTTTTTATTCAGGCCAATGTTAATGTAGTCATCCAGAGCCATGGAGGCTAAAACTATAACACAGACTTCTAAATAGGTGGGCTTAGTTTACTGTGAACTGGCTGAAGAAGACAAACCAGGCAGATGTGGCATAACTAGGAAGGTGATTGGTTTAGTTACTTTGCATCAAGACTAGGCTGTGGTAGTACAAGCTTGGATACATCTGCCACTGAAGCTCTGCAGGCTGTCTCTGGGCTCCTGGGACACTGGGAATCATAGCTGTTTTTTTGAGGAAGTTGATTGGACATGCTAATGATTTGTTTTCTCATGTACAAATTTATTAATATTGAATTTCATGTCAGCGGTGGGGAATACTGGACTGTGTTGAGGTTAAATGTCCAATGTTTTGCTTTGGCATATCTGCAGTACATGGCGGGGTTTGTATGCTTTTTTTAAAATTTAATTTTTAAAAGAAATTACAAAGGAGAGCTTACAAGAGTTTACAAGGCCAAATGTGTGCTTGTGAGATAGACCTCTTTACAGAAACAGAAGAGTGTTCTGTCTCTTATCAGTTGCCATTTACTGCCTTCTTATTCAGTTTTCAAGGCTTTTCAAATGCACCACTGTTTATTCTCATCCACTTTAGGCAAAATCAAGTACCTCTTTGGTTTTGTTCTTGCAGTTACCACTGTATTTTAAACATGTTTGTCCATTTGTTTTAGGCCAGGAATGCTGAGAAGTCAGGGTGTTTTAAATAAGTGAAATTATCATTTTACAGAAAAAATTGATGAATCATTTTATTGTGGTAGATGTTTCTGACCCGCTATGTTTTAGCCATGTGGACAGATTGAAAGGTGGTTGTTCTGATTCTGAATTTAACATTCAGAACAACTGCAAAGGGAGAAAATTTAGAAGGGTGGAAGGAGTCGGGCTTAGAAAAGGCTCAGTCCTGATCGGCTGCAAACAGAGCAGATGCTTTGCCTGTCACCAGCTACTTTACTTTTGGAGGCCATGGTGAGAGTGATTTAAGCTGTCTTTCTATGACCCTCTTAAAAGCTTGCATTGGGCAGGGCTGAATAACATTTCTTTGCAGGCAACGTGGTTCTCTTTTGTTTAAGCCACTGCTGTTAATCACTTGAGAAAATAATATTTGCAAAGAAAAAATACTGACCTTCTGATGCCACACAGATATATGATCATAGCACATTAACAACTTCAAATAGTTATGTGGAGTTGCTGGAAGAGCACAAGGGAAGTGTTGAGAATTGACTGTCACCCACAGGCAGATCCATCAGCATGTTTTTCATAGCTGGGTTGGCGAATATCAGCTTTGCCACCTTTATTTACACAGTCACATTTTGAACTGTAGTAAAGACAAATGCAGTGATTCATGATCAAATCTCCAGAAGTGCTTTATTTGCAGAAAAGAAATGAAATGTCTGTACTCGCTGGAGGGCCCTCTCTGCTCTGGTTGTTCTAATTATCTTTTTAGCCAAAGAATGGGTAAGGGATTAGAACAGACCCTTGTGTAAAAGATGATGAAATATTTTAAACCGAGAGTTGCTTTTGCCTGCTTTCTTCTTTCTGCTCCTTTTCAGCATATTCCATTGCAGCATGAGTAGGCCTGTGAAGAAGCTTCTGAAAAAATGAATTCTCATACCTTACAAAACCCAGCAACCAGTCTGGCACTTTTTCTTGTCAGCCTATGGTAGTCTTCAGTGTTTTTACAGTATGTGTCATGGGTCTTATAGTGGATAAAATACTGAACTCCTTCCAAACTCCATTAATCAAAATATTGTCAGTGTGAGTCATCAAACTGGCATAATGCCAAGTCAGACATTTGGGTAGTTATCTGTTGATTCTACATATCAGTTCTTGTTCCTCCTTCCTGTGGCAGGCTCGTATCAAATACCTTAAACCAAACAAAAACCAAGCAAAGAAAAAACCTGTCTACCTTCCTTCCTGTGCTTGCCTCCCAGCAAAGCCATTTTATAGCTGCTTTCCTAGTGAGGAAAGAACAAGAGATTTATCTCATTGCCACAAGCTTCAGTGTTCCAGCAGATGAACTTGTGATCAATACCTAGTTACTTGAAGTGGTTTCATAAGCTCAGCCTTCCTGCCCTTCGCTTTGATAAACAGTGTGGGGTGAGCCCAAAGCACATTCCTGTCATTACCCTGTTTTTTTTTTTATTTTGAGCAGATAGTCACTGGTCTGGTTCCTGTGCCTGCTCATTGACTCCTCAAGGGATCCAGACAAGGAGGCTGTAAAATACCACATCATATCCCTGCTTCTGCTTGTGACTCTTGAGATTAAGGGCACACTGTGCTAAGGAGAATGGCTAGCACATCCTTATGGGCTGTCCTGACAGACATGTTCTTTCCCTGTGATAAGACCTTAGAATGGTTTACTTTTTCTCTGCCAATGGTGCTCTTTGTGATTCCCATGTTGAAACAGCTTCACACTTTCCACTGCAAGGTTCTTGTGAGCTGCCATATGTTTAGCCCTTCTATATGTAAAATTATTTTTGAGTGCAAAGAATGATTCATCAGAGTCATAGCTTCAGCTTAATGCATTATTTTACTACTGGTTTGACTTATAAAACAAGATTAAAACATATCTGGGGCACTACAGCTGTTTCCTGGAAGTAAGAGTTCATTAACAAGATTAAAAGCAAGACATCTTTTTTTATAGCTTATCAGCAGTTTTGTTACATAATGTTCCAAGATGCAAAGAATCCTGTTTTCTAGCTTACCCAGACTGTCAGGATTAAGAGTTGTCAGTACTCCATCTGTGTACTAGATGCTTTACACTATTTCTGTGTATCCCTCTCTCAAAAGCTGTGTTTAATATTTTAACAGATATCCCTTAGTGGTATTCTCAGGTCAGGGTAAGTCTCTTGTCAAAAAACACTGACCTGAATGAATTCTGCATGAAAGTCAGATAGCTAATGGTTGTTTTTGCTACAATCAGCAAGGATGCACTTTAAAATGCATTTAGAAACTGAATTGCCACTAATTTAAAGAAATATTGAACCAAGAGTGGAATAACACTGTGTTTGGGGTTAGACAGGGAAGTAGGTATCAGGTATCTGCAATGACACATCTTACTTCATGTGTAGTGCACCAAGTTTGGAGTAATTTCTGTGATTTGCCCAAACCTCCCTCTTCTGACATCTCAGGGTCCTGCTGCAAAGGTAGGGAGGGTGTAGGTTCTGCTAACTAGGCATTGGTCCCTTCTGCACCTGCAAGTGGAGAGAGTGGTTGCAGCTGACGAAAGGGAAGGATCTAGTTTATCCTTTGAGAGAGAAATCAGGGTGCTGAAAAGAATCTGGCATTAGAAGGAAAGAACTTTCAGCTCTTTAAGTTATAGCTTTGGGTCCAAATTTTTTCACCTTAATTGAGGCAAAAGTGGCAGGGTACTTGCAAAGAGCTTAGGTGCTTCTAAAATAAGTTCTGTGCATCTTGCTTGTGAATGCTTGTGACTGTAATGGGAACCTCCTATGACACTTCTTGTTGTCTGAATGGCATGTAGAAGCTATAACAAAAAGCACAGATGGAACTTCTCTATGAGTTTTTAGTGCCAGGTGTTTGAATACAGGCAGTTCCAGGTGTGAGTTTTGGCTTTTTCAAAATGTATTTACAAATGCAGTTTCAGCTGTGAGGAAGTGCTTGTGAACCAAGCATCAGCTCTCGTGTTTCTTCATGCGTATGGAAAGGTGCAAACCCCCTGGTTTTAGAGAATATTAGAGGAAATTGTACAGAAAGAAGTGTCTGCAGCCAACATTTTTAATATAGGACAGGTCATGGAGATGTAGCTGAAGCACAGCTGGCATACACTGTGCCCAGCTTTCATAACCTGTGGGTAACTATTAAAAGGAAGCAGTGTGATGTGGCAAAGATGTTATAAAACTTATTGCAGGCTTTTTTTTATATGTTATTTGTTCTTCATTGTGGGTTATGACTAATCAAATTATTGGCTACAGTTTAGCTGAAAGGAGGAGTGAGTGTTCCTAGTGATAATGAATGGCTATAATGTAAAATCAATATTTAATCTCTGATGGCTCGTGTATGAAGAGTCTAAGATGTTAAACGTGACTTGTAGCAGTAATCTTTTCTCACCTGGCTAGCCCTGCAGTGCAGGAAAGGGATGTTCTCTTGCATATAAACTCCTGTCTTTACAATTCAGTCTGCCTTAAATGTTGATTTCTCTGTTCAAGTATTATCTAGCAGTACAATAAGAAGTGCTTTCAAGTTATGGTAGAACATGTAAAGAAACATGAAAAGAATAGTTGCATAGTGTAACTTAGTATTAGAGTTTAGAGAACAGAGACACTCTGAATGCATTTCCATACACCAACTTTCACTAAATTGTGAGTAATAGATGCAAAATTTTAGTTTTGGAAGAGGTGTATTTAAAACGTGGATTAGTTTTAAGGGTTTTTTTTAATGCCAAAAGGGAATGGTTTTACTGTAAGTTTCTATAGCAACATGCTATAGACCTGTCCTTGGCTGCACTAATGTGGATGGATCTGCCTGAAGCTCTATGGCTCCCTGTCTTCATTATACTCACCTTTGATTTTCAAGAAAATAAGAAATACTGCTCATCATTATGAATTACTTGTCATTTAGGGCTAAAATTTGATTTGTAATCTTTTTCAGAAACATGTGCATTATGGAAGCTTAAAAGTATTCTTTTAAGAAACGCTAATATCTGTGAAAGGAAAAGACTTCTGCTTCTACCTACAAAGTAGTAACCACTCGTAAGAAGTGTTATAATATTTCAGAGATAGATTTAAGGAAATTAATATTGACTAGAAGTTGGATTTGCTGGTATTTTATTTCAAGTGTTGTTGCTGAATCAAGGAATAGTCTTTGTCTTTGCTTACTTCAAGAATTCCACGCTGTGTGTTCTTCACAGACAATGAAATTTCTCTGGTCATTTTTGTGGCTAGTTCTGATGCCCCCAGCTTGGAGTAAAACCAAGGACAGCTGTAAGTAACAGCATAGAAGGTGATAGAGTGGAAGGAGGCTGCTGTGAGGTTCAGTTGCCTTTGCTTACTGAGTGGGGGGCTGTATCCCACTGTCCATGCTTTTGATTATAAAAAGGTGCATTTTGAATACTTGCTAATATTTCCTTTCTGAAGCCTAGGAAGAACTGAAAGCATCTCAGAGTCCACGTGACAAATAAATGTTCAACAGATATTCATGACAAATAAAAGTGTGTGGAAGGAGCACTTTGAGAAGGTAAGGCTGCTGTATTAGAAAGAGCAAATTGAGTTTTTTCTTCACTGTACTGAAGCTTAGGGAATATGTCACAGGATTTGCCTCAAACTATTGAATCAGCAGAGGTGAATGTTAATAAATTGCTTTGCTGAGGTTGTATTCCCCTAACACCTCATCCTTCAGGTTCTCTAGAACTCATCTTCTGCAGCTTCCTACTTAAAGCTGTCCCAGAGGAATGAACTGTGCAAAATGGGATACCAGTTCTTAGAAGTCTGTCCAGAGTACAGGAACCTGTGTCTTGAGAAGTTCATGGAAAGATAGCTGCTTTGTAAATTACTTGTCCTGGATTCTTCACTATTCTACCTCATTCTAAAATGAACTATTGCAAGCTCTGGTCTGCTTGCTTTTCAGACATGTGATGGTGTGTAGCTAGAGGGGAGATGAATTTTTAGTGTTTATATGCGTGGTGTGTGTTCATGGTGAGTTGCGAGGACTGCTGGACAACTTTTTGGGAGGGAAGGGAGCTGGTTGAGTTGAGGTGTATGTTAGAGATGGCTGATTTTTTGTTACACAAATGGCAGACTTCTCAGAATTTTTTTCTAAATTAAATTGGTGACCATTTTCAGCTAAATGAAAGAGGGAGAATACCAAAGATGTCAAAACACTTTGTCAACACTCCCAGAGTGTGGCTTCAGAGATGTCTTTGGAAGTACTTTTTAACTGTAACACATTCTACCACTTGTTGGTTCATATGTAAAATAAAATGGATTTGCTTTTGCTAGCTTTGTGAAAATAATAAAAAAAAAGAGTAGTAGTAGTAGAAATTAACATGTTAGGTTTTGCATTTCTAATATTTTAGGCATAGAAAAAATTGTCAGCTGTATCTCAGCTGAGGGTATTACTCCAGTTAATATACCACAACGTTCTGCTGCAGTGGGTGTTGCTGAAGTATATGATCCTACCCTCTGATAAATGTGAGATAATTATAATTTACTCCTGAAGGGTA
The DNA here is from genome assembly GCA_035583235.1 of Hafferia zeledoni. Taxonomy (NCBI): domain Eukaryota; kingdom Metazoa; phylum Chordata; class Aves; order Passeriformes; family Thamnophilidae; genus Hafferia; species Hafferia zeledoni. Next base: position 43,378,422 of record JAWWEV010000083.1, read on the forward strand.
CAGTAAGGAGCTTTGTTTGCTTAGAAGAAGGAACTAACATATGGGCAGTTACTACAAAGTCATACTTTTTACTGTAATTTAACTTGGGGTAAATTGTTAATCTGCTGTTGCCTTTATTTACAGTTGGTATGTATTTGGCTCTGTGCCTGAGGCTAAATCAAGTCTTTGAATTGCACACTAGAGAACACTGTGACAGTGTGGTCTTTTGTTTTTGTTTGGAATAAATTATAACTGGTCAATATATTTGCTTGTGTCTCTTTTCCTTTTTTACTGTAATCATTTGATTCCCCTTCTAGTGATGACCTAAAGTTCTCCTTAAAGCAGATGAACTCAAACATACTTTTTTAAGCATTTTGTTCTATGGTATCGTTTTACCCATTCTTCTATCCCAGCTCCATGAAGGAAAGTAATAAATATCTCTATAAAACTGGTCTACAACAGGATTAATATATTAGGGAATCATAATAAGTCTTCATTAATACAGTTCTTCAGTGCATTATAGAGCTGCAAACTTGATATTGTTTTATGGCAAATTTTGTGTGGTTCTTGATACAGTGTGAATTATGATTTGGCAAGTAAATATTGGACAATATAGGCTGCAAATGGTGTGGTGCTTCTGCAGCACTTCCAGCTTGAAAGGATATTCTGAACTTATCTTGGTTTTGTGAAGCATGTTGGAAATGGAATGTAGCATGGAAATCAGTCTTTGCATCTCAATCAAAAGAACTCTAAATCAGGAAGCAATTAAAAGAGATGCCTGTTGGAGGTGGTAGAGATTTAATAAAAATCAATCTGCTTGTTCCGGAGCACTTTGGTTGACACTTAATTAACAGAGTGGATAACTTCTCTTATGGCTGCTGTAGCATTTGGCAGCGAGGGAGGCTGATCTATGTGCTGGTGGCACCTCTCCTTCCCCACCCTCAGTTTCCATCAGTGCAGGATGGACTTCATGGTTTTGCTCAGAGCATAGCACTGAGGGGAGGGACCATTGTAGTGTGATAGAAGATGTCATTAAAAGGATGGCAGCTTGTTATTTTTGCTACTGTGGTCCTCTGATGTTTGTAGTTCTCGAACCTGCAGGAGGCAATGAGTTACTTGCTTCTGTTTTGACTTTGTGCATCTTTTTCTCTCCCTTACTTTCCTGTTTAAGTAAACAAATATAAATTTGTTTTTTTCTAGTAGGAGTGTTGAAAATATTATTAATTTTAAAGGCTTTTTTGTAACTGCCTCCAGGCTGTGAGTCATCCTGCAGATAATGGTGTGGTAATCCTTCCATTACCTTTGTCACACAAAAAAATGAACCTCTCTTTTCGATTGGTATTCTGTTGATGGCCAGATGTCACCTGTGATTCTTTTGAAAACTTCATTTGAATGTATTGTGGACTAATATGAAAATAGTCTCATATTTGTGTAACAGGTGTGGAATATCTCTTGTTAGATAGGAGACTGTAATCTAAATATTGTCACTAGAAAGGAAATCTGCTCCATGCCAGAAGATACCATTTGAAATTTCTATATGCCTCATAAATATGTTCTGTTGTTTTTTCACTGTTATATTATTACAAGTAGCCACATTTAATGCATAAAAGTGTAATGTGAATTTCTGTTTCATATGTATCTAGGTAAAGAAAAATGTAATTTTTAAAACACCTTCAAATTCTACCTTTACAGAAATGTTTTGTAGGGGGTCTGAGGAGGAATAGCCTTTAAATTCTTTACATTTGCCAAACTTTTAGTTTAATTTCAGGCTGGTATTTTTATCTTTTTGAATTCTGAATAAAAATGAGTTCAGGAAATAAGTATTAGTAGATGGGAGGGAATAATTTTTCTTCCTAATCAAACAAAATATTTTTCTAGTCCTTAGCAGAGTCTGTGATCAGCAGAAAGTATTCTCCTGGCTGACAGTTCTCTCAAACTTCATTTGTCTTTAATCAATTGAGGAAGCAATTCCAGGCACTCTGGTTCAAGGCCTTTCTGCCCTTGGACAATGTGAAAAGGTACAGCATTCCATTAATCAACTTGGGACTTGGTTCATAAAAGTAAGGACAGCAACTACACCATCACAGAATTTACTTGGTGCACTTCTCAGGAGTACTCTGTTTTGACCTCCATTTCTCTGGTTAAGTTGATAGGATTGGAACTTTTTGTGATAGCATAGGTTGTTCTTAAAATTCCCCCCAGTCTCATGTTTGCCATAACTGAGTTAAGTAAGGTGGGCTTCGGGTTCAGTGGTGACTCCTGCTAGGAATGGCAACTGGGACTGCTGAGGTTCAGCAGATAGGCAGCCTTGCAGACTGCTGAACAGGAAATGCCCAACAACAGGTCACCACATTAAAATGTTCTTCCAGACAAACAGTCCCAGCCATACAACACCTAATCTGCATAAATTAGTGTTGCAAAAGGAGAATGTGATGTCATCACTTTGAGCAGAAATTATGATCTTAAATAGATATGTTATCTTGGTATTGCAAGCACTGCTACTTTAGCAGCCATTATTAACATTAGCATTAATTATAATTAATATGCTGAGTAAATCAGCAGTTCATAATTGGGTGTCTACGAACAGGTAGGAATTTTGAAAACTGCTGTGATGCTCTTTTCATTCAGTGAAAAAAAAATCTTCTAATGCTAATGTTTGCAACAGAATAGTAATCTCAGAAATTGGGCAGAGCATTTCAGTCATATATTTCATGTCTCCACATTTACCTTGCTTAGTGTGGTGGCATTTTCTTTTGATTACTTTGCTTCAGCAGTTTACAACACACTGTAATAGTGCTTTGGGTTATCTGAGACATGGGAGATTGGAAAAGAAACAGCAGAAGAAAGAACATCATGGAAGTCACTGCTATCTGGTGAAATCTGATGTTCCTTTTACCCTGCTCATGGTCTGGGGCCTCTAGTGTGGTTTATGATAGCTCAGTTGCCTTTGCATGGATAAAACTCCTCTTCAGCACTATGGATTTGTTTCTGCACTCAAATACTTTAGTTTTAGATATCAGCAATTAGCATGGAGGATGTAAAGTCAAGACTTTGTCTTCTTGAATAATAAAAACCAAACAGTGAGGCGCTACAACTGCAAGATATGTATGTATTTAAGCCTTTGCATTTTGGGAACCTGGTCCTGTCTCCCACCTAACATTGTAGATGCCTAATGTAGCAAAACTTGAGACCAAAACAGCTTGCTGTGGAGATGCTAATGGATATTGGCTTTAGTGAAGCAGTCAGAAATGGAGTAACAGAAATAACAAACACTGCATCTTTTTATATGCTGCAAGTCTTGGAGAAACAAGCTTCGTCCTCACATATCTGTGATGAGAAAATACGATTTAGGAGCAGTTACATTTCATTGTTGCTGTGATCTGAGTAAAACATCATCAGATACCTTATGTTTGAGCATGTTAAACCACTTCATAATTAAAAGTTTTGTATTTGGGATTGCAGCAGAACGGTTTGAGGATATAAAAAGTTTCCCAGACCTCTGTCTTTCAATCTGAGCAATTTAACTAGGGAGGAGATGAATTCAGGTCCTTTCCTGCTGATGAAGAGTCTGGTCTTCCCTGAAAATGCTTGATGAGGGGCCTAAGTAGATAATTGTGGCAATACATTCACGATATGATGCATGGAGGATGTCGTGCCAGAGATGGGCTGATGAAGAAGATCAGTCAACCACCAAGAATGCTTTAAACACTGATGTTTTTAATGTGGTTTAAGTGTATTAAATGTAAAAACTGCATAGTCATTGCTTCTTCCCATAAACCCCTGCCAGGGCAGGGGGCTGGGAGAAGGACAGTGACCTCACATTTCCTGTAACCCTCTCCCATTGAATGTAAATCCCCTTACCCCTATTGGCACAAAGCCAAACTCCCCCTTGTCTCTTATTGGTGAATTTGTATCCCTCCAAAGTCCATATAAACCTTTCCCTCTGAATAAACTTCCTCTTTGTTCCTGCCCTTGCCGGTGGTCCCTGTGTGTTCCTTTCGGGGGGCTCTCAGAGGCCACATGGTAGGGGTGAGCACTGAGCACTCACTTCTCCTTGGTTAATGGATTGATAATCCAGGACCAGGAGAAAACCATATTGTTGCAGATTCCTTCAGATCAACGAGACTACACAAGAAACCAACCACCACAATAGGTAATACCTTCTGTTTCTTTACATCTCTTAAGAGCTGGCTAGCAGAACTCCTTAGGTTTAGATTAAAAGCTATATAGCAATCTGGAAAGCTTTGCTGTGTGGTGCCAGAATAGACTCTCAAACCTGTGTCCTACCTTGGGGAGGAGAGTGAAGTAGCTTCACAGACTTTGACTGACTGCTCTTTAGCAAGGTGTAGCACATATGATCGTGTTTGACTTAGTGAAACCATTAAATGTATGCCTAGTTCAAAAACTTACATGTGAAAGTTCTTATTTGAAGTCCTGTATGTACTGTTTCTTGGTGTTCTTTTATTAAATGCATTCTCCCCTTGATACTAACTGCAAACTTGACTGCTGCTGCAAAAGTGGAACTAAACACTTTCAATTTCATTCATTACTGTCCTTTTAAAATCCCTTAAGCATTGGTGGGATGGAACTATCGCTTGTGCAACCTTTTCATCAGCTATAGGGTTGTGTGATTGTGAGTAATTACATTTTTTGTGTGTGTGTAAAATATTGCACAAGAAGTAATAAAGCCATCTGTGTTTCAATTTAGCAGTGTTATGTCTTCAGGCCTTCTGAGGAATAAGAAGTTATATACTGATTTTCATCAAATAAGTGTGACTGAATACTTGCTGGGAGAGAGACCACAGCTTAAAAAATATAGGAGAATTGTATTTCGCTTCAAGTTAGTGTTTCTGGAACCTTCATCTCACAAATTCACCCCGAGGTACTAACACTTCCAAGGTTAAAAATTTAGACATATTATTGAGTCTTTTGTTTAAGACCTGTTACTTACAGTTGTCCTGATGTTTTTAGTCTCCATGGGTTAGATGCAAATCAAGTACCATTTCAGCACCTGTTAGCCAAAATGAACTTATCACATGAGAGGCTTTAGCTTTCATTGTAGACCTAAATCTTCAACAGTTAGAGAACTCAGATTATGGCTATTTGTCTGTTGTCCATCCATTTACAATTGCCACTTATTCAAATGTTAATGATACAGAACTAAATTTTCCTGTGAAAGGTAGATTGTAATTGATTGCAAATGTGCGTATAGTGGACAATATTTGTATTTCTCTTACTTTAGCTGATTTTCACTAACATTGACAGATAATCAGTCATTAACTTTTGTAGCTAAAAGTGAATTTTTCGTTAAAATGGTTAACAGTGAAATAGACTTTGAAGGTCTTTGCTTATGTTTGTCTGGTGCAAAAAACAAACAAAACCCCCAAATCCATGTGATGTTGCTGATAGTACTACAAATACATTGAATGATTTTCCTTTTTTTATATTTCTAGACTCATCACAAGGATTTAGTAAGCAAATAAGTAAAATTTGGGGGTTTTTTCCTGAATACTCGGTTACACTGTGATTGCTATTACTTGCAATCTGTGATGAAATATTTGTCTATACACCATGCAGCAAATTGCTGTAGAGAAAGTTGCAAGTGGTGACTTAGAGTTGAAAGTGTCTTAGAATTTATATTCTGTAGCAATTTCTCATTTGATCATATAATACATTTTTACTGTTCAATTAAATTTAGTCTCTAAAAATTAATTGTCTTATACTTAGGTTTGTGAAATAGTAAGTGGTGGAGAATGTGCAGTTTTTTTCTCCCCTTCTTCCTATTTTTGGAGACCAGAAAAGAATAAGCTTATCCTTCTTTTTCCTTCTTGCTTCCAGATGACACAACTGCACTCTCCTCTGTTTCATGCGTTGGGCAAATGTAATGTTTGTACCTCCAGTCTATTTTATCTTTTTGCTAACAAATTTGATTACAAATTTGTTTGCTATTCAGTAACTGAACACAGCAATGCAGTGTAGTCATTGTATTGGCATCTGACACTGAGGCAGTTGTTCAACATTCCATGTAGCTGTTGTCCCCTGTTCAATGTATCCCTAAGAGTACTTACCTATCTAGGGGGTAATACTGTCAAAACTTTATTGCTCATATGAAGGGAACTTTAGATGGCTGAAGTCTAGATCCTCACCAGCAAGTGGCTGTTTGAAGAAGTTTATCTGCTTATATAAAAGAAGTGGTTCAAAACTCAGTAGACAGTAGCTAAAATAGCCTCAACTGCTCTGGAAGGGGACAGGCATTCACTGAATGTTCTTGAAGCATTGCCATGGCCAGTTTTCCAGCTTGACAGGAAGAAGAGAGGCATCAACATCTGATGCCAAGACACTCTTCCAGGGACAAATCAAAGCTCCATTCACTCAATTGCATCTTCCTGTACTTCTTGCCAGCAGGTCTGGTATTTTTTCATTACCTCTGACCTGAAGAGAGTGGAAGATCGTAGATGGTTTGAGTAAATTATTCCCAATAGCAAAGAGATGGGAGAGCCTGCTTGTCTCCCACCTGCCTCTGCCTACTGGTAGAAGGTTGAGAACATTTCTAGAAGAAAAGTCTTTCTTGCATTGACTTCCAGATGCTCTGACTTCCCTCCAAAGATTTTCTTTTGCCCTACAGATCAATGCATCAGTTGCATTGACTGGAAGATGTGACTCATAATCATTTAACTCATCAGCATGCTTTTTTTTGTACTTCCTGCTTAAGGAATACCTGTTCTGGGCAGTAAAGCTAGCAGAGATCGGTCAGGCTTTGCAGCAGTGCTGAGTCCTACCAAGCAGAACTATGATTTCCAGCTGAAAGGGACATATCTGTCTCTTTAGGGCTTGTTAGTTCCCAGGCAGTACAAACAGGAGCAAATTGGTTTTGGAGTCCAACGGATCTCCTCTGCTCCAGCATAGATGCAGTCCCCCCAAAACACCCATGTGCAAAGTGCCTACGTGAGAGTGCCTTGCAAGAGAGAACCAACTGTTTTTGTGTGAATTATGTTTTGCTCTAATTATGTGTAAGAGAGAAGTGAAATCACCTCAGTATGGCCAAGCTAGGTATTAAAAATACTACCCACCTTCTGGTAAATAATTTCTCAAAGATCTCTGGTTAAGAAGGCAAGAGTTATTAATTTTCCTTTTTAAGTCCAAGGAAGGATAGTGTTTTCTACTGTGCATAGAATAAACCCTAAAATGTTATCTATTCTTAGGCAAGTAGAATTTTGCATTTTAGGAGTGTTTCTGTCATCTTTCAGAAACACTTGGGGGAAATAAAAAATACAATGTAAGTTTCTCTTTTTAATGTGTCTCATCTTGTTCTTATAGAACTTGATATGTGTCACAGTGTTAAGTAATCTATTCCTGATATAATAAAAGTGAACTTCACTCTTCTGGATGTAAACAATAAACCATGTCTGTTTTACATTTTTTTATTATTGTAAGCAGTATATGCAGACTTACATTGTCTGCTTTAATATAATTACCTTTATGACAGCTATAAGTTATTCAGCTGGAAAGACAGACCTTTACAGCATTATCAGAAAAGCCTTTCAATTTGGTGACCTTACCACAACTGAAATAGTGCAGTGATAATTGGTTCCAATATATTTATCTGCCACGTGTATTACAGTGGCTTTAGGAAATGTGAGTCACGTTAACCTGGCAGGGATAAATGCTGGACCTTTCTGGGTTACTTAAATTCTATAAAATCCTTGGTAATCAATTTGATAGTGCTTGAGATACCACATCTGACAGAGGCTTGGGTCAGAGGATGTTCAGAAAGGTTTCTTTGTTTTGGGGAAATAAGCTTAATCTTAGTTAAGTATGCTCCTTGTTTTCTTTATCTTCTGCAACTGTTTTTTTTTTTAAACAAATTTCTGATAGATCCTTTTACAATAAAAGTGTTCTGGGGAGTTTTGTAATTACTTGAATAAGTATTTCACAGGACAAATGCAACTTCACACTTCTGAAATGTTAGTGCAATTGCTGTTATCTCCCTGAAATGCTTCTGACTGCTGTTGGAGCAGCACTGCTTTGACCTCAGCCCTCTCAGCTGATCTCACTGCAAAGTTCTGAAGTCTTGTTAGTGCTTCTAATTCTATTATGTCCAATTCTTACCAATTTCTGATTAACCTGTGTATATATCAGCCTCTCTCCCTTGCAGGCTTGCAGCTTTTCTTTCCTGTACCTTTTGGCATGAGCCAAGAAGCAGAAGAGGAGCGAGGTGTACTTATCTCACTGTATCTGAAGGGCAGCTCTAGTACAGTGTAAACAGAGTTGCATTTCATCTGAAGTTAACTCTGCTATTAGCTGCTATGTTTCTTGCACTAATTCAGAACTGCCTTTAACTTTGCTCTGCCTCACGTAAGTGTGGGTCAAAGGACCTAGTTCGCTTTCGTGGGTCTTTGATCCTACTGTGAACCTGGCTGCCCTATCTGTTTCTGAACTGTGCAGCTTCTTGGAGGTCTCTGCTTTGGTTACTGACTTAATACAGGAATTTGAAACTGGATGGGATTGATGTAGATGGAGGAGAAGCTGGTTGCTAGTTCAGGCACCCTGGGAAATAAACCTGATCCTCATGTAGTCGTCTTGCAGGCTTAGCTGAGCACATACTTGACCTGAGCAGACCAACAGTGTTCTGTGGGTACAAGGGCTGTAGCTGGGCAGAGACCTTTACTTAGCAAGGGATTAGCTGGGTGCAGTGACCTGGGATCCAGCCTCAGCCTTCCTGGATGTGTCTTGGCATTTTCTTTAGCTTCATGAGTTTGAGTTAGAACTGTGGCATTTCTTGAAATGAGCCTATGTGTCTGACTTAATAAGGTTCTGTTCTTGCTCTTTGTAGTGTAAATAAACCCCAAAGGTTTAATCTTGAAGACACAAGCTCTATGGGCCCCATGCACCCATGGAGATTTGTCAGGTTTAATCCTGTATGCGACCTTCTCAGCAGAGCATAAGAGGACTATTGTTGCTGCCTTGGCTGGTGCTGTTTATGCATTGTAACAATGGGTCCAGTCATTTAAACTTGAGTTTTTTCCCTTTTTTTAAGGATCAAGGAATCCTGTCAAAAAGATATCAACGTTGTTTTTATTTTAATGAAATAATACATAATCAAGTGTTTTCTGTTGGCATAGCCACCCTCCAGATTAAGGATATTCAGTCAAGAAAATAAATAAATAATTGTTGGAATAGAAAATCTTGGCAGAAGGAGACAGCTTGTCAAGCCAGAAGTTTGTTTGTGGTAATGGGCAAAGGAGAACAAACAGGTCTTCCTGTGTTAGGCTAGAGCAGAGGAAGCAAGGCAAGTCAGATTAGTGTTGCATACGATTTATCCCTCTGGAACATCCTGTGTGTGTAACTTTGGCACACTTAAAATTGGTCCTAATAGCTAGAAGAGTTGGGACACAAATGCTGGGGTAGTGATCATGTAAAGCTATGAAAGCTTTTTGTGGGGTTTTGGCAGCAAATGGGGAGGTGGTAAGACCAGCTTTGAATTGAGTATTATTTTATCATATCTATTTAGTTACCCACTTATTTTCATTCTGTTTTGCTGTGATAATGATTTCTTACTTCATCACATTCAAGAATTTGTGTATTGAATACTACTTTCTTCACTTTTAAACTTTCCTTCATCAATATACTGTCATGTTTTCTAAATGTTATAAATGCAAAAGGAAGCCAGTCTTAGAATCTTATCCTTTACAGTGTGCTATAAAAAAAGCCTAAAATTCTAAGATCTTTTGGAGAGCATTTTATGCATAGATAAGTCTGATTTGAATGAGACTTTTATCAAACTTCTCACAGGTGGAGTTGGTAATTTCATTGAACTTGACCTTTGTTATCTATTAATTGCAATGTTAATTTCAAAAATAAAGTGGTATCTGCATGTAAAGAGAATATATTCAAGCTTTGTGTTATATGTGCTTCTGTTTAATATGTTGTTGTTTATTATGTGTTTTTTTAATCTTTTTAGTAAGAATTTAAGTTATTTGTGGGCATATACTTGCAAGTTCACTCTTCAACTGGTTTTCAGCATTTTTTGCTTCAAAATATTGATAAAATTCTAAAATTTCCAGAACTGCCATATCTTCTGTGTGACAGCCCCATCCTCACCTAATAGCATTCAAATACAGTGTTTTCTGGCCTGGACTTGTAGCACTTAAGTGATGTCTGTGAAACTGAAGCATTCAGATCCTGCTTTCACAACAGATATATTGCAAGTGACAGGTTGTCCATAAGTATATATGTTGTTTCTTTAAAGTCTGTTTGGGACAGGTTCTCTGCAAAGCTGCTGACCTTGGCATGAATATGTCTATAAAACGTAATTACAATCCAGTGTTGAAGTAGCAGCTGTTGCTGAAAAATGGATGGAAGACATGAGGTTTGGGTTGTCTTCATAGTTTTCCACTATATTTTGAACGTTTAATTTTTTAAGGTTTGGGAAACACTTTAAAGTGTGGCAAAGACTGTTAAAATAATTTATCTTTCTCGTAAACTGAAGTGTGTGCTGCCGTAATTCACAGCAGGGGGAGGTGTGCAGCAAGTGATTTGATGGGCATTTAACCTTCTACACATCCAGTAGAACTATTATCTGACCTTTTATAAAGCTTCAGCCTCATTACGTGAAGACCCTGGGGATAATGTTTACCTGTATTTCCTCAACAATTTTTTGTCAGGTTCTGAAGCCCCTTGGGAAGATGCAACAGGAACCCAGTTTGTGGTGTAGTTCCCAAGGCGGTTGCTTTGGGTGTAGCTGCCATTCACCTGTGCACTGACTGGTTTTTATTTCCCATTGTTTTTCACTTGTTGAACCTCTTACCTTCTTCATTGTGGATAAATCTTTCTAGATCTCAAGTCAAGCCTAATTGTGCGTTCCCTGTGATCTCTCTGTCTGGTTTTACAGCAACCCAGGTCTCTCTGCCTAAATGGTAGGAATGCCTAGCTGAAGGTCGTTTGGGAGTCCTGCAGAATCCCTCTTCCCTTGTGTGTTGGACTAGCATGGGAAGAGTACCTCTGCCAGCAGAACCACAACATTGTGGCTTGTACTCCTTCTTAACAAGGCTGGCTGTGAAATAAAGTTATCATTTTAGACCTTTTTAAATACATTTGAGTTAATGGCTACCTTTCTGACTGAAAGTATTGGGAAGTAGATCTGTTGAGTAAAAATGTGTCCATTTTCCCTTCCTATAGGTAATTTTGTAGTGAGTAACTGTTCTTTTGGTCTGCCTGAAGCTGGCATGTACTTTTCATAAAGGCTAGATTGGTTTTAATAAAAATAATTCTCCTCAGATAACAGAAAAAATACTCATTTATTAGGTTCAGCTTCCTCATGTTCCTGGGGCACTGGTCATGAACAATAACTCTGATATTGTAGGTTTTCTCTTTGTGTTAAGTTAAATGGTTTGGATTTTTTTTTTTTTAACTAGGCCACTTCCATAATAAAAAATGGCTTTTGTTCTTCCTCCTCCTTTTTGTTGGCAAACATCCAGAAAGTGAAAAGTAGACAGCATGAGGTGACTAGCCAGCTTGAGAGGTCCAAGTTTCCTTTTCAGCTTCTTTTGGGATACCTTTAGTTCAGGCTCAAACTACCTTTTTAAACCAATGAGTGTTGGGAATGCTTCTCTTGTTAGCAAAACTGGTATCTTGGTGGCTTTATACATATATTGCTCTGCCCTCTAGTAGAGTTCAATCAGCCTTCTGATGCCAATGGCTTCTGACAACAACATGGGAAATAACACAGCCTCATACTGGAAGTACCTCATTGAACAGTCAAAAATATCCTGAAGGTCATCAAGACTCTCCATCAGTGGGAGAGCTCAGAAGTATTGTTAAGGTCTAGCATGAGACAGTATAATTAAAAGCTGACTCCTAATGTAGAATTAATTTATGACACATTCTGTATGAATTCATGTATTTCCTGACACTTGTTTAACTGTGCAAGCGTGACATCCTGCGAGGCTACTTTTTTCAAGAGAGTTCTCATTTGTTTTTAATTGGAAGTAAAAATAAATTTCACTGTCAGGAAGAATTTTCTCATCATTGTCTTTTCCATGAATTAGGCTCAGTAAATGAAGTCAAGGATGCTGCCCAGTCCTGCCTTATTAAGAGGCTGGTTCAGAGAAGTACTAACTATCCCTAGCTATAATTTTATCACTGTGAGCTGAAAGCACACAGTAGCTGCACAAAAGATGAGGTGTATGACCCCAGCTCGGTGAGGAGATGGAGCCTGTAATGTTATCTTGTTCAGGAAGGGTGCAAAATTGTAAGAGTTGCATCTAATCTGTGGTTTCAGAAATGTTTTGATTTTTCCCCCAAAAAATCTTGGGCTTTGTAATCAGAGGGCATTTGCAGAATAGTGTGTTCTGTGCGTAGAGATGGATAATAGAGATGATGAATTTGAGCCTAAGCAAGACGTTTTGGGGTAGTGAAACTGAATTAGTGATTCATTTCATATGAAGCCTAGAATTGCTTTGAGGCTGTTCCAAAAGTTTTGATTGAATGCCTTTGAGGCATCAGGGAATATGTTTTCATATATTTGTTTCCAAATTTTTGTTCCATAGAAGATTAATAATTGATGACTTTAAATTTACGATGGGGAAAACCCAATGATATTTAATCTGGCACGCTGTAGATGGATATTTCCATTCAGATGCAATTTAACATGAAAATTAATGCATTAGAGTTACTGTATTAGGTGATGCATTCAAATACTGTATTAAAGTGTTGTCTTTGTGCTATGCTTGTCCATTAAGGGTCTCATTTTGGAAACAACATGGTCTTTCCCTGGCTTTTTGTTTTTGATGAACATCTCTTCTTGTTCTCTATTTTTGCCATGAGTAGCATTTGTCCCATGAGAACTTTGTATTTGATTGATATTGCCTTATTAATTAACCTTGCCAGAGGCTTACTAATTGCTGTGATTTATATTTAATATCAAAGCATAGTAAGAAAGAAGAAATTTGTTGCCTGATTACTGCTAAAAGTAATTTTGAAACGTAATTTCATCTGTTTTAATTAAAGTGTTGGTCCAACAGTGATACTTATTCAGATATTTTTCCAACCTGTATTTATTGAGTTCTAAAGAGTGCTGCATTGATGAGAGCTACAGCTCAGCATTTAATAACATTGCTGAGGTTTTAACACCATGTGCAATTTGGAGTGTGGTTTATTCTGAAAATGAGAAATTGCAGTGCACCTTTCTTACTTAGTTGATGTTCACAAAATCATAGCGTGGTTGGAAGAGATCTCCAGAGGTCATCTTGTCCAATGCCACCTAGAGCCAGTTTCCTGGGACCATGTTCAGGTGGATTTTGAATTTCTCCAAGAAAAACTCTGCTACTTCTCTGGGCAACCTGTGCCACTCTTCTCTTTGTCATGGAGGTGACTGCTGTTTTCTGATGTTCAGGGGTAACCTCCTTTGTTTCAGTTTGTACACAGCACCTGTGATCCCATCACTGGGGACCACTGAAAAGAGCCTAGTTCTGTCTTCTGTGTGCCTGTCTTTCTGGTGTTTATGAAAAATTAATAAGATCCCCCTGAGTCTTCTCTTCTCCAGGCTGAACAGTCCCAGATCTCTCACCTTTCCTCATAGGAGAGGTGCCCTAGTCCCTAAATGGTCTTAGTGGGCCTTTGCTGGATTCCTCAGTATGTCCATCTGTCACTTGTGCTGAAAGCCCAGAACTGACAGTTTCTTCTGAGTATTGTGGACAGTCCATGTTTCAAAGTTTCACGTTGATGTTTTTTGCACGATAGCTAATAGGTGACATGACTGACTTATAGCAATGCCTCAGTCTCTTGTAGGACTTTTTCTCCCCTTCAGAGGAAGCCAGTCCCATTGGGTGTCAGAGGCATAACTTGAATTGTGCATCTCTGGAAAGCCAGTCCCACTGACAAGATGTTGCTCCTGTGTTGGGTGTGCAGACAGGCTGACTTTTCAGGAGCAAAGATAGGAGGAGATGTTTCTTCAGGAAAGATGCTACTTTACTTACTAAGTTATCACATTATATATGAAAATGACTGAGGATAAAGGAAAGTTGCCAGACTGTAATTTGCCCCTTTTTCCTTTTACTGAGGACTTAATTGCAAAGAAAAATGTGCTACGTAGGGGGTTGGGGAAGGCAGAAAGTGTGGGACAAGGCAAGCAGACCTCAGTACTTTCCAGCTTATTTCTAAAATTTTTTTATATTTACTTTTTCATACTGTAAAGACAAAAGTCCATTTCATAAAGTACCTCAAGTGGTAAACTTGCTAATAATTTTAAGAAGACAAGGCAGAGTAAAACTCCTATCAACCTAAATTACTTGGCTCTTCTAAACTAGAACCTTCACATCTGTGCGGTTGCCTGGGACTAGTTCTGCTGTAGAGAGCTGTGAGTGTGCTTTTGATCCAGGTGAATGCTTGTTGCTTTTGAATTGTGCTTCTAAGGATATTCCTGGAAGAGGTCTTGTACTGGTTCAGTTTGCTGTGGTATACTGTATACTGTCACCTGAGGATTAAATTAAGGTGCATGTTGTAGGCACAGCCTGCATGTGAACTCTTTACAGAAGCAGATTCAGTAAATTTGGCTTTCTGAACTACTGAGATTTTTCAGTAGTGGTATATCCTTGTTATCCTCTCCTTGTGTTTTGTTCTGCATGTTTTGAAATTTTTATTTAAAAAGAATCAATAATAACAAATTTACTATAAAATATTCTTGCTTCTGCATTCTGGAAAGTGTATGAAAAGATATGCTTGTGTCCTTCCCATAAAAGCAGATCAGTCAGTGGTTCTTATAAATCCATCCGCTCCTGATCACTTCCAACGTGACATCCTAATCCTCTGCATATGACAGCACAATCCTCTTCACAGCAACCAGTTGTGAAAAATATTTAAATGATTCACAACATTCATATAAGTAGGTTTCAGGCCTAATTAATTGTTATTAATTATTATATTCTTATTTATAGGGAACAGAATTCTAAAAGATGTTGCTAAGGTGCCTTAGGCATATGTTACTCTAGTCAGAGTCTGTGCAAGTCAGTCTGTACAGGCTTTTTTCATTTATTGAACCCCAGCTCTTTAGCTGGAGCAGCTTTCTTCAACTGCATGTAATCAATTTTCTCAAAATATAAATGATCACTTATGCGATGCTGACTTGCAGCAAGGCATCTTGGAATACTAATTCATTGTGTCTGAAAGACCTACTGCAAAAGCATTTATTTTTTTTTACTGAAAGAAAACGAAAATGCATTTCTCAAGTTTGAATTGGGTTGAATTGTTTCTTGTTGGTTTGGTTATTTCTTGCTAACGAAACTGTGTTTCGATGCTGAAGTTACTGGTTATTTTAACTTCTGTAATTTATCTTTTCTTGGCAGAAAAGCAGTTATGTTGCACTGTGTGTCAAAAGAACTGTCTTCTGGGAGCTCAATCTTTCATGATCTAGCAGAACTATTTATGCCAGACAAGTAATAGGATGGAGTTTATGTGGCAAGACTGAGCCTTAGAAATCACTGAAAAAGTAGAAATGAGTGAACGAGATAGAAGCTTTCAAAACTTGTATTTGCATCAAAATGAAGAATTAAATAATAGCAATTTATATAATTACAAATCTTTAATAATGACTAAACTATTAGAGTGTAGAAAATGGTCTTATAGATATGTTTTACCTGTTTAGCAAAACAACATCAAGCCTACATATGTTTGCTGTGCTTGTTTTTTTCCATTCAATGATTCCAAATCTGTGATAATTTAAGGATCATAGTGTGACTTGGCTTGGAAGTGACCTTAAAAATCACCTAATTCTGACTCCACTGCCATGGACAGGGACACCTCCACTAAGACCAGGTTTCTCAGAGCCCCATCCAACTTCTCCTTGAACACTGCCAGGGATGGGGCATCCACAGCCTCTCTTGGCAACCTATTGCAGTGCCTCAACATTCTCACAGAAAAGAATTTCCTCCTAATATCTCTATCAGTTTAAAGCCATTCACCCTTTTCCTGTCACTACACGTCCTTCTAAAAAGTCTCTCTCCAGCTCTTCTGCAGCCCCCTTTAGGTACTGGAAGGTGCTATAAGGTCTCCCTGGAGCCTTCTGTTCTCCAGTATGAACAGCTTCAACTCTCTCAGCCTTTGTAACAGAGATGCTCCAGGCCTCTGATCATCTTCATGGCTCTTCTCTGAACTTGCTCCAACAGGTCCACATCCTTCATATGTTGGTGGTCCAGAGTTGGATGCAGCACTCCAGGTGGAGTCTCACAAGGGCAGAGCAGAGGGGCAGGATCACCTCCCTGGACCTGCTGGCCATGCTGCTTTTGACACAGCCCAGGACAGCGTTGGCTTCCTGGGCTGCAAGTGCACATTGCTGGCTCATGTCCAGCTTCTCATCCAGCTGCACCCTTAAGTCTCTCTCCTCAGGGATGTGTTCAGTCCATTCTCCACCCAACCTGTATTTGTGCGTGGAATTGCCCCAGTCATGTGCAGGACCTTGCACTCGCCCTTGAAGAAGTTTATTCTATTCTTTAGAGGGTATGACTTGGCAAATTTAGCTGTAGAGGTGCAGTATGTAAAATTCTTTAGTGGGGGGAAAGAGATAAAAAAAAAAGCTTGAAATTTTCAGTAATCTTTATTAATGAAGCATAGAAATGCTTAGCATTGTGAAGTCAAGTCCATATGTAATCCTGGGATACTTGTGTTATGAACACACAATTGTGTTTAACTTGCATTCAGTGGTAAGACTAAGCAAGTTTTGTCTTCAGAGTTATGTCACTAATTGAGCAGTGTCCCTCAGTTTTTAAAACTTTTTTTTTTTTTGCTAGATCTTATGTCTTTTGCCTGAAACTGAGGAACAATGACTGTGAATGTAAAAGTTTTTTTTTATTTGCAGAGTAATTTCAGTAGAAGAGGTAGTGGCACAGTGCTGTACCCTTGGTTTACTTTTGTCTTGTCTAATGTCTTGAGATAAAAAAAGGATTTCAATTAAATAAAAGGAATAGCTAAAAGGAAGGATGCTTGGAGTCAGGATTAATAATGTTGAAAGGTAGAGGCTCAAGTCAATATGCCTCAGTTAAAGAATGAAGTGTGAAAAATAAAAAATAAGGCATCTAAAAGCAGAATGAAAGATCTGTTAGAAATAAAAATGCATCCTTTAAAAACTGAAAGCATTTTCCACTGAAAAAAATTGAAAAAACTGTAAACTCTGACATTTTAAAGACAAAATAACAAAAATAGAAATATTTCTAAGCTGAATTTGTAAGTGCATAACAACTATTAATAAATACGTAATAAGCAAGAAAAAAGTTTGTCAGAGAATCAGTAGAGCTGATAATTATGAGGATAACAGGAGACATTGCTGCTGGATAATGTGATTGCTGCACAGCTAATTTAAATATTTTTTCATTGGAGTTCATGTCTCAAAAACTGAAGAGTATTTCCCCCATTGAAGTATTAGACAGGAAGTTGCAATATATTGTCACTTTTTTGTTATGGAAAATTACTCTCATGAATCCAAAGCAGCTATGAAAACTTCTGGGGGGACTCTAGTTTGAGTAATTAAATGCAGATGGGATTAAAGTTTGGTAAGTACAATCAATGTATATGGTGTATATGGTGAAGAGGGAAAAAACCCTTAAAAACCTTAACCTTTAAATGAGTAAATCAGCTGTTTCCATAAAAGAAGGACTGATATTTTAGGAAATGGTTTAGTACTCAGTGGTACAGAACTGCTGAATCTAAAAGGATGTGGACAACCTTAACCTGTTTGTACTGGCAGTGCAGCCAAGATTGTCCACAGTAAAAAAGATAAGGTCTGTAGGAAGAGGTTATATCCTTTGTTGCACTAAGAGTCACAGTTATTAAAAGCAGAGTAGTCTGAAGAAAGCCCTGTGTGTCCAAAAATCGTGTCTTTCTTCTTCACCTTCCCTGCTGCATTAACTTCTCAAATAACCAAGTTGTAAATAAACATATAAAATAAACATGTAAATCATATATAGCTGCATAGTTTAAACAAAGGAAAAGTATTTCTTTAGAATGCACTTTCTTGCATCTGTACCTGGTTCTTCTAGTGACCCCTTGGCTCCATAGTAGTAGTGAGTGTTACAGATTGATGTGTTTCCATCAAAGGCCCAATTGTTTTACTCTTTTTATAATCTTTGTTGTAGCTGTTGTGCCAGTAATGCATTTTACTGTAATCTTATTTTTTGTAGGCTTTACTTTTGAAGTTTTACAAAGATTTAAAACTGATTATCCCCATTTCCAAATATGTGGCCTAGTTATTGATGAAATCTGCCTGTTCTCAATATGCATGATTATGAAATATTGTACAACTTTGCACAGCGTGTACCAAATTATTAGGTCCATATTTATGGGTAGCAGTAGCCTAGTAAAAGCTCAGATGTCTTCTGCATTGTTTGCATCTTCTCCTTGACAAAATGCACACTCTACTCTGAATTCCTGAAGGTCTCCATTTGATATTGTTTAGTTTTGTTTCATAGCGTGACTTCAGTATAATTTTATGTGGTCATTTCAGTTTAGAGTCACTTGGTTGGTATATAGTGCAGTATGTTAGAGTAATTAGTTGCTGAAGACGTTAGCAATTAGTTGCTGGGGAGATAAAGCAGAGAAGGAAATTGAAAGTCTCGTTGACATGCCTGTTAGAGAGATGGAGTCTCTTTGGAAAGGGAATTAAAGGAGACTTACTAGTGTGAACCATCCAGCCTTTGCACCAGACATAAAAACTGGTACTGTTTCATACGGCAGAAGGATCTGCACTCTCCCTAATATGTCTGAATACCTCATAGTTAAGCCTTTTTTTCATGTATATAAGACTGAAGTAGTTTGTATTTATTTAGTTGAACTTGTTGATCTCGGACGTCTTTTCCAACCCAATCGATTCTGTTTCTATTTTCATTCTGCAGTTCCTGAAACCTTCAATATTTGCCCTGTAATCTTTCAAAAAGTCTGGAAATGAGAGCACTTTCCACTGATAAACCTTTTAAAAAGGTAGCTAATAGTATTTTAAGAATAATTAATCTTGTTTAGTGAGTCACTGATTTGAACAGATAGCCCACTAGCTTGCCAAGTTACATTAATTAAACCTTAATACTGTTTTAAAAAAATGAAAAATTTATTAATTTTCCTTTTTAAAGTTAAAATCTGACATACATATTTCCTAAAAGAAAAAAAGGGGACCATTTCAATATCTTTGTTCATTGATCCTAGTGTTTTGATGCCCTGTCACATTTCCATTAATTTATTTTCTACCTTTTTCTGTTTATATACATACATTTGTTCTAGTTGTTTATGCTATTTTGTTAGTCTTTTAGACTCTAAATGTTTTGGTTCCTTCCCCCCTCCTTAGTGTTTTCAGCTTTTTGACCTCTAATTATACATGGTTTTCCTGGTTTTGAATTGTACTGTTCTTCTGCCTGCCTTACAAGAGCAGTTTCTGACTTCTCAAATGTCATGCCTAAGCCTTTCCTTCCTCCAATTGTTGCTTACCTCACTGAGAAATAGAGAAAATCTCAACTAGGAAATTACTTAACCCTTTCACTCAGTTGCAGATCATCGTAGTTATATCCGTGTTTGTCAGGTTAGAAAATTACACAACAGTAATTCTTAATTTACAAAATCCTTATGAACTTATATGGAGTTGACAATGGTATTGTTCTACTTGGAAAAATACATGGAATATAAAGTCAAATAAGCAAACTTCTAGTATGAGAGAAGAAATGTAAGGATCTAACTAATTTTATCCTGACTCCATAATCCTCCCTCAAGTGTGACCCACCATCTCAGTGTAAGTTCATTTCTGTACCATTGGTTTTATTCTGGTCTGTTGACACCCTGAACACTGAATGGACTGTGCCTTGGAGAAGGGGCTGCTTGAGTGACAGTTGGTGCTGCCAATAGCAATGGAGATCTTGTCTTTCAGGAGGGTATAATAAGTAACATGCATTGCTTCAGGAGGGCTGAAAAGCAAGGAGCAGAACAGGGGCTGTTGAAGCAGTGTTTTGGTACACAAACACCATGTTGAGAGCAACTGGTTGGTGAACTTGTAGTTTGAAATCTATCTTTCCAATCAATTTGGGTGGGAATAACCCCTTAAAGGGAATTTAGTATTCTCCACCACCTCTCAGGAAGAAGGGTGAACAGCTCTGAGAGACGGGCACTGTCATGCTAGATGTGGAGAACTGCCAAGCAGGCATATAGTATACCCAGAATCCTCATTTTCCTGGTGAACCATATACAACCTCACTATTTAGTTACAAACCCACCTTAATCTAATAGAAGCTTTCTATCCTATTAAGTGTCAGAAGAACAGTTACACTTTCACATGGCCAACATCCAGAAGTGTTCTCTTTCATGATCTCAGGGTGCAGATGGCCTGAGATGCTTTGTGGAGATGATCCTCTAGATATGAGGATGCTTTGAATTCAAAGGCCAAAGTGGATTCCAGCAGTCACCATAAAGTAGTGGCTTCACTAGAAAAGGTATGCTTATTTCAATAGATACTTTAAATTGAGACATAGAACTTTTAGTGTCTTGTTTAGTTTTGTTATTTGCTTTCGTTTCACTTTATCTGGTTCTTACTTGGAGAACAGGCTGATTGAAAAGTGAGGCTGTTTAAAAGTTCCCTGCATTTTCTGTGGCTTTCAATAAATTTTTAGAGTGAGGCCAGGGTTTGAGTTGTTTGCAAAACTGATCTTAACTGAGGTTTTCTCCCCCTGCTCCCACTGTAAGTCTGTTTATTTCATTCAGTAGCACGTGCATTTAGGGTGTCAGGGTGGTTGTGTGTGTATGTGTATTCCATGTCAAACAGCATGGACATTAGATTCACTTTTTATATGGGGAAGGTGGGGACCGTTTGATGTGTGAGAATAAGAATTTGTTCTGTGCCTTTTCGGTAGTGTAGAAGTTGTTCTTATGACAACATGGAAAGGAAGAGGTAACAACTAGAAATGGTAGATGGAGAAGCGGCTATCTATGTGTTTGGAGAGGGCAGAGCAGCCATACCAGATCTGTGCACAGTGTCATTGGAAAGCAACCCTGGGTTCTCCTGCTCAGAGAGAAGTAAGTTCCCAGTACCGTCACAGACCTCTCTTTAGAGCTGTGTGGAGGGCTCTGAAGAAGAGATTATGAAGAAAATGGTCTAGTGGGCTGAGCAGAATGATGCTGACCCATTGGCAGCTAGAGACAGCCTTGGAGCAGACTCATCCAAGAAAACTTGATTCTGTGCTGCTTGTCATTAGCTGTTCCCTTTTGTGGCAGCCGTGTCTCATACACGGGAGCTCCATAAGCAGCATTTTGTTCAAAAACCTTCCTGAAAATAGGGACCCATATGTGTTGCAGTTCTCACGAAGTGTGATGACAGACATCACTTTTCTGATAGTATAAGCTGAGGGGAAATGCCCCTCCCCAAAAAGGCTGGAGGCAGAAATATTGTTAAAAGTGGGGAAGTAAGAGAAGAAAGAAACAGTTGGCATCAGCTGGCTACAAACACAATATTACAATCTCCCCCTGGTTATCTTTGCTTTTCTTCACCATCTCAGTGGGCCTCTTTGGGTGCTCCACCTTTGCTTTCCTGTGCTGACACCACTGGAGGAGTCAGTCTCCAGTGGACCAAAGCCAAAACTGAAAGTCCTGTTAACTACCAGCCAGCGTCAGCATCCTCTATTAAGAGCCACTTGGATGTTGAATTTATAGGTTCTATTGATTTTTTTTTTTTTCCCCCCTCAAAAATAAACTCCCAGATGTTATGTTGTACTTGAAAAAGACAAGAAGCAATCAGTGCACTATATTTAAACATTGGAATTATTAATAGACACAACTGGTGTCTTTAAATGATTCATTAAATATAAATAATAGAGCAACTTCATCTTTTTTTTTTTCTGAAGGAGAAGCAGCAAAGTGCATTAATGCTTGACTGAAATTTTAGCTTGAAGAGACACTAAGGTAGCAAATTTTACTCTTTATTATCCTTTATCTCAGTGTCAAGATAGTTTAGCTAGACCTGGTTGGTGAATTCTGATAGTCTTTAGCTGGAATTCCATAATACTTCAAACTTTTTGTGTACCCCAGGAAGCACTGGGTGTTGGTACAGGTCTGATGGTACAGGGCAGCATTCTCTCTTATCTCCCTGTCTCAAAGAGTTTAAATGAATTTAAATAGAACAAACGGGATTAAAAAAGGTATTTAATACCATTTTATAGTGCTGCAAGATTCAAATGTTTGAGTATTGAGGCCTCCATCTACTGGAACACAAAGTAGCCAGTCAGTGGTTGGGTAAGAAAAGAAATCTATGTAACCTTTTTTTCGTTGTTTTAAGAAGGTGGAAAAGCAACAAAAAATACAGTTAAATACTTATTTTTGATGTCATTTCTGTACCATGTAATTAAAAAATTGGGGTTAAAATATTAGACATGCTAACTAATACTTTTAGGGGAAAGGGGGAGAAATTAGGGGCCTCACCCTGGTGGAGTAGCCAGTGCTGCTGTTGGAGCACAGTGCAGTTCTCTTGGACATCCCATAGGAGGAAAACATGGAAGACAAGGACAAATATGAGGAACAGTGATCGTATTTCTGCAGCCAGTGTTCAGTGCTAAAGGCCAATGAGCAGAATGTTCCCTCCTTAACCTCTGCTTGGCAAAACTTGTTGGTTTTGTATCACCAGTGGGCTGCTTAAGACATTTCAGTATTGCCTTGATTTGCTGACTTGCAGCAGTGATGTGCAGAGGAAACCAGCTTGGCTACCTGGATTAGGGTTCTTCAAACAGAGGACATAAAGAGGGTAGAGTTGAGTGGAGAATGAGAAATCTCTGTCAGGATTTGGCTGACTTTTCTTTGAGGTGTCACCCTTAAATGAGGTCAAGATTTTCCTTCCCCAAGATCACTGAAGTGCAGGTAATGAACTTACCTCTGGTAACCAGCATTCTCCAAAGCAAATACTTGCGACTTCTGTTGCAACTCTTACAAATTTAAGTATATTTCCAGTAAAACAGCTCATGTGAACCAGCTGATTTAGCTGTGATGTGTTTGGTTTCAGTACCTTCCTGGCCCAGTTTAGCAGGCCCAGCATTTAAAGCAGCACAGTCTTTCTGTGGCGACAGTATTTGGAGCGTGAGGCGATGCTCTCGTAGCTGACAGCAAATCATCTTTAACTCTTAGCAAATGGGATAAGTCAGAGGAGCCAAAATTATAGGAATGAAAGAAAATTGCAAAGCGGGATGTATTCTTGGAATGTAGGCATGTGTCCTGCAGGTTGTGAAATGTCTAGGAGTACTGTGATAACAAAATACAGACATGAATGGTAGTGGATACAATAAAAAGTTCTTTTTAATAAGAGTACTTTCTTGTAAATTGTTTTAGTACTGTAGTATGCAAAACCATGTTTATAGGAAAGAAAAGAAAAAGAGGAAGCTGTATTTGCCGTAGTTGTGGAAATTTGGTGCTGTCAGTTTTGAACAAAGGGTGTTAGAATTTGCTTGGCAAATTTTTGACTGAGTTCCGTTTGTTTTAGAAGTTAACAGGAAGCATTTTTCCCCGGTTTACAGTAGCTAATTCATTAATATTTTTGTACTTAATAAATGTAAATTGAGTGTTTTCTTCCTTGTCCTCATATTTTCCATGGTCCTTGTGAAAATCAAAGGTTCTGGTTTGTTTTTTTATTATTTCCTTAGTTGAGCCAGTGAGTTTGGACTGCTGTTGGCTTGGCATATTTTGTTTCAGTTTGTTTATTGTGGATGAATTTTTTATTATGCAGTGTGTATGGTGTCAAGGGGTTTTTTATCAAGGTTGCAGTTTTTACTGCATTTAGGGTCAAATGAGCCTTTGCAGCAAGGCAGTGTTCATTCAGCAGTGTCTCATTGCTAAAAAATCCCATCATTTTGCTTTCATTTATTTTAATTCTTTCTATACTATTACAAGCTGTTAAAAATAGCATCTCCCCTAGAATCACAGCAGAGTATATAGAAACTTTTCCAGGAACACTGACAGCCTGCTTTGTGTCCTCTCCACCCCCGCAGTGCTGGGTCCCCACCTGTCCTGCTGTGGCTCCTGGGCAAGGAGCAGTCCTAGGAGAGTTCATGTGGGGCTGTTGAGGTGCTGAGGTGTTCCTGCTGCCAAGGATTACCAAACCAGTGGGAGAACAGCTTAGCTTTCCCCTTTGGATAAACAAAGCTGATGTCCTCTCTGTTGGAGTGTAACCCTTCTGGTCACCCGATTGTCAAACTCTCTGCAATCTTGACTTTACTTCTTCCTTAAAGTTTCTTGAAACGTGGTAACAGGCTCAACCCATATTAAAAATACTGCTTGGAGAAAATCATCTTGTAATAATCTAGTAAATACAGGCAGATCCAGATTTTTTTCTCCTAGATGAGAGAATTCAGATTCTCTTAGACACAGCCAGTCTTGGGATCATGCTTTTTCAGCACTCAATGATTGTGTCAAGTTCCCTTCTGTTTGCACAAGTTTATCCTTCGTATCATGTGGCTCACCATTGATTCTATTGGCAAAAATGTTCTGGTGTCTCTGAGTGTTCTCTGATTTATCTAAGATAAACTGTCTTTGGGATTAGGAACAAAGAAGCTACTTTCTGTATTTCATCCATACAGAAAAAAATTATGTATAGGCATAATTTGCAGTTAGAGTATATCATGTTTTTTTGAACTAGAAGCAGTGACATTCTGCTTTTGTAGTTGCTCCTAAGACACATCAGAAACAGTGTAAATTTTCTGTATGTCTAAGAAGTGTATGTTGTTATATTACAGAGTAATGGATCATGTATGACTATTCCATAAAGCATTATGAGGTTCTGAAGAGAGAAAGTTAATTAAGCATATTATTAAATCAAGTTATTTATTCTTCAGTTCTGTTTAGCTGACAGGCTACTGGTAAATTTTCATGTTGGAAGTAACTTTTATGAAATTTCAGTGCATGGCCAAGATGGCTGTGTAGGACTTCAAAATAATAGACTCCATGTTCTTCACTCCTAATTTCTTGCAGTAGGGATGTAGTTCCCCAGTGGGAAGTACAATGTCCTGCACCTGGAAAGGAACAACCCCAGGCACCAGTGTGTGTTTGGGGCTGCCCAGCTGGAAAGCACCTTGGCAGGAAGAGACCTACTGAGCACCGGGTTGAACACTGAGTCAGCAATGTGCACTTGCCACAAAAAAGCTGATACTGTTCTGAGCTTCATTAGCCAAAGTACTGCCAGCAGGTTTAAGGTGCTCTTCCTCTCCTCAGCTCTGGTAAGGTCACAGTTGGAGCGCTGGGTCCAGTCTTGGGATCCTCAGTCCAAGTACGTGTAGACATACTGAAGGGAGTCTGGTGAAGGGCCACTAAGACCATTAAGGGACCAGAGTATCTCTCCTGTGAAGAAAGGCTGAGAGAGCTGGGACTATTCAGCCTGGAGAACGAAGGCTCAGGGGGAACACTTATCCATTTACATGAATACCTGAAGGTGGAGTACAAAGGGGGTGGAACCAGGCTCCTTTTAATGCTTCCCAGTGACAGGACTAGAGGTGCCAGGCACCAACTGAAACACGGGAAATGTCTCCTGAAAATGAGGAAACACTTTTTCACTGTGAGAGTGGCTGAGCACTGACACAGGTTGCCCAGGGATGTGTTGAAGTCTCCATCCTTCTAGATACTCAAAAGCTGTCGGAACACAGACCTGGGCAAGGGTCTGTAGGTGGCTCTGCTTAAGCAGAGGAGTTTGACCAGAGGAGCTCCAGAGGTTCTTTCAAATACCAACCATGCTGTGATTCTGTGATCTTAAATGTTCCTGTAATTGCTGTGCCTGTGGTAGTGTCTAAAGGTACTTTAGTATTTATTGCACAGTATTGATGCATCAGTAAGTAATGATAGAGTACAAGAAAAAGATGCAGCTTGATCTGCAAAATGCTGTATTTTGCAAGCCACTGCATTAAAAGCAAAACAGATTTGGTAAGTAGTTATATTGTATTGTACTAAAGATAAGTATAATGGAAAAGAATAAAATGAAAAGGTAGCATCCTGTTGTAATACAGTTGCATGTACTGTGGTAATATAAAAGACAGTGACACACAGATATGTGTACAAATATCATGCTTGCTCACTCTGGGGATTTAATTACATAAAGAATTTTATAATTAGGGATATTGCCTCATTAAAATGAATTGCAAAATATAGAAGTTTAGACTATCATATATTTGTCATGCTTTGAGAATGAAACTAGTGACAAATAATTAAGTTGTGTGTAATAAAGTTGTACAGTGGTAAAAAACCCAAACTCACCTTAATTAGGCAGGATCTTACTTTGATAACTAGTAAAATATGAGGCACTTCTGCTCTTCAGTTTTTGAACCTGAAATAGACAGGATGCATACATCATGTAGATTACTCTATGGTGGGGGCAACAGATATCACAAGAATATCACTGACAAAGGAACAGAAAAACTGAAAAGTTGAAAGGTGTGCTACACTGCATCATATTTCATTAAAATGACTTCACAGACCAGTTCACTAATTTTTTTTTTTGCCAGCCTTTGCCATTTACATCAGTCTTCCTCTGCTTAAAGAACTAAATAATTTTAATACATTGATGACAGGATACGAAGCTCTTCACCTGAAGATCACAAGTTCAAATTCAGATATAAATGGGCAATGACAAAGTAGTGCCCTCTGCTTAACATCCTGCCTTAGACTCAGTTGTTGGTCCTAGCCTCAAGCTCTGTGGACACATGCCCATGTAGCACATGGCATGGGAGTGATCAAGCTTGGCAGAGGGTAAGAGTTAAGTGGGCATCTGGACACTTAATTATTCTCTGACTCCTGTAAAGTATGCCTATTTTTGCAAATATGTAATCAGACAGCCATCAAACCCAACTGGATTGCCTCTGAGTATTTTCTTTACTTTGACTCTCCCTGAAGCTCAGACATGATGCTTCTATAACGTAATGCATAAATGGATGTGTTGAGTGAGATGTGTTTAGGGAGAATTATTTTTTCATGTGGTTTGCTTCAACTAAGCTTCTCCAGTTATGTCAACCGTAAAGCTGTCCTGACTCTTATTATTCATAAATAAAATGTCTAGGTCATTATTATTTATAATTTTTTTAAAAGAGCAGTTGTTTGGATAGGAGATGAACTTTTTTTCCTATTAAATATTAAAGAAGACTTTTTTGCTTTTCTTATAACTGTAACTCTGTGGCCAAAATATGTTCTAAATACCTCCTACACACTTTTTAATCTGATAGAACAGCTGACTCTATTCAGTTTGTACCAGTATTACTGAAAAAGCATACCTAACCCTGGTTTAATTAAATTAGCTGGGACTTATTTCACATGTTTTTGAGGCTGTTGCATTGTCAACGCTTTGTGTTTCTGCAATAGTATTGAAAACATTGCCTTATACTCAGCTTTTGTTGGTTTTCTGGGAGAATTCATCCTTAAAGAACTACTGCTCCACCACTGTCTTCATCCCATGTTGGCACAGTTGATTCTTTCAGTGTAAGTCTTCAGCCTTGGATTTGTCCCTTACAGAATTTCACAGGGGTTTCTTTTCAGACAATTTATCAGTAATCTTGATCATTTCGAGTTCCTTCTGTCTGCCTTTGTCATTTGCAAATAAACATAATCTTTCTTCAGCCTCATTAATTAAGAGTGAACAGGCTGCAGTGCCACTTGATCTGTCTTTCTGTTTTGAGGGTTCCATTGACAGCTCATCTTTGTCAATCCTTAGCCAATCCATTCTGCATCTGCATTTCTTATGTCAAGACTGTGCAGCACACATTAATTCAACTTTATTTTTAATGATTTCTATAAATGACATCTAAATATTTGGCTCGTTAAGTTTTCATTAAGAGGTGAATGAGAAGCTTTTTCTGAAGACTGCTGAAAAGCTCAGAGTTAATTCTTGCTGCAATGAAATCTTGTAAAAACAACTTTTTCTGGCAGATACAGTTACTGTTAATTGCATAAGGGAAGCTGATTAGGTGAGATTTTGCTGCAGGTTGATTGAACTTAAATAGGAGATGATAAAAGAACTAAATTGTTGCCACTATTTCTGTGTTCTGTTAGAAGCTGGGTTGCCTGCTACTAAAGTGTATTATTTATAAAACAGACTAATCTACATCGTCCCCTTCACTCAAATGGGCGAAATGCCAAATTATTTCACGATGTAATATGGGAGGTCCTCTAAAGCAGTTTTGCCTCGATGTTCCTCACTCTGGACAAGAACTCCTCAGACCCTATGTTGGCTTTATACAGCCTGGTTTGCACCAGTGGTCTCATGCAAAAGATGGAAAATCCTGTGATTGAAGTGGAATTTATACAGAAAATTTCAGCGTCTGATCTTGGGAAGATCAGTTGGTCCGATACCCTTTGGAGATATTTGAGTTCCTTTCTTCCTTTGATTTCCTTGAGTTAATGTCTAAGTGCCCTCAAAGGGCCGAGCCTACAGTGTAGTCCCACTGGTTGAAGTCAATGCTCAGGCTGTGCTCAGCACAGTCATGGGGCTCTTGTCATCACAAGCACTGATTGTTATCCATCACATTGTCATGTTTATCTGAATAAATCTGACTCTGCAAAACACAATTGGCATTCAGGTATCTTCTCGTCTTCACAGCATCTTTGAATATGTTAAAGCAAGCAGGAGCCCAAATCATATGGACTGTGTAGTTCCGTAACACCAAAGTTAGTAAGGGAAAACATACTAAGTAACAGTCTTTCGTTTTAGAAAAAGTTGAGATGCTGCTTTTGAATATTCTGTAGACTTTGGTTCTTAAATTGTCCCATCAATTCTAGCCAATGATTTTTTTAACTTGTGTTTTTTTCAGTACCTACTGGAGGATATCCAGTATACCTGTACATGCTCTTTACCTTATTAAAGATCACATTTACTAACAGAAGTGTTCATCCTTCCCACAGAGTTCTTTGTGCTTTTTTTCTTTTTTTCTTTTTTTCTTTTTTTTTTTCCCCTTCAGAAACTCTTTAGGGATTTTTAGATACAGAAGCAGTTACCTTGTCTCAATCTACTACTAGCCTTAAATCTTTTTCCTGGGCATGGTAGTCAAATTTGTATAATAGTAGATTAATTGCAATTTTAGCTTGGAAAACCTTCTTCTACTTTGTCATTCTCCTTTATGTTGGTAGCTAAAAAGCACAATATCCTTCCTTCCTTTTCCCATCAAGTTGTATTGACTGGTACCTTCATCATGTAAAGAAAGAATGTGTATGGGTTGCATCTTTGCATATTTTTTCTTCTGGAACTGCATTTAATTTCTGCTGTGGATTAGAGCTCTGTGTATTCTATTGTGAAAAAGGTTGAAGACCTGGATGATTTCTTTGTAGTCCTTCTAATTCAGGTTTAGAAAATTAAGTTCTCCCTGCTGATTTTTTAGATTTTTGTGTCTTGAATGGTTCCTGTAGTTTCTATTGGCTTTACTCCAAGCCAGTGAAGTTGCCTTGCAACAAGTGATTTCTTTCTATGTCACTACACTCCTAATTAATACAATGGGATTTTGAAGTATCACTTTTATGACTACAGGAAAACACAGCAGCAGTGAACATAGATAGTTTTGTTTCTGCAATGTTTATTCCATAATATTTTAGTTAATTATAATTTAGGGGAAGCTAGCTTGCCTGCAAGCACAATTGTATGTTTGTGTATGATCATACAAATGCCTGTATGATTAAATTAATAGTTAATGATATCAGAATCCCTGCATAATTAGATTTTGCAAATGCATTTATCTGTAAGTGATTCTTTATGACTGGCATTTTAACAATGATAACCTCAGGAAAAAAGAGTGGTTTTCTCTATTTTCTGCAGTTTTATATTTTGCTAAGCTCAGACAATTATTTCATCCTCTTGACGAAGGTGATATGTGTTTGGCTGGATACTACTGTGGGTTTAAGGAGAACAGTCTGAGTCAATGTAGATAGCTCTGATCTGGAAATATGAGGTGCTTTTTTTGAGTGTCATGAGCTGCCTGCTATTTGTGCAGGGAATTATCCCGTCTCTATTACAGCACTTGTTTCCCTGCCTGCATTACATCTTGTTTTCTATTAAGGCTTTGATAAGCACCAAGATTTTCTATATATCTCTTTCACTTTAGCATTTAGTTAATTTTTAATTTCAGTAGCCTCTGTGTACTCTAGTCTTCAGTCTGTGCAACCTTTTATGTATCCCTTAGACTTTGTGATAGCCAGGTAAAACTGGGGGTAGGGATGGGGTCTGGAGGCCACAGGAGAAGTAGTGACTTAGCAGATATCACACAGGAGCTTTCCATAGTGCAAGTCACTTCCTGTGGTGACCAAGCCTTAGCCCAAGCTGGCAGTTGTCTCTCCTCTGCATAATTGTCCTGAAACAACCATTGACAAGATATTGCATTTTCCACAATGTGGAACAGAGTGCAAAATACGCAGCTGAGAGATGTGTTGTTATAATAATGATGCTGTCCTTCCATCTTCAGAAGTGTTAATAATAAATTCTTTCAGTATCTGGTTGAAACAGGTCAGAAAGTATGGTTTTTTCCACCTCTTTAAATGTATGTGTGCACAGAGAAGTTACAGCACAGATCATTCACAGAAGTAGCCTGTTTTGTCTGTCTCTGTTTCAGATCTATTTTTATGTACTGCTTTCATTTCAAGGTCCTGAATAGCACTGCCTATTTGTGGAATTGTGCATATCCTGAATTATAAATTTCCAGTGTATCTAAATTTGTACCCTCCTAATGAAAGCATCATAAATAAGTATCCTTTAGAGACCTAGCACATTGTGGATGTAAAAGCAAATGAGATACAGCCAAGCTTAGAATGTAAAAATTTGTGATATGATGCTTGGTGCTTTCATATCAAGATATAAAAGCTAATTTTCCTTGGGATTTTTGACTCATAGCAACTTTTCCCTTTATATTATCATATAATTTTTTTAATCTCACACAGCAGAATAATTGGTATTTGAAAATTAATATTTAATATTTCAATTTGTTCTGTGTTCTGAACTTATTTGTAAGCTATGAAACATAAAAATAAAACATAAAAAGGAACATAGCGGTGTAAAGATTATTAAAGCTGAATTTCAGAATTGTTTCATTTCAGACCTTGTGCCTGTTGTAGCTGTAGATCTCGTCTTTCCCTTTTTTTCCCCCACTTGCAAGTGTGGATTTGTACGTATATACTTTCATTGTGTAAATGTTCCAGACTGGAGTTGTTGCGGGCATTGTGCTGGTTGGGACCCTGCACCTGGTGGCCACTAAGACTTGTTTTGCTGCAACAATGACTATGTGGCAGCCCAAGTGCAGACATGTACAAAGTCTCTGTGGTCACTGGAGTTGAGTAATTAAGCATCACGATTTGTCAAGACCAAGCCTAGATGCAACCACTTAAGTGTTTTAAATACGAATGCAATTTATTTTTAGTGTTTCCTGTAGGTTGTGTATCTGTTTATGAAGCTGTGGATATTTCACTCCTAGGCTTAGAAGAGTATAGACCAATAGGAGATTGATGTGACCTTCCTGATGTCCTGTGGCTTTCTGCATTTTCCTACAGGTTACAGCATGTGCTTAGGCTGCACCCTGGACTGTTGCAGAACAGAGTCCAAAACAGAAAATGGAGAAAGCTTAACACAAACAACTAACCCAAAACTAACCCCACCATCCTTTCTGTTTTTCTAACTTCTTTTTCAGCTATCATAATGTTATTGACAGACATCAAATTTGGAAGATTACGTCTCACATTTCAGGGGTACCTCCAAAGAGGAAATTATACAAAAGATGGACTTCAGGGTAGTCATGTGCACTTTTTCTGGTTCTTATTTCTTGTTTTGTTGTTTGTGCCCTGTGCACTCCCATGTGATTTAGGGCTATGCAGACATGGAGCAAGCATGGAATTACGATGGGGCAGCTTTATGTGTCGCTCCTCTTCATCCCAAGCATTTTGAACCGCTTCAAAGATTTCTGTTACAGAAGAAGTAGCTTTCCATTATTCCTGGGTACGCAGTGTGCTCAGAGCTATCTAGTGTTGATATACATTTTTTAGACTCTATAGAACGGCAAGCAAGCAGTATGTGAGTAATCATAAGATCAAAGAGACATGGAAAACGGCATCATAGAGGCTGCTTCCTCATTAATTTTAGAGATAAGGACACAGGCAGAAGTTGAAATAACTTTTTTCATTAGAGAAAATTATTGCCTGCAGAGGATCCCAACTGTTTGCCTAATCCTGCCAGGCCTTAAAGTGCTTGCAGGGCTCGTGTCCTGCGTACCTATTTCCTTCCTAATGCGCGTTCCTTGGGGAAGGTAATCTCTGTGAGAAGGGGACAATGTGACCCAGAAACAAGGCAGCTCTGGTCTTGGGAGAGCTGAGGGAACATTGTGAGCTTTGTGACCGAGTAGTTGTGTGAGTCTTGGCAAGTTAATTCCCTTTGTTTTTCAGTTCTTTGCCTAACTAGGCAGGGCAGACAAGAGCAGTTACCGGCACAGTTAGTGTTTCTTGCTATACCTTTGTAGAGTGCCTAGAGCAGCATATCCCCAATTGTAAAAGGCCTCAGTGCCAGAGACAACCCATGTTATAAGCTGTGCAAAACACGTGGTTTCAAAGAGACCTTTCTGGACAGATTGTAGTGTGCCACTTCACGAACCAGAAAAACAACAATGAATTACTTATTTTTTTAGTAACTTATTTTTTTAGTACTTTAAATTTCAATTTCAAAACTTTGATCTTGTGATTGGTTGATCCTCAAATGGCAAAGGTTTCTGGGGACTAACTGTAGAGGAGAGAGAAAATGGGATAATGTACTGGGTAGCTAAACAAATATATGCAGTATTTTCCATAATTAAACATTCTAATTCTATTCTCTCAGGTAAGTTTTTCAGATGTGTGTTTTTCATGGGGTTTTTTTTGATTATCCAGGAGAATGGAATTGTAGTTAAGCAACATTCAAAAAGGCATATTATATACCTAATATGCCAGCACTGTTGAATATACATAGTTACATTTCCATAGTTTTTTTTACCTGAGTGCAGGATGCTAATTACTTCTGAATGATTAAGTATTTTGGATATTTTCTGTTGAGGGAAGGAAAAGATTTGTTATATCAAATGAGGAATCAAACTGTAATCCTAAAAGAGGACTTTTTTTTTGACAGCGGAATTCATTCTGGTATTATCTTGGATCTCTACATTACCCTGTCTCTGTTTTTCCCTTTCTGGAATAGTCAGCACTGTTCATGGGTATTTTGAGAATTTTCAAAGGGATATCTTCTAAGCTTAGGAGGTGTTACGTTAATTTAGGAAAACAATTTAAAATTCATCACACACAAAGATTTGGACCTAGTCATGAGTGAAAGTCCATATGACATCACTTACATTGGCTATATGCAAGTGTTACGTCCTCCAAGTCAGCTCTTCCCACAGTTATTAAAGGAATCACTGCACGGAGCTAAGTTTCCGTCCCAGTCTATGATGTCCAAACACAACAAGAAAAGGTGAGGTCTAATCTAAATTTATTATTGAACATAATGGAAGCTCTCTTTTTCTCTCCAAAGTAAATACCATAAAACATGCAACATTCCAAATTCAAATGATCATGTTTGCCTTATTAAGATAACATTTTCATGAAGTTCAACACACTTGCAGTAGTTTTTAAATGGACTAACAGCAGTGATAATTTTTCAGAGTTTTTGTGGAGTGTAAGAGTAGCAAGTATCTAGTGTAGTTACCAGTATGCTAACGTTGTGATATTTTTCCTACTACACTGATTAGCAAAAGTAAACAGGTTAATAACGCATGCTGCAAAGTTCAATTATTAGTGATGCAAAGGATGGAAGATTTCCATGAAAAATCAAAGCTGCTTTACATGTTGGTGCCAGTGTATTGTATTCCATGTTCAAGTGTTGAACATAACTTCTTGCTTTGCGTGCTTGTACATAATGTGTTCAAAAAGCTGAGTACCCTGGAGGTGTTCAATGAGAAAGCAAAACACAGCAGCAATACCCTATTTTGATTGCACAAAGCTCTCCTTCTAAGTCACTCAGTGCAGAATCAGCCTTTCCATATTAATAGAATGTAGTGAAGCAAAAAGCATATAAACCCTCACTAAACACAATAAAGGATCAGGAAAATTAAAATGGTACTGTCTTAACTATTTATATTTTAGAGAATTTTGCCATCTTGTGTTTGATCAAAAATAGTATAATTAGGTTTTCTATTTTACAATTAATCCATCTGTGTATGTGTTTGCCTTTTAAATTATTTTAGGTTCTGTCTTGCCTCTGGTGTAGTTTTTAATCTCTGAGATGAGGCTGAGTGGAATGTCTCCTGCCTTACTCAAGAAAGTAACTGTTACCTTGGAGAACTTGAGAAACCTGTATTGTTTATTCCCTTAATGACCAAGGTGAGGTCAGAAAGTGCTTTTGTCCCTGTTTCCAAACTAGAGACTAAGGTTAATAAGGTGGTGTAGTTTAGGCCCCAATATATTTGAGAAGGACTTTCTGAAGATGACTCTGTGACCTCTTCAACACTGAGAAAAGATAGAGTTCCTATGCAGGAGAGGGTCTCTTGTGCACAACTGGAAGGAACAAGCATCATTAAAACTAGCCTAGACAGCCTGTGGGATGAATATCCTGCGCTGAGGTACCTCAGCCTGGAGCTGCTGTAGCTACTGCCCTGAGCACTGACCCAGCTGGGCTCCTTTGCTGATTCTTGTCCACTCTGGGTCCACTCTAAACTGGCTGCTGTCCTACTTGATATTGGCGAAAAATGTATGCCATCAGAAAAGATGATTAAATACTTTTCTACCTCTCTGAGAAACATTCTAGTATATGAATTTAAGGGGATTGTCACAAAAGCCTTATATTTTGTTATCAAGTGAGATAAATTTCTATGTTTCTACATCTTTCTAAATGTAGCTTATGATATTTCTGAACTCTCTGACTAATTATATAAATAGAATCTTTTAATGGTCCTTGTAATGAGCAATAGCTAAGGGTTATTTCTATAAGAGATTTATATTTCTTGCCCAGATGTTACTGATTCTTTACTGATTTTCATGGAAATGGTAAACTCTGTGTTTGTTAGGCCTAAACAGCCAGAGAACAAGGATTGGAGCATATTTTTATTAAAAGAAGATACCTTTATTTTTTGGGAGTGTTTTGGGGTTTTTTTCAGAATATGGTATATGCTTGTGAGATATTTAATGAAAGAATACTGCAAAACTGTGTCTGGGATATTAATGCAAGCCCTAGAGCATTTTTCTATATGTCGAAAGTAAAACTTCTTGAAAATTCTGTCCTGGTGGACGTGGTTGTTGTGGATAAAGTGAGACTGATTTTTTTTGTCCCAAGTGATTTGAAATGAAAGAAGCTTGAAGCTCACCAGAAGTGCTTTATGTAATCAAATTTGAGAGATTCTGTTTATTCTTGCGTGACAACAACATCCACGTGTTCAGAGTTCATGGAGCTGTGTTTGTCTCATAACTGCATGACCAGATTTGTCACTTAAAGTGATGCAAGATCATTCAGCAAATGACTACAGGTTTAAAAGTTGCAAAAACAACGTGTAATTTCTGATGTAGTTTTGTTTACTGGTGTATCTATTGTTATCAATAATCTATGCTCTTGTGAGTGATTTTCAACAGCTTACACTGTTCTAAGATGAGGAAAAATGTCTACATGCTTGTCAAATGAAGGCATGCTGGTTTTTTTTATTTTGCGGGGATTTTTTTTATTTTTTATATTTTTTTACTAACACTCTTACTGTGCCTATTTAATATAAACTGTATTTTCAGTGGTTGGTTTGGACACACCAAACCTGACCTGCAGTATACACTTTTGAGATGTGACAAATGGTATAAGATAGTTTTAAAGCAAAAAAAACTCCAAACAATGAAAATCCCCACAGTAAGTACCAATCTGTGCTGTTATTTAAATAGCAGTATTTTACCCTGTTTCTATGGCATTGTATTATTCTGTTGTATTAAAGTCAATTTTCTTTTTGTTGTGGGGTGATGTGTGTAGAAATCCATCCAGTGGGGAAAAAATGCAGTTAATTGTAATTACTATTCTATCTGCCTCTGTTGGCAGAACAGTCTGTGTCCACAGAGTATCGCATGTCCCCTACATACAAATTAGAACTACATATATTGTGTAATCCTATTCGTTCTCACCGTAAAGTGGGAGACTGTTGAGTGGATTTTGTGGGTTTATCTCACTCTGCTCACTTGAGAGACAGTATCAAAAGTTGTATTTGATATACTTGGCCTGAAATACTGAACATCATGAACTACAGAATTTTGAAGTAAAATACAAATTTTGAGGGGTTTTTGTGACTTTTATTGAGGTTGTTTCATTTTAGGTTCCTGATAAGCTTTTCTCTTAATGCAGAGTAGCAAGAATTTTATATATACTGGTATGTACTTTGAACATATCGTTGCAAAGTATGCTGAAGATACGATTTTTTCCTACTTTCATCCAAAACTGGTGAAAGAAAGAAAGTGTGTCCTGATATCAGCCAGATTATTTTTCAGAATAAAATTTAATTATTTTGTTATTTTTAGCATAGACCTCTCTGGTTCTCACTTCAAGCAGGTCTCAATTTCATAAAGATATTTGGGTGTGGAAGCTGTAATGTGAGTTAAGTCCCCTATATTGTAAAACTGGAAAGCTGAACGTTGGTGAAACCCACTGGTTGTCCTACTCTGTCCTATATATATATCTGTCTGTCTGTCTAGCTATCCACCATTGAAATATTTAGTTTCAGAAGTGTAGATAAATGAAGTGGAGAAATACTAATTTCTCTATAACCATTCAACATTCTTGGTTTACTTTGTAACAACAACTCAATGAAGTATTTGAAGTGGGTTCCTGCCAGTTTGTATCAGAGTGAAAATGCATGCAAAATTTCCATAATTTTAAGCTACCACATCATATTCTCATTCTTAATTAGTCCTTTCAGGTTCTCTAACTCCCTAGGGAAATCTTAGTTTATCCTGCTGAGTATTTGTAAAATTAATTAGGCCTTTATGGCTTGACCTTCTTTGTTGAAATTCAGTTAACTGAAGCTGTCATGAGTAATTATAGAGGTAGAGTTGTAAGAAGCGAAGGGAAAGCCTTTTGTTTTTGCGCTTTATTGTTGGATCTTTTACCTCTATCAAAAGCCAAAAATACATGGTTTTGATTTACTTTATGTAGTAGTTTGCTGTATGATAAAAATTGAGGCAGCATTAAGATTATTAGAGCAAGTTTTATTGAAGCTCTGGAGACGAGAATATGGGGAAGGTGAATTTCAAAGAGTCAAAACCAGGCACTCCTCATCTACCCAAGGGTTAAAGCCTAATTCCATGCTGGTGTGATACAAGAAATTCTGTAAGAGTTGTGCTCTTTGTTGCAATGTCAGACTAGGATGAAAATAAGAATCCTTTTTGAGAAATGTCAGTGCAAGGTAAATAAGAGTAACCTGAAGTCATTCAGCTGCCTGAGGAAATATCTTCTAAAATGAAGTGTAAATAGATTGCAACTTCCTATTGTAGATTTCATCTATTTCTGATTCTATACCATTCCGAATTTTAATTATTTTAGTAAGAATTTTCAATTGATCAGTTGAGATTTTGGGCGAATGTGGTAACATACTGCGGCGGGTGCATCTTCATTGCTGCTTTTGATTAGTTAAGATACTACATCTTTCCTGAAAAATCTGATCAGTTTGGATGAGCAGGAAGGCATTAGAGAGATCTTGAATTATTATTTCTAACTATTTAAGATTGAAAGTAGCTGTGAGGACTCCATCTCTGTATGATGGATACCACACCACTGACTTTAATTGCAGTGTTTCAGTGTAGTTTTCTCCTAGCATTCATTTCTGCAGCAAATTTTGGTGCCTTACAGGTGATCTCACCCACTTCCTTAACCCTAAACTGTTTTCTATTGAGAGGAAAGCTTTTGCATGTACCTTCTCTTTTAAGCAGAGTACTTTGTGACCCCTTCTCTTACACTTTTATGTCTTGTGGTTTCACCCTGGGTGAAATTGCTTCAGAATAATCCTATTTGTGTAATCTACTCAGGAAATGTTTTCGTTGTGTGCTCAAAGGACGATCAAATGTGTGAGTCAGTGAGGTGCACAGTACAAAATGTAAATCAATATCCTTAGAGTACATAAAAACAGGACAAAGGCTAATTTCATGGTTGATATAGTAGAATAGCAGAAGTAATTAATTTTAATTTTAGAAAGATTTGGATTTCAGAAAACTTTCTGTAGTTCTTCATTTTGTAGAAAGTATGACATGAATTTTTTGTAGATCCTCTCGTGTCTATGCCTGTCTTCCTTTGGAAAGATTAGTCTTGTTAAGCTGGTCGATGTGTATAATATGTATGCTTGAGTCAAAGAGGTTAAATTGTCCTAATTCCAACCTCATTAAAATGTTTATCATGTACTAGTACCCTTTGGAGAGACAGTAAGTAAGTAGACTAAAGCTATTGTGCATTTTCCTTTCCATTGTGGACTTCATTAAGTGGAGTTGGGGAGAAAGAGGGTTTGTGTTGTGGACCTGACTGTAACACAGAAAGTGGATAGTTTCCCCAAAATCACACTTAGTTCACTGTATCTCCCATGACCTGTCATGTAAGCTACTACTTTACATAGTTTCTTAGACACAAAGCTTGTTTTGACTGACACTTAGTGAGGTGTGAGAGGCAGTGGCACGAACCTAGAAAAGAATGAGCGATTCCTGACCATCACATCAAAAGTGTATTGAATTAGAAAACATGAACAAGTGTGGCCTTTCCGTGTCCTCGTTTGGCCCCTTTTGACCAGTGAAAGCCGTGAGAGGTGTCTTTCAGTAGGTGTGCAGCTCCCACAGCTGTTGGCCTGAACGCTTATGGAACAGCAGCTCTGTGACACAGACGAACCTCACGTAGGTCAAATAAATACAGTGTGCCCCAAAGAAGGAGTCTGACATACTTCAGACGTCCTGCAGGCTGGTACGTTCAGGCTGGCATGTACTGGGTACACTGAATAAGTAAAAAGATTCTTGGAATAAGAGGGGGACTCAGCAGCTGGTGTGAGGATATGAATTAATGTGTTAAAATTGAAGTGAGTGTTCACACTGAGAAGGACCCTTAAACACTGAGGGTACTGAGACCTTGTAGTGCTTACCCACATAGACTGCAGGATCTCCATTTCTAAAAGGGTTTTGGAATGAGGAGATACTGACTAGGAGCTGTATAGACATGGGTGATTCTGTCTTGGGGGAGGTATGAACTAAATGTTCTCATATAGACCCTTCCCTGCCCAAATTTCTTTGTCCCAGTGTGTCATGAGAAGCACTGAGACAGACATCTTAGCTGCCTTGATTTTGTTTCTGTTGCTCAAAGCATTTTTTACTCACCTGCTCTTCAGTAGGGGAAAAGACAGGAGGTAGAACACTGAGGATAAATGAGAGAATTAGTATTAAGAAGTTTTTTGAAATGTCATGTTTTGAGTTCTGAGTAAAATAAATATTTTAATTAAAAAAAAAAAAGAGAAAGACAGGTGAATACAAGGTGCCCAGATACTGTAAGGCCATATTACTTTGGAAAACAGTGTCAAATTTTGACCTGCATACCTTTTATAATTAGTATCCTCCTGTCCAGCAGCCATAAAAGCTTAGAGTTTAGTTTAATGAGAAACCAAGACCTATGAAAGCTTAATGAAACATTTAATTTAGTCTCTTTTGTTTCACATTATCTTTTTAGTCTTAATGCATCTGCAGCAATCAAGGTTGCAAGTCATTACAGCCAAGACTCCAGGTAGTAAAATGTCTTGATATTGAAAATTAGCCAGATGAAGTTTTAAGGTCTTTAGTACCAAATGAAGGGCGGTGTTTTCTCATCTGACCACTGTGAGAAGCAGAAGCATGCCTTGCTCTTTTCTTTAGCCTGTGAAGTCCAAGCAGTATTTAACTGTATCCTGAAACACACTGATAAGATGTAAATCATGGTTGCATTGCAGAGGGATCTGGATAGACTTGAGAGATGGGCCGATTCCAATGGGATGAAGTTCAATAAGGCCAAGTGTCGGGTCCTGCGCTTTGGCCACAACAACCCCCTGCAGCGCTACAGGCTGGGCACAGAGTGACTGGAGAGCAGCCAGGCAGAAAGGGACC
>JAWWEV010000083.1:43421404-43438094 GCA_035583235.1 Hafferia zeledoni
CCCCCCCCCCCCCCCCCCCCCCAAAAAAAAAACACAAAAAACAACCCACCTTGAAAAAATCAAGCAAAACCCTCAAAAATCAAGCAAAAAAACCCTACAAAAACTTACCAAGCATTTTTTCTTTTCTGCATGGAAGGTAATTTTCCACCTTAGGTCAGAATAATTTCAAACAGCTGGTTGTGCTTACCAGTGGTACCAGCCGCCCTGGGGTGGTAGCTGGTGATGGATGCTGCCTGGACACTGCAATTGGGCAGTCTCATGATGTTTTTCAAAGAGCTGGTGGCAGAAGTTGTGCTCTGCTTTTTTCACAAGCAGGTTGGAGCACAGTTTTTTCAAAGGTGCTTAAATTGGTGTAGGGGTTATGGGTGGACTATATTATTCTAATTTGGAATATAAGAAAACTGACTGTCCTATAGAACATATAAGTAATATCTGTGTTAATTTTGTATATGTTGAGTTAATGCTTACTTAAAACAGGAAACTTTGCTTTTAGAATAAATTAAATAAACCTATTTTCCTCTTTGAAGAATTATGTGAGTCAAAAACCATAGTTTGAGGCACAGTTTCAATGATCACAAATTGTGTTTTTCTGAGTACCATGTCACTGTAGGATTTGAATATATTTGTGATACTTGGAAGAGAAGGGAGTATAGTCTTTCTTTCTCCTCCATTCATAATTGATTTGTTTATAACAGAGAGTTCCACTGAGAAAAGCTGAGTAAGTCTGGCCAATGCATTAAAACAGCTGAGCTACTGCAAGACAGTAGGAATTGGTCAAGTAAATTTTGCCCCTTGATTTGGTGGGGGTTGGTACAGTGTTGCTCCTCATGTCATACAGAAGATCCAAGCTCAAGCTGGCTGTCGTTTCCTGTTGCTATATACACTGTATATCGTACACAAGAATCTTTCATGTTCAAAATTCAGAAAAAATCCACAACAGATTGTGTCAGCCTTTGATTTGGCCTGTGTAGTGCTTTAGTTTTTTCTGTTAGATGTGTTTTTCCCACTGGGAGGCACACAATGGCAGTGTAAGGCTGCTCTTTTTGCCAGACATCAAGAAACCAGGACCTGCTGGGAAGCATCTTTCCCTTCTCTTGTAGAGGGCTGTGTCAGGAGCTGAGCAGGAGGGTGTTTGTCTCAGTAGGGTTCTTATGCTTTTTCTGACTAGGATGGGGACCCTCATCTGCCAAAAGGATATCTGAAGAACTTCAGAGTGGGATTTTACTTGACTGATTCTTCTCTTCTTTTTACTTTGATATTAATATTCTTCAGACATCGCCCTTCATTGAAAAGGGGCAGGATGGAAGGGGATTTTAAGATATCTGTTGTACTTGCTGCAGCCTGGAAATGTAGATTTGGGAAATGCTTTCCTTGCTTCTGGGACGGTAGGTGGAGCTGTTTATTACACACTTGAAACCTGCTTCTTTAAAAACTTAAAAACTCCAAATTGTCTTTGAGAAACAGTTTTCATTTGCACTGATGGACGGACATAGCCCAACTAGTTTGATCACCTCAGGCATCAAAGGTGTTAGTTCCTTAAAGATCTACCAGAGTAAAAAGAATAAACTGGTGTTTTAAAATAATGCAACTTCTTGGATGCTGCTTTCTTTTCTGGTATTCATGTAATTTTCCATGCTGATCAAGTGAAGCAGTTCTGTCCTGCTGTGCTGCACTTGGCTCTTTCAGTTTTCTGCCTTCTTTTTGTGAGATTACACAGGCATTTGCAATTAAAATGATTATATTTTTAATACGATTCATTTTGCATTGGTTATTCCACTGTGATAGGGTTGTTATTTTACTTTATTTTCCCCCTCTATTATTATAAATGAATTTTTAGACAGAGTCCTTTGGTGGAAGGTATGGAAACCTTTTTGCAAAATGAAGGAAGTTGATTTTTTCCTTTGCAGAATGAATAGAGATTCAAGTATCCAGAAAATGACCTTTGAATAGTTTGGGTGTGGATTTGTTTTTTTTTGTTTGTTTTGTTTTTTTATGCAGGGCCTCAGTTTTATTTCCATGAGGTGGAGGAGGAGCCTGAGCTCAGAAAGGATAGATGCATTTGTATTTTAATCTTGCTTTAATTCATTGTCTGAATGAGGATCAGGTAGATCCAAGGTGCTATTCCTGTTACAGAGGCTGGTCCAAGAGTTCTCTTTAAAAACTCACCTCACTTGCAAAGGTCCCTGGCTCCTTCCCTGTTTCATGAGCTGCTGTGTGCACTGGAAGGCTCAGAGGTTTCTACAAGAGCTTTCTCAATCCCTTCTGGTGGTGAAATCTCCTATAGCGTTACAGTAAATCTGTCCAAAATGTAACAGGTTGGTTTATGGCAAACTGACATTGTAGCTGAATTTACCTTGATACACTGACAATTAAACATATGTGTTGCCTGCTTGCAAGCTTCAAGAGCAAAATTACGGGCTTAAGTCAGAGAATACTTCATAGTAATATCTATTCTCCTGTTTTCTTTTGCTAGCGAAAGCCAACAAAATGGTAATTGCAGTATCTTTTGGCAATCTGTACTTAATGGTAACCTTAGATATAAATTAACATCTTTCATATAACAGCCTTCTTTCCAGTGTTGGCAGGTGAGAAAATTCATAATGTAAGCTTATAATTTAATTTTCTGCAGTGGGTAATGTAGCAGAACATTATGGTACACTATCGAGAGCACAAGCAGAGTATTATTTGCAGTCTTTTTCTTCTTGGTGTTGTACAGGACCTCAGTTAATAAGGTTTATTGGTTAAATAATCAGGTTTACAGGAGAAATAATAAACAATAAACAGCAGTACGTCATTTGCAGAACCCCTGGGTTCTTGCTTAGTTAATTGTATACTCGGTAAAACTATTCTTGGAAACCAGAGGGATCTGTTTTTACAGTATTGCATAACTACAGGCTGAAGTCAGGAATTTGAAGCTTAAAAAAACATAGCAGCAGTAGCTCAGCATCTCATTTTAAACTCAAATTGCCTAATGACTTCTAAAGTGAATTACTCAGTAATGAAAAAATAGCAGTGCATCATTCTTTATTGCTATTATTCATCTTATCATCAGTTCTGTAAGACTTCAGGATGTTCCATGAATACAAGATCATATTTTATTCCAGTCATTTGTAAGCTCCTGCGTAGGTGATAGTGCTCTTCTGTAAGTCAGTGATAGTAGATTACTTATTTCTGAAATGCTTTTGGCATTTGCTTGAAATGTGATTATTTTCCTAGAAGAAGGATTTCCTGCAGGCATGTTCGCCTTTGATTTTGAACATCTGAGCAAAATATTTGGTTACAACTTCGGTAGTTTGTACTTTAAAAGGAAAACAAATTGAGCAGCTTTATGGAGAAAGCTTTGGAAAACATGGTTAGAACCAAACCAATTAAGTCATGTTTGCTGAATTTGTAGGAAAGCTGAAATGATGCTTTGGAGGTGTAAACTATCCCAGTTGTATTAATTCAGATGGCAATAAGGGTGCTGTTGGTGCTAACTGGTGTTTTAGTAATCAAAATGTGTAGGGTAGAAGAATTCGCAGCCTATTATTAGGATTTGAAATGAAAATGAAGTTTCCTTGTGGAATGACTAGCAGTTCAGTTTTGATTACTTCCTCTGGTTTTTTTATAACATAAGTGACTGAACTTGCCAGTGAATTAGGACAGCTAAAATACTCTTTAAAGATGGGGGGAATAATTTAAAAAAACCCAAACAAACAGAATTTTGTGCAGAGATATCAGGAGAAATCTTTCTGGAGAGTCTCTGAGTGTGCTGTATGAAGAAGATGAAAAAGGAGCATCACGGGAAGGTAAAGTCAGTTAATGACTGCAAAAGGAATTTTTTACATTTGCTTTATTTTTATTTTTTTACGG
This sequence comes from Hafferia zeledoni, assembly GCA_035583235.1. Lineage (NCBI taxonomy): Eukaryota > Metazoa > Chordata > Aves > Passeriformes > Thamnophilidae > Hafferia > Hafferia zeledoni. The sequence continues at coordinate 43,425,257 of JAWWEV010000083.1, forward strand.
AAGAGTTTAGGAGAGTTTTCACATCAGTCTCTCACTGTGTGGGGGCCTGCCTTAATTGGAAGTGTCAAGAATAAGTTTTAGACTAAACTGGTAGAGGGAAATTAGTCCCCAGAACCAGATGGCAATTGCTCACAGGTTCCGCAGAAACTCAAAAATTAAATGGTTGAACTGTGATATGAAAATTGTCTCCTAAATTGTTCTTGATACCAGGAAAATGGATGGATTTGATGTTTGATGTCAGTTTCTAAAAGGGGCTGTGGGGAAAAAGGAAGCTGCACACCAGGAAGGCTGAATTCTGTGCTGAGGAGGTTGATAAAGAAAGTAGTCATACTCAAACCAGGAATTCTGGGGAGGAATCCACTGGATTTTGGAGGCAGAGGCACCTTGAAGGACCTGAGAAACATGTGAATTACAGTGACCAAGTTGCTGTACTACACTTGAATTCAAAAGGTTTTTAATGAGTTCACTCAATGGAAGCTCTTAAAGAAAGGAAGCTGTTGAGTAATAAGAGGGAATACATGTCATGGATTAAATACCAATTTTTAAAAATTGGGGCAGGAATAAAAATAGGACCTACTTGAAAAATTTGTGTCTGGTTTGTGACTTGTAGTGGTATTAGGTTTGGGAAGGCAATTTCAGGCATTTCTGAAGACTATTAAAGCATTTTTATTCTGCTTCTTTATTTAAATGTTGATACCCATTTTTGCTTTCTAAAGGTTGAAAAGATTTATGAGTGGATCACAGATAGATACATAGAAAATTATTTATTTAGGCCTATACAGAGGTAGAAAATGAAGCTTCCATAGCTTAAAGTGTGCTTTTTAAAATAGTTTTAGTGGTAGCATTTACTCTTAAAGAAGCTTACATGTATATGGTGAAAGTATATCTTTTATTTTTGAGGGAGATAACATTTTCTTAGGCATGTCTGAATAATTTGAACAAAAGAATACGTGATGGGGCTGTTCATGGTTCAGAAGATAATCTCGCCTTCGTTTCCAGCAAAACATTCTGATGTGGTTTGGAATTCAGCTGATTTTCTACAGGCTGCAGTGTTTAGCGTCTACTTTGGTTATTCTGAAGGGTATTAGAATGTGATTGTTTTGTTAATATAGTAAAAATACTTGTAGCTATCATTATGTTAGCCATTAATAAATAAAATAAATTATAATAGATTTTTGAGTCAATTTAGCTTTCTCTTAAAGCATGTTTTCAAATTTTCAATGCCATTATCTCTAGCAACAAAGAATAAATTAAGATGCATCCATTATGCATAACTCCTATAGCCCTTTTCACTTGCAGGTGTGATGATTCCCTACAAAGGAGTTGGGTTAATGTTGTCATCTCCATTTAGCAAATGAAGAAAGAAAACACCAGTGCACTGGAAGGTTGTATTATTAAGGAACTGTATCTAAATTCAATTAATCCATTAGTGTTTGTTTAAACATTTCAAAACAGTAGGCATAACACAGTTTATATTAAGCTTGAGGTGCTAGAGTCAAGTTTCTAGTCATGAATCTTTTTGCTATTGCTTCAGATCAGGATAGAAGCTAATGGGAAATAACAAGAGCTTTCATTAGTAGCTTTGTTGTTAAAAGAAACATGAGAGTTTAAGAGTTTGCCTTACAGAAGAGACAAGAAAGGACCAAACTACAGAAGATAGTACATGGTAGAGAGTTAAGTGCTCTTGTAGTTCCTTTTCATAAGAAATGTACCTTCATCAAACTTATATTACATAAATCCAATTATTTTTTCATGGTTAGGCATGCAAAAACCATGGGAATTAATTTTTTAAATAATATTGAGGTTCAGATTTCATGGGGTTTTCAAACAGACAAGCAACAAAATTTCATGTTGTGAGTTCTCAATACAATAACAACTTTCACTCTTTGAAGAATAAGACCGTTTCTACAGACAGGAGCAGGGGGAAATTACGAATGAACCAAATAAACCTTGGTTCCAATGATCCCTGCACATCTCTCCAGACATCTAACCCGAGTGTTACACGGGCAGTAGCCCATCTTGGATTTCGTTTTCCAAGCCTGAACTGAAAAATGGAGGGGGGGGCCAAAGAAGGAAGCAATATCAAGGATAAGCATGGGAAGCACCTTGATCCAAGTGAGGGAGGTATGTGTAAGCCTCAAAATCTGCTACAGACAGCCCAGCATGCAGCCTTGGCAAACTATTGTAATGCTGATTGCAGGTTTTGATTACGTGAGTTTCAAAAGAAAGAGATGGGTGAGATTTAATTCTGAGACTGGCTTTTTAAGCAAAGGGTGAAGAAGCCATTGTGATGAATTGCAAGCTGTTGTTTAAACTGTTCACTGAAAATAAGTTGTAAAAATTCAATTTTAAGAAGTTTAAAAGTCTCCCAAGCTTGATCTGGTCTGGGTGAAAATCCAAATTTTTAGAGTGGAATGGAGAAGATGATAGTGCTTCTGAATAACAGCAGCAGGAGACACTGCACAGTAAGTAGCCCATATGTCCCCTGCTTTAGACAAATGGGTTTGGGCTGGTATGGAAAAAGTATGGTGTAGCACAGGAGCACATTGATTTTTTTTTTTTTTTAATATATACACAATAAATTTCTGTGCTAGCGTGTCTGATATTTTTGCAATATGATGATTAATTCTTTGATCTCTGGCAAACAATTAACGATACCAGGTACTGTAGAGTTAATCTAAAGGAGGAATGCACTTGATGCTCTAATACTCAGAAGACTGAATGATTTTTAATTAATTCAGGTTGAGAATTTTGCTGGAAAAGACCGTTGGAAAGCTAAAAACAATGATTAAGTTAACAAAATTGGAGAATCTGAAACTAATTTTGTTCTTAAAAAACCAAGATGGAATTTTGCTGCTACTTAATGAAGCAAAATGTGGGATAATCAGGTTTAAAATTCATATGGATAAAAAATGTAACAGTCAGTCTGTGTTGAGCAGTATTTGAGTGAATAAGCATCTTGCAATGGTGAAATTTATTTCCAGAGAGCAATACTGTAATGACACATTTATAGTTCCTTCTCTCTTAGCAACATCTGGAAATGTGAAACGAAGTGGGAATTGTTGCTGCACAGTTAGACCTGTAAGTGTTACTGGCCACACATCTCCAAAGCCATATTGGTGCTCTTAGAAATGCTTCAGTTGCTGTGACTTCCTTTCTGAATGCACCAGCACAAAGCTCCTCGTGGGAACAGGGGTGTGTGTGTGTGTAGTCATTGTTTGCACACATTATGGATGGATTGCTGCATTTGCAGAAGGTGGAGGAAACAGAGGAGAGGGGAATAACAACAATTAGCCATAATGTGGTTAAAGCAGTTTCTCCCTTTGACTTCCACTTGATCCTGAGAGTGGAGAGACCATGGCCTGAGGGAAGGCACTGCTTGTCCTTTGAGACAAATAATGCAATACTGTGAATTTTCCCCACATCAGAGCTGGTGGAAGGACTTATTCTTCTGAGTGACAATTGAACGTGGTGCTCCTGCCTCTCCTTGCTGAAGGAAGGTTCTGTAGTGCAAATAGGGCAAGGTTGTTTAGTCAAGTATCTGGGGTTTTATGTGGTTTCCTGTGATTGGGTCCTATTGCTGAAACAAAGAGTGAAGCTTGGTTTGGACACTTGCATTTGTACTGGTACAATTAGTAGTGGGGTTGTGGGGGTTCTCCTTGGCAGAGGGGGAGCTGAGCTGAAGGGTGACTTGTTTCCTTAGCACTGTTGCACTGTTAGCTGCTGACCTGCAAACGCACAGGGTGCTGAAGTAAAGTAGTAAAAGAAACCACAAAACAGTTAAGAATAAATTGTTGGTTCTCTGGGAAGAGTATCCTAAGTAAAATCCTCAACAGTGTATTTTAATACAAATACATGTCCAAGCTTGAGAAAAATATCCCCCTGAGTGGGAAGGTACTATTTTCACTGATGTCAAGGGAACTTAGATAGCTGAACTTCTGAATTCTAGAATTGTCCTTAAAGATACTTTTTCAATGACTTGATAAAATAGTACACACCAGGATAATTGGTACTGAGCTGCCAGAGATATCCTATAAACACCCATCCTGCTAGTTAAAATAAATGCCTTTACTCTTCTCCTTTTTTTTGTTCCTTCCAAGTAGAAGATTCTGTTAAACTTGCTGTGTCTGATGTTCTGTGTAATATTAAGATACTGAAGTAGGTGGTGAATTTTGGGTCATTCATACTGGGTCACATGCAGTCATACTGAAGTGTTGTGGGTTATGCTAAATGGCTGGTTTTATGCTCTTACTTCAATGAAGGGCAAAGCCTCTGTCAATCTCAGATGTGAGAATCAGGGTCATAATTATAGACTACATATTTTGGTTTTATTAGGGTTTGTGTGCATGCAGTATTTTTGTTGATTTTTTTTTTTTTTTAATAGAGCAAACCAAGAAGTCAAAATCTGAGTCACTTGTGCTTCTTGAATAGAACATTAGACCTCCTTAGATAAAATACTTGCATGCTGTCAAGGAGTTGAGTTGGGATTTTGGTTGTTATAGCAAGACACACAAATGTAACAGGCATATAATGCATATTTTAAAATGTTTCTCCAATTTGTGTAGCTCACTGCTTTTCTTACTGCATCTGTATTTCTTTGATCTCTTACAAACTTCCCGTTATGTTCTCCTGATTAAATAATAAATCTGGGGCTTTCTACCCTGTTGTAAACAAATATTTCATCATTTGGGGTTTTGAAGAAGTTGAAGTCATTGAAAATTTTTGAAAAGATTCTTGTACAGGCAGTCTAAATGGTTTATGTCAGCATGGCATTTTGCTTTACTTGGATGTTTGTAGTATACCTTTAAGATAGAAAAAAAAGTGCAATTATTCTGTGTAAAATATGCTGTGTTGAATACATTTTAATGGAGTGAGGCAAAGGGGATATCATACTGATTAGCTGTAGAGAGTATCAAACTCCATTTGATCAATGCTTTTGGATCTTTAGAATTTGATGTATGCAAAGAGAGGAGGGAAAGAAATTGAAGGGACTTGATTTTCAGTAAAGGCTAAGCCTTCACTAAAAAAGCTTCTTGAAGCACTGTCGTTCTGCATTCCATAACTGTGGAACCAAAAATATGTTCCTAATCATCCAGCTCAAGTTATATGTGGTACTGAATGGTCTTACCTAATATTCATGCTTATTTGTACACACAGAGTGAAAACATTCAAAATATAATTTTGAAGAATTTGTCCTGAGCACAGAGTGGGGATGACAAAATCTAATAATGAGGTTGGAGTTTTTGTTGCTTTTCATTGCTTGGTTGTGCTCTGGGGCTTGGCTGGACCCTGTACAGCCAAAAACCTCTGAAACTGCTGCTGGCTTTTACAGCATCACTGTAGTTACTTATTTGTTGTCATTTGAGCTTAATCTGTTCATTTTCTAGCTCTTGGGTGTAACTGATGTGAATCTGTCCCATGTGAGCCTGAGCTGGTATTTCTGGAAAGTTAGAGACAGGTTTAGCTTTTTAAGTGTGCTGGGGAGTTTAATCATATTTGTAGAGAGGTTTGGGTACTTCTTGGACACAGATTTTGGTAGAGCTCTTCAGAAAAATAACTGAACTGTGATCAAGGGGATCTTTGTAACTTCAGTCTTTCTTGCAAAGGGGAAATACTTCAGCTGCTACAGTTTTCTCCTTCATTGATTATGTGTGTTAGACCCTCTGTGTGCTTAATTAGCCTTTTGCTTTAGGCAAGAATTTGTGCAATTGGTTTTCCAGGTAAAAGTAATAATCTGTCAATCAAGATTTTTTTGAGATTTTTGTGTTTCTCTGTAAGTTCTAAAATACTTCCTTTTTATGTCTGACTTATGCATATTGCTGTAGTAATTGAAATTTGCACCTTTGGCCTAGAACAGTGGTTTGAAATATGTCTAGAAGCATAGTGCAGAATTGGGTAAAAAATTATATAGCTCTGTATGTGAAGAAAATTGTCATCTTTCTATCTCAGTATTTGCTTCTATTTTTCTTACTCTTAATTGAATATAAGTGGCTGCTGAAATACCAACAACTAACTCTTGATTACATACTTCTTTCTCCCCTACTTGTGGGGATAACTGCTTGACTTCTGATTCCAGTGACCCTCTATGTCATGTTTTCTGAATTTGGCTTGCACCTTTTCCAGGATGTTTGTGCTTTAGAAAGAAAATACGTAAAAGTGTAAAAGCTGTAAAAAGTGTGGTATGTGATAGAAGGAGGGGGAGGAAGGAATTGTTTTGCTTTCTGTGGAAGGGAAAGGAGTGGGAAGAGGGGAGCCTTAGGACAACATCCTTGTATGCATCCAGCTTGAAACTGAAGTGCCTGTACTCCAGCAGCCTTCTTGTTTGTTAATTGTGACATCTGCATCACAGAAGGACTCTGTCTTGTGTTATTGGGCACATTGTGTTATATAGCACTACCTGCCATTGGCATCACTTTTTAGTAAAAGAGGCTTCCCTTCTTCCCCTTTTTTTGACACAAGATGGTTCAGGAAAATGCTCTTTGTAAAGCTTTGATCCTGCTGCACCCAAATCACACTGCTGAGACAGACAGAGACACATTTCAAGCAGAGAGCACCTCCACAGTTATGGAATATTTATGGAAAACTTAGTCATGCCTTTTCTAAGCAGTAAAATCTTGGTTAAATATGCATTTTAATGCCATTTTGAAGGAGATCTCCCCTTGCATTTCTCTTACCCTCTAAGCATCAAGTTGATTACTCCTTAGTCTTTTCACGTACTTGCAACTAAATGTATAAAACTAAACTGAGCAATTAATTTATTAAAAAGAAATAGTTATTTTTGTCAGCACTAGAATTTTTAATCATTATATTGTTATGGTTCTCACTGCAAGATTTTACTCCTCTTGCAGTTTAATTAAATTTGCAGAATCACAGAATATGCTGATTTGGAAGGGACCCACAAGGATCATCAAGTCCAACTCAGCCCTGCACAGGACCATCCCCAAGAGTCCCACCATCTGCCTGGGAGCATCATCCAAACACTTCTTGAAATCCATCAAGCTTTGTGCTGGGACCACTTTGCTGGAGAGCCTGTTCCAGTACCCAGCCACCCTCTGGTGTTTCAGTTACTGAGATATTCCCTTGTGAGCACTTAATCATGCAAGCTTTGAAGTCCTGAATTTATGGATATGGCAATGCTTTTATATTCTGGTTATTTTGAAAGATTAATGTTTTGTAGTCACTGCTTTTCTTCCGTAAGAATAAATGTTTGGTTTTGAGAACTAATCGTTACTTTTAACCCAATAATTCTCCTTTTGATGTATTTATATCACTGACAGTCACACATCAGAAGCAGATTTAATCTGTCATTCAGGGGATGGTGCATCAGTGCAAATGAGGGCTTTAGGAGAGGACTGTCTGCTGACAGTTCTCTGCTCATAGGTTGCTGTCCAGCTGCTGAGTCCAGAAGGTAAATCCAAGTTACATTTATCTATGAGGAAAGCAGATTGGTAGCGCTTTGGTTTCATTTGAGAGCATGGTGAGGGAAGGAGGCTTTGTTTGAGGCACAGACATCTACAAGGCTGCAGAGAAGTCTGAGAAAATGTATGTGTGTTTTTCTGAGAGACTCCTTAGCTTAATCTGTATCCATTTTCTGCTGTTGAATAAAAGCTGACAGTCTGGCCATCCTCTGGTATCATTTCAGGCCGTAGCTACAAAGGTGTAGCTTTGTGTCCTTTTTCCATTACCCTGCTTGTCTTGCTGTACCACAGCATTGATGAAGTTTGTGGAGTGACAGCAGCATCAATCAATGCAGTGCTATGGAGAATTAGATCAGTTATGTTTAAATATATTTTGTACTAACTGGTGCAAATTTGAATCCTATTGGTAATGCTTTATAAAGCTAAATTTTAAGTATACCAATCCAGAATACATGTTGAAATGAAGTGAGTGTATGATACATTGAGCTTTCAATGTTATTTCAAGGAAGAGTTTCAACAGCCCATGCATAAGTCTTGTGCCTCACTTAATTTTTTTTTTTTTTAATTCCTAATCAGAAACTATTTTTTCTTATATATCTTTAGAAATCAGCATTGTGCATCTGTGTTAACTGTCAGCAAGATAGGTATAGAAATGCATAAAATGCTCTATGTAAGTGATGGCTTTGAACATTGCAGGTGTTGAAATGGTTTTCCAAACTCAGTAGGCAAGTCTGTTGTTGTCCTATTAATGAAAAATGACCTGCCCCAGGTGCCTGTGCTGAGAGAGCCACTTATAGTTGTTTGTGACTGCAGTTCAGATAGCATTGCAGTTCTGAGCCGTGGTGCAGTGTTGAAGCAAAGCTGCTCCTCCTCACTTCGCACACCATGGTTTACATGACAGGCTGGTTTGGGTGTGCACAAGGTAGATTCCTTTTGGAAGTCACTAAGTCAATGTTTCTGAACCAGTGAGTCACACATTCAGACAGGTTCAAACTGTGTGCAGTGTGGGAATATCTGTGCCAGGGAATCATATTCTCTTCCCTGCAGCAAAGCTGTGGAACTATGTGCTGTGTAGGTGTAGGCCTTCAGCATTGTCTGGTTCAGTCTATTGATCTGCTCTTGGTGCAAAATTCAGACACAGCCAGAGGGTCTGCACCAAGTACATGGACCAAGTCTGAGGTCTGACTGTGCCATAAGCTCCCCACAAGGGAGATGTCTTCCATCAGCTGCTTTTGAAGAGAAAAAATGCACAAGGGAGAGGAGGGAGGCAACAGATATCTGAGTGGTACTATCCACAGTTGCAAATAATATTATTTGCAACTCTTTTATTATGAAAAAATCAGAACAAAACTTGACATTTCTAAAATTCAAAAGACATAATTTAAAAAATGGTGAAGAACAGTGAAGGACCATTTTGTCTTTTCCAAATATGCACCACCTAATCATCTTTCTGAATTCTAATTGTGAATGAGGTGAACTTCCATTTTTCAAAAGCTTTTGTGTTTTGGGGAGGTTTTTTGCCATTCATCAAAACCATTCCAATGAAGTACATTTGCTGTAGTTCAAATTGATAGATACCTAATTGGGAAGAGCAGAGAGCATAAATGGACCGAGAGGAAGAATGGAAAAGGCACACATGCATGTGCAGAATAAAGCTAAATAGCTACACTTGTTATCAAAGCTGCAAAATAAAGATGATTCTTTTCTAAATAAATTCTGAATTATTAGGTAGCTTACTGATTTACTTTCAATCCATTACTGTATATTCTTCTATATGTTAACTATGTGTATGTTATTAAATTTACAGAAACATTTCCATAAGAAAAGATTTCTGGATGAAGTGCAGAACATTAGCTCTGAGATATCTGAAGTGCTGTAAAAGTCTTAACTAGAGATTGTGCCTTTGTTAAATATGGGTGTTATTATAGGAATAGCAGATGCCAGTATTTTTTAAAGGACTACCCTAAATATGTATTTGGATGGAGAGGTGGAGGTGCTGTTGATGTTTCCTGTCCCTTTGCAGACATTTGTCTGGTTTGTAAGAAGGGATATGATACTACTCTCAGAAGGTATTGATATGAAACACAGACAGGTAACACATCATGTTAAATATAAAATGAATTCTGTGAAAATAGATTCTTTTGTCTGCCAAAATACTTTCTTGTGAACAATACAAGTAAGTGATAGTTTTAAGCTCATAAGTAAGTCTTTAAAACAAACAAAACCTACATGGATATTGCAAACAATCTCTATACTTAAAAAACCATTGTTTATAGGCTTAAATTTACTAAAAATATCAATCTGCTACTTTTTGGCACATGTTGACTATTTGGAACTAAAGGCCTTGTAATCTTTAAGCTGCTTGAATTGCAAAGTCTGTGTGGAATATCTAAGAACAGTATTTACTATGTGTTAGGAGCATGGGCAGCATGAAGAGGTATGGGGGCTAGGGAAGTGGACTGCAGGAGCTATGCACATATGGACTTGTTGAAATACAGGGTATAATGCTACAGTTTCAAGGAAATCACTCTGAGATCATGTTAATGGGAACCTTTTGGTGTGCTCCAACCATTGAACAGAAATTTCACCTGCAGCCACCCCATGGATGGCCCAGAGCATTTGGTAATGCCTTCTGCTTTCTCCTTGTGGCAGATTAGGGCTGCCATGGCTGTTGAAGGAAGTGGCAAAATACTCAGTGGACATTGGTGTGGGAGGGGACCCACACAGATTTGTCTGTGGAGGACATGACTTTCCCAGTGTTCCTGTCCCACCTGGGTGCTGGAGCAGCAGCCACTCTCTGGGAAGGCAGTGGTCAGGATAGGTGAATTTTAAAGCCAACTTCATGGGGCAGAAGGCCCTTGACTATGCAGCATTACTCATCTTGTCTGTACACAAACAAGGATAAATGTCTTGGTGCTGCTTTTTCTAGCAATGTACACTCGGTTCCATGATGCTCTGCCTTGTCACAGGCTGTAAGACCTGCTTCCTTAGCAAGCTCTGCTGTTTGCTCTGCTGCCTGCTCTTGTTTACTCTGCTGTGTGTTCTGTGGGGGAGTAATAACCCTGATTCTAGAGCAAGTCTTTGTAGGTCTGTGTTGCTGGAAGTTCAGCCAGGAAGAGGGAAGAATAACTCATAGTGAACACTTCAGGGGTTTTCCAAGCCGATGTCTCCGTCACTCTCCTGCTGTTCACTAGCCAGGCTGTGAATTGTATTTTACAAGGTCAAGCGAGATGGCACTGTGAAAGGAGCACTGAGAGAACTGTTTAATGTAGTAGGAGCATTTCTATTATTAAATGAAGTTTTTCAAGCTGATATGGGCATAAAATTGGATTCCAAAGAAGGGTAGACTCACAGATGCCACCAGTGATGCAAAGTCTTTATTGCATGTATCTAGGATGGCAGAGTATGTACATTAAAAAAATATTTTCCCTAAGTATTTTTGATCTCTCTGAACTGAACAATACTTTGTTCTAATGAATGCTTGTCTGTATTTGTCATTCTCCAAGTATGACCCTGTACTGGGTCTTATCAGTAGGGAGAAGAACAGAGTGTGACAAATTGGGAGGGGGGAATGCAGGTAATTGTGCTAGTCTACCAGCACCTGATGAATATTTTCCTTTCTTCTAAAATGGAATAATGAAAGGAAGTTGATAAATATACAGCCAGGAATTCAGTTTTTATCCCTTTAAAATTAGATGCACCCGAGAATTAATTCTGTTAAACTATTTTTTTCCACTTGGCACAAGGAGAAAAAAGACAGAATTAAGTATATGATGAAATACACTACTATGAGCTGCAAAGTGGTAAATAGAGAAAGACTGGTACAAAAATAATGCATTAGGGAGAGTTTTAGAACTTCACTTTTGTTGCTGAGTATGTAGGATAACCCTTAGTAAATGGCAGAGAATAGGAAGCTTTTAGGCTGAGGAGTTTATTGGTCAAATAAACAGTTCGTGCTAAGTAGTTATCAATGCTGTTGATTCAGTGCAATTTTATAAACTTGATGATTCTGGAAGTTACTTGGAAAGGACACTGAAAGATAAAATTCTACTATAATTAGCTAAAAGAGGCAAGAAATATTGATATACTAGTTCAAAAAAGATACCAGGCAGGAAGTGAGAAATACACTTCAGGGAGAGCAAAATGACATTTATTGAGAGGAAATAAGATAGAGGGGAATGTACCAAATGTTTACGTTATTGTAAATAACTATCAATTGTGGGAAGAAAAAAAACAGAGAAGGCATATAAGAAAGGTGGTGAAATGCATGATGTTTTGCTAGGCAGTTTGATAGGGTAGTATGACATAAAGTATTACATGTTTGTAATCTAAGAGGAAGATATCACAATATACTATTGTAAATGATAATTGAAGTTTATCATTCTGTAGTCACATTGCAGGGCTGCAGCATATGCAGATGAAATTAAACAAATCACTCAGGTAGTAGCAGTCAGTGGTTCAGTGTGAATGAAATAGGGGAAAAGGGGGAAAATTTTTTAGCTTACCATCAGTTGTGGCTGTGTCCAACATGGATACACATCATTTGGCCATTCTCAGTCAAACCCAGGATTTACTCAGAAGGTCCTGCACCTGCAGCAGAAGTGGGTGTCCCCAACACTGATAAATTATTTCACCTCAGAAAGCCCTACCTTCCTGCAGACCAATATTTAACTGAGATAGGAGAGCAGGTGCAAAGGAAGAGCAAGGCCAAGAAAGTATGTTAAAACCCAGATTTATTTTTGTGTCCCATGTGGCAATATTAGAACAGGAGGGCAAAGGACCCTGCACTCACAGCACTGTGTCTTGGAAAAGATCATTTCAGCTTTCATGTGGAGATTTTCAATGTCCCCAGACCTCCCCAGAATATCTGCCCTCTAATGCAAAACCTGCTTCACCCACGCTGTTTCACTTGCCTGCAGAAGATATCAAAGCCTATCAGTTAAATGTGGTGGTGCACAGTCTGTGCTCCTGATACCCAACATGACAAGAGAAAATGGGTTAAAATACGATGTCCCTTGACAGTTTATTGGTTTACAAAATGAGGAGGAATTTAAAATAATGACAATATATTATTTATTTCGTGTATCTGCACTCTGGCATGTCAGTTCCAGCTGAGGATAGACGGTGACTAACAGTGTTTGTGCCAGTAACAGAAAAGAAAATGTCCCTTAACAGTCACTGGCATGGAGTCTGTAGAGTATTGCAGCAGCAGTCACTTATTATGTGAAATGGCTTTACCTGAACATGAAATTAGGTAGGATAGAACCTGATACAACAAACAAGGTACTGATCTGGGGCAAACTTTTCTTGGTGCTGACTGGATCTGTTCTCTCTCTAGCAAACACAGTGCCTGATATGCATTTTTTGGACAAAGCTGTGTTGAGTATGTTGTCATTTTTCTGGTTCCATCAGCAGTTTAA
>JAWWEV010000083.1:43438194-43453622 GCA_035583235.1 Hafferia zeledoni
ACAGTGCCTGATATGCATTTTTTGGACAAAGCTGTGTTGAGTATGTTGTCATTTTTCTGGTTCCATCAGCAGTTTAATTGGTTCAGCTGTGATTAGAGCAAAGCTTCCACAGGTTAGTCTTCACAACATTTATTTCTTGATATTTAATAAGAAATATGAGGGTTTCAATGCAGTTATTTTCCCATAAAATGTTTGCAAACCTTAAAAAAATATATTTGAAAAGGCAAACCAAAAGTAAAAACTCAACAACTACAGTGTTTCCACTGTGGTGATTTATTTTTAGAAAGAGATTGTCCCCAGAATCTGTGATTTTTTTTTTTTAATGAAGTTTACTTTTTTAATAGTGCTGTCTCAGGTTGTAGAAGGATAGCTGTATTGTTTTAAAGGAAGGGCATCCATCTGTTTCTTTGCATTACTTTTTTCAGCTGAGGCAGATGGGGTATTGTCAGTAGGGTAATATGGAGTCCACTTAGTCTCCACATTGTTGCTGCAAAGGCTAATTTAAAAAATACTGAGATAGGGTTTTATTCTTGTACCTCATTTAACCTTAGATAAACATAAAAGTAAGTTATCCTGAGTTCCTAAATACTTTGCAATCCTATGAGACCTCGGATGGCCTTGAAGTTTCATGCCAGTCAGCTTGTCTGTAATGTCTGCCTCTGTCACTGTTTCCTTGCCAGGTTTCATACCTCTGGTAGCCACATGATGCAATACTGTGCACATGGCACTACAGTGATTGGTTTGAAAGCACAGTAGTCACTGAATCCTTAGCATTGACTTTTAAGGGCAATGGGATGTCATTGTAGCCCTGTTAAGGAACAAAAGGGTAAGGCTTTGACAACGAAGACCTGGTTGATCTGCTTCTGGGGGTCTGGGAGGTTGGGAGAAGGAAAGAAGCAGCAAGGGCAGAGGTGGGAAACACTTCTAGTAATCACAATCTGGGATCTTGAACATCCAGTTGAAAACATCTGAATGGGAGAGAAATCTCAGTCACAGTCAGCCTGTGACAACTCCTCTTTGTACTAGTAACCAAGGAGTAAGAGACTATCATGTTCTCCATGAATTAAAGGATCTTTAACCCAACTCCAGTATCTGCTGCACTTCTGGCAGGTCTGAGGAGAGCAGAGATGGGAATACTGTGTGCACTTTAGCCTCTGAGTACGGAAAGCTCTTTGTTCTCCAACGTTGTAGCTTAAAGAGTTTTGGTAGAACTTGTATTTTTAGCTGATCTCTATATCCCAAGGAAACTGCCAGCCCAATAGACCACATTTGGATGGGCCATGGGAGTGGCAAGACATGACATGCAGGTGCTAAAAATGGTTTCTCTGAAATACTGGGAACAGGCACACCAGAACTTAGTTGCTCCCCAGAATATGCAGAAATCCAGATTTTTGTGCTAAGCAAAATGCCTCAGTAGCTTATGTGTAGGTGAGTATTAAGGATGTCTGGATAAAAGAGTGTCTGAACACATTCTCTTCTGTGGAGGGAAACAATGTTTCAAGGCTCTTAACAGGTGTGAAACTAAGATTAAAACTAGTTTTAAGATAAATTGGTGATCGTTGTGGACTGCATTGAAGCTAGTCTGGAAGGTGAGATAGTGCAAACAAATGCAGAGAACAGAAACAACCAGTTACAGAGCTGAGCAGAACACTGCTCCCCTAAGAAAAGCCCTTTGCAGTGTATGCTGCCTGCTCAGTAGTCTTTGAAGGAGAAAAGGCTCTGATGGCAAATGGATAAAAAGTAGCTTATTCTATGACACAGGTGTAATTTAAATTAGGAGGACAGGAAACAGAAGCCCACATCTGTAATACAGGAGAAAGTTTTGTTTTTGACAGCTCATGGTCAAAGCACTGTTCCCCTGTTCAGCAGGAGGGAATGATGTGAAGGAAATGAGATTGTGTTGTAACAACTAGGAACATTGTCCTTCCATTTTCCTCTTTTCCTGTGCAGGCAACTAGAATACATTTAACCTCTGCTCTATTGAGGAAGATAAAAGGTGATTTAACAGTAGGAAAAAATGTATTTGTGCATCACGCAAGAAAGTAACTGAGCAGATGGGAAGCATTCCAGCTGGACTTTGCATTTCAACTGCCAGGTGCCGGTCTGAAATGGAGACTGGTGTGAGACAGGAGTAGGCTGGCCCCAGCCCAATAGTTGGGCTTAGAGCAGAGCAGAGAGCTGGGTTTTGGGAAACCTGGCAGGCAGACTTGCTTATACAGACTCTGTCTTGGAGCTTAAGCCAGCTAACGGGTTTTCATTAGGAGCTGTTTTCCTTGTTATATGCAAAACAGGTGGGTTTTCTTAGCATTATGTTATACCTGACCACGGCCTGCTGTTCTATGGACTCCCTTGCATTGTGCACCCAGTAGAGGGGCTTCGTGTTTGATCATCCTAGCCTTATATATGCAGCAATGACTTTTGTAGACTGTTTCTCCGACTCATTATAGACTCCTTTCCGGCTCTTTTTTCAACCTTCACAGTATTGTCTTACTATGGTGAGTTGCCAACGTGTATGTTACTGTTGGCCTTGCAGTTTGAGGTTATAGCTCTGCCTGCCCCAGCCCTTGAGCATGTAATCACAATAATATCCTTTGGTGGGAAGTGTAAAAGGCCATCTAGCATTTGTTTCACTTATTAAAATATAGAATAATTACAGTCATAGAGCTTTGTGAATAACAGACTGTAGTTTGGAGAAAAGATGATCCTTATCGCACTACTGGTTCAAAACAACGACAAAAAAGTCTGTATTCAGGAAGTGCAATATATCAATTGTTTTAAAGAAATTTATTAGAGGAGAAGGCATTGTTCAGGCAAACACTGAAGAATTATGTTTAATCCTGCCAGCCTGTTTTTGAAGCTGAGGCCATTGCAATAGTACAATAAAAATACCCCAGTCCTGTTGAATCCCACCAGAATAGTACTAAGTAATATTAAGTCCAAAGCAAGAATACTCAATATTACAGTAATGCATGGAATACATCTTATCCTACTTGCTTTTAAGTAGGAACTCAATTTGCTGTATGCTATAAAAGTGACTTGAAATAGAATTTTATCTAGATAAGACAATCAGGTCTTGTGGTAAGAAAAGTATTTGAGGATCATTTGCTGTGAATATTAGTTGTAAATATATTGCTTACTATAATCCAGCAGTGGAGAGACTGTATGACAGAATCACAGAATGGGTAAGGCTGGAAGGGGCTGCTGGAGGTCATGTAGTCCAACTTCCCTGCTCAAACAGGCTCTCCTAGAGCATAGTACTCAAGAATGTCAGTTTTTGAATAGCTCCAGGAAAGGAGACTTAAATGGTCACTAAATGAAAGATGCTGTAAAGGTTTTCTACAGCTTAGTGAATGAAGGTTGTAGTGAGTTGGGGAGTCGATTTCTTCTCCCAAATAATATGGGACAGGACAAGAGGAAACAGCCTCAAGTTGTGCCAAGGAGGGTTTAGATTGGATATTAGGAAAAAATTCTTCACCTAGGATGTTATTGAGCATGGACAGGCTGCCCAGGGAAGTGGTTGAGTCACCATTCCTGGAGGTATTTAAAAGACATGTAGATGTGTCAAATTAGGGACATGGTTTTGTGATTGTCTTGGCAGTGTTGGCAGTGCTGGGTTAATTATTGGACTTGATAATCTTAGAGGTCCATACTGACATAAATGATTCTATATTTATGTATATGCGGAGACAAGAAAAGTTTATTGTTGCCGTTGTGACTTTTACTGTTACTGCTATTTTATAGCAGTTAAACAAAGCATGTAAAAAGCTTGTGACTTTGGACAAACCACTCTGTAAATCAGTGGCAGTGAAGAGCAAGGCAGGCAGTCCTGTAGCTTCAGTTTACCAGGTTTCATCCTATGTTTACAAGTCTGAAGTAGTGTTATTTGTAGAAACAAAAGGGGATGCCAGTTCATAGAATCCAAAGATGACTTATCAGACAAGGTGTTTCACACAGGCTGTTGCCCAGCTGATAAAGGGCAGTCATACAATGAGGCACGTTGCATTTCTGCACAACTCACCAGTCCCATTTCAGCAGGGGCCTCCCTGGCAAAGTGCTGTGCCATACCTGTCTTCAGCATAACATGATGCCTAACCTACCACATAATCTGAAGATCAGCATAGCAGGATTTCATGCTTCTCACAAATTTGGTTAATCCTCAAGGCTACTGAGAAGAAATAAACCATGCCAATAAAAGCTATTTATATTTGAAAAAGGCACAAAAGCATAGTGGATGATGAGGGAAAGGCAACTATTCACCCTCAGCATATAATAGCAAAACCTACATCCAAAACAGTATGCTGGAAAGTCTTCCTAACCTGACTGTGTATGGGAATTACATGCCAGGAGTCTATGACCCAAAACATTCACTGAAATTCATTACATATATTTTATGCAAGCTTTGTATATTAATTGATAAAAGCCTCTAGAAAAATCTAAATACCCATCTGCATATTTTGGAAGGTACAGTTCAATAAAATGTTCTTTGACAGAATTAGTTTTGGTGACAGACATGTTGGGTGTCTATTGAGTATTTTTTGCTTCTCTTTTATTTGTAAGCAGCCAGTGAAATGCAACCACTTGAGACTGAAAATGAAATCTAATCTGAGATTTATTCAAACAGCAGGAGTACTCTTCTCCACAGATGCTTATTACTATGTTAGACATAACCGTAATAACTGAGCACCATCAGTTATGACTTGTGATGTGAATAAATCCTGTCATTTGTGGCTCCTACTCTTCTGTGCTTTCCCCAAAAGGGACGTTTTTTTGTGCAGTCTTTTTTGTTGCTTGTTTTATTTGCGCACATATTATATATATTTAGACATATATAAATACATTACATTCTCTCATTGGGGAAGCAAGCACACATGAGTGCACATACATTCTCCCTCTTTTCTCTGTCCCATCCCCCTCATCTGTGTTTTGTTGAGAGAAAAGGTGTTGCATGGGAAGGAAGGGGAAATGTTTGCAGTGACTGGGTGGTTTGACCTGTTTCATAGGAATAGCTCCTGCAAAGGTGGTTGTTGTCTTTTTGGAAGTAAGTTTCAATGCATGAGAGATTGTTTATATTGACTGCTTTCCTTTCCCTAGACCATTCTTACAATCTTCTTGTACCAAGCCATTTGAACATCCTGATGGCAAAGTCTGAGACTTTCAAACTAAGGATGCCTCAAGCTTCAACCTGTAACTCCTGAATTTCAGTGCATCTATCTCAGTGTATTGAGATTGAAGCCTACATTAATCATCCCACTCCCAGTAATCATCCAGCTGGAGTCATGTGCAAGTAAGGTTTTCTCATATTGCTGGGAGTACACCAGAGCTTACTTTTCATTTTGGCTAATTTTCCTCAAGCTAGACAGGTTGAGTTGCCTACCAGAGTTGTGCAGCACTTTGCTTTCATGTGACACCCATGATTTCCTTCAAGGAGTGTGGACAGTGGCCTTTTGGCTTCAAATGACAAGTCCAGTTGGCAGTCCCCTTTGTCATTTGACTCCTTATAGAAAAACCAGAATAGCCTTTGGGAGACAGTGCGTGAGAGCCTTAATTTGTTACAGCTGTCAGAGAGATGTGCATTGCTTTCTTTTCTGTTCTGCCTGGTTTCCTGTAGAAACAAGGGTTTTTCT
Source organism: Hafferia zeledoni (assembly GCA_035583235.1). Taxonomy (NCBI): domain Eukaryota; kingdom Metazoa; phylum Chordata; class Aves; order Passeriformes; family Thamnophilidae; genus Hafferia; species Hafferia zeledoni. The sequence goes on from JAWWEV010000083.1 coordinate 43,443,819, forward strand.
GTCATGCTCTCTATCTGCCAGCCTGTTCAAACCTATCCTATTTACTTTTTTATCCGTTGGCCAATTTCAGTCCTATTTAACGTTGAGGCAGATGCCTTAATGATATTGAGGTTCTAGCACTGTAATGAATGTTGGCAGCCTGATAGATGAGAGAGATGTAATTAATGCCTGTTCTGATGAAAAGGTCTCAGTGTGTGCTCAGCTTTTTTGAGGTCTCAGGCTTTATTAGCACTGTCATGAATGAAACTGCCTGTATTTATATTGTGTGAGCATTATTGAAGCACTTTAATTGGTGGCTTTGCTCTGTGGTTTATCTTGCTATCATGCAGTAGAACCCTAATGAGGGTTCAAAATGACACTGAGCATGACAGTGTTGTGTGTGAGCTGATACCACCGAGTATCAACGTTACTAACTTTGGGAGATAACAGAACTCAGTAAGAACAAGAACCTCTTCTTTCCCCACTCCTCCTGACCTCGACTCCTTAGCTGTTCTCATCCTGTGGGGAGGCCACTATCTGCTGCTTGGGGTCTCCATCCTGAACCAAAGTTTGCAGCATTGTGAGGCTGCTGACGCTTTTCCTTGCCATAATTCCTCCATGAATCACATAGACCACACCTTCACCAGGTTCTCTTCTGAGACCCAGAATTCCCACCTGACCTGTGCAGGAACATTGCTCTGTCTCGCTCCAGTGCTGCACAGCAGAATGTGTGCAATGGATGGAGGAGTGAGGTGGGGAACAGTTCACTTCCTCTGCTGTTCCCCTAGAGAGTTTGTCCATGTAGTACCTCGGTAGGAGGGAGCAGTGGAGGTAAGACAAACTTGTCTAACCATCCCGTTTCCTCTGTGGGATAATTCTATCAGTTTACTCAAGGAAGCCAGTTTGACTTGCATAATTCAGATATTTCCTTGCTTACATCATAATCTCTTACTTTTACAAAGAAAGATTATTTACTGGAATGTCCAAAGAGTATTTATTTGAATTTGAGCAGCTAATCTAAAATAGTCAAACCCTTGTACAGGGGGCAAGCAGTAGAAATATGTATTGTTTTCAAGTTGTAAATTTATAAAAGGGGAGTGTGCTTAAATATGATGTATGTGCAAGATCCAAAATTATGTGCTTTAGATCACTGCCTTAATTGTTTTTTAGACTTGAGGTTTACAGTTTACCTGTCAGACTTTTATAAAATAGGCTGTTTTTATTTTGAGTTATGAATCTGAGACAGAAGTGGAAAATAAGATGTATAGCCCAGTAGTGTGATCCTTTTTAATATTTCAGGCTTGCCTCATAATGATGTTTATAGATTATCTTGCTTGAGTTCCTGATTAAGTATGCAATAAGTATATTCTTTTTTTCCCTGTAGCAGGATACTTAGATATTAATTTAAGTAGAAGTCAGTGTGTCATGACTATGTCTTCCTGCAACTTAGTCTATGTTTTGTGGTACCCTTAAATTTTGCTTAGATCTCTGTGTTACTCTAGTGTTATAAAAGGCTTTTATTAGCAATTGAAAATAGTAAGATAGTCACCACTAACTCTGAGAAACAGAAAGAATGAATCTAAGTGTGTGCATGCTGTTTTATAAGCTTTTATTTTACGTGTTTGTCATTAATTCAAATTTTTTCTTCTCTTAGGGTATGTTCTAGCTGTACATGCCAGCAAATGTGTGATGAATTTGCAGACTTGTCTGCTTACACAACTGTTCCTTCTGCATGCTTTTTTATTACTGTTAGTGTGGAATACATTGCCTAATTTTTAAATATCAAAAGTACTGTAAAATGGAAGTGAGCAATTTGCTTAATACCATGCATACAAAATTTATTTTAATTTAGATTTTGGGTTTTTTTAATAAATGAGCCGTTCTGCTGGAATACAGAAAACTGTACGGAGTGTCTGCAAATACTTTCACAGTTGGCAGTTGTTTTAGTATTGGTCTTAAAGCACCCAAATCTCTCGGAAATGAAGGATGTGATTAGCCTTACTTGACAAATTGGAGCTATTATGAGTATTATGACCTTATGGGTCAGAACAGAGCAACCTTTCTGTTTCCAAAATTGCTGATCAGAAGGGGGTTTTTATTACTGTGCACCAAGCCTTTTGACTTTCATAAACTGATTTTTGATTTGTAAAGAGTTCTGAAAGCAGACTTGAATTATGAAATGCCACTATGTCTTGGCACAACTGGAGTATCTATTGCACCAGTTGGGCTCTCCTGAGGGTTATCCTGCTGGACCTGAGTAAATTTTGCCTGGGTTTGTAACTCTGAGAGTTTAAATGGGTTGGCCATGGGTGACACCAGGGAACACAGGAGTTTTTGCTTCCCAATTCTAAATTTAGAGTGTGCATTTCTGATATTTATTTCACATCTGCAAAAGTTATTTGAAGAATGCAACATGAATATGTGGAAGGAGAAGAAAGATTTGCCATTGAAATTTTGCTTATATTCTTGTTCTTTTGCTTTTCATTCCAGTGAAATGAAGCAGAAGTTGGATGAAGAGGGTAACAAGTGCAGCATCCTTTCCAAGCAGCAGAAGTTCAACGAGCACTGCTGTATTCGCTGCTGTTCCCCTTTCACGTTTCTTATCAACAGCAAGCGACAGTGCCAGGACTGCAAGTACAACATCTGCAAGAGCTGCAGTACTTACCAGAAGAAGGAGAAGGCCTGGATTTGCAGTGTCTGTCAGCAAGCAAGGTAAAGGTCTATTGTTCAGCAACCTGTGCAAAGCAGCTGTGGCTTTTCCTTGTGTTTGTCAGTAGTTAACTCTGGTGGGATAGTACATGAAGTACCTGTTTCTGTAGTTGATTTGTAACTGAAGTGTGACATGCCTGGTTTTTGTAGAGGTTAATTTGTTCTGAGAATGTTTAGTTACCTGTTGCATTTTCCAGGCTTGCTTAGCTGGACTGATGTATTAGCAAGCAGTAATTGGACGTAGTTTGGGGTCTCCTGAAACACCTGGGTAACTAATGGAACCTGAGCACAGATGGTGGTAATGGAGTTAATGATTTTGCAGAAAATCCCATTGATGCGTGAGGAGTGGAAGGAAGAATATTGGTGAATAGATCATCCAGCTGTGACTGTTTTGGAGTGCTTTTCTAAATGCCAGCTTATTGATGCAGATGCTTTGAGCTTACTTTGGCAAGTACCCAGAGGAAATAGCAGTGCAACATCTGTTAAGAATATGCTGCTGGACTTCTGTTTGCAGAGGGTATGGGAGATTTCCCATCTCACCCTTCTGAGTGTAACAGAGCCAACAAGTTTAAAGATAGCATCAGAAAAACAAAGCAAATCCAAGCAAACACTTTACAGCAACAAAGGGACTGTTCCTTGGATGGTGACTGTCATCGTCCTTGTCTGCATTGCAGGCCAAGTTCCAAAAGCCATCCTATCTGTGGCGATGTAGCACTGATCAAGGCCTTTTTACCCAGCCAAAGGGGTGAATGAAGTAACTTGATTCCTTATGGTTTCATTTGGGACATTGGTAACTAAAGCTGCTGAGCAAATGTGGTGACGATGGATGCTTATTCGTCATCTTTCCCTTTAGTAGAGAACAAAGGATGAAGAGCAAAGTCCCTTTGCAATGCTTTATGACACTCCTGTGCTCACCAAAGTCCCATTGCTCCCTCCTTATGTTTCACAAAAACACTCACTTGAAATTTAAGCTTTTCTGTAATTTCTGTGAATGAAGTGTGTGCTCTTTAACACAGGGCCATAAAATCGTTGTTGGGATCCCAGACAGACAATGTCACATTTCCAAATGCCAGCCTTTAAAGGCAAAGGTGGTTGTCTTCTCTGGGGCACTCTAACCTTCTCTGACTTTTACTCTGGAAAACCTACAGACACCTCTTTTCCCCCAGTGATGAGGCAGATGAATGACAAGAGTATCTTTTTCAGCAATACAGAGAGCTCTGCAGCCAGTGCTTATTTCTACTTTAGTCAGTCGACCATTTCATATTACACTTCTTTCTTCCATTTATCCAGAGTTTACCCATATGGGCAACAGCACAAGCAGCCAGGTTTGTGGATGCTGATGAACTTAAAATAGTTTTTGCTGACTCCACAAAAAAAAAAGTCTCAGAAATAAAATCTGCAGCTGTTTGATAAAAATGCTGTTTCTGACCCTTGAAGTCAGTTACCCACCTCTGAATAAGTTATCAATATTTTTTATTTATGAGACCTGAGACACAGCTTGAGTTATTTTTCAGTGAATAAATTTCAGTAAATGCATTAACTAACACTGCTGCTAATCATTTTATGTTCTGGTTTATTGAACTGTTCTACTTACAAATCCCTGTGAGGAACCAGGAGCTGGTATTCCTCAGGGATTGCTGATGTATTTTGATTTGGTGTGGGCCTTTTTTCGGGGGGTGGGGGGTGGGGGTGGGTGTGTATGACTTTCTGAGTTTTAACTATCAATGTTTCCTCCAGGGAAAACCACAACAGTCTGTTGTGAGTTTCTTTCATTTTCACAGTGATTTATTCCTCAGGTGGAGCATGAACTGTGCTCTCTCACCCTCCCCAGCTCCTCTGCTTGTGTCTTTACTTCTTCCTTTGATAAAATAGCACAAGTAGTGAAGGTGGTTCTTGGTGTAGCTGATATTTGTCTACACATCTTACCGCACAATAGGTAGTGGGGTGGAAATGTCTGAGGACTGTGTTTTCAGATGGCTCCATTTTTTTATTTCCTCTCACTAAGTGCTTTTGCTTAATTATATAAGAGTTAATGTTTTGATTCTCTCCTGTGCAGAAAGAGCTTAAATGAATTGGAGAAGTACAAATATATATAGTTTAGACATTCTGTAATGATCTGTTTGTGCTCTTCAGCTCCGTGCTAGAGCAGTACTCAAATAATCCTGCATTGTATTTCTAGTCTGTATTTAGAATATGTCAGTGAGTTCTCTGATGTCAGAAGCAGTTTTGTCCTGTATCAAGAAGATTCTAGTCAGGTGAATCACTTGTAAGATACATTTATTTTATCTGTCCATGTGAAACTTCTGAAAATTTCTGTATGATATGGGAATCAGAAACAATGACTTGTGGATGGTTTGGTGTTTTTTGTTGTTGGTTTTTTTGTTGTTGGTTTTTTTGTTGTTGGTTTTTTTGTTGTTGTTGTTTTTTAAAGCAATGCATTTTATAAACATCCCTTGGGCCTGGATTTAAAATCCTTCTGGGAGCTGTACCCTTTTCTTTAGACTATCCTATTTCCTCTTATCTTCCTCCAAAAAAGTGACGTCACCTTTGGTAGGCTGTAAATAATCTCCTGGCAGATTTCTTGCACCAAGGTGATGTTGACACTGAAGAAAATGTGACATGTTGAGTTAGTCTCCCAAGGTAGGACCCTAGTGGAGATACTTGTTCTGTTGAAGTTGATTTTCATTTTCCAAGGCAGAGATCTACATTAACATTTAGCAGAGAGCAAATATTCAGGTCAGCATTTGAAACAGAGAACATTCATAGAAAATTAGGACAAAAAGTTAGCTCTGCTTCTTCCAACAGCAGAAAACTCACCGATAAGCCAATGAAAATTTTGGTGTTTGAACTCCTTTAAAGCACATCTCCTGTTGCAATGCATCTTTTAAAAAGTTAAAAATTTGACTCGATATAGAATCTCAGACTCAAAAATGTCTTTACAGCAATGTCTGAATTGATTGGGTGAGGAGCTGGAGAACCTTTCTTCAGTTTCTCCGTTTCCCATATTTATCATACATTCTGCTAATGCACTTTGATTTAGATTTATCTCTGCATACCTTTATTAATGTTCTAGGAGGTTTTTTTCTCTCACGTATCTTCTTAATCTGTAAGTATGTTACAATAAAATTGTATATTACTAATTTCAAGTTTTTTATTTGTGTATGGAGCATTTCCAGTTCTTTCAAGGCTTTGTACAACGTCTCCTTGTTAGACACTCATCAGACAATGTATTTAGGCAGCTTTGCTGAGGTTTGTACTTCTTAAGTCTTCTTGGCAAAGTAGACTCCAGACAGTTTCTTTACCCTCTGGATTAATGCTTTTGATACCAGACAGAGAGATTCTTTGCTCATTTAGTAGAAATAGGGCATGTTTTCCAAGCGTCTGAGACCACTTTTCTTCTCTGTTCTCCAAGGAGAACAGAGAACACCCTGTCCTAGAACACCCTGATTGTGATACTCTGCTTTCCAGTGTCACACTTGTACGAATTGAAAAAAAAAAAGTGTAAGCTATTAAAATGCATACTTTTGCAGTTTTTCTAAACCAATCACGTTTGACTTTGGGACTTTAGGATGACCAACCCAAAATAAGGTACCCAAGTGTCTGGCTGTCCACCTCAGCTTTTCATGGCAATCTTTTGGGAATCCTCCTGCCTTCTTGGATCCCTTCTTCTGGTCTCACCATCACCATATTAAAAGATTTCTGTCTCTGTTGTGAGTGGGAGCACGGACACCTAATCCCTTCATGCCTTCACATCCATCTGTTGAGTGATTTTCTCACTTGTTCTCAAAACTCTCGCTCAGGGGAGTTCATCACTTAGTGGCTTCTTGCTAAGCTTCCTTGAGCCAGGCCATGGCCAAGGTGCATCACCAGGTCTGCAGGAAGTCATTATTCTGCCTTGTAAGAGCTGCTTTGTTGTTGATAGTCTTTTGCCAGGGACTGTTATTAAGAGTTGTAGGTGCAGACACTGCTCCTTTTCTCTTTTATGTAGTTAACTAATGAAAAACACAGTCATGCTGTTTATGTTCAGACTCAGTACAAAGTAGTGTTTAAGTGGCTCCAAATGGGTCCCAAAAATTGTCACATAGGTTATTTGCAGAACTGATTTATTTGAATGTTTGAGAACTGCTCTTTTTCTTTTTTTGTGTGTGTGTGTTTTCTTATTTCCAATGTGAGTGCTGCTTTAAAAAGAAAAAAAAAAGAAATCAAGACAGTATCAATTACCTCCATCAATTACCTGCATCAACTCTTCAATCTGGAGGTATTGTTGAATATTCATCACATTTTCTTTTGAGTTTGTTGTGGTGCCTAGTTGAAAGGTATGATTCTAGCTAGACTCTAACAATTTGCATCGGTAGTAAATGTAATTGTCTTACTGGAACTTGAAAATTAATTAGACTTAGATTAGTTTGATGTGCATTACGGTTTTTTTCATGCACATTAGAGTGAGACTTCAGAAAATTTATTAAGGTTAGTCTACCTGCAGTGCCCAGTACATTTGTCTGCAACTAACATGTACTGGGATTAATGCTAATGTGAAAGTGGAGCAATGCTTCTGATAAAATGAGAATTGCAACAGAAAATAAAAGTCTAGACTCATTTAGCAGGCAGAACACTCCTCAAATAGAAAGGAGCTTTGCCAGCCTCAGGAACAGTCCTAAATAAAACCTTTATACTTCACATGGTTTTATTTGGAGGGCCTGTAAGATACTGTAATGTGCTTTAATGTCAGCAGAACAGAGTGTATATTTGTGGAAACATGATAAAGTAGATGGGGTTTTAGCCTGCCAAAGGATGCATCTCTTCTGCTTAGCTGATGCAAGTTTTAGTGTAAAGCTCATTACAGTCTCTAAAGGGGAAAAGAAAAACAAAATCAAAATTTGGCAAAACTTTGGGATCATGCTTGAGAAAAAGTGGTACTTGTCGTTAATAACTAAACCTTGTATTTGGTTGTTGATGCATTTGGCTGTAACAAAACAGTCGATTTCAGGACTCAGTTGTGGAAAGCTAATGAAGATATAAGACTACTTAGCAATCTTATTTTGCTTTCAACCAGGCTAAACCATCTGGTAGAAGGAAGCTAAAATATATTTTAGGTAGTGTGCCTCAGCCATAGCTTGGAGCTTTGTGTATGGTTTTGTGACAGTTGCTATTTCTGCTGTCTGAGGTCCCTGTCTGACATTAGGGAGAACTTCTACAGAACTTGGAAGCTGTGACTTTGTCACGTAAATGCCAGGAAATGTGTTTTTGCTTCCCAGATCATAGAATTGTATAGGAACATTCACTTGCTGTGTGGCAAGAAGATAAAGTCTTAGTTCTGCCTTGTGCATGTCTTCAGTGGACCCATATGGGTCTTGTTCTGCTTTTTTTAAAAGTCATCTGAATGCTCCTATTCATATTGTACTTAAGGGGTTTACTAATTTTAAGTGAATTGCAGTGAAAATTATTTTTCTCAGCTGTATGTACTTGTAGAAATTGATGCAATTCCTTCCAAAAATGCCTGCTGCTCTATTCAAATTTTCTTCCTCCTCTTTTTACAACAACTGTCTCTCTGCTTTGTATCCTGTCTTGCCATCTACTTCTCCTTACAATTCTTTAGCGTTGCAGTGGATCATAGACACCATATCTTTTTGCTTCCTGTACCCATGAAGAGCAAGGGCAAGAGCTTGGATTTTGCACAAGAGCCAAGAACAGTCTTCGGTTTATTTAGTTGTTCTCTAACTGGAGGAGGAGAGAGAGGAATGTGCAAACTGGTTGCTTTGACAGGTCGATCTCTGCTAGGTTTTTTTGCTGTAGTGATCTGTGTTAATTATTTTGAAGTATGCACTGTGAAGAATTTCTTTTCTGCTAGACAGAATAAAGCTGAACTTGCATAATGTACAGCAGACTGCAATGCTGCACTCAGCTTTCAGAAAAGTATCTAAAAATGGAATTGAAGAGGAGAGTAGGAAAGAGAGGTCTATTAAATCAACTAAATACGAGTGCTAATTAGCGATCTTTTTTAGCTTTAAGTAACGGTGAAAGTGAACATGTGTCTGAGTGCCTGGTGGACTAGTCAGTGTTTTAGAAGCTCTGGATTCCAGTTTTAGCTATCAAGTGACCTTGGGGAAGTTTCCATGTATGAGGTTTCCCCATGTGCAGAATGGATTTGCTGATGCTGAGCTCTTGGAAGTCAGGGGTTGAAAAGTTAAATCTATGGCTGTGAAGTGCTAAGTATTATTAATGTACTCTTATTATAGGAGTTTTACTGCAGTCAGCATGGTTAAAGCCTTTGTATTTTACAGCTGCACAGAAAAGTGCTTGGATTCTTGCAGGGAGTGAATGAGGGTGGAATATCACAGTTTTATATTCAGTTTTAATATAAAGTAAATGCTCGCCTGTGTTTGACTCCACCTGCCTTTGGCAAGTCATAGTAAGAAAAGTTATCAAACATCTTCCCTAGTAGGAAGAAATATTATGTAAATAGCATGCAAAATTATTGGGACTGCTAAACTGGGAAGAATGGAATATGAAAGGTTGTAACACAGTTTTTCCACATAATAGCTGCATACAAATTATAGATTGGACTTGCTTAGCCTTTCAGTTTCGCAAAAGCTGAAGAACTTTCAGCGAAGGCGACAAGTTGAGAGCTAATTAAAATTACACAGGATTCTTTAAGTGTGTGCACTTAAGTGGCAAGTGGGAGCATCATGCCTTACAGTAATGATAGAAAATATTAATTATCAAGCACAGTTTATTGTAGAACTTGCCTTGTGTCAGTTCTGCAACTGGAACTTCCCGTGCTGTTCATCTTGTCACTGACTGTGTTGTGGGAGACTTGGGAGGCTGTGGGGCACCACAACCTGTGCATTGGGTTGGTGGCAGTCAGGGAAGATGTAGGATTCATGGGGGTCAAACAAGGAAGAATAAAGATGGCAATAACTAGCGGACTCAAATTTACAAATATGTGAAGTAGTAAAGGATGGCAAGCCAAGATTTTCCTACAAGAGTCAAGGAGGAAAGAAGTTATGTCAAAAAACAGACTGCCGTTCTGACTCCTGGGTGGTTGACCCAATAATGCTTGTACCTTTTCCTATTTAAGCATAATGTCAAATTTATGCATCCCTTATTAATACAGTG
>JAWWEV010000083.1:43453722-43467101 GCA_035583235.1 Hafferia zeledoni
TGGTTGACCCAATAATGCTTGTACCTTTTCCTATTTAAGCATAATGTCAAATTTATGCATCCCTTATTAATACAGTGTTTCTGCCTAAAGCAAGACCACTCCAACTAATTCTTTGTATCAGTAGTATTACTATTCTTAATTTTTAAATGTATCAGACGTTTAACCTGGTCTCCTTTTTTCTGGAGAAGAAAGCGATTCTTTCCTTTCATAATGTCTTGCCAGTGGCTTGATATTTTCAGATGCTGCAAACTGAGAAAGTTGTTCCTGGATATATATACTCTAAGCAGGGTGATATTCTTGCATGTTGCAATGGGGTTTTCCTGGTTGACATAAGGGATTAAATTTGCTTTTCTGACAACTCCTCTAGTGCAGAAGACTTTTGAGTAAACTGAGGCAACTGTTAGGACTGACAGTTATAATAAACTCAACATGCCCAGGCAGTTTTGGATTCTAGTAAACCCCTCTGATTTATCCATGCTGGTACCTCTTTTTCTCTCTGGCTGATGCTGCTGCCTGCATCTGGATGACCCTTAGTGTGTTTCCCTGACCCCCTATGAAAGGTCACAAGTGAGCTCTTTTTGGTTTTCTAAGAAGGGACAGCATGTTGCCTCTGTTCTGTGCTAACATTAGGTGAAATGCAGGATGCTCTGCGTCAGAGAAGAGCTTTTCAATCAAGCTGAACTGTAGCATTCAGGAGGAGACATTTGCTGCTCAGGCATTTCAGCCCCCACTGTCCCCCTCCCAAGGTCATGCAGCAGCATTGAACTATCTGTTGGCCTTGGAACATGCTGGGATATCTGTCAGCTCTGGCAATCATCACCCTTTCCTTGTCCTTTTCGGGACCACTGTATGTTTACTTGCCTAACAGAGACTGAGTTCTGATTTATGGTTTTCCTCTCTGTATCGTGTTTCTAAAATCCTCCTAGCATAATGTTATTTGAAAAATGTTTTTCAAAACATGTTAATCTGAAAAAACTGTTAAACTTTTTTTTTAAGCAACACTGATTTAGTTCTGGTGAAAGTCCCTTTAAAAAAAAAAGTCATAATTTTAAACTAAATCTGCTGATTTACTTGTTTTAATAGGAAAAAACTTGTGAAAGCAGAGTTTTTCATAACTTCTCATCTAAAATAAATGTTTAATTTTTGGGTCAAGTCAGAGTATCTTTGTATATCATTGCCTCTTTTTTTCTGGTGTCTATTAAATGGCAACTATGCTGAATTATTTTTTAAAAGGGAAAATCACATTTCACTTGGTAAGTCTTACTGTGCTCTATTACTTTTTGCATGTAATAAAGCAAAATGTCATGCTGTGGTTAACACTCTTGTGGTAGCTTTAAGAGCAGTAGAGTGCATTTTCATATAGACATATCACTGAACATTTTTTAATTATCAGTAATGAAAGAGAGTTTCTTGGCTTGATGTATGTTCGCTTCAGCATTTGCTGAGTCACCACATTTTCTCCTGTTGCATTTGTGCGACTGTCAAGGTTTAACAAAGTACAGAAATCAGTCATTTGCTCCAGCTGACTCTGACATTGCCGCCTCGAGGAGGGAAGTCACCTTCTGGCCTGTGCTGTGTGCATGTTCTTCCCTTCTTCCATTCATGTTTGGTGGGGCCCGCTGTGGGTTTGAGGAACTGTGGAGTGACACCCCTTGGGCAGTAGGAGTGATGCCATGTTCGCCATGAAGGAAGAGTCTTCTCCCACTGAAGCATCACATAGGTTTAGCTCCTAGTCCTCCCTTACAAGGAGGGAGGACTGTTTTATGCCTGTATGGTATGCCTCTCTGACTCTGCCATTATAAGCTGTATGTGATGACTATTTTGACAGTCCATGAGAAATTCAGATTATTTTGCCAAATTTTATTATTTTTATCCCACTTCCTATGGATAAAGACCCTCTGTGCCTCCTCAGTGCTTTTTTTGGTCCAAAAGATTCGCCTTGTTAACTGTGAATAGCTGCCCAATTATATGTGGGTATGCTTAGAAGCATCATAAGTGCTGTGGTTGGCACAGGGGGGTTTTCTTGATGAGAAAATTGAAATTCTCCAGACTTGTAGCCACTAGCACAGAATGGCAGTAACAAATGTGTCTTTCATCTAGATAGTGCAGTTTACAATATTACACTCTTAAAACGTTCTTGTGTTACCAAAGAAGTTAAAGTGAGAACTTAATTTGTCATTTTAAAAAAGATTGACTGCATCAATAAATAAGTCACTCTACGTTCTTATTGCTCAGGCCCACCTCTCACATGAAGCACTTACTGCTCAGTGTCTTCAGTAAGAATCTGTGAGATCTTATGTTGACATATTTCATCCTGCTTCTGTAACCTGGGGGAAAAGGGATGTGGAAAAAGCAATTGCCCTGTCTTTCTGCCAGAGACAAGGTTTTCAAAATTTGTGTGCAGAATTAGTATTTGGCTTTCTTGCACTTTTTTTTGTAGTAGCATATCTTTTCTGCATCTAGGTTTTTATGAAGTCTTATTTCACACAAGCACTGCATGAGACTGGTTAGCAAGTTAATTGCTCTTCTTACATCTTCCACTCCCTCAGCTTTCAAAATACATCCCTACAATTGTGGATCATGAAATAAGTGATAATGTTTGCCAGTTACCTCTACTGGAAGTATGTTTTAATGCATTTTCCTGTCTTACATCACACCTGCATCTTCTGCTATAGCTGTCCAGGCAAACGTCTTGTTCACTTTAGCTCGGGAGCTAACAGACAGCTTTCATTTATTTTGTATTCATAGAAAGATCATGTTAACAAAAGGGGAAAGCCATCTGTGACCTAAAGCTGTCTGTCAATTTGCATCTCCTTACACTTAAGGTTGTTTTATCCTTTTTTTTTTTTTTCTGCAGAAACAGCTTCAAAAAATAAAGATTGAATTTTGACATATTGCCTAAATAAAAATTGCCTAAAACCAGAACACTTTTGCATGCAGAAGTTGTGAACTATTTGGAAGTGCTGTTTGGTTGTAGCAAAAGAAAACTTCCTGTTCATTTTCAGATTATTATTGGATTTATAGTGCTCTTGGGAATTTGATAAATTGTTTTCATCAGAAAGCTGCTGTAGTAAAAGTGAAATTCTTCACATTAACTGGAAAATTATGAGTCCCAATATGAAAAATGTGAAAAGGAATCTATAAGGGATCACAATTCAATTGCCTGAAGCATGGGCACTGAAGTTGAAACTTTTCTTAAGAGTCATACCAAATGTGTCTTCTGTCCTCCTCACAGCTCTCCTCTGCTGTCCCACACCATCAATATTTAAAACTCCTGTACATTTCTGGGAATGAGCATGGCATGGTTTTACAGTTTGGCTTCTGTCTCTAGATGGTTGGATGCCAACAGGGAGTTGCTAACACTTTTTTTTGAAGTGATATTTTTAGTCCCTCTGTCTGGGGGCTGTGACCAAGAGGTCTTGCTTCCTGGGTTGAACAATTTTGCTTTGGAAGGAATCTTTGTAAACTAATAAGGTGTTTGTGGCTGCTGGATCTGTAATACTGCTGGTCCTGATCATTTTGATCTGAAATTTAATATGCTGTAACCTTGTTGTTGTAATTCAGCAAGTGGTGTGTCTTGGCAGTATGTGGGAGTTGTGTCCATACTGGTTCATTTATGTTTCTGTCCATAGATGTCAAGACTTAAGTCCTCAAGTTGAGAAAGTCATCCTCTTTTCATGAGGCTCTCCAGACAAAATTAGTGTTGAATTAAAGAGTTCATTCATCTAATTAGGAAATATTATTTTCCATCATCTGTCACGCTTTGAGATTGTAAAGGTTAAGTAGGGTAATGGAGATATCATTGTTCACATTGTTTTCAATTTGCTGATGACAGATTTGCTTTGTGTTCATGGGTTTTCCTGGCTGTCAATGTAACAGCTTGTAGAATAGTGCCTGGAATATGGAAACTTGAATGAATGCTTGTGACATAGAGGAAATCCGTTTAAGAAATTGCATCAGGAGTCATAGCTGTAATTTTGTCTCACTGATGTGTTTGCAGGACTTTGTAACCTGCAGGATTTATTACGTTCTCTCTATCTCAGGTAGTTGCAATTATCAAAAGCACTTTCAAACTCTGGCAAGATAAAAAATGAATTAATGTATGTTAGCAGCAGGGAAAACAATTGTGGTGACTTGTCCCAGTCCTGCAAACTCACCAGCAGCCTGGTCTCTGTTTGGGATGGCAGTGCATATTTCCCATGAAAAATGCTTTGGGAAATTGTCCTGAGGGGAAAAAAAAATATTGAGTGCTTTACTGAGAAGTGTCCACTGTGTGCTACATCCTGAATGCCCCTAACTCCTGTGCTTTGGAAATTCTGAGCCATTCATTCTGGGGGAAGTAGTTCTATGTTTTAAAATACCCCACCACATTATATACAACTGGTGCTTTTCTTGGGCATTGTGACCAATGGTAAAATGCCTTTTTGCTTTCTTGCTTCTAGGATCAAAGGGCTGTTGGTTGTAAGGGAATTTAAGATTAATATTTTGGAACATATGTGTATGAACATGGCTCCCTGGAACTCTACCCAAGCACAGAAACTGGACCACTCACACAGAAAACATACCTAACTAGTATCTCCATTGCTTCTAAGCATAGTGTGGCAATAGTGGTTATTTTTCTCATCATGGAAGTTATAATTAGAGATTGAATATTCTTGAGAAACACCAGCTTTCAAAGCATTCTTTACATAGGGTTTAGGTAGAAAAGGTTGATCTTAAGCCCTGCAAAAGCACATTTTCTGGTTCCATTCGGTGCAGTACATTTAAATACCATATTTTCCACTTTCAAAGTTTTGCAATTGCTACCAAAGAAGGTGGTTCTGGCAGAGAAACAGCAACAGAGTAGAGTGAAGGGAGATTGACAAGAAAAGTGTAAGGAGGAGGGCGGGGGGAATAGCACAATTGTAGTTTGAAAAATTAGTCATGTAACGTGTCATGGTAATTCCCAACTGGCAATTAAACAGCACATATCTGCATAAAGGATTAGTAACACTAGAGGGATCTTGAACAGCACTTCCAGTATATAATTAGCAAATTTTTTGTCAGATGCCTGCCTCACGCACTCCATACACTGCCATATTCCAGTGCTTAATATAATTAGTCCTAGCAAACCCAGACCTGCAGCTCCATAGGTAGCTGGCTATGACTTTACAATATGCCTGTTGCATGAATAGACTTTAAAAAAAAAGACAGAAAAATTACACTATTTATTCCTCCCCACATACCAGGGCACTGTGCCAGGCACCTGCTCCCTCGGTTGTCGTGGCTGGGGCTCCAGAGAGTCCCTCTCTGGTGATAAGGAAGGTCCAAGGGGAAACACAGCAAGTGATTGACAGCAGAGCTTGCAGAGGCAGCACTGTTGGAAGCTGAACCAACTGGCAGATGTGGGATGCAGCTACACTTGCATGTACACCTACCCCTTAGGATGGGCTGTGGAAGCAAGCTTACAGAATAATTCAGGAGGTCTCCATCCTAGTCCTCTTCTCCAGGCAGGACCAGGAGGAGCATTTTACTTGGGAACTTTTCCAGTCAAGTTTTTAAGCTCTTCAGTGATGCAGATCCTGCAGCCTTCCAGGGCCTCTGTCCCAGTGTTTGAACACAGTGATGTGTAAGTGTTTCCATGTATTTAATCAGGATTTCCCTTGTCCTTGCTTGCATCCACAGCCTCTTGTTGCTCCCTGGGCACTTCTGAGGGTAGCCTGGCACTTCCTTCTCTAAGTCCTCCAACAAAGTAGTTGTGGGCAGTGATTTGACCCCCAGAACCTTTGCTTGGCCATACACTGCAATTTATGTGACTGGAGATCCCCAAAAGTTGAAGACTCAATTGTTTTTTCATGGTTTTACTTTATAAAAAAGAGCCTGAGAAAAATGCAAAGATAAAACTATGCGCTTAGAGCTCACTGTAGTGATAGCACTTTTTGTGATCCTTTTTTTTTTTTTAGCATCAGCTCATTTTTGTTAGGATTAATGGATGCCAAATAAACTTCTCAGGTGATCAGTGTGGACTAACTGCAGTAATAGCATCTAGAGTAATCTGGATGTGAAAAATGTCGAGGAAGGAGTTTCAAAACTCTCTTTGATCTCAGACAGCCAGGACTCCAGCCTGGCAGGCTTTATTTAAATGTGCTGACTTTCAAAGGGATATGAAGCATTGTGTTAAGTGAGCATATATGTCATCTCTTGAAGGTTTGTGTCGAGTTTGGCAGTGTCCTTCCCACAGCTGCAGTTGCTCAGAGACACCAGTTACTGATGTTAGGGAGTCATGTGAGGAAATTACTGCCTCGAAATTCTGAAAGGACTTAGCTCCTTGCTTTCCTTCACATGATCTCTGTCTAACGGCAGCTGTGTTACACTTTGTGTGCCCCAGGTCCTTTTTGGTGAAATATAATAGACAATGATGACAATTATTTTATGTTTAAATGTAAAGTTTCTTGGAAAAGGGCCACCTCTAAGTTCATCTCAAATCTCAGGTACACAGTAGAGCTCATGGGTGCTACCAAAATGTAAATACAGGTCAGCACCACTTCTGAAATCTCTGATTTTATATAACTGAGTGCCTTTGAGTATGTTTTAGCCTTTTCATGGGCTTTGTTAGCTCCTGTCACACAAAGATTTTGCTTCTCTCAGTTCAAATGTACCACTCCAGTTATTAAAGGGCACATTGAAAAGTTGCCATTGCAGCATTGCTTAAGCTGAAAAGTGTTGTCAGAATTACTTTGTAAAATAGAAAGTGAATGTATGCATTCTCATTGTTGAAGCCTGGCAATGACTTCTGAATTGTGTGGAATCTCATGAGCTGTCTGATATTTGCACACTTGTCATTTGGATTTATGAAGGCATCATTGTGGCTTTCAAAATTATTTGGACACTTCCATTTTCTTGGATGGTTGCTGATGCTGATTCTGTGCATTTCAAATGTCTTTGAATGGTCTGTGAAGGGTAGAACTTGAATTCAAAACATAGCTTTAATATATATTTAAAGGTAGAAGATTAATACACAGATCCTGCTACAGAAGAAGTGTTTCCTCCATGTCTCTACATATCTTATATCACAGATATACATGAAGGCTTGTAGGTAGTTGGTTTTTTAGTACATGGAAGGAGAAAATATTTTTTATTACTCTGTAGGTGGCAGAATTCATCAGGTGGGGAAGTAGATCAGGTGGACCTGGATTCTGCTTCTTAGTCAGAACCTGCTCACCATCTGGTGCTGAATAGGTCACTCTTGCTTTCTCCTTTTTGCTCCATTATGAGAGAAATGTAATCCATACCTTGATAAGGTATGCTCATGTGTGCTTTCTGTATTTTTTAATTTTTTTTTTTTACTTGGTGACTTACAGACCTGGAGTGTTTGAATGAAAAACATGGATGTGACAGGCTCCGTATGGGAAATTGGGGTTCTGGAAGTCTCTACGCTCTCATAATCTTACTTGATCTTGAATGGGGAACAACATATATATCATCCAGTTAACTAGGTCAGATATTTTAACTTTTTCTCCTTCTGCACCCTCTGTAAGAATCAATCCAGAGTCTCATTTCATCTATCAGAAGTAGGGTAT
This sequence comes from Hafferia zeledoni, assembly GCA_035583235.1. Lineage (NCBI taxonomy): Eukaryota > Metazoa > Chordata > Aves > Passeriformes > Thamnophilidae > Hafferia > Hafferia zeledoni. The sequence continues at coordinate 43,461,282 of JAWWEV010000083.1, forward strand.
CTCCAGGTTGCTTTTCTTTTTTAGCCTTACCATGTGTCTGTGTCTACTCTGGGCCTGCTTTTGGCCAGAACATGAGTTTGAAGAAGGGCTTTCCAAGGCAGAAGACCATGTTACTTTGTTTTACTCACAGGTGGGTCCATGATCTGAAAAGCATCAAGATGTCTAAGGATTTACTCCCCTGTGTGCTGTAACATGGGAAAATGATGGGATGGTGGGGACAGAGCTAGGGTTTCTGCCTTCAGATCAAAAAGACCCCACAGACATTTAATAGTTGATCACTATTGCTGTTACTGCAGTGATGTTTTTTTCAATGGTCAAGGCACTGCAATTGAACCTGAGAGACACCTGTGAGAAAAGCAGCCTTTCCAGTCCAAATGATTGTCAAGTGAAATCTGAAAAGAGCTCTCTGAAAAATTCCTAGTTGATAACATAGCAGATGGGAAATCTTGATCAGGAAAAAAATAAAACATAAAAATAAAGCCTTGCATTTAGCGAAGGGAAACACCTCCTCCGTAGTATCTGTCTTTAGCTGCTACATTTCATGGGTTTAATAATTTTTTTAATAGTGAAGCACAAATCTAAAAGTGGTGCTTCTCCTAGTTATCACATAATTAGAATGTATTATAACGTCTATCTAACAGATGGTTTAGGATTTGTGTCCAAGGCTAGCTGACGTGGTTGAAATTGGACAACTGATACAATAAACTCTAACCAGTCTCTTCTAATAAGATTTTTCACAAGTAGCCTGGTCCACTGTGATGGGATTTCTTAAATCATAGCAAGTCTTGTTCATGAAATCTGATATGGGGTGTACTCAGACAAACAGCTCCTCCTGTCCTTTCTGGGAGGACCAGCAGATGAAGTTTGCAAAGCAGATACATGTGGGGAGCTAGGCCAGGAATAAGGAAGGGCTTAATATAAGTGAGAATTTGGATTCTGTAAGTATCTTCCTTTTAGCAGGGATTGTAGAAATAGAGTGAGTAACATAGTTGGTTAGAATATGGTGTTAATAATGCCAAGGTCGCAGGTTTGATGCCTGTATGGGCCATTCACTTCAGAGTTGGATTTTATGATCCTTGTGGGTCCCTTCCAACTCTCTGGAACATTCTGTGGTTCTGTGATAGATATCTTACATGTTTCATCCTGCATGTTACAACTAACTTTCATTGTTATAACCTGTGCAAGAGAAAGTCAGCATGTAACAAACTGAATGATGCCTTTCATGAGTAACAAGATCTGGCTCATTCTGCAGAGGTGCTTTTGTGTGTTGAGGAATTTTTTATTTAAGCATTATCAATGGAACCTCCCAACTTCCATTATTTATATTTTGCAAGAGAAAAATGCAAACAATATGTGGTGGGAAGGAATTAGCTTTGTGAGAGAACGCTTTTAACTCAGAATTTCCTCAGCAGTGGGAATTTGCTGTTACGCCAAAAACTGCCCTACCACACTTTTGTGATGGCTTCCTCTTGCTAAAAACATCTTTCCCCTTTGGTAGCAAAGATTCTGGCAAACCTTAAGAGGGCTGGGGTGGAGAACCAGGTGCTGAACAGTTTTATTGCATCTCTGAGATGTGACTTTTCCTAATCCCATCAGAACAGCAACATATTGGTTGCTTGGCTTTTTTCCTATTTGACATATACATAGGATGAGCAGAAAATCCTCTCCTTTCCTCCTTTAAAATGATTAGCTTTTGCTAGTGCACCATCTCCCTGGATGAGGTAAAATGTTCCAGGGTACCTCACAACAAACCTTCAGAGCCTCTGCACTGGCAGAGTGCTGTTCCCAGTGCAGAAAGGCTTCCTCCTTCCAGATGCAAATCTCACAGGTCTATTCTGCTTTTAATTCTAGCCGAATAATTGTCTCCAGATGCTTCTACAGATTCATCTCTATCAGAACACTGCCCTCAGAATAAATGTAGCATTTACAGCCTCTGAGAGTCTGCAGAAAGTAAAATGCTTCTGCCGTTATCGTTACTGTTGGGATTTATTAAGAATTCTGCTTTTATGCCTAATAATTGAAAAACCTGCAGCATCAGGGAATATTGCCATGGGTCTAAAATAAATTAATTCAAGCTGACATCAAGATTTAAATGAGCTTTGCTTTTTCTTTTGACAGGGAGCTGTATGATCTCACTTCTTTTTTTTTTTTTTCTTTTTAACAAATTGCTAAGTTAGTCTGTGTGAGTTTGCAATAAAAAAATATTTTTTTCCAAGAGATAATAAGCTCATCCCATGAGATAAGTTGGCTAGCTGTCTACTGTTCCAAAATTACCTCATTTTTTATTAAATTCTTCTACTTACTCCTGTTCTGATAAGTTTACAGTGAAAGACACAAAATACTTCTGGCCTTTTAACTGGTTTAGACAGAGCCTCTGCAAGATGTTGTTTCAGGTTCTGTGTTTCATTTGATGCCAAGGATTTAGTTGTATGTAAATGTACCATGTCTAAATGGCTTTTGTATGTATTTACAACCTCTTTGGCCTCATTACAAGAAGGACATGAGAAATGCTAAATTGGGATATTTAAAAATCCACAGTGGGGTTGTCAGAGAGAGGAAAACCCACTCTGAAATCAAATTTGCCCTTGAGAGTCAGCGTGTATAGGTCTAGTAGGATCATGTGGTCCTGGTTTAGTTTATATAAATAAATATCCCCTAAAAATAAATATTCACGAACATCATCTGTGAAATGTACTTGATGTTATTATGTCAATACTGTTTGTGCTTCCATAATTTAAGTTAGAATGAATTTAATATTTGAAGCAGAGCTCCACAAGAAGGATACTTCACAAGGGGGATGCTTCATATGACTGCCAAGATTAGCAAATAGATTTAGGGAATTGAAGTAAATATTCTGAACGTTTTATAAGTATCTTGATTAAATTGAATGTAATCTAATTTCAAAATAATTTCTGTCCATAATACAGCATAATGACAAAACAGGGCAAGCTGTTCAGATTTCCCATTTCACTAAATCACTGAAACTTTTTGGTATATTTGGAGAATTTGCTCTTAGTCATGATTTTTCTGCCATTCTCTATAATGAAAGTTTCTTTCTCAGTAGGGAATTAAAACATAATGTTTCACTGACACAAACTCTTAAAATCCCTTTGCTGTCTCAAAATGACTTCCCCATACTCTTACATTCAGCAGGATAGTATTTTAAATTACACATTACTCACTGATTTCTTAAAGGGACTAGAACTAAGTGCTTTCTGGAGCAGACAATGACCTTAAACTATTCCTGCTGTGTTCAGGGGATTGGTGTTGCATTCCCAAATGAACCACAACTTTTGTTGTGCCACAGTGCAGTATGAGCTGGCATAAAAAATATTCTTTAAAATATTCTTTAAACACTAAGCTGGGACTCTGAACCTTATAGAATTGCAGACTTTTAGTTGTTTGAGTAATTCTGCCTTGTAGTTTCGTGCTTTAATGTAGCTGAATCTATTTCAGATGTAAGCTGACTTTTTAGTTTACTGTGTTTGAGAGAGCAGACACAAATTTACAGATTTTTTTAAACATAAGTTTACTTTTCCAGACTCTTGCCTTCCATCCTAGATTGATATAGGCCTAAAACTTAAAACCAAGTGTTGAAATTATAAAAGGGGTAAAAAAAATCCTGGATTTTTGGAGACAATTTTGGCAGTTCATTTCCCAGTAAGTGATAGTTGAGGTACTGAAAAAACATAGAGGGAATAAACAGGTGAGTAACTGAATATAAGGAAAAATGTAACATACTCTGCAGAGAGATTCCTTTCTTTAGGATTTTGTGCTTGCACTGGATACCTGCTATTTAAAACTTAAGCCATTTTCCTACAGACCTTCCATTCGCCTTTGGTGTCAAACATTTCCATGGTAACATTTCACTTTTCTGTTTTCCCTTCCAGTAGCTTTACCTTGAAATGTAAGTGTTGCTTGTTGTTGAGAGAAGATACAGCTCAGGTCAGTCTTAGTGGCCCTGCTTATTTGTATCAATATTATGTTTTATCAGCTAATACAGTAGATTTGCTCTTTGCATTGGTAATCATCTAGTTACCTTTTTCTTTTTCCTTTTCAGTTTCTTAAAAACATTTTTAACATTCTGTAGAAGCTTGAGGGCTACAAAAAGAAAATCACTGGGATCAGTTAAAGACACTGTGTCATCTCAGTGGCACACAAAGATGTTTAAAGAGCAGTTTAAGTTGCAGTGGTGGGCACATGAAAGATGTATTTTGCAATGATTAAGAATACTGTGAAGGGATAACTCAGACATGTGCAGTATAATTTTTTTCAGGCTGTGATTTCTTACTAATTTGCCCACAGGACATCTGCCTTACTACAGTCCCACTGCAGGAGAGAAAAGAGGACTATCTGGAGGCTGAAGCAGTTGTTTTGTTTCAGAAGCTGAGAGTAATGTGGTCAATAAGCCAAAAATTGCCCTGGAGGCAGAGCTTACATTTCTGTACAGGAGTCACAGCTTCTGTAGTCCATTTGCAAAGAAAAGAACAAACTAAAAGCAGCCTTCCTCATGTTCTACTAGACTGAGACCTATGTGCATCTTTAGCAATGTCTGTGTGTTTCTGCAAACCCTGCAGGTCTTTGGCACTGGAGGCAAGAGGAGTAGCAGGTGGTTATTACCCGTTGAGAGGCAGCCTGGGAGTAAAAAACGGGATGTCACTTTGTTTCTTAGAGATCTGTCAACAGCAGATGACTCAATCTCTGCTCCTGCCTTTGCAAGGCTGTGTGCTTTAGTGAGCATTTATTTTTATATAGTGTGTTGGCAAAGTCACACCACTCTGCAAAGTCTCTGTAAACTTCACTGTGGTTTCTCAAAATCACATCATTTTGCCATGTGTTGTTTTTTTTTTTTTTTTCACGGAGATGCACAAACTTTCCAGTGTCTTTCAGAAGTTGTCCTCCAACATATGTGGGAGCAAAGCATCTCAAAGAAAAAGCCAGAAGATTAATGTTTCCACGTATTTGAAAAATATGTCGTTCTTTAGCTTCATCCATAGAAATTGAGGAACAACTTTTGCTAGTTTTTTTTTTTTTTTTCAAATATTTAACGTAAGGCAAATTCGCAGCACAATTAATTCGAAGGAGTTGAAGTGTATCAAAGTAATGAACAACAGATGGAGATGCCAGGTAATCTTAGGAGTAACAGTAAATTATAAGCCAGGTTACAATATATTTCAGACTTTACCTGCCCACCTCTTGACAACCATGTAATTAGCTAACTTAATAGGAACACACTTCCTACCACTGATTAGTGTTTTCATTTCTTGCTGTATGTTTTCACTGGTGATGTTAATAAACCATTTGTGATCATTGTACCCCTTTTGTGCTTCGAAGCTAATTGCATTACAGGGTATATTTATCTTTCTCTGCACTGGAGTAGCTGGTTCCAGCAAGGGAGCCATCATATAAGGGTGTCGCACTGCCTTGAAGCCATAGTGCTTTCTAGTCTAACTCTGCCAGTTCTTGCAGTTTTTTTCATTTGTTGCAAAAGCATTAAGACACAAGCAGGGCTGGGAAAGAGAAGAAAGCAAGAGTCTTGATTCAGTTATGAGCACTCGTAGTGGGAATCAGGAATTTATTGAGGGTTGTTAGATGTAGCAGTGCACTCACAATGTGATGCTTGGAGAATGTCGTGCCAGAGATGGGCTGATGAAGAAGATCAGTCCGCCATCAAGAATGCTTTAAACACTGATGGTTTTAATGTGGTTTAAATGTATTAAATGTAAAAACTGCATAGTCATTGCTTCTTCTTCCCATAAACCCCTGCCAGACCAGGGGGCTGGGAGAAGGACAGTGACCTCACATTTCCTGTCACCCCCT
>JAWWEV010000083.1:43467201-43491045 GCA_035583235.1 Hafferia zeledoni
GGGTAAGCACTGAGCACTCACTTCTCCTTGGTTAATGGATTTATAATCCAGGACCAGGAGAAAGTCATACCATTGCACATTACCTTCAAGTCCACGAGGCTACACAAGAAACCCCACAACTACAATAGTAAGATGCACTGTATGAAAATAACCATGTTTCATGTCTATAAAATGCATCAAAATACTATTTTTTTTTTATGCTGGTGTAAAGACTTTCTTTCCCATTAGAGGGTGAGTTTATATACAGGTATAAAGTGAAGCCTCCTATCTAAAGTAGATGTCTTTGAGTTCTTTGGCTGCAGCCTAATCAAAATCTTGGAGTGTGTTGCTGTAGTGGTGCCTATATGTTGTCTACTTGGGAACATCCGTCAAGGTTTTGGTAGATCAGTAAATTTATTTTTTTTTTCTCATAGATTGTTCCACATATAGCCAGACTGTGGGCTTTTCTCTGCAGGGGGTATCTCCTTGTACTTGTTTTCTTTGTTGTCAGCCAGGGTAGGGCCTCAATATTGATGGATTTGCTGCAGAAATCCTGTGTGATATGCAATAGCTAATGCTGGTTTCCTTCAGGTCTGGAGAGAGGCTCTCGTCCTCTCATCCTTCTGTGGAAATTTCCTTTAAAGCCTGAAAATCAAGTTATAACCTTAATTAACACAGAGCTGGGAGTTGTTCCAGCATGGATTATTTGATCATGTGAATGTGGCTTCTCTTGTCATTGCAATCCAGGCTCAACTCAAGATCTTTTTACTGCTCCTGATGATCAATTAAGTGTTAAGCATGAAAGGCAAAATTTAGTAGAGGGAGAGATTGCCTTCTCTGAATTTAAAGGTGACATTGTAAACAATGGGCCATATTGAAGTTTTAATTAAAAGTATTGTCAACTTCTCTTTAAGTTTTGCTCTCTAGGCTATCCATTGTAATCATTTTTTTCTTAGGAAGTTTAATCAAAGATCACAAGATCAAGACCACTCTAATGTGCAAATACGTTAACAGGATTTTTTCCCATCTTTATAGTGCCATAGTAATTTAAAATAACAAACGTTTATGTCTATATATTTATATATTTGATGCATAGTTTAAAAAAAAAAAAATTGCTCTATGGACATTCCAAAATTCTTTTCCTAAATTATGTGAGTTAATATGGAAACTTCATGTCAGCATTATTTAATGAAACATACACTGCATAAATGCTTATGCTATTTCCAGGCCTGAGGGAGCAAATTTGATGCAATATATATATATATACACAATATGTAAGCATTTTAAATAATGATTGAATATGATATCTGAGCTATACTTCTTACATTTGCAGGTACATTTGTTGATTATTTCAGGGTAATTGGATTTAAATTTAATTACAAAGGAAGCCTGAAATTTTAGAAGTGTATGAAAAATAATCCTTAATTTTATTTCTCAAAGGCCTCTTTAAATATTACTGTCCTCATCAATGCTGGGCTTAATTTTACTGGAAGCGTACAACAGAATGGCTATGGGTAGCTCTTACACAGGACTTTGTGTAGAGGAAAGTATGAACATTTACAGCTTCATGCCTGAGTTCTCTTCTAGTAGAAGAATATCCAGCTGTGATCATATTTTTAATATTTTTTGATGATGCTGAGCAAAACAGTTCACCTACAGGTAGAAGCAGTGTATGCACAGCTATTTTAAAAGCCTGTTGGAAATAGTACTGTGAAATCTTAATCCCTGTTTCTCCTGTCTTGCTGGCACTTTGGGTTTGTGTCTGGAGTGATTGTGGTTTTCCTTTGCTGGACACTACTGTTTCAACAGAGTGCAGAAATGTTTTCCTGTAGGCAAGTATTCCTGTACTAACTCTGCTAATAAACTAACCACAGTAGTCTGCTTTGTAGCATACAAGAACCAAAATTTAGTTTGGAATTTTTTTTTTTTTTTTGTGGTAGATCTCTTACTTGCCTTCTTTGGTTACACAACAGTGTTGATCTGGGAGTGGCAAGTTTTCAGGATTTGAACTCTACTGAACTAAAATCCATGTGCAACTGAAGCATAGGGTGGACTTTAGAGCAGGCAGAAGGGAAACCACAGCTTTAGGTTTTTTACTTTACTACTGCTCTGGGTTATGAACTTAGCTGTTTTGGAAAACCTCATTTTAACTTTGCCACCTTACTAGGGTTTGGGGGTTTTTTCTCCAGGAAATTACACTACATAAATTTCCTAGGCTTGTTTTTTTTTTAAGTCTAGTTTGACACTGTTGTGTTTTGAAGTGTTGCTGTGCTCTGCAGCTTACAACAGGAAGCCAAAGTTGCTGTAGCCACAGGTTTTATTGTATGACTGTAGAATCTTAAGACCAGTTCTTATACCAACACTGTCATCAATACAGAGTTAATATTTTTACTTGTAAGGTATATTATTTTTAAATATAGTCAAATTCTTTAAGAGAAAACAAAACAAAAACCAAACAAAACCCCTTTGGCTGAAGGGATCTTCTTTCTGCTGCTGTCAGACAAAGCTTAGATATGAATCTTGGGGATATGCTGGCAGATGATGGTCTTAAATAGATAATGTCCAAACAAGAAATGGAAGCTCATAACTGGGTTGCTGTGGTAATATAAGTACCACAACCCTTCTTCAATCTTCCCATCCTAATTCTTAGATCCCAAAACTGCTTTCTCAGAACTATCTTTCAGAAATACAGGGACTCAAAGTAATTTGCTTTTAAGCATGTGCAACTAATTTCTCTTAAACCTTATCAAGTCCTTTGTATATGTTCAAGAATTTTTCATGTCTTTAATTTTAAAAAGTAGTCAACTACAGCTGCAGAACTTGTTTTCAAAAATATAGAGTGTGCCATGGGTAGCTACACTCAGAGGAAATTTACAAAGGTGAATTAGCACAGCTTACTAAGGAATTAATTACTTGTCCCATTTAAGTCTTTAGACCAGAATTGCGTTCTTCAGTTTGACAGGGCACCAAGAAGCCATGGTGAGATATTTGCATACACCTGCACCAATTGTAATTTGACCATTGCAAGCAAACTGCTGTTTATGTACTGAAGCACCAGCAAATCAGAGTCATTGAGATTGGAAGCAACCTCTTGGGATCACCTTGCCCAGCCCTTTGTTCAAGCAGAGTCAGCTAGAGCAGGTTTTCCAGGAACATATCCAGTCAAGTTTAAAGTATCTTCGTGGAGAACCCATAGTATCTCTGGGGAACCTATTCTACTGTTTCACCACCCCCAAAATGAAAGGAAATGTTTTCCTGTGAATAGATAGATTTTTTTTTTCAGTTTTCATTTGCCTCCGTTGTATCTTGTCCTGTCACTGGGTATTACTGAGGAGAGCTTGGCTCCCTCTTTTTCATTCCCTCCAATCAAATGTTTATACACATTGATAAGATCCACCCACTAGTCTTCTATTCTCCATTATAGAAAGTCTCAGCTCTCCCAGCCTCTTCGCATCTCCCATAGATGATCAGTCTCTGAATCATCTTCATTGCCTTGCCCTGGACTTGCTCCAGTAAGTCCTTGTCTTTCTTGAGCTGGGGAACCCAGAACTGGACACAGCAGTCCAGATCCATCCAGATCAGTGCTGAGCAGAGAGGAGAGATCACCTTCCTCTATCTGCTGATAATGCTTATCCTAATGCAGCCCAGGATGGTGTTTGACCTCTTTTTTGCTGCAAGAGTGTGTTACAGGCTCATGGTCAGCTTCTTTTCCACCAGGGTCCCCAAGGTCCTTCTCAGCAAAGCTGCTTTCCGACCAGTCAACTGTCAGACTGTTCTGGTGATTGGGGTCATTTCTCCCCAGGTGCAGGACTTTGCATTTCACCTTATTGAACTTCATGAAGTTTCTCTCTGCACAGTTTTGTTGAAGACCCTCTGAATGGCAGCACATCTGTCTGGTGTATAGCCACTGCTCCCAGTTTTGCACCATCTGCAAAATTACTGAGAGTGTCCTCCATCCCCATTGTTCAGGTCACCAATAAGATGTTGAACAGGAATGGCCCCGATATTGCCCCTAAGATACACCACTAGTGACTTTCCTCCAGCTGGACTTTGTGGATCTGATCACATCCCTTCCAGTCTAGCCATTCAGGCAGCTTTTAATCTGCCTCAGTACCTGCTTAACTAACTTGTGCTTTGTCACCTTGACTGTGATGGTCTTACAGGAGACAGTATCAAAAGTTTAAGGTAAGTGACATCTCCTGGTTTCCACTTGTCCACCTCTCCTGCCATCTCATTTGCAGAGGGCAATGAGGTTGGTGAAGCATCATTTCCCCTTTGTAACTCCATGCTGACTACTCCCCATTATTTTTTTTTGTCTTTCATGTGTTTGTAAATGCTTCTCAGGAGTATTTTCTCTATCACCTTTCTGGGGATTGAGGTGAGGCAGATCAGCCTGTAATTCTCTGAATCTGCCTTCTTGTCCTTCTTGAAGATCAGAGGGACATTTGCTATCTTCCAGTTTGGGGGATGAAGGCTGTGTACGTAGTATCAAAGAGATGTGTTTAAAAACATTACTGAAATAATACTGTGTGATTTTGTTCTGAAATAAACCGTGGGTTGGAACAATGCACTTGGGTTGGAACACAGGTAATTAAATTTCTGTTCCATGAGGACAGCATGTGAGGCTTTTCCTCCTGCTGAAGCCTCCAAGTGCTATGTCATGTGCTCATTAGGGTTATCTGTAAAACTGCTTCAGGTACGCATTGTTGGAAGTCTTATTTTGCATTTGCAGTGCCTGAAGTAACACTGGTGTAACCCTTGAAAAACATAGATATGGGTCTTCTGGAAGACTTTGCTGCATTTTTGAAGTGACATTTATAAGGAATATGAAAACCTGTGCTTTAAAAGAACAAGTGCCCTGCAGCTTGGAGTGGTGTCCTGAGCAGACAGGATTTAGTCAGTCATCAGCAAGAGTTAATGTGCCGTGCCAAGTTCTGCACAGAATTTACCCTGCCAGTTTGAGAGCTGCTGAAGATACCCTTACACTCTTCTGCAGGTCCAGATCCCTCCTCAATTCCTAGTGGTGCCTGCCCTTAGCTTCATTCTTCAGCTGTACTTCTTATCCAGGGTTTGCTCTGGTAAAGGCACTGATGCTTACAATCTTCAAAACTGCAGTAACCCTTGTGTTTATTGGCAGAGGAGTAGCTGGTAATTGGGATATGCTCTCTAGTCCCTGTGTCCAGGGGCCTTGCTTGCTTCTCTTAGCAGAAGTTCTCTGTGGTATTTTTTTCTGTAAGTGCTTGTGTGGCCTCGATTACAGCAGCTCAGTTAGAGAGACAGTGTCGTCATTTTTTATTTTTAAAAAATGACAGTAGCAAAACAGAAATACCAATTTAATGTCACATTCACCATGGGAGATTCAGTCTAGTGGAGAGAACAATGGCCTGACAATCAAAGGGGTCAGCCTCTATTTTTGGTTTGCTTGCTGACTGGCTGCATGGCCTTGGGCAAATTTTTTTTCACCTCTCTATGCTTCTGCTTTCCCTCCAACCCCCTGCCTGTCTTTTTCATTTAGATGATTAGCTCCCCTAGGCAAGGAATGCCTCTTGTTTGTACAGTTGTCTGTGTTTTGTTGGAGGCCTTGAGGTCTCCTGTAACAATAAGGATTCACATCAGTTCTACCACTTATCTCTCATGCACAGATCTGAGGAGCCTCATCTTCAGAGGTTCCTGGCCCTTGTGTTAATAGGGCACAACTGGGAGCTATAATGATAAAGCTCTTCTCTTTTTGTCGGACCCATCACATCTCCAGGGCTTGGATCAGGACTCATACAAGTGTTGTTCCTGCTCTGTGACACTGGTGTCACACACACAGGAGTGTGGCCTGCCCTGTGCTTAGTGGATGTCCCAGAAGTGAGATGTGCTCATTCAGCACATGTTCGTTCTGTCAACCAGCTGGCCCTGCACGTCTGCAGGGTGTGCTCATCCTCAGGTCTGCAGCCATGAAGTAGGTTTTGGAACAGTTGATCCCCTGTATCCCTGCATGATCTGTCTGCATTACTGTTTGGAGTCTCAGATAGCCAAAGACCTTGCACATTGTTAGGGATCCAGATCTACATGAGCTAAGAGAGAGGATAGTCGGTATTGTCCTCACTCAGGGCTGGTTGGAGCCATGTACTACTGTGCTTGCATGTAAAAGCAAACCAGGATACCCACTGTTAACTAGCTGTTGTAAAGGTAAGCAGCATATAAATGCCACAAGCTCATGATTTCCTTAATCCTGACTTGTTAGAGTCATTCATCCCTGAGGGAGTGCTCTTCTTTTGGAAGATTTTTCAGCAATTGCGTTTGCCTTTTCTGACAGCTCTCACCAGGGCAGACGCTGTCAGTGCAATACATATGGCACTGCCTGTTGGGCTGTTGTTTGTGTGTCACTCCCTTTACAAGCACAAGCCCCTTCCCCTTTCTCATCCAGAAGTTGTCCCAGCTGGGCTCTGTCATACACTAACATGACACTCATGGTCTAGTTTGCAGTACTTGCTGTTTCTTCCTTGTAAGTTGTCAGCAGTTTGTATTTAGAGACAGCATGATGTTGCTGAGGGGTTTCTTGTCACGTGTTATGTGGGGTGGCTGCTGGCAGTCATGGTTTTATTATGGATCTTGTCGTGATTTCCCTTAAAGCTTCAGTTTCTACAGTAATGGAAAGCTCTGGCTTCTCTTTTAAAAATAGTTGTGATGCTCAGCTCTTTAGAACAGAAAATATGTCTCTAAAATGCTAGGATATTGAAGCAATAAATAAAAATACATCAGTTTGTTCTATTTCTTATACTCAGAGTTTTTAAGAGGTCAGGATTGACAGAACTAATTACATAATGTAGGAAAGAAATTATAACCTGCTGCCACCCACTGTCCATGCCATTTTAGTGCTAGTGAACACCCACCTCCCAAAGCAGAGGATACACTCCCATGATGGATCCATATCTCATCTCTTGTCGTGGCAACAATACAGGCTGGGATGTGTTCATCTTCCTAAGCATAGTATGACTGTGATGATTTCACCAAATACATGTTCAAAATGGGCAAGTATTATAATAGAATGTGTCAGTGGGTTCTTAATTTGTATGAGAATTAGCATTTATAAACCACATGGGGATGACAATTCTCCCTGGGAGAAACTTCTCTGAGTTACTATTACTGGATTACAAAGTATAGTCATTACTATATCATTGTGATTCCTATTAGCACTTAATAACCATTACCATTGCTTTTTTAAAACAACTAATTGTAAATAATACTGTTATTTTAAAGTGGTGGGTGAGGGAAAACTGGGTTCATATCACTTAGAGCTGGTCATTTAAAGTCAGCATGGAGGAGAGACTGTACTAATTTAAGAGTTAGAATTCCCCTAGAAACTCTGCTGTCTGTTAGCAATATATGTATGAGAACAAACATTTCAGCTCCTGTTGTTTAATGCAACAGGTGCCATTTGTAGGCACATGCTGAGGGTAACTGTGAGATTACATGTGGAGGATGCCTAGGATCCATCCCCAGGGAGGGGGCAGGCAGGGCTGGAAGAAATTGCCAGCACCACACATTGAACATCAGCTCAGCCTCTGGTGCTGCAGGAGGGGATGCCAGATGAATAGCCCTCATGCACAGCATGAGGCTCAGCAGGACTGCACGCTCCAGTTACAGGATGGCTGAATAAGCCTTGCACACATCTGAAAAAAACTCTAATTTTCTAGCACATGTCCTGTGTAGATTTGCTGGCAATTTGTATGTGCAAAGTAGTTTTTCATCTGCATGGTCACTTAAGTTGCCATTCAGCAATACACTGTAAACAGAACTGTCTAATCACCTGCAAGGGTTAACATCTTCATTGTTTGTTCATCATCAGAGGGGGGAATACTAAAGAATATATTGGGGAAAATGATACCTGTAAATTGAAGTAAAATTTCAAAAGTGGCAAATGCATCTTGAGGAGGGGGTAGTACAGTAAGACTGATTTTGCAACTAGATTTCAGGCCAAAGATGTTATCTCACACCATTTTGCTGTTTGTCTCAAAATGTGCATCACGTTACAGGAGCTATAACAAGGAGGTGTTGATAGTGCTCTTGGAAACTTAATATTTTGCCTTCCCTAACCTAGGTTATTTTAGCCAACTGTGTTAGCTCTTACACAGTGTCTGAGCCTTAAAATCTATGGTGTGCATATCCTCATGAGACCCCAGTGAAAGAGGCATGTACAGCATGCCTTAGCTGAAGACAGAAGCATATTCCCGAGCCTTTTCTTTCCTTGCTTTCCCTCACACCCCCTCCTTCGCTTACACTAGCACTTGAGAAATTCTCGTTATTCTACTGCAGGCTGTTCACTGTGAGTGAGCTGCGTTTGCTGGGGAGAGAAGCACTGCTGAGAGGAGCTGCAGACACTGCGACTTCCCTTCAGCACAATCCTTCTGTCCACCTGCATCATTAGAGTCCACTTGGGAGAGCTGAGAATGAGGGGATTTCTGTTCCCCCCACCCTCTGTCTCCCATCTGGAAACCTTACAGTTCTTCACTTAATAATGAAGAATATATATGCTATGAATGAAATATTAGTACAAAGTGGCAAATATACTTTAGAGGTGTTTATCTGGAAAGGAGTATGAAACAGAGCAGGAATAGAACACAGTAACTACTTCAGGTAAATCTGCTTATTGCTTTATTTCTTATCATTTGTAATGATGATACCCATACCTTTGTCATGCATGATACTACAGTGAGATGCCTTAATTCCTTGTGTTGTGCATCGCTGTCTTTGCAGTGCAGTTCTTTGAGTTCATAATGTGAGTGTGTGATTTAATCATAGGGTTGGGAGTACTTTTCAATATTGAATGCTGAGTTGCAGCAAACATGACAAAAATTTTAAGTTTCAGTTTTTTGAACTTGTGACAAATGTATGTCTGCACAATATGTATCTGGATTATCTAGGGGGAGCTTTGATTTTCCTGAAGATGCTTTGATTTATCTTTACATTATAATGTCTTAAAAAATATTTTGAAATAGCTTAGTCCCCAAATGCAGACTTAAAAAAAAGAAATTTGGCAAGAGAGGGTTACAAGAATAAAATAATTTCATTTCTTGAATTTGTGAGTAAATATAAATATTTGGTCAGTGTTTACTAGCACTGCTGAAATCCCAAGCAGTGCAGTGCTGTGTGGCTGCATAAGGAAGTGGACACAACCATAGCAGTAGTTTCCTTGGACATATAGATGTGCTGAGAGCTCACTGATGCCAAGTAAACTACTTATTCATTTCACAATGTTTTGATGATCTACAGTGATCTCTGTAACTGATTTAGGGCACGCTTTCTTCAACATTGCATATAATTTTTTTGCATTGACAGTGTTTTGACAAACATTCGCTAGTGCTCCTGCAGATGTTCTCTCTTAATGCCTTTTAACTGTTTTCTAGAAAGCAGCATTAACATTAAACACTGTTTTCTTCTGCTGCAGTCATAACACAGGTTTTACAAGCATCTATGTGAAGTCATACCAGATGCATCACAGCATCTGTGTTGTGATGCTGGAGCAGTGGTGTTATCCCACTGAGGTAGGGGGAATCACAACTTCTGAAGTGAGCAGAAGCTGAAATGTTATTACACTGCATATTCTTAAGCATAGATACTGGGAGGATAATTCTGTTTTGCCAACCACAGCAGCTTCAAAATCTTGGATGTTTATTTTTATTGTAGGATGGACAGCAAAAAAAGTAGTTAAGCGTATTCAAGTAACCAGCTGTTTTGGTTTATTGTGAAACATATTCCTGTTCTTGTGTAAGGGCTGCTTTAGAGGATGTAATGCATCTCTCACAAATATACTCAGTTTAAACTGATACAGGGCACAGGACATGTCATTAGAGTCTGTATCTTCAGCTTGTTGTTGCTGCTGAGTTGTTCTGATCTCTTCTGCCAGTGCTATGAAGAGGATTTACTGTCTCTGCCTTGGAGTCTCTGTACTGTTTCTAGAAAATAGGGCTGTGAATAACTGATATTTATTTGTCATTCTGGAGGCAACTGACAGCATAGCTCTGGCTGCCAGTAGAAAAAATAGCCGAAAAGATATTAAAGAGACTCTAGCTCTAGGACCCCAGTTTCTACAAGAGTAAAAATTTCTGTTGAGTTTCCTCCCTTGATATCCAGTTTGGGAAAACAGCTCTGTTATGACTTCCTCCTTTGCCAGGAGGCTAGTGAGAAATTTCTGCCATGCCTGCTAATGCTTCTGCAAGTAGAAGGGAAGGACCTTGTAATGAAAAAATACACATGAGCTGCTAGGGAGCATGCAGCAAAAGGGGAAGGCTGAGAGAGAGTCCAAGAAACCACTTGCGTCTTTGTACGCCCAGGTTAGCAGCAGAGAGAATTCTTGAAGGGACGTGAGATCCACATGATTGTCCATATGAATTTTTGGCTGCTGAGTGGGAGCACAGGCAAAGTGTGGGAGTTTGGAAGAACCTGCCAGTCAGGGACTCCTGCCTCAACTTCTTCCCAGGTTTTTAGTAAAATAATACTTAGCACACCCACCAGAGCATTGCTCTGCTTTCGTGACTCCACACAATACATGGTTGGGTATTCAGTCTGTCTCTCAAGCAACAGGATAAGTACAAGGAGGTGGCAGCAGGTTCAACTGAAAATATTGTCTTTGCTGCACTTTTACAAGCAGCGCTGCAGGTGCAGAGTAACAGATGCAGCACATTTCAGGTGTTTTAATTGCATGCATTGACATACTTTTTTAATGTCTGATTTGTCAGTGGAATGTTAGATGCAGTACAGAACAAAAGGGCTTGCACAGTGCTATGGGGAGGAGGCAAAAATAAAAAGCAGTGCAATATTGAAAACAAAGGGCCAGATTCAGTAGGTGATGTATTATGAGCATGGATTTACCTTGGAAATGCCTGCAGTGATGTGGGGTGCTGGCAGGTGTCTTTGGAGCTCTGACATTTGCTAAGCACTTCTTTCCACCTTCTCCTCTCTTCACCTTTCATCGAGTGACTTTTAGGAACTTGTTCTCCATGTTTCATTGTGTGGAAAGGGTGCCAGCCCTGTGGTCAGTAGCCAGGTCAGGTTTCTCCTCCTGTGCCATTATCCACTGTCTTCTGAGGGGTGGTTGGAGCTGCCCTCTGTTTTTCATACTAAGCTTTCCTTGCTGAGCCTTCACTCTCGGGAAGCCTTAAAGATCAAGGCAGGCTGCTGCCTATAATTTCCGAAGAAGGCCAATGAGAAGAGGAAAAGACTACAGGGCTGTCAGCTCCAAGTGCTGACATTTTCCAGTGGAGTGAAACTGGACTTCTGGCCCTGCTCCTACCCTGGCTTCAATAGGAGGAGGGTGAAAATTGTGATTACGCAACTGATTGCTCTCACAAATGACTTGCTGTGATTAGTTCCGCAGTAGCAACCTCTGTTATCCAGTGGTCATCATAATTATCAGGGAATTAAAAAAGGTGAAGGTGAGTTTGTGGCTTATGCATGAATTTAGGAAAAAATTATTTGAATCTAAAGAAAGAGTATCTTCTTGTGAATCTTAAAATTTACAGTTATCTGTCTTGGGTTGAGCTGGCAAAATGCCAATTGCCTAACACAGAGTGTTAGAGCCTCCCTCCCCCTACTGAGAAAAGGGAGAAAGGAAAAAAACCCCTGGAAACAGATATAAACTTAAACTAACTATATATATTTATACAGAAATGAGAAAATTAAAGGAAACTACAATATACCACATACACAAGTTAGAAATAACAAGAAATAACTCTTCACTCCCCATTGAACACAAATCCCACTATTTTAACGACAAATCACTTCAGAGAACTCAGTCCCCAGAGAGACAGACTTAAGCAGAAAGACTAAGAACAAACATCTTACATCCCTAAGATCACATGGTGGAGGGCCGGTGCTCTGAGCCTGGTCTTCCCATCCCTCCTGGGATGACATGGTGTGTCCAACTGGGACCACAGCTGGAAGGAATTGAACAAGCCACTCCTACACTGGCTCCTGCACTTTGAGATGATGTCGGAATATGATATGGAATACTATTGGCCAGTAGTCAGCTGTCAGCTAGTCCAGCCCAGCTCAAGTCAGCTGATAGTCTTAGGCCTAGTCTGAAATCTAAAGCCTAAATTTAGGCTTACCTAGCTAAACCCATAACATTATCCCACCCTAAACTTGTATTTCAAAGAAAGTTACCAATACACATAATCTCTGAATACCGCTAAAATAGCAAATGACAGAGGTGATTTTTTTAAAATGTATTGAGCTGATAGTGATGTTTGTACATGTTCCTGTTATCTAGAAGGAAATACCAGAACTATCTTGGGCTTTTTTTATGCTCTCCCATTCAGCAAAGCACTGAGCAACCAAAAGCCTCAATAGGTACAATCATAGATAGATATCCTATCATATGCCTTTGTAAACAGATGAATTCTTGTCACAGACAAAATGTTTGTACAAAGGCAAACTGAAGTACATTTTCTGTTGTATTCCAGTGGATTCTCCAGTATGTCTCCAACTGATAAAATTTATTTCACTATTGCAAAAAAGTTAAAAAATACAAGGTTGTTTTTATATAGATACTAGAAGATGCTTATTGCTGATTCATGTGAACAGCTGAGCAAAATACAATTCGTTACTACTTTTACCTCAACATACAGATACCCATACATATAAAATGAATGAGAAGAAGACATAGAAAAGCAGTCATTCTTGTGGTGTAAAAAATAGGAGGAAACCTATCTGGCTGGCTAGATAGAAAATCTTATTTCAAGTATTATAGCTATTTACCAGTAGTTGGCAAGATGAAAACCTGTTAGTTAATTTCATTTATAAGAGCTGGATAATAAATTTAAAGAAACAGAGAATAAGCACTTTCCCAGCAGTCACTGAAGAATTATGCCAAGAACACAATTAGCTTTGTTGCATTGCTCCAGTTAAGTTTATGAATGATGCAGAACAGAAAGGTCTCTCCTGCGCAGAGCTGAGGTGCATTATAACTTACTGATTAGTCACAAACCCATTTCACTAGTGCCTTGACGCATTGCAATAGACTGTGTCACCCTAAGAAGAGTTAGTCATAAACAGTCAAAAGCGTTTCAGTCATTTTCTTAGTTAGCTGGGATAAGGCTGATGACAGCCACAAACGCTCCGCTGTATCAGCATTAATGGCCTCGTTTACCCCATTATGGTCCATAGCAAAACTACCACCACATGCAGAAGCGCAGGTGTTGGGCTGTATTCCAGCTGCAACAAGTGGGTGAAACAGGTAGATGAAAAGGCAAAAATACATAAAAGAATCACATGATAATAGATAATAATTTTGTGGTCTTAATGACCCTGCTGTTATTTCCTTCACTTTGGGAGAATAACTAGGATGAATATTTTTAGGCACTGTTTCTAGTCACTCCGATCCCTCTAAAGAGTTTTCTTTTGGTAAATTGAGGGATTTTGATTTTGTTTGTTTATTTTTTTCCAAGCATTTTTGGGGTAAGCAGGAAATAACAATGAGCTACTAATTTCCTTTGTACTCTGAAATTAATTATTTTTATCACAAGCAGAGCTCAGAAGTCTCTGTTGCTATAAATGCTTCTGAGCAGGAAATAAGTTCTGTATAATTGCATGTCATCAGTGTCCAAGTATTAAGAAAAATAAGGATCCCTTACAGCAAAAAAGGGAAAATTTATTCATTCACCAAGGCAGAATAAAAAAATCTGGGCAAAATATGGTACTAATTATCATCAGTTCTGAATTTTTCCAATGTCCTTTGACCATGAAATATGTGTAAATCAGTAGCAGTTCTGTTCCAAGGAAAACAATTATAAAAATGTGTGCACATTTGGTTTAAGATTTTTAATAAAAGAACTGAGCTAGTTTGCAATCACAGTTCAAATAAAACATGAGAAGTATTAGAAAGCAACTTGAGCTGATAACAAGCTGCTAAACAGGATCTGTTAATTTTTTGACTATGGAATCTTGCTTACATCCATTTTAGCCCTCTGTGTCCTTGTTTCCCCTTATATAAAAGTGAGTAATAGTATTCCCCACCATTGTAATGTAAGTTGGGCTTCCCTGGAAGAAATCATTGTTCAGAATTAGAGATAATGCTGTCCCTTCATGCCTATTGCTGGAACATGTAATTCAATCTGCGTTCCTGACACGAGCTTCATCAAACTCATTAGATTGACCTTCGCTTATTCCTGCTGAGATTCTGGTTGGTAATATCCCACGTGCCAAAGATTACTATTTCATCCTTTAAATGCAACCTATGGTTTTTTACCCATTTTCACCAACCCCCAATTTATTAACACAGAAATTTTGCCTTTACAGTTGTAAGAATTGTTTTTATGAGAGAAAAAAAAGTTCATTGTCTTTTGTTAGATTTATCCTTCTAATGAAAGTGGCTAAGTATGTCTAGTTAGAATTATTAAATTCTCCAACCTCTTCCTTAGCCTATAGAATATTAAATATGTTCATGATAAATTGTTACTCTCTCAGAAAAGAACAAACAGCCTTGAAGTCTGTAATTTGTTAATTGTGTACAACTTAACTAAATGCAACCTTTCCCTTTGAGACATGGATAGCTGAAATTATTACAGTGCTCGGATTTGGTAAATGTGCCAACTCTGCAGAAAACCAAAAAGGAAAAAAGATTTAATACACTTTTTTCTTTTTCTTTTTTTCTTTTTTTTTCTTTCTTCTTTTTTTTTTTGTTTTCCTTTTAGCAGACCAAATCCTGCAGCTAACTCTTGGCTGTGGTGCTCAGATCCTGCCCTGCCCTGGGGCTGGTGCATAAGGTTGGAAACAAACTGACCTCAGTGTTTTTATGTTTTACAGCCTAATCTGAAAATCTCCCATTCCCTTGCTGAGGTGTAAAAGGCAGCAGGTCATGTCTTGGCAAGTGGCTTTTGCCCTTTTATGTGGTATCTTGGCTCCTTCCTTGCTGGCTTTAAGAGCTGCCCTGGGGAGTTCGCTGACCCCAGACAGGCTTCCTGGAGTCCCAACCTCTCCAGGAGACCAGGACCAAGCACCACCATCAACAAACTCAGCCTACAGCACTGTTGCCAGTTTATGGTTGTGAAACACTATAGGTTCTAGACTATGGACTTGTTGAAGTTCAGGTATCTAATGCCAGCTCAAACCGTGACACCTGTGCAGCTCCTTTTGTGAACTTTTTGCAACATCTTATGCTTTGTGGGGGAAAAATCCTTCCCCATGCTAATCGTGTTTTTCCCTCAAAAACTTTCAGTCTGACATGTTTTTTTTAATGATCTGTTTCACAGATAGTCTTAGTGGACTTTAGCTTTTTTTAGCCTATTCTTCTGTCTCTGTATCATGTATAACTCTCTTTTTTATTAATTCTTGTTACTCCTCAGTTCAAGGTTAGAGCTGATCCACTTCTTGCTGCCTCTTTCTATAGGTCTGTCACAACTTAGATTGCTTTAGACACCCAAATAAGATCTCTTTGTTTTCTAAATATGTTTTTATCTATCTCAGCTGTATATATGAAGGTCTTATTTGTGTAAGTGCATATGCACATTTTATTCACTCATTTATGATGGGGTTTTTTTGTTTGGGTTGGGGTTTTTTGTTTGTTCTGTGTTTCAAGGGGTTTTTTTTGGTTTTGTGATTTGGACAAATTTAATTCAGAGCTTGGTGATCTCTATGAGCAGCTTAAAATTGTTTCTTTGAGTGTCATCTTTTCCTTTGCAGCCATAAAGCTCAGCTCCCATCACACTGCCCCATTTGTTCATTTCTGAGCAGCCACCGTGGTCTGCTCTGGCCAACACTTGAATGGAGCTGCTCAGGTTGTAGGACAAGAGTAGAAACTCATGTTTCTCAGTGCTGGCTGTCACTGAGTTACTCTGCAGGTGACAGAAAGTCTCCAGTTGCCTCCTCAGTGGTTAATACATGAGCTGCTGCTGTTGTCCATCTTTAGGGTCCCACCTGGTTCATGCTAAGGTCACTTAAAGTGCTACTAATCATGTTCATGCAGGCTATTGGGGTATTTGAAAAGTGGTCTGATCTCTTAAAGGAAACAAAATGAACTAGGAAGACAGTTGACTGTATGAAACAGTTGTGTTTGAGTCCTCCTGAAGTAGTATTTGTAGCTTCTGCACAGGGTAATGCAAACTCATCAAACTTTCCATACAGAGAGTAGAAGAAAATGTTTAATTCCACTTGGTCCTAAAAAGCATTAAAAATTATAAGTCTGAAACAGTCAGAGCTTACAAGTAGAGTTTGAATTTCCAAGGGAAGGCTACAGCAATTGACATCTTTCAGTCTGTGAGAAAGCCAGTCTGGAGTGTGTCTGACAGCCAAATCCTGCGAGTCTCTGAGCAGTCAGTGACTGTGGGAAAGGCCTTTGTTTCCCTGAAGAAAAAACAGGGAATTTGTTGTGATACTACTTGGTCATAGCTTGTAGTTTATTTACCATCTGCTGAAAGGTTTACAAAATAAACAAAAAGGTTACAAAGTTAAAAGCAACCTGAAAGACTGTGCTAGGACATGATGTTTTTACTTCATCTACATCCAAAACACGTTTATAAAAACAACTGAACAGTATGGACTTCTAGTGAAGAAGAAATCATAGTTGCGCTTTTAAAGTGAACACCTAACTGGAGAAAACTGGGCAACAAAGAGAACCATCACAGCCAAGGAGATTTAGAGAGGCATTGCCCTTCATGAGCAATTTTGTTTTAAATCTTCGCTTCCTCAGTTTTCTGACAGCAGAGGAATATTTTATAAAAGTAGGGCATCAGAAGAAGTGGTAGGAGTGGAGAAGTTGAGAAAGAAATACTGTAACAAATGGAGAAACCCCAAAGCACTGCACAGTAATGACAAATTAATCTTTTTCAATGCCTGGTGTTTTTTTTTTCCTTCCTTTTAAAATGTATTACCTATAAAACCTATCTTAGTTAAATTGAAATATAAGATCACCAGTTCAGAAGTCTAGGAGTGAAATAACTTAATTTCAACTAAAAAGTAGAATTTTACCAAAAGAAAGCTTATTTAATGGTCATTTCTACATTTCCTATGTCAGTATATACTTTTCTATAGATTTGCACATTATTAATGACTGTAGGCATTTCAATTCAGAATATGAGCTCATCAGACAGAGATAGATGAGTGAGTGAGATCTGATGCATTACTCTGAATGGCTCCAGGATGTGGCTTATGGATTCACAATCTTTTTCTTTTTAAGAACCAATATCCCAGTGTTGATAAGGGAAATAGTCTGTTACATTTGTTGGTATCCTTCAGTGATTTTCCATGGTACTGTGTCAGCGTGGTGTGATTTCAGTGCTTTTCCTTGGTTACATCTCAGGAGGAGAAAGTTGGGGCTTTGGTGTTTTGGTGGGAGTTTTTTTGGTAACTCTTTGCTAGAGTAAATGATTACAAAAATTGCTTTTGCAACAGCTTTCAATTTTGCTGGATGCTCACAGAGGCTAGTGAGCTCTACAGCATAAATCAGAGAAGGAAGAGTTGGTAACTGACAAAAGTGATTTTTCTTCTGTGAAACAATTTATGAGCACATTTGCTTTCTGGAAGCATAGGTTAATACCCTTTAAATATGTCTGAGAATAAATCTTTCTAAAGAGACACAGAAGCGATTGAGGAATGAAGGAAATGTGAAGTGAAGCAAACATAGCTTACAGCTAGTCCTGCCCTTTTGCATCAGGAGCCTTGCTTCAAACACACTCCACTTGTGGGAAGGTTTGGAGTGCTCTGGAGCAGATCCTCATGGTGTTTCCCAGTGCTGCATTGAGGTGTGCAGGTAGTTCAGAAGAAATCATGACCTGCTGTGAAGTGCTTCTGAGTTCAGGAGCCCATTTTTAACTCCTGAATGCATCCAGTGGGGGAAGTAAATAACACATCAATTGACTTTAAAATATGCAGGGTCATCAGTGTTTTCCTGCCCAGTTTCCAAGATTTTGCATTCTTCAGAAACTGAAGAGCTGATGTTCCTACTTGATCCACAGAGTTTCAGTGGCTTAGTAACTTGAGCAGACTGGAAGTGTTAGGGGAGCAGTAAGACAGAGCTAAGGCAAATTCTGTAGCAAACAAGTGGTTTTAGGGAGAAAGCCAACCCTGAGGTTTTCATGCTCCTAATCGTATTAGCTACAAAAGGAAATCCCAGTAAGAAGATTTAAAGAGAAGTGGGAATGAATACAGATTCTGTTTCAGATATTTGTGTGGCCTCTGTATCACAGTATTTCATAACCTTTTATGTAATTAATGTACAAAGAAAGAAGTGTTATTGTTGTTGTTTTAATTAGCCTCAGTTAAAGGAGAGGACAGGGGCTAGAAACTCCATCTGTTGGGGTCAGTCTGTGAGCCTGTGGGTGTTTTTGGGGAGGGAGGGATATTGCTGGTTTTAATATCATGTCATGAATGGACATTAAGATTTGCAATTTATAAGCAAATGTGATTCTGTCATTAGGGCAGAGCAATAGTTATTTTTAACTTTCTTACTCTAAAGCTCTTAACGAGCTTGGCATAGTTGTTGCCTTTTCTGTAGCGTTCAAGCTGCTGTTGTAGCTTTTGGTTTACTTTGGCTGTCATAATTTCTTAATGAAAAGAAAAGTAACACCTCTTTTTGGAAAAAGTGGCTTAGAAAACTAGTATGTCATCTGCTTAGACATTAAATAACAAACCAAGTGCATACATTTTATGAAAACAAATCTCTGCCAAGAAGTGTGATGCCAGATGAGGACAATAGTTTGGTAAATAGTCTGTTGGATCCTAGGCTTCCTTTCTGTTATCTGAAGTACAATGGTGAGATTAAGAATGCCCAAGTTACAGGAGGTGTTTGGCTAAGCAAAATGGAGTTAATAAAGTAGGATTTTAGCAATGACCAAAAGACCTCTAATGGCTAAAAGTGCTCATGACTTTTATCAAAATATCTACCTTTTTGTGAAGAGGTTAAGGCAGTCATTTAGTGTTGTCTCCTACTAGAGAATATCAAATCTATCAGTATTTTACCAGTGTAACACATAGTTCATTGGAATTCTTACATTCAAGGCATAGTTCTTTCCTGACGTCCTATGGAGCTCGTGCAAAATAAGCTAGAAGAATGTGTGCACTTAAACTCTCCTTTCCTTCCTTACTTCTGATGGAGAATTGAGGTCAGTGAAAGCAGCACCATCCATTTCTGAAGAGGTTTTGATCCAGAGGCAAAGTAGAGGCCAGTGACGCACGATGCTGCTGCTTCACAGGATTTGTTCTGTTCCGTATTGGAAAATGTTAACATTGTACCTTTTGCTCACTAGGTCATCTTCTAATCTG
Organism: Hafferia zeledoni; assembly: GCA_035583235.1. Lineage (NCBI taxonomy): Eukaryota > Metazoa > Chordata > Aves > Passeriformes > Thamnophilidae > Hafferia > Hafferia zeledoni. Next base: position 43,486,426 of record JAWWEV010000083.1, read on the forward strand.
AACTATTTAGCTTTGTTACCTATCTCTTGTTACTCAATGTGTTTATCACTTGACTATAAAGTATTTCAAGTTTGAAGGAACTTGGTTTTGTCAGACATGAGGAGTGCAAGGCAAGTATTAAAATCCTGAGGGTTTGTGTTGATTTACTCCTTTGACATGACCTGTGAGTGACCATTTCACTTATGTGCCCCATGGATTTAATGGCTTTTAACCCATTCTGCACTCCTCTTTGTGGTTAACACTTTTATCCCATCTGTAAAGTGGAGGTAAGCCTTTGACAACTCCCACAGCAAGCTTCTGGATCTGCAGATCAAAAAGTGCTCCAAAAGCCTTGGGCAATGTCAGCATTCGTGTTCTCTTGACATACATACTGAGTTATGTGTTTTGGAATTTCAACCCCTAAATCCTGGTGATGGAGCCTAGGACATCATCCTGTTTAATTGCTGGACTGTTAAGAGGAATAATAGCAATTCAGGCTTGTGTTGTAACCTTGGGGTCTGTGAAAAGTCCTAGCCAGGGTTTTGATGTTCATGCCTGTCCATGTCTGGCCAGTGGAGTAAGATGCTCCTTAGTGTCAAGTGCTCCATGTGTGGCTATGAGGAGCTGTGCTTCCAGACAGCCTTAGTCATGCAGAACAGTTCTCTCCTTCTCCACAGGAATAAGCAGTACCGCTGGAAGAACAAGCCCCATTTGATAATCCTTTAGCAAACGGTTTGTTTCCATTTCTCTGGTGAGGAAAAAGTGAAAAAAAAAAATCAGCTTAGTCTGTTTCTGTTTCCTTACCAGCTGCCTCGTGTCACTTTTTATCTCTGGCTCAGCCTATCTCTGGAAGCAGCCTCTAAATTGTATTGCAGGCAGTGAGATAGGAAGCGTACGTTGTCAATAGTCATCAGTTCATTTGCTTCTTGCGTCACTGGGGAACACAAGTCAAATGAATGGCCACATGCAACAGTGTCGGTGCTTTCATAATCCCTGTTATTCACTTGTTGTTCTGAGTCATTAGATAAAGACACCGTCTAACTCATTTTTAGTGGATTTGCTTGCCTGCCCCTTTCTTCCCCTGTTACGCCAGCATAATGCAGAGCTGGTGAATGACTTGGCCAGTCTTCTGCAGAGGCAGCACAATGTTTACAAGACACAGGGTCACACACAGGTACAAGCTTCTCTGATTAATCCCTTTGTTAGCACTCCTGGAACATGTTTTCACTTTTTTCAGCCAATGCCAGCTACCTGGGCAATAGGTGGAGGAAAGGGTAACAGATGGAAAAAACCTGGGTTTCCTTCTCCCTCTGTAATAGTGACCTTCAGTGCTGCTTCAGTTGGTGATGCCTTCTTCTGTTTGGTGCACGTGTGTGGATGCAAGCAATGATCTGTGCCCCTTTCAGCTTCATCACCACACATTTATAAATCAGCAGCATGAGAAAGTGTACTTGACATGTTAATGCACAGGTCAGGAAACTTGAGATTAACCCTGCGAGGGTGGATTTCCCACCTCTGCTGCTGTTGCTACTCTTATAGAAAATCCTTTTCCACTCCATTTTGGTCATGATGGTTACAGAACAATTCCAGTTCTTGGAGCTCCAGTTCCCCCAAATTTGTCCCTTTTTGTATGTCATTGTTTGAAGACTCCAAATATTTTTCTCCTTTAAACATCTCTGTCCTTTAAGTATTCTGTAGGATTTAAATGTGGGTCCTAAATGACCAGGCTGTTTAGGACAGGTTAGGTTGATGTGCTGAAGGACTCTGTACGTTTTGGAGGCTTAAATAAAAAGCATGCAGTTGATTTATCTGATGCTTTATCTAGAAATTAGGCAGTGTACCTCTGCTGTACTCTGCAGTGCTCAATGCAGCAGCATTTGTAACCCAGTTTCTCTCAATTTTTGTGCCTTTATGGAAGCTGACTCCTGGAGAATTCAGCTCCTGCCTGGTGTTGTGTAGTGCAAAATTTATCTCAATGTTCTGTGAGTGCATTTGTGGATTTTTTGTTTCTGTTGGAAGTCCATCAGCAACAATACTGATGTTAAAGTACTGCAGCTGAAAGCTTGCTGACCAAGGTCAGCCACCAGATTTCATATCTGAAATAATACACTCATGCTTTAGTTATATCCTCTCAGTGGACAGCAGGAGCAAAGTCAAAATGAAGAACCTGTTGTTAGTGTTGTTACTGCATGGTACTCCACGTCTGGAGAGTGTTTCTTAAGGGACAGAAAATATCAGCTGGAGCTCTTGTTTTTCCTGGTGGAATTTGCAGACCTGCTGGTGTTTTGCCCTAGTTTGGGACAGCTGAGGCATCGGCAGCACTGAGGGTACCTGAGCATCAATGATCCTGAGCTTCCAGGGGCTGTGCATCAACTGTGCCTAGTCAGGAGAGGTTTCCTGAAGTCAGAGATGCCACTGCTTCTGCAGACCCTGGGCTAGTTTGCTTCTGAGGGGTCCAGGTGCTCAGGCAGGAGCACTCCCTGCATGGGGCTGGCTGGTAGCTGCACTCCTCAGGGTAACTCAGGCCTAATGGTGGTAAAATGAAAGGGACCCAAGGAATAGGCAAGCCTGAAATGAAAAGGGAGGAGAAGTGGTGCAACTGAGACCAAGGGAGAACAAGTGACATCACTTTGGTACAACAGCAACTCGATTTGAAACAGAAAAGTCATCATCACGCACCAGGGTTCGTTTCATCTGTCTTGTTCCTAGGTTGAAAAATAGTGTTACTATTAGTGAAGCTTTTGTAAGTGGATGTTCCTCGTAGTAAAAAGGAGATGCTGTGCTAAATGATAAAGAATTCATTAGATCTTGTACTGAAAGCTAAGAATAGCCACCGCTCTTTTTTCAGTGGTACTGATACTATTATGAAGAGTAATAATAATAACCTCATATCTCCATTGCAGGTCTAAGTATCTTTCTGAATAGTTGCTGCCACCCAACATAGATTTCAGAGTGTTTTCTTGAGCATGTTCCTCTCTTGGACTTGCATTACTGGCAGCCTTTGGAATTGGTGATTTGGTGGTCACTTTTTCTTTCCTATGCAAGAGCTTTTTGTGCATTATTACTCATTAAGGACTCCAATTAAAGTTTTGCACCTATGGCAGTGTCTCCTCACAGCCACTGAGGCAGAGGAATATATGCAGTTTCAGGAACCCAGTTCTGATCATAACACCAAGATAAATATGAAATAATGTCAAGGATGACATAATGTCATAAAGACAAAGATGTTCATGTAGAATAAAGAGGATAAGCCTATATGTATTTTTTTTTATTGGAGCATTTTTTCATCCTGAAGTTTTGTGGTACTTTCTAAAGGAGAAAAGTGTCTTCTCATTTTAGATACAAATCTCAAGGATTCTAGAAACCACTATATTCAAAAATAAAGCTGACCCATCTACTTCAACCAGCCAAGCTTTGTGAATAACAAGACGTGAAAAAAGTTGGTATTAGGAATATCTTATAATCTGTAGGACTGCAAAGATAAGATTTTTATTCCACAGAAATCTTACAGGTTTATTTCCAAATGTTTTGTCTCCTGAACAGCAGAGACTTATACCTGTTGTAAGAAGGATCTTCAGAACAAATGCTATGAAATTTTTTTCAGTCATCCTACTTCAAATTCAGTATTTCCTTTTTGCCTATATATAACTTCTGTAAACAAGCGAACTCTTAAATTCTCATTCCAATGAAAATGTAGTAAATGGAATAGAAAAAGACTGCTTAATGTTGGCTACTGTGTACTGTACTCTTTCAAAATTTTGGTTAGTCCATCTTTATCAGATACTGAATTGGTCTGAAGAAGCATTCTAGGGCTAACTCACATATGCAAGATACAGATGTGTGCAATCTTGTGGTCATGTTTCATAATCCTAAGGTAATTGTTAAGAATAAACTACTTCAATATTATCTATTACATGAATTTGCAGTCTTTTGGTGTCTATGGTAGAGGGCTGTCTGTAACACAGAACATTTCTAGTTTTACATACTGTATGTTTATGACTGATGAACCTTCCTTGGGCCTGCATATAAACAGGAATTCCAGTTTACGTCTTAAAAGTCCAGCCACTGTACCTTTGGTTTATCTATTAATGACTATTGAAACCACAAGTGCCTGACAAATTATGTGAGTTAGCTGATAATTTAGAAATTAATTTCAGAAGCTGCTGCTTCAAATTGCTTCTTATCAAGTATCATTAAATAACAGTGATCCTAATCCTGTTCTGAACTGTCTGGCTGAACTTTGAGACTGTTGTAGTTTGGAATTATTATGTAAATTCTCTCCCCTGCCACTCTTAACGACCCAAGCCGACAGTTAACAAAGGAGGTCGTTGACTGTGAATTGCCAGGGTGGAGACAGGTTGGTTCTTTTGTTTCTGGGGACATTTTTTTTTAGATTCTTTTAGCTGGGCAGAGGGTAGGAGCGAGCTCGGTGGGTGTAGGTGCTGGGGGTAGAAGAAGCTGTCTGGTGACTGCGGTGGGAGCCGGGACCTCTCAGCCCTTCGGCCTGCCGGGACTCTCAGCCCTTCGGCCTGCCGGGACCTCTCAGCCCTTTGGCCAGCCGGGCCCTCTCAGCCCTTCCGGCCTGCCGGGACCTCTCAGCCCTTCCGGCCTGCCGGGACCTCTCAGCCCTTCCGGCCTGCC